>CP106724.1:104867323-106072243 GCA_025506655.1 Gossypium rotundifolium
CAATTAAATTGTAAATTTTTAGTTGTTAATTCACAAATTGGAGTGATGGTGGTGGGAGTTCTAGGGTAGAATAAATTTAATTAAAACCAAAATTGTATAACATCTTCGACATCATGTGCATACATGTCTAAAAGTTATGTTATGAGATTTTTGTGCTTATGAATGATTTCATACTTATAAATGTGTATATTTCCTATATGATTAATATGGGCAATTCTGGATAATTGATTATCTTGAAAATTTGTGGTTGTGAGTTCTAATGCTTAAATAAGTGGTAGCATTAAAATACCGCATTTTTAACTGAGTTGAAAAATATGTGCAATATTATTTAAAGTTTGCTAACAACTGTTTGTGTTGGTTTTATTGTAATCAAATTCAGACTAAGCGTCATAGCTTACCCCCTTTAAATTCAATCTTTTCAAATAATCCTTAAGGTTAGGATGTGGGCTCAACATTTGAAGGGTTCGATTTGAAATATTGATTTCTATATAAAAGTATTTTAGACTGAATATTTTATAATTCTGGTTATTTGAAACTATATTGTTATTGTGGCATAAGACTTTGTTTACGGTTTTTATTTAGGTATGCATGACATTTAAATCATTTAGACTATTAGAATATGAATTTTTATTTAATTATGCATGAAACATGTGTTTTATTAAAATTAAGTTAATATCACTTTTCAACTACTAAATTGTAAATGTGTTTTGTTGAGAAAATAATTTGTATTTTCAACTAAGTTTCAATAGTAAACACCATTATAATGAAGATGTTAAACTTAATTGTTTTTTTTAACTCCTAAGTTTTTCTAAAAAGAGCCTACACTTCATTCTAAAATAAACAAATGTTTCTAAAGGAACATTTTTCAAAAACTCTGATAGCTTATCGGGCCGCTTTGGTAGCTAATGTAATCTCCTGAATCCGGGCCTAATGTCTAGGTCAGGTTGGGAAGGTTATAGCCTACCAGAAAAGTGAGAGGGTTTGGGCAAAATATAGGTTCAAAAAATAGGCTTAGACAAAAAATAATACTCATTTTCCAAACAGATTGGGCCTCGAGTAAGATTTTTTGGCTCGGGCCCAGTTCGAGCTAAGTTTGTCTAAATCTTTGCACTATTGTTTTGATGTTGTTTACTGTCGTTTTGATGTTATTTTGCTACCATTTTTCTATTATTTCACTACTATTTTATTGTCATTATTTGGATATTGTGTAGCACTTGTTTTATTATTAATTTTGCTACTATTTTAGAGGCATTTGCTTGTTAAGTTGCAACTATCTTAGTATTATGTAAGTATAAAGACATTTTTTAAATTTATTTTCAATTTGTTGAGAAACATTTATTTTAATGATTTCAGTGTATTTGATGTATTATTTTTTTATATAAAAAATTTTAATATGGGCGGGCTGGGTCAGGTCGGGCTGAAATTTAGTACATTTTATCTACGCCGAGCTTGGGCAAAAGTTTAGCCAATTTTTTAGGTCTGGTCAAACCTGATCCTAAAAAATGGGCCTAAAATTTTTCATTAACATGACTCATGATCAAGTTTAGTTCACATAAGATGTCACTTTATCACTTAATAGACCATCAACGGCTTCGACAAAATTGTTAATTTCAATGACTTAAATGATTTTTGACTTTCGACTAAGACCCCATTTGAGTGTATTTTTCGATTAAGGTATTAATTGATTTTTTTTTTTAAAGTTACAAGGGCTTTTCTAACATTTAAACAAAAAAATAAGTACTAAATTTAAAGTATAAAATTTTTTTATTATATTATTTAAAATTTAAAATTAAAATAATTAGAATATTTGATAAAAGTAAATCCTAAATTATTAAAAAACCTACATTTTATCCTTATTTTTAAAAAATTTTACGTTATTTTAAATAAAGCCAAATTTTTATGGTACATTCGCATAAGTAAAAGCAAAAGTTTAATAACATATGAAAGAGGCATATTTAACCACTGCATAGTTTGCAAAAGATTAGAAGTTATAAAAGGGTATGTGTCACTTGTATAATCGATCTTTGATTGGTGTTGCAGTTTTGAAATATCTCTTGTGATTGGAAGAAATTTTCAATGAACTAACTGTTAGAACTGTAAAATAATATCTTATATAAAACTTAACAAACCATAAACTAAGATTTGTTATGTCAAATTATGAAGAATAAATCAAGGACAAGACTAGATGAGGAAGCGTACCTGAATTTATCGATTTCTTAAAATCTACGAATCTTGTGATTTTGGTTTTCCAAATTAGCAAACAAGAAATTCAGAGAATATTTCTTCTCTCTTTCTTAAAAATCGGATATTAGAAAAGTTATATTGTGTGTAATTTGGGGACCATAACCCTAATAGACAACTTTTGCACATTAACCTAATTTCTAATCAGCCCATCATTAACTAAAAATTAGTTACTAGAATATCTACATATATTTGGCCATACTTTATTTAATAACTATAGCCCAATAAGCCTTAACCAAATTAGTTCACTTTTAATTTAGGCTAACCTATTATGATAGTAAATAATAACATGTAATTACCCTTATTATATATGAGATGTCCATATTTTTCCAACAATCTCCCACTTGGACCACATATATATACTAATTACTTTATAATTACATGTCATTATATAACCTTATGAGCTCAAAACTTTACTATCATATCAGAAAAGGTATTCTGAACAATCTCGTCCATTAATTATGTTAACATAGAACCAATATGACTTTTGTTACATATATCGTAACTAAATCCATCCCTGATCACGTATATTAACACAACCAAATGACATAGATCAAGTATGAATGTGTAGCATGGAAATTACATGCAATATGATCTAAACATGTCTATTTTCCAACTAGTCATCCTTAAAACTTAGTGAGATCTAACCTTACTAAAACTAGATTGTGAATAAACCAAAAAAACTTTATTTCTGCAGAAAATAAACTTAATATTCATAAACTGAAATAACTGAAAATGTGTCTACAAAATAAAAGCATTAAAAAGTACAAACTCCCACTAAAACCAAATATCCTCAAATGACATTACACCCATATGACCAGTGTGCTCATATAAAACCTTGGGTGGTAGTCCCTTATTAAACAAATCCGTAATCATGGAGTTTGTCTCAATATGCTTTATAGGCACCTAACCACTCTAATCTTTTACTTTAACAACCAGGAACTTAAAGTCTATGTGCTTTGCCTAGATGTGTTCATGTTTTTATTAGAATAAAAGACTACCAATTATTGTCATAATTTTCACCCCAGTGACAAAATTTTGCATCAATATTCCATCAAAATAGGTGTAACACCCCAAACCCGACCTAGACATTATGACCGGGTCTAGCATGTCACATAGAAGGGTTGTTTAAAAACTGCGTGTTCGTTAAAAAGTTCGTATTCTTTTTGAAAACTTTGAGCTTTGTTGTTTGTGAAATTCGAATTTGTTTTTATGATTTTCTTGTAAAAATGTTATTATTATTACTATTATTTGTGAAAACTTTGTTTATAGCAGAAGTCAGATTCAGTAATTTACAGAAACGTGATATTTTGAAAAATCGTTCGTTAACTTTTTAAGAAAATTTCGTATTAATCTTTTGGCAAAAAACCATAGCGGAAAAGAAAGTTTAGAAGAAAATTTAAGTTAAAAGGCCTTATTACAAAATATTAAACCCAAATTAACTTAAACCCCAAAAATAAAGTAAAACAAAAATTTACTAAAGTTTGGAAGAAGCACCCCGATGTATGGCCATCACAGAGTCCTCAGCAGCTCCAAATCCTCAAAGTTGGGGATCACCTGCAAGGTTAAAGCAGAGGGGTGAGTTACGAGAACTCAGTGTATAATCCCCTAATCAATCATTAACTGGGCCCCAGCCCATACAAAAACAGACTGGACTGAAGCCCATACCGAAGAAGACTAGGCCGAATCCCTATTCGGTAACAATCTATGCCTTAGCCCTATAAACATGATAATGCAAACAGAGTATGCAGCCCAACCTAACAATCCATCCGCTACACACCACCCGTACCAGCCCAACACAACTGTGGGGATTTCTAAATCGACCCACCCATCCGCTACACACCAATAAGGTAGACAAGCTGCTAATCATAGAATTTGTGGCAAGGCCACTAGAATAACAGAATATACGTGGCATAGCCACTATATAGATTATGCCAGAGCCACCAGAATGTGGCAGAGCCACCAGAATGTGGCAGAGCCACCAGAATATACTTCCTCCGATCATCAAACTTAACCCAATGCATGATGTCGTGACATAAATATTCGTGTATGCAGTATGTCACAATCATAGTCAATCATATAAATATCACACACATATCACTTAAACAACCACTAGGGGTATAACAGTCATTTACCCTCTAGGGGTATTTCGGTAATTTACCCTTCTAATGATATTTCAATAATTTACCCACCAAGGGTATTTCAGTAATTTACCCTCTAAGATTATTTCAGTAATTTACCCTCCAGGGGTATTTCAATAATTTACCCTCTAGGGGTATTTCAGTAATTTACCCTCTAAGAGTATTTCAGTAATTTACCCTCTAGGGGTATTTCAATAATTTACCCTCCCCGGTTATTTCGGTAATTTCACATTTAACCATCTCTCTGAAGGCTTACTGTTGCCTCGAGCGACATGAGACCCTTTTTGGGTCTCTACGGAACTATTGGGCCTAAAATCTATTTTAGGCCCAAACGGGCCCACACACTCGTGTGGCCCGAAACGCATGGTTTCGGTATTAGATTTGCAAGTTTCACATTTGGGCCTATCATTTGCTAGTTTCCCAACAGTTTTTCCCAAGGGGGCCGGATAGCCCGTTGGGCCTATTTGGCTCGTTTCTGTAACACCCCAAACCCAATCAATACGCTACGACCAAATCTGGTATGTTACAGGATTGGAGGTTTTGAAAATTTAACGAAACAACATGACTTAGAAACCATTTTATTGGAGTGTCTGTGTCAAGAAAAAAAAACATTTTACAATTTTGTTTGATTGTGTCGACTTCTTATTAATTAGATAAAAAAGGTTGCGAGCAAATGTGTTGTTTTACAAAGCAAAAATCAAGGATTCTTGTAATAGTGACATTTGAAAATGATGTTGCAATTTTAATAAAATCTCTGGGTTAATTAATTACTTGCAATCCATCTTTTGTTAACACTTTGAAAATTATTTGTTTATATTTTTTTTAATTTTCTGAACAAAAACCCCATATTCGACAGTTTATAAAACATGCAATATCAGCATTAAACCAAAACCCAAATTTAACTTATAGCGGCCTTATTACAACACACAAACCCAAAGTTAAAAAGTAATATTAAATAAGAACTGAAAGTTTACGGGAAAAAACAATGCATGGCCACCTCGAAGTCCACCTCGGCTCCCAAAACTGCGATCTAAGAATTACCTGCAAAATTAAGCAGAGGGGTGAGTCATCGAGACTCAATGTGTAAATCCCCTATAACGCAATTGGCTTTAAGCCCTCATAAGCCTATTGGGCCTTAGCCCACACAATACATCGTATTAATCATGCATGCAATACAGCCGAAACCCACCCTAGTTTTCCATCCTCTAGGTCACCTGAATCATCCAATCACCTGTGGCATTATGCCACTGTGGTCCTAAACCACTTGTGGTAGAGTCAAAAAATATATATAAGCGTGGGGCCAACCTACCATGGTCCTAGACCACCGTGACGATATCTGAATAACATACGTAGGGCCAACCCACTGTGGTTCCAGACCACTAAGATAAGTCACTGATAAGTATACGTGGTTTCAAACCACCATGGCCGCAGACCACCGTGACATAGTCACTCAATAATTACGTGAGGCCAGCCCACCGTGGTTTCAGACCACCGTGACAGAGTCACATAATCACACTTCCCCTTTAATCAATTCCCAAATGCCCATACATATATTGTCATACTGTGATGAATGCAACATACTTTCAATGCATAGCATATAATTGGTTAAAACACACAATAATCTATATGTGACATAATAGCGGAACTTACCCGGTGTCTCCAACCTTACCCACAAGGGTATATCGACTATCAAATCAGTTGTTCCGGCTTTTAGCCAACACAAACATTAACATAGATTAATACAGTAGAGTGTGAACATTACACACCTGATTACGCGTAAAACTAGACTCTCTATGTCGACGCTTTCACTAGCAGGGATAATAGCAATTTGCCTATCCCAAGCAGACGTCAGCTCTCTACCACACCCCGGCGAAAAGTCTCTAATCGCTGACACAGCACGTCTTTTAAATTTAGGAACGGAGACTTCCACTCCCCTCCTTAGCTTGATCGACACTTGCATCCATGAATAGACTTGATCAGAGGTCAGAGAGAAACGTCGATTGTCTAATAAGGGAATTTGATTAAAGCAACCAAAACACATAGGAAATAATAATAGCCAAGGAATCCAAGAAGATGATCTCTTACCTTGGTTAAGAAGTCGCATCACACTAGGTTTGGCTATGGTCTAAAAGAGAACCCTATAATCGACTCAAGAGGTTTGATTCCATGCCAATTCGAAACGATCACGCCATGTTAAGAGAGGGTTAAAAGAGGTTAGCCGCAACTTCATTAAACAACAGTAGCCGCTACGACTATGACCACACATAGGACCAAAAAGAAGGAAGGAGTAGAAGACCCCATATTACCTTACGCTTACTGAAGACTTGAGAGAATAGGACGGATTCACTACCCAAAAGCACCCTCCTACCTACAGCCATAAGAGGTGGAAGACATGGAAGAAAAGAACCGATATTGAAGGTTCAGTCGTGCGATCATAACTTTAGAAAAAAAGGAGAAGAAAATCATATGACTAAGTGAACGTATTACCTTGAACTATCACAATCGGATGAATAGGGGCCTTCGGCAATCCTACTTACACCTTGCTTATTGTACACGGCTAGAGAACAAGAAATAGAGATGAACAATGAGAAAATAAAAGATATGGGAGAGGTACAAAAAATATTCGACTAGAAGAGATAGTAATAGATGGAAGGAGAAGAGAATAGAGTTTCGGCTTTGAGGAAGATGGCTAAAGAAAAGATAAGAAGGGTGTTTGAACTAAAACCACAAGGGAATGATTCAGTTATGGTGTTTAAGAGAAAAGAGCAAAGGAGAAGAAAGTGATTCGGCAAGGGGTGGCTTCAAGGGGGTTTCGGCTTGTGAAGAGTTGAGGTAAGAAATGAGAAGAATGACCAAGAGAAACGAAAGCACTAAGAAGATTAGAAAGAAACACACAAAAAGAGAAAGAGTAGAAAAACTAAAATGCTCTTGTGGACTTTCGGCACACCAAGAATAAGCAAACTCAAAAATGGAAACAAAAGAGCTCTTTCACCAATTTCGGCACCCACTCTACCAAGCTTTCAGTTTTGATAACACATACCCTATGCCGCCACTCCCTAGCCTTAACAACACATAGCCGAAATTTCCCCTCCCCACTCTCCAACATTCGGCCAACACTCACAACCAACACCAAATCCCTTGATTTCCTCCTAATTACACTCCCCATCACCCGTTTGAATCGGTTTGACCAATTCAAACACCACTATCTCCTTATGACCACTCATTCAAATGCTTTTGACTCATTCAACCAACAATCTTGAAGAGTCCCTGCCGAATCCACCTTCTCCCCATCCAAGTGCCAAAAATAAAGCTTCATACTAAGGCTCCTGGGATTCGAACTCCTTCCCTTCTGCTCCTACAAGTGACGCCTCTCCCTTGTTCCTTAAGTGGTGTCACCTTGCCACTCCACCACACTCCTTCTTGTTTCAACACACACAAGAAATTACTCTTAAGGCCTGCCTCAACTAGCTCTCCCCCCTAAAGTGCCCAAAAACAAAATTTTTACCAAGGCCCTGGCTTGACCTCGAGCCTTCTCGGGACCCACAAACACACCAAATTAACAAGCAGAACAAGCCAAACACATAGAAACATAAAATGCAGAACCCCTATTCTAGGATGTTACAGTTCTACCTCCCTTAAAGAAATTTCAACCTCGAAATTTACCTGATCAAAAGAGATGAGGGTATTGAAGTCGCATCACAACCTTTGGATCCCACATGGCTTTCTCTGAACCATGATTCCTCCACAAAACTTTAACCAATGGAACTGTCTTCCTTCTCAATACTTTAACGTCTCGATCTAAGATCTGAGCTGGTTCTTCTTCAAAAGATAAATCAGGTCTCACTTCAATTTCATCCACTGGCACTACGTGAGATGGATCCAAACGATAGCGCCTTAACATCGAGACATGGAATACATATGTATCTGCCTCAATTTCGGAGGTAACTCAAGATGATACGTCACTGGTCCCACACGTCTTAATATCTGATAAGGCTCGATGAACCTAGGGCTCAACTTGCCCTTTCGTCCAAACCTCAGAACCTTCTTCCAAGGTGAAACTTTCAGAAAAACCCGATCACCCACTGAGAACTCTATATCTTTACGCTTCAGATCTATATACGATTTTTGCCTGTCAGAAGCTTCCTTCAACCAAGACCAAATCAACTTAACCTTTTCTTTTATTTTTGAAACCAATTCCAGACCCAACAACTGTTGCTCACCCAACTCTGTCCAGCAGGTAGGGGTACGGCACCTACGACCATACAACGCGTCATAGGGTGCCATCTAAATACTGGATTGATAGCTATTGTTGTACGCAAATTCTGCCAATGTAGAAAATCCTCCCAACTACCCCTGAAGTCGATAACATAGCCTCTCAACATATCTTCCAAAATCTAAATTACCCTCTCAAACTGACCATCAGTCCGTGGATGAAATACCGTGTTGAAATCTAGTCTTGTACCCAACGCTTGATGTAACGCCTTCCAGAATCGCGATGTAAACCTAGGATCTCTGTCTGATATGATAGACACAGGCACCCCATGTAACCTCACAATCTCTGCTACATACAGCTTGGCTAACTTCTGAAGTGAATAATCCACTCGAACTGGTATGAAGTGAGCGGACTTCGTCAACCGGTCGATAATTACCCACACCGAATCTTTCTTAGTAGGCGTAAGAGGAAGCCCACTAACAAAATCCATAGTTATCCTCTCTCACTTCCAAAGTGGAATCTTCACTGGCTGTACCAACCCCGACGGCAACTGATGTTCCACCTTCACCTGTTGACACGTCGAGCACTTACTCACAACCTCAGTAACTTCTCGCTTCAACCCTGGCCACCAAAACTATTCCCGCAAATCTCGATACATCTTACTCCCACTAGGATGCATAGCGTATGGGCTACTATGCACTTCCTACAAAATCTTCTGCCTTAACTCGGAATCCTTTAGCATACAAGCCTTTCCACGAAAGCACAATACCCCATCACTACTCAAACTAAAATCTCCTGTCTCACCACCTTCCACTAGCTGGAACTTAGAACTTAATGATTCATCCGACAACTGTTGCTCCTTAACCTAACTTATCCATGTAGGCTTCACTTGAAGTTCAGCTAACAAGCTCCCATCCTCAAACAAACTGAGATAAGCAAACATTGCCCTCAAGTTTGATATTACCTTACGGCTCAACGCATCTGCTACTACGTTAGTTTTACCCGGGTGATACTCAATTGAGCAGTCATAATCTTTCAACAATTCAATCCACCTCTGCTGCCTTAAATTTAGCTCCTTCTGGGTAAGGAGATATTTCAGGCTCTTGTGATCTGTGTAGATAATAGACTTCTCCCCATATAGGTAGTGTCTCCAAATCTTCAGGGCGAACACTACCGCAGCTAACTCCAAATCATGCGTGGGATAGGTCACTTCATGTGGTCTCAATTGTTGAGATGCATACGCTATCACCTTTCCTTCTTGCATCAACACACACCCTAGTCTTGTGTGTGATGCATCACAATAGATGGAAAACTCTTTCCCGACCTCAGGTTGAGTCAACACTGGTGCCTCTGTCAAAATCCTCTTCAATTTCTCAAAGCTTTCTTGCTTCTTATCTAACCAGGTAAACGATACCCCTTTCCGTAACAATTTGGTTAAAGGTGCGGCTATCAACGAGAATCCCTCAACAAACCTTCTGTAGTACCCAGCTAACCCAAGAAAACTTTAGACTTCTGCCACTGACTTCGGTGGTTTCCAATCTAAAACAGCTTTAATCTTTCGGGGATCGACCCTAATCCCCTCGGCAGACACAACATGCCCCAAAAAGGTAACTTCTCTCAACCAAAAATTCACACTTGCTGAACTTGGCATACAGCTGCTTCTCTCTCAAAATTTGTAGAACAACCCGAAGGTGCAAATCATGTTCCTCTTCCGTCCTTGAATAAACCAATATATCGTCTATGAATACCATGACAAATTGATCTAGATAGGGTTGAAATACTCGGTTCATGATATCCATAAATACAGCTGGTGCATTCGTCAACCCAAACGGCATCACTACAAACTCATAATGACCGTAACAAGTTTGAAAAGCTGTCTTATGAATATCCGCCTCTTTGACCTTAAGCTGATGATAACCTGACCTCAAGTCTATCTTCGAGAAGACCGAAGTGCCTCATAACTAATCGAACAGATCATCAATCCTAGGCAACAGGTACTTGTTCTTAATCGTCAACTTGTTCAATTTCCTGTAATCAATACACATCCTCATTGGCCCGTCCTTTTTCGTGACGAATAACACTGGTGCTCCTCATGGAGACTCACTTGGTCGGATAAAACCACGGTCCAACAATTCCTAAATCTGAGCTTTAAGTTCTACCAGCTCCTTCGGCGCCATCCTATGTGGGGCAATAGACACTGGAGCTGTCCCTGGAAGAAGATCGATACCGAACTCCACCTCGCGATCAAGAGGTAATCTTGGAAGCTCTTTTGGAAAAACATAAGAGAATTCCTTCACCGTCCTAACATCTCTTACAAACAACTCCTTGGCTTCCAAAGCACTGACGAAAGCTAAAAATGCCTTACACCCTTTCCGTACCTTCCTTTCGGCCTTTAAGGCAGACACCACATTGGACAGGTAATTCCTTCTCTCACCTATCACCAACACCTCCTTATCCTCAAGAGTCTTCAGTATCATATGCTTAGCAGTACAGTCCAAGTTTGCTCAATACTTGACTAACCAGTCCATGCATAAAATCAAGTCGAACTCACCGAACGGTAACTCCATCAAATCAGCCGGGAAAACTACACCTTGAACTTCTAAAGGCATATTTCTAAAGAGTTTTTTCACTATTACAGATTGTCCTAAAGGGCAAATCACAGTCATCTCTCTAGAAGCAACCTCAGATTCTATATTCAAAGTCCTAGACACAGGACTAGCAACATACGAGTGTGTAGACCCAACATCTATCAGTGCTGTAAAAGGCAGACCAAAAATAAGGAACTTACCCGTTATAATGTCCGGTGCATCGCCATCCTCTCGGCGTCTAGCTGCATAAACCAACCCAGGTTGTCTCGCATCTGTATTCCCAGCACCTCTGCCCAGTGCTCCAATCCCTTGACCATAACCATTTCTTCCTCTGGCCGGACTACGACCTCTCGGCGGTTGCTGCCCACCTCTTCCAGGCTGTACATAACCTTGACCAACTGGTCGTGCCCTATTTGGCTACTGCGGATAGTTCCTTTCCAAATGACCTACAGATCCACACCTGAAGCATTCTCTATTTCTTGCCCAAGACTCCCCTGAATGGAATCTACCACATCTAGCACACTGTTGAGTTCGAGTAATAGCAACTGGCCTTGTTACTCGACCCGGCCCATCCAACCTAGGCTTTTTCTGGAAACTTCAAGCAGATCCTGATGACCCAAAATTCCTTTTATTTTTACCCCTGTCCTTGTCCTGATTCTGTCTTTCAGATCGTTTCACCTCTTCGGCTATTTTTACCTTCTCAACCAGAACAGTAAATTTTTTTCCGTTGCGGAGCTATCAGTACTCGTAACTCGTTCTTCAGACCATCCTCAAATCGAACACAGCGTTCATGATGTGTCGCAACAATACCCCAGGCATATCGGCTTAGTCATAAGAATTTTGCCTCATATTCAGCCACTGACTTATTCCCCTAGACCAAATTGAAGAATGCCCTCTTCTGAGCATCTACATAGCTCGACCCAATATACTTCCCTTGGAATGCTGACTTAAAAAAGTCCCAGGTAATACGACCCGCTGATGTACCTTCTCTTATGATGAGCCACCACTGGTATGCCTCATCTCGAAGAAGAGACATTACTCATTTCAACTTTTCTTCCGCGGTACAGTCCAGATCGTCCATGATTCGTTCCACCGCTTCTAGCCAGTACTCAGCTACGTTAGGAGCTACACCAAAAATGCCCTTAAACATCTCAGCTCTATTAGCTCGGAGTCTCTCAGAGACATATTTTCGAGCCACTGACCCCGCGCTTGCTCCAGCAACCCGTTCTAGAACACATAACATAGCTTGAGACACAGCATCGTCTCTACCAGTTTGGTCCTGAAATCCCGCTTCCACAATTGGTGATACCGGCACTTCACCTTCCGGCCCATGTCCTGATTATGAGGTTTCAGCCTCAACACCCTAGCCTCTACCACGGTCACGCATACCACGTCCACATCCTCTAGCGCTCATGACTACCAATTTAACTTAATCTGATTAGAAATTTTATGAATTAGTACTTCTTTCACTGTTTATTACCGAACAGTCTTATGAAATTAGAGTTAGAGGTAGGTTTTCGCAAGAAATATTTCTAAGGGTCTCTATTCTTAGAGTTGTATTTCCTAAAACTATCCATCACAACATTTCATAAAAATTCAACAATCATCAGGGAACTTACCGTGCAGATTGGTGTCGGAGACTCGGGTGCCATACATTCAGAAAAACATGTATTTTTCTAAATAACTTTCCAAACCAACTTTTGAAAACATTTTGAACCCATATCTCACAGCTGAGTTTTGTAAACCTCGCTCTGGTACCACAATTGTAACACCCTAAACCCGGTTAATATGTTACGACCAAATCTGGTATGTTACAGGATTGGAGGTTTTAAAAATTTAATGAAACAACATGACTTAGAAACCATTTTATCGGAGTGTCTGTGTCGAGAAAAAAAACATTTTACAGTTTTGTTTGATTGTGCCGACTTCTTATTAATCAGATCAAAAAGGTTGCGTGCAAATGTGTTGTTTTACAAAGACAAAATCAAGGATTCTTGTAATAGTGATATTTGAAAAGGATGTTGTGATTTTAATAAAATCTCCGGGTTAATTAGTTACTTGCAATCCATCTTTTGTTAACACTTTGAAAATTATTTGTTTATGATTGTTTTTAATTTTCAAACAAAAACCCATATTCGATAGTTTATAAAACATGCAATATCAGCATTAAACCAAAACCCAAATTTAAGTTGTAGCGGCCTTATTACAACACACAAACCCAAAGTTAAAAAGTAATATTAAATAATAACTGAAAGTTTACGGGAAAAAACAATGCATGGCCACCTCGAAGTCCACCTCAGCTCTCAAAACCGTGATCTAAGAATTACCTGTAAAATTAAGTAGAGGGGTGAGTCATCGAGATTGTAACACCCCAAAGCCGGCCTAAACATTACGACCAGATCCAGTGTGTCAAAGGAAAGGTTTGTAAAAAGACTTTGAAAATTTGATGAAAACCCATAAGTTTGCAGCTCTTTTTGTTTGTTTCTCTTCTGGTTTGTTTTAGGGGATGTTTTGAAACCAGTGGGTTGTAGCTTAAGAAAAATTCCCGAGTTTAATTAATTAATAGTTGTTATATTTGTTGCTTTTGGTGGAAAAGCGGTCATTTAATGTTCTTCTTTGTTTAGAAAACTTTAGTTTACTTCGGCTTAAAAGAAGACATGTTAATGTCATAGAAAGAGTAAATGCTAACTATTAAAACCAAAATATCAATTTAAGAAGGCCCTATTACAACAACTAAAATCCCCAAATTAAAGCAGTTTTAAGAAAGAAACTGAGTTTATGAAAAATGACATGCTATGGGCTCCACGAGTCCGCCCTGGCTCCCAAGACCACGTCTTACCGATCACCTGCAAGGTTAAGCAGAGGGGGTGAGTCTCCAAGACTCAATGTGTAAGTCCCATTATATCACATAAATGGCTTCAGGCCCACAATCACATATTGGACCTTAGCCCAGTCAAAATAATATACACAAATATGGATACAATGTACCCAGCCCCAACCTAGATTTTCCATCCTCTACTCACCACCCGTACCAGCCAATCACACCGTGGGGATTTCTACAATCAACCCTCCATCCGCTACACACCTTATGTGGCACCTAGCCACTGGTGACAGAGTCACAAAATGTCCTGTGTGGGGTCAACCCACTTGTGGTACCAAACCACTAGTGACAATCCTTAATAATCATGTATATCGCGCCAACCCACTGTGGTACCAAACCACTGGGACGGGTCACGAAATCATATACATGTGGTACCAAACCACTGGTGGTTCCAAACCACTGAGACTTAGTCACATAATCAAGAATGTGGGGCCAACCCACTTGTGCTACCAAACCACTAGTGATAGTCTTAAGCACTTCCCCTCCTTACATTATATCCAACCCATGCGTAACATGTGTAAAGCAAATGAAAGTATCATGCTATTTAAAAGAACAATATCATTATGGCATACATTTATTACCTCATACATAATAACAAGGTACTTACCTAGTATTTCAACCATACTTATAGAGGCATAACGACTATCCATGTAGTCATTTCGGCTTTTCAGCCCCAAACGATTAGTATCACATATTAATATTAAAGTGTGAAGTTTTACACACCTGATTATAAATAGCACTATGCTATCTATGTCGCAACTATCACTAGCAGGAACCACTGCTATCTGCCTACTGTTCTGCTTAGAAGCTGGCCCACAACCCGGTGGCCAATGTCAAACAGCAGACATCGCGCGCTTCTTGAACTTAGGGGTTAGGATCAAGGGTCCAACCGCTCCCTTCACTTAGCTGACATTTGAGTCCATGAAAAAGACCTTGGTTAATAGACTGGATTAAGATATTGAAATATAAACGAATGAGAATAGATGCTCAAAAAGCTAAAGTTCCTTACCTAGATCGCAAATCCCGAAGATTAAAAACTTGAATCCTACACTGAATGAATACCTAAGTCAACTAGAATCGAATGTCCCTTAAAACACTTCCAGCGTAGACTAGAAGTCGGAAGAACGCAAAAATAAGGCCCCCTTCAATCAGCCAAGAATCAAAGGAATAGGTTAATGTCCTCGGCCTTCAACAGAAAAGAGAGAAAAAAATGAATTGAAATGAAAAGGGAAATACTTACCACCGTTAGAAAAGAATCCGATTGGGGTTAGAAGAAGATGAGTAACGTTGATCCACAGAAACAAGGATCAAATGAAGGGATATGAATACCAGAGAGATTCGGCTGACAAAACTATCTAGAAAAATGATAGGTTCGGCTTTTCTTTCTAAAGAATCAAGAGAAGAATGAAGAGGAGAGGTGCTATCTACCAGGAAAGGTTCGGCTAAGGTGTTAAAGAGAAGAATAGTGAAGATGACAGAGTTTCGGCAGGAGGGGTAGCTTCAGAGGATTTCAGCTTGAAGATAGTGGCAGAAGAAAATGAAAACAAAAGTGAAGGGTGGACGGTATAGTAAGATTCGGCTAAGCAGGAAATAATAGGGTGCCAACTTTGATATTTTGAATGAATGCCAAAAGTGGTAGCCAAGTTGATGGTTTTGGTTTTGGTAATTGAGAGAAAAGCAAAAGCATACAAAATGGTGTGAGGGTGTTTCAGTTTTGAACATTAAGAAATAAACAAAAAGGATGTTTTAAGTGCTTTCAAGCTAGCCGAAATGCTCAATACGCCCCCTAAGTGCTACCATCTACAGTTCAGCCACCCCTCCAAACCAACTAAACCGTACACACATACTCGCACACCTCACTTCCCACATTCGGCCAAACTCTCCTCCTCTTCCCAATCCCATAATTCTCTCCACCGATCACTCTCTACTTCCCATTCGAATATGTTGACTAATTCCCCCTCCTTGAATTCCTCTTCTCCCATCATTCAAATGTGTTGACCCATTCAACACTCATCCACCGGAGTCCAAGCTAAAACCACCTCTCCCTCACCTTGGCGTCAAAAAGAAATCCCCAAAAGGAAACCACGCAACTCGAACCTGCTCCCTGCTATCTCTCCTGAGGCGTCACCTGCTGAACCCAAAGTGGCACCTCCTTGCCTCTTTACCACTGTATTACTTGTGTCAAAATATACAAGCAACAACCCTTAAGTCGTATCCCATCCAGTTCTCCCCTAAAATGCCCCAAAAAGGGAAATTTTGCCAAGGCTTCGGCTTAACCCTAATCCATTCTTGGACCCCAAAACACTCTAATCTAGCATATTAAGCATAGGATATACATAGAACACACCAAATGCAAAGCCCCTAATTTAGGATGTTATAGTTCTACCCTCTTTAAAATAATTTTGGCCTCGAAATTACCTGATCAATAGAGTTTAGGGTATTGCTGTCGCATTGCTTCCTTTGGTTCCCACGTAGCTTCCTCAGAACCGTGATTAAGCCACAACACCTTAACTAACGGAACCGTCTTCTTACGTAAAACTTTGACATCACGATCCAGAATCTGAACTGGTTCCTCTTCAAAGGATAGATCAGGCCTTACTTCGATTTCTTCCACTGACACCACGTGAGATGGATCCAAACGATAACGTCTTAGCATCGAAATGTGAAACACATTCATGAATTTGACTTAACTCTGCAGGTAACTCGAGTTGGTAGGCTACTGGTACCACACGCTTCAATACACGATAAGGCCCGATAAACTTGGGGCTTAGCTTACCCTTTCGTCCAAACCTAAGTATTTTCTTCCACGGTGACACCTTTAGGAAAACTCGATCACCAACTGTAAATTCTTTGTTCTTGCACTTCAGATCTGCATAGGACTTCTGTCTGTCCGAAGCTTCCTTCAATCAAGTCTTAATTACCTTAACCTTGTCTTCCGCTTCAGCAACCAAATCTGGACCCAACATCTAACGCTCACCCAATTCTGTCCAACAAGCAGGAGTACGATACCTCGCCCATATAATGCTTCATAGGGCGCCATCTGAATACTAGCTTGGTAGCTGTTGTTGTATACGGATTCCACTAACGGTAAGAACTCTTCCCAACTACCATTGAAATTGATGACACAACCTTTCAACATGTCCTCCAAAATCTGAATCACTCTCTCAGACTGACCATCAGTCTATGGATGAAAAGCTGTGCTGAAATCTAGTCTTTTGCCCAGTGCCTGATGCAATGCTCTCCAAAACCACGATGTAAACCTAGGGTCTCTGTCTGATATGATAGACACCGGTACCCCATGCAACCTCACACCCTCTGCTATATACAGTTTAGCCAGCTTCTGTAGAGTAGTCAACCCGTACCGATATGAAATGAGCAGACTTTGTCAAATGATCAACAACTACCTAAACCAAATCCTTCTTAGTAGGTGTAAGAGGTAGCCCACTAACAAAGTCCATTGTGACCCTCTCCTATTTGCACTGCGGAATCTTCACCGACTGCAACAATCCCGAAGGTAACTGATGTTTTGCTTTTACCAGTTGGCATGTTAAACATTTACTCACCAATTCCGTTACCTCCCATTTTAGACCTGGCCACCAAAACTGGTCCCACAAATCCCGATACATTTTACTCCCTCCAGGATGCATAGTGTATGGGCTACTATGCGCTTCATGGAGAATCATTTGCCTTAGCTCAACATCCCTCGGCATTTAAACTTTCTTATGGAAACACAGAACCCCATCCTTGTTCAGATTATAATCCTTGGCCTCACCATTTTGTACTTGAAGTAGTCGAGCACTCAAGACATCATCCAACAACTGCTTCTCTTTGATTTGACTTGTCCACGTCGGTTTCACCTGAAGCTCAGCTAACAAACTCCCGTCATCATATAGGCTAAGATGGGCAAACATCGCCCTCAAATTTGAGATCACCCTATGGCTTAATGCATCTGCCACCACATTAGCTTTACCCGGATGGTACTCGATCGAATAGTCATAATCATTTAACAACTCAATCCATCTCCTCTGTCTTAAATTCAACTCCTTCTGGGTGAGAAGGTACTTCAGGCTCTTGTGATCTGTATAAATGACGGACTTCTCCCCATACAGATAATGTTTCCATATTTTCAAAGAATAAACTACCGCTGCCAACTCCAATTCATGTGTGGGATAATTTAACTCATGTGGTCTTAACTGCCGAGACGCATATGCAACAACATTTCCATCTTGTATCAATACACACCCTAAACCCGTGTGTGAAGCATCACAGTAAACCACGAATTCCTTTCTAGCCTTCGGCTGAATCAACACCGGAGCCTCCGTCAGAATCCTCTTTAGCTTCTCAAAAGTTTCCTGTTGCTTGTCAGTCCATATAAAAGGTACCCCTTTCCGCAACAATTTGGTTAAAGGAGCCGCAATCAAGTAGAATCCCTCAACGAATCTTCTGTAATACCCAGCTAGACCAAGAAAACTCTTAATTTCTGCCACAAACTTAGGTGGCTTCCAATCCAGTACAGCTTCAACTTTCCGGGGGTCAACCCTAATCCCCTCAACAGACATAACATGACCCAAAAGGTAACTTCTTTTAGCCAAAACTCACACTTGCTGAATTTGGAAAACAATTGCCTTTCCTTCAGAATTTGCAAAACCACACGAAGGTGCGAATCATGTTCCTTCTTTGACTTTGAATACACCAGAATATCGTCTATAAATACTACAACGAATATGTCCAGATAGGGTTGGAAAACCCAGTTTATCATGTCTATAAACGCTACTGGTGCATTGGTCAAACCAAATGGCATCACCAGAAATTCGTAGTGGCCATAGGGAGTTCGAAATACCGTCTTATGAATGTCGCCTCCTTGACCTTAAGCTGATAATAACCTGACTACAAATCTATCTTCGAGAAGACTGAAGCCCCCTTCAGTTGATCGAACAAGTCACCAATTCTCGGTAACGGGTACTTATTATTGACGGTCAACTTGTTTAACTGATGGTAATCAATACACATATGCATTGATCCGTCCTTCTTCTTAACGGATAATACTGATGCTCCCTAGGGTGATACACTCGGTCGGATAAATCCTCGATTTAAAAGTTCCTGAATCTGAGCTTTCAATTCCACTAATTCCTTGGGTGCCATCCTATATGGGGCAATCGATACAGGCATTATCCCCGGATAAAGATCAATACCAAATTCCACCTCCCGATCCGGAGGTAGTCTTGAAGCTCTTCCAGAAACACTTCAGGAAACTCCTTCACTGTCCTAACATCCCCCATAGCCAAATCCTTGATCTCCAAGGCACAAACCAGAGCTATGTAAGCATCACAACCCTTCTTCACCATTCGCTCAGCCTTTAAAGCAGATATTACGTTAGATAGGTAGTTCCCCTCTCACCTATTACCACTATCTCTTCATCCTCGAGAGTTCTTAATACCATGCACTTGGCAGCACAACCCAAATTTACTCGATACCTTACTAGCCAGTCCATGCCTAAAATTAGCTCAAACTCCCTGAATGGTAGTTCCATCAAATCAGCCGAGAAACCACCCCTTGAACTTCTAAAGGTATAGCCCTAAAAAGTCTGTTCACCATTACCGATTGTCCTAACGGACTAATTACTATCATCTCTCTAGAAGCAATCTCAGAGTCTATTCTTAAAGTTTCAGATACCCAACTAGCAAGATAAGAATGTGTCAATCCTATATCGATTAATATAGTATAAGGCAACCCATAAATAAGGAACGTACCCGTTATGACGTCTGACACATCTCCCTCTTCTCGACGTCTGGCTGCATAGACCAACCCAGGCCATCTTGCATCGGTGTTCCTTGTACCTCTACCTGGTGCTCTACGGCCATGACCAAAACCATTACCCCCTCTAACCGGACCACGACCCCTCTATGGTTGCTGCACACCTCTACCTGACTGCACATAACCCCGACCCACTGGTTGCGCTCTGCTCAACTCCTATGGACAGTCCCTTATTCGATGCTCTGTAGACCCACACTTGAAACAACCTCTACTACCAGCCCAGCCCACACCTCAGAGGTTTACCAACAGCATATCTCACAATACGATTCGGCTCCTCAAACCTAGGCCTCTTCTGTAACTGCCCAATTGATCTTGAATAACCAACATTCCTTTTATTTCTATTCCTATCTCTCTCCTAATTCTACTTTTTAGACTGCTTCACCTCCTCGGCTATCTTAGCCTTTTCCACAAGAACAACAAACTCCTTCTCTCATTGTAGAGCTATTAGCATTCGCAACTCATCTCTCAACCCATCCTCAAACTGAACACAACACTCATGGTCTGTGGCCACAATACCCCGGGCATAACGGTTTAAACGTAGGAATTCTGCCTCATATTTAGACACCGACTTACTCTCCTGAACTAGATTTAGGAATGCCTTACGCTGCACATCCACATAACTTGATCCGACGTACTTCCCTAGAATGCTGCCTTAAAGAAATCCCAGGTGATACGATCAGCCATCATACCATCCCTGACCGTGAGCCACCACTGATAAGCCTCGTCTTAAAGAAGAGACATGACTCCTTTCAACTTCTCCTCTACCATGAAGTTAAGATTATCCATTATGCGCTCAACTCCTTCTAACCAATATTCAGCTGCGTTGGGAGCTATGCCAGAAACGCCCTTAAACATTTCCACTCCATTGGCTCAGTATCACTTCGACACAGATTTTCGAGCCCCGGTGCCCATGCCTGACCCAGCAACTCTCTCCAAGACCCGTAACATCGCCTGAGACTCCGCATCATCCCCGCCTATTGTTCCTAAAATTTTGCTTCCACCTATGGCGGCACTGGTATCCCACTTTCTGACCCATGACCAGATCCTACTGGTTTCGATACAGTAGTCCCACCCCTACCACGACCACGTACATTACGTCCATGCCCTCGAGTGTTTATGTCTAACGTTTGCCACTTAATCTAATTAAAAGTTTTATGAGTTAGTATTTCTTTCACTGTTTAACACCGAGTAGTTTTATGAGAAATAGACTTAGAGAGTAGTTTTCGCAAGACACCCCCAAAATGTTTTAGTCTCTAAGGCTTGTGTCTCTTAAAACTAACAAACTTACTCAATCATACTTACAGTCATTTCATGCATACACCAACAATAGTTTAGAACACTTACCTACGTGGATCGGGTGCCAATAGACTCGGATGCCATATTTCGATCAAAATATTTCCTCCAATTCACATTGATTTAATAAAACACTGTTGAACCCATTTCACAGCCCGAGTTTTGTAAACCTAGGCTCTGATACCAAAATTGTAACACCCAAACTCAGCCTAAACGTTACGACCAGATCCGGTGTGTTACAGGGAAAGGTTTGTAAAAAGACTTTGAAATTTTGATGAAAACCCATAAGTTTGCAGCTCATTTTGTTTGTTTCTCTTCTGGTTTGTTTTAGGTGATGTTTTGAAACCAGTAGATTGTAGCTTAAGAAAAATTCCTGAGTTTAATTAATCGTTAATTGTTATCTTTGTTAGCACCCGTGGGGAAACAATCATTTAATGTTAGTGCTGTTTAGAAAACTTTAGTTTACTTTCGGCTTAAAAGAAAACATGTTAAAGTCATAGCAAGAGTAAATGCTAACTATTAAAACCCAAATATCAGTTTAAGAAGGCTTTATTACAATAACTAAAATCCCTAAATTAAAGTAGTTTTAAGAAAGAAACTGAGTTTACAAAAAATGACATTGTATGGCCTCCACGAGTCCTCCCCGGCTCCCAAGTCCACATCTTACCGATCACCTGCAAGGTTAAGCAGAGGGGGTGAGTCTCTAAGACTCAGTGTGTAAATCCCCCTTATATCACATAAATGGCTCCAAGCCCACAATCACATGTTGGACCTTAGCCCAGGCAAAATAATATACACAAATATGAATGCAGTATACCCAGCCCCAACCTAAATTTTCCATCCTCTACGCACCACCCGTACCAGCCAATCACACCGTGGGGATTTCTACAATCAACCCTCCATCCGCTACACACCTTATGTGGCACCTAGCCACTAGTAACAGAGTCACAAAATGTCCTGTGTGGGGCCAACCCACTTGTGGTACCAAACCACTAGTGACAATCCCTAATAATCATGTATGTAGGGCTAACCCACTGTGGTACCAAACCACTGGGACGAGTCACGAAATCATATACATGTGGTGCCAAACCACTAAGACTTAGCCACGTAATCAAGAATGTGGGGCCAACCCACTTATGGTACCAAACCACTAGTGACAGTCTTAAGCACTTCCCCTCCTTACATCATATCCAACCTATGCGTAACATGTGTAAAGCAAATGAAAGTATCATGCTATTTAAAAGAACAATATCATTATGGCATGCATTTATTACCTCATACATAACAACAAGGTACTTACCTGGTATTTCAACCATACCCATAGAGGCATAATGACTATCCATGTAGTCACTCCGGCTTTTCAGCCCCAAATAATTAATATCACATATTAATATTAAAATGTGAAGTTTTACACACCTGATTACAAATAGCACTATGCTATCTATGTCGCCACTACTACTAGCAGGAACCACTGCTATCTGCCTATTGTTCTGCTCAGAAGCTGGACCACAACCCAGTGGCCAATCTTGAGCAATGAGACATGGCAGCTTCTTGGCGAGGGTTGGGATCAAGGGTCTAACCCCTCCTTTCGCTTGGCTGACATTTGAGTCCATGAAAAAGACCTTGGTCAATAGACCGGATTAAGATATTGAAATCGAAATGAATGAGAATAGACGCTCAAAAGGCTAAAGTTTCTTACCTAGATTGCATATCCTGGAGATTAAAAACTTGAATCCTACACCAAATGAATACCTAAGTCAACTAGAACCAAATGTCCCTTAACACACTTCCAACGCAGACCAGAAGTCAAAAGAATGCGAAAACAAGGCCCCCTTCAATCGACCAAGAATCAAAGGAATAGGTTAATCTCTTCGGCCTTCAACAGAAAAGAGAGAAAAAAATGAATTGAAACAAAAATGGAAATACTTACCACGGTCAAAGAGAATCTGATTAGGGTTGGAGGAAGATGAGTAACATTGATCCACCGAAACAAGGATCAAATGAAGGTATATGAATATCAGAGAGATTCGGCTGGCAAAACTATCTAGAAAAGATGATAGGTTCGGCTTTTCTTTCTAAAGAATCAAGAGAAGAACAAAGAGGAGAGGTGCTATCTACCAGGAAAGGTTCGGCTAAGGTGTTAAAGAGAAGAATAGTGAAGATGCGAGTTTGGCGGGAGGGTAGCTTGAGGATTTGACTTGAAGATAGTGGCAGAAGAAAATGAAAACAAAAGTGAAAGGTGGATGGTATAGTAAGATTCGGCTAAGCAGGAAATAATAGGGTGCCAACTTTGATCTCTTGAATAAATGCCAAAAGTGATAGCCAAGATGATGGTTTTCGTTTTGGTAATTGAGAGAAAAGCAAAAGTATACAAAATGGTGTGAGGGTGTTTCGGTTTTGAACATTAAGAAATGAACAAAAAGGATGCTTTAAGTGCTTTCAAGCTAGCCGAAATGCTCAATGCGCCCCCTAGGTGCCACCATCTAAAGTTCGGCCACCCCTCCAAACCAACTAAACTGCACACACACACTCACACACGTCACTTCTCACATTCGGCCAAACTCTCCTCCTCTCTCCCAATCCCATAATTCTCTCCACTGATCACTCTCCACTCCCCATTCGAATATGTTGACCGATTCCCCTTCCTTGAATTCCTCTCCTCCCATTATTCAAATGTGTTGACCCATTCAACACTCATCCTCCAGAGTCCAAGCTAAAACCACCTCTCCCATACCTTGGCGTCAAAAAGAAATCCCCAAAAGGAAACCACGCAACTCAAACCTGCTCCCTGCCAGCTCTCCTGAGGCATCACTTGCCTGAATCCAAAGTGGCGCCTCCTTGCCTCTTTACCACTATATTACTTGTGTCAAAATATACAAGCAACAACTCTTAAGTCCTATCCCATCCAGTTCTCCCCTAAAATGCCCCAAAAAGGAAAATTTTGCCAAGGCTTTGGCTTAACCCTGAGCCATTCCTAGGCCCCAAAATACCCTAATCTGGTATATTAAGCATAGGATATACAAAGAACACATCAAATGCAAAGCCCCTAATTTAGGATGTTACATAGACTCAATGTATAAATCCCCTATAATGCAATCAGCTTTAAGCCCTCGTAAGCCCATTGGGCCTTACCCACAATATACAGCATATTAATCATGCATTCAATGCAGCCCAAACCCACCCTAGTTTTCCAACCTCTAGGTCACCTAAATCATCCAATCACCCGTGGCATTATGCCACCGTGGTCCCAGACTACTTGTGACAGAGTCACAAAATATATATAAACGTGGGGCCAACCCACCGTGGTGCTAGACCACCGTTACGATCTCTAAATAACATAGTGAGGCCAACCCACTGTGCTTTCAGACCACTGAGATAAGTCACTGATAAGTATACGTGGTTTCAAACCACCGTGGTCGCAGACCACCGTGACATAGTCACTCAATAATTACGTGGGGCTAGCCCACTGTGGTTCAGCACCACCGTGATGAGTCACATAATCACACTTCCCTTTAATCATTTCCCAAATGCCCATGCACATATTGTGATACTGTGATGAATGCAACATACTTTCAATGTATAGCATATAATTGGTTAAAAACAAAATAACATAAGTGACAAATCAATTGTCATCCTTACCCATAAGGGTATATAAACTATCAAATCGGTTGTATCGACCAACACAAACATTAACATAGATTAATACAGTAGAGTGTGAGCATTACACACCTGATTACGTGTAAAACTAGACTCTCTACATCGACGCTTTCACTAGCAGGGATAAAAGTAATTTGCCTATCCCAGGCAGACGTCGTGTAACACCCCTAACCCGTATCCGTCGCCGGATTAGGGTTACGAGGCATTACTATTTAAATCACAACTTTTGATCAATCACATAAGTCATATAAATTTAAACAACTTATTCATTACTTTTGCATTCACTAATTGTACTTAATTTGCATACAATTCAAACATATATAATGTCTTTTGTCTAGATAAGTAGAATAAGATCAACTTCTAAAATCTTAATTTAGTAAATGTAATACATGGCATAATAGACTCAAAAATTAAGCTATCTTTCATCACATACATACACATTTTACCACTTTGAATTTATACAACATTAAAGTATATGGCGAATGCCATCAAAACCATATTTCCTTCATTCGCTATCTCAATTCTTGATTCACATAGGACACACTAAACACTCATATAAAATGTCTATCATAATCTCATATAGGTGATCACATATCAAACATATTATGTCTAAACATCATTCGATCTAACATTCAATAAACTAAACAAAAGTTTGAACCTAATTTCCAACTATCCTAGAATAATATATGTATGTATTCACTTACATAAATTGAATTGAAATAGCCTAATACCATCATACATTATTAAACTAAATTCTTATCTAGTAAGTGACCAAATCAAATACACACACATTTCATAACATTATTTAACACATATATCTCACATACTATAACTTAAATATGTATCTATCATTTACTTTATTGACTAAACCGAATATTACACCAAGCTTACCATTATTCATTGTAGAATCATAAATCCAAACATTATAAATGAATATACCATATATTAAGCTCATCAACATGAAAAATTTATAAGTCATTCATGCCATAACCTAACATGCATAAATAATAGTACTACTCTCACACATGATTAAATCATAATCAAACATAAATAATAGTTCATGGCATGAGCAAACTATGTTATCAAAACACGAAACAAGTTATTCAAAATAGATAGCCATTCTCGCATGGCTAGCATATTTACACTATTACAAAACATTAGTTATACGGTTTAGTCTAGCCTATACATGCCCCTTTTTAAATACCAAACTAAGTTTTTAATGCCAAAAGAAAGTCGATAGTGTGGTTGACTTCACAGATGATCCTTCGAGCCCGTAGCTTGAAATAAAATCTATAAAACAGAGATAAACAAAGACACACACAGAGTAAGCTTACTAGCTTAGTAAGTCCCAAGCAAATATAAATGTAATGAGCATACATTTAAGCATATGAAAATCCAAGCTTATAGTATGAAACATAATTATTTCATTATGTAAAATATAGATAGCTGAATAATAGTAATGCTCTTTACTTAAATATCGTTGCTATGATATATTGAACCTGTACATTATCAATTCATATGAGCCAATCTAAGCATCGATCTTCTATTTCCACTTATACACAAGAACAAACACTTTTATCACACTCATCACTGATCTTTAACTATGCAATAGGAATTTTAGTTCACTTCATTCCTTACTAAAATGGTAGGTTAGTTCTTACCTGAACTTTTACCACATAATACTATATAAACATCTCACCTTGTTTGGTTTTCAGAATCTCCACTATAGCATATCACTGGCACGAAGCCTGCTAGGCGTTTAAGCCCAAATTAAATCACCAGCACAAAGCTTGCTAGGCATTATAGCCGAAATAAATCAAACACGAGTTCGCTAGGCATTATAGCTGAAATAAGTCAAACACGAAGCTTGCTAGGCATTATAGCGAAATAAATCAACGCACGAAGCACGCTAGGCATTATAGCGAAAAAAGTCAAACACGAAGCACGCTAGGCATTATAGCGAAATAATATTATTATCATCTCATACACATTACGATAATCTTGCCCAAAATAACATAAATCACACATCATTCAAATCACTTTAACATACCAACTCGTTTAGAGATATAACAACATTTCATTTCAAATTCACTATCACTTATAATTCACGTATTATATCGAATAACAAACCAAAACACTTATTCACATCACTTTAAATAAAATTCCAACCAATCCATACCAATACTTTCACATTCGGCTAACACAAGGTTTTATACAAAATTCTATTGAATAACATCATTTAACACATTCATAAATAATTCGATAACCTATACTTGCTTAAGGACTTACCTCGGTTGTCGATAGTCCATGTGAATCGCTATTCGAGAACCTTCGTCTTTCCGGTTTAATTAGTTTTCTTTGCTCTTGATCTAAAACACATTAGAATTTAGCTCATTTAATCGCATTTCATCTCAATTTAGTCCCAAAACACACAAATGGGCAAATTACCATTTTGCCCTAATGTTTCCATTTTACAAATTGGTCCTATTTACACAAAACACAAAATATGCAAAATTTACCAACACCATAGCTTGGCCGAATCTTCCCCATAGCCATATGTGTTCATGCATTTCATTTATTTTATGTTTTAGTCCTTCAAGAATTTTATTATTTTCAATTTAGCCCTATATACTCAAAATCACCAAAAATTCCAATACAAAACTTGTAAATCTTTAACATACATTTAATTTAAAATCATCAAATATCAAAACCATCCAAGCATGTTAATGGCCGAATTCTATATACATAATATTTTCAAAAATTTAGGCATGGGTCGGGTAATATACGAAGCAACGATCTCAAAAATGTAAAAATTATCAAAAACTAAAAACCGACCATACCTTAATCAAGCTCTCTAAGTTGCCGAAACTCAAAGCTCTACAATGGTGTTTTATTTTCTTACATTCGGCTATGAGAGGAGGAAGGTGATGATGGCTTTATTTTATCTTTTGTTTAATATATACACTAACATTATTTCTCTATAAAATATTATCATAACCTTATATATAAAAAATAATTAAACTAACATATATATAAGGCTAACTTGGCCCATTGTCAGTCCTTACTATAGATTATGGGCTAATTGCCCTTTTAGGACCTCCACTTAAAAGCCACAATCAAATTAGTACCTTTCACTTTAGCATGAAACTTTTACGCTTTTCTCGATTAAGTCCTTTTTATCAAATTAAGCACTTAAAGCGACTAAATTTTCTCTGAAACTTTCACACTCGTTAAATCACATATAATAAACACAAAATATAATATTAAAATATTTCTCGGGCTCGATTCGTGGTCCCGAAACCACCGTTCGATTAGGGTTAAAATTGGTGCATTACAACTCTCCCTTAAGAATTTTCGTCCCAGAAAATCTTACCGTTAAACAACGTCGGATATTGTTGCCTCATTGAATCTTTAGGCTTCCATGTTGCCTCTTCAACTCGTCTTGATTCCATAACACTTTCACTAAGGAGATCTTTTTGTTTCTTAACGCTTTCATTTCCGAGCTAAAATACGGATCGACTTTTCCTCATCGTCATATCGATTGTATCTCAATCTCGAGCCGAGCAATCACATGTGGCGGATCGATCAGTATCACGAAGCATAGAAACATGAAATACATCGTGTATCTTTTCTAATTCGGAGGTAGCTTCAATCTATAAAGCAGCAGCCCAACACGTTCAATGATTTCATACAGTCCAATGAACCTCGGGCTCAACTTGCCTTTCCGGCTAAAGCGGAGCACTTTCTTCCACGGAGAAACCTTTAAAATACTCGATCTCAATCAAATTCAATATCTTTACGTTTCAAATCAGCATAAGACTTTTGACGATCCAAGCGACTTTCAAATTATCTCTAATAATAGCTACTTTGCTTGGTTTCTTTAATCAAATCAACCCGTGTATCTTACTCTCATTGAGCTCATCCGATATAATGGTGTTCGACACTTTCGCCGTACAAGGCTTCATAGGGTGCCATTTTGATACTAGATTGAAAGCTATTATTATAAGCAAATTCAATCAAAGGTAGGTATCGTCCCACGTACCTTCAAACTCGAGAATGCAACATCTCAACATGTCCTCAAGTATCTAAATAGTTCGCTCGGTATTTATGCATCTGCGGATGAAAGGTCATACTAAAATGTAGTTTAGTACCTAAAGCATCTTTCAACTTCTTCCAAAATCGTGATGTAAATCTCGGGTCTCTATCTGACACAATGGAACTCAGTACACCATGCAATCTTGCAATTTGCGATACATACAATTTAGTAAGTTTATCGAGTGAAAAAATGCATTTAACCAAGCACAAAATGAGTGATTTAGTCGGTCTATCAACTATAACCTATACGGCATCTTTCTTACTCGGTGTCATAGGAAGACCGGATACAAAATCCATTGTAATTCTATCCCATTTCCATTCAGGTATTAGGATTGGCTGAAGTAGTCCAGATGGCACTTGATGTTCAGCTTTTACTTGCTGACAAATTAAGCATTTCGAAACAAATTTGAATATATCCCGTTTTATGCCAGGCCACCAAAAAAACTGTTTCAAATCGTTATACATCTTCGTGCTACCCAGATTTATCGATAGTCGACCACTATGAGCCTCACTCAAAATCATCTGTATCAAATCTGAGTTCTTAGGAACACACATTCGACTTTTAAAATTCAAACAATCATTTGCATCAATCTGAAAATTTGATTCTGTACCCTTTTCACACTGAATTCGACTAGCAATCAAATCTTCATCAACTTTCATGCATCACAAATTCTTTGAATAAACATCGGTCTTGCTCGTAACTTCGGCTATGATCGAACCATCACCGGACATAGCCATCGTGCATTCATTGTACGAAGAGCAAATAATGATTTCGACTTAACGATCCGCAACAACATTAGCTTTTCCGGGTGATAGTCAATCACCAATTCATAGTCTTTCAATAGTTCTAGCCACTGCGTTGTCTCAAATTCAGATCTTTACGAGTCATTAGATACTTGGACTTTTGTGATCCGAGTAAACATGGCATTTCTCGCCAAATAAGTAATGACGCCAAATCTTCAGTGCGAACACAATGGCTGCAAGCTCTAAATCGTGCGTCGGGTAATTTCTTTCATGCGGCTTCAATTGTCTTGAAGCATAGGCTACAACTTTGCCTTCCTGCATCAAAACGCAGCCCAAACCATTTAAAGAAGCATTAGAATAAACAACAAATTCTTTACCCGATTCAGGCTGAACTAATACTGGAGCTTCTGTCAAAAGGGCTTTCAACTGATCAAAAATTTTCTAACACTTTTCTGACCACTCGAACCTGACATCTTTCTGCAATAAATTTGTCAACGGGGTAGCTATCGTAGAAAAATCTTTCACAAATCGTCGATAGTAACCCGCAAGTCCCAGAAAACTTTGAATCTCGAAAACATTTTTCGGTGGCTTCCAATCAAGTATAGCCGATATTTTGTTCGGATCAACTCGAATGCCTGATGCTGAAACAACATGTCCCAAAAAGCTGACCTCTTTCATCTAGAACTCACACTTGCTAAACTTCGCATACAACTGTTGATCTCTCAATGTTTGTAGCACTAATCTCAAATGATCGACATGCTCGGTTTTATTTTTGGAGTAGATCAGTATGTCATCAATAAACACTACTACAAACCGATCCAAAAGCGCACGAAGACTCGATTCATTAAATCCATAAAATTGCGGTGCATTAGTGAGTCCAAAAGGCATAACGAAACTCAAAATGTCCGTACCTCGTCAGGAATGCGTCTTTGGCACATCTATATCTCGACTCGTGGCGATAATAATCCGATCTCAAGTCTATCTTTGAAAATCTGAAGCCCTTTCAAGCGATCAAACAAATCATCAATCCGAGGTAACGGTACTTATTCTTTATAGTTACCTTATTCGATTCTCGATAATCAATACACATTCGCATCGTTCCATCTTTCTTTCTTACAAAAGAATGGTGCACCCAAGGAGAGAAACTTGGTCGTGCAAAGCCCTATCTGTTAACTCTTGCAACTATGCTTTCAACTCTTTTAGCTCATGGGTGCCATCCGATATGGAGCTATTGAAATCGAGTCGTTTAGGAGCTAATTCAATGCCAAACTCAATCTCTCGTCTTTGGGGTAAACCCGATAGTTCTTCAGAAACACATCCGGTATTCACATACAATCAGACAGATTCAATCATTTCTCGGACAATTTATTATCGATTACATAAGCCAAATAAGCTTCGCACCCTTTTCTCACATACTTACGGGCTAACATCGAGGATATAAGCGTAGGAAACCCACCTAAATCATTGGATTCAATTCTAACGATCTCACCGATTCGATGTCTCAAATCAATAAGCTTTCTTTTACAATTGACTTTGCATCATGCGAAGTTAACGGTCCATTCCCAAAATTATATCAAACTCATCGAAAGGCAACATGACATTAAATCGACTAGGAAGCAAAAATCCCGAATCATCAATGGGCAACCTTTACACACTTTATTAACAAACACACATCTACCCAAAGGGTTGGATACACGAATCACAAACTCAGTAGACTCAACTGGAAGAGTCTTACCGAATACCAGAGTGTCACATACATATGAATGGGTCGAACTAGGATCAATTAATGCAATCACAGTAGTATCATAAAGGGTGAAAGTAAAGGTAATGACATCTGGAGAAGCAGCATCCTCTCTAGCTCAGGTAACATAAGCTCTAGCTGGAGCTCTAGCCTCAGATCGATCTGTTGTGTTCTTTGTCCCTCTCTGACTACCACCTACATTGCCAGAATGCGGGTGGTGCGCCCGTCTTGATGCACTACTGGTCTAGAGTTACATCTTTGTATTCTCCACTAACAAGGGCTCTCTCGAATAAAATGGTGCGAGGATCCACAGTTAAAGCAAGATCGGTCACGAACTCTACAACTCCCAGAATTCCATTTTCCACAATGTTTGAATTCAACTCGATTCTATGGGACGTTACCAACACTGGCCATCGAGGTAGCTCGGGAGCCCACTGGAGGTCGATCACGTCTAAACGAATCTGAAGTAGCTTTGTGTCGATGAAGTCATCTCTAAATTTCTTAGATGTGGAATGGAAATTCTTACAGAGCGATCTTTTACGGGTGTCTCTAGCTTCATCTCGGCCTTTCTTTTCTCCTTCCCAAGCTCTTGACTTTGCAAGCTCGCTCGACAAGTGTCACAAACTCTTTGATTTCAAGAATTCCAACAAGCAACTTTAATTCTTCATTCAAACCATCTTCAAACCTTTTGCACATAATTGCTTTAGTTGATACACACTCCCGAGCATATCGGCTCAATCTGAAAAACATTCGCTCATATTCAGTCACGATCATTTGCCCCTGTTTTAGTTCAAGGAATTCTTTACGTTTCGGTCGATGAACCTCGGTGATATATTTCTTGCGAATTCATTCGGAAGAAATCCCGTCACTTTTCTTTTGGAACCACCGATACTAGTGTATTCCACCGGTGATAAGCGGTGTCTCGAAGCAAAGATATAGCACATTTCAAACATTCATCCGAGTCTGAGGATAGCTCATCAAGTACCGAATAGTGTTATCAAGCCACATTTCATTTCGCTCTGCATCATCATCATCATTAGCCTTGAATTCTTATACCCCAAATTTCCTAATTTTATCAATGGAGGCCTACTAGATCTCATTGGATCTATCATCGAGTCTTTGAAGGTACAGGAGTTGGATTATTCGGGGTGGAGGTTGTTGTGCAGTTGGATTATTCTAAATAAACTGGGTAAACCATTCATTCATCATTTGGTATAAGGCTTGTTTAGCCTCTCCTCGTGGTTACCGTGAATCGGTTGAGAGTCTAGTGGCGCCGATCCATGTGCGAGACCAGCGCGACACTCTCCACATCATCGCCACTGGCTCTATCGGGATCGTAATCCATTTACTATATAAAATACAATTGAAATTGTCGAAGTCACCACACTATCATATATACAATTTAAAGGCATGTATAGCTAGACTCTTACATACTACGGTAGTCCTAGAATCGACTAAACCGTAGCTCTGATACCAATAAAATGTAACACCCCTAACCCGTATTTGTCACGGATTAGGGTTACGGGGCATTACTATTTAAATCACAACTTTTGATCAATCACATAAGTCATATAAATTTAAACAACTTATTCATTACTTTTGCATTCACTAATTGTACTTAATTTGCATACAATTCAAACATATATAACCTCTTTTGTCTAGATAAGCAGAATAAGATCAACTTCTAAAATCTTAATTTAGTAAATGTAATACATGGCATAATAGACTCAAAAATTAAGCTATCTTTCATCACATACATACACATTTTACCACTTTGAATTTATACAACATTAAAGTATATGGCCGAATGCCATCAAAACCATATTTCCTTCATTCGGCTATCTCAATTACTGATTCACATAGGACACACTAAACACTCATATAAACATGTCTATCATAATCTCATATAGGTGATCACATATCAAACATATTTTGTCTAAACATCATTCGATCTAACATTCAATAAACTAAACAAAAGTTCGAACCTAATATCCAACTATCCTAGAATAATATATGTATGTATTCACTTACATAAATTGAATCGAAATAGCCTAATACCATCATACATTATTAAACTAAATTCTTATCTAGTAAGTGACCAAATCAAATACACACATTTCATAACATTATTTAACACATATATCTCACATACTATAACTTAAATATGTATCTATCATTTACTTTATTGACTAAACTGAATATTACACCAAGCTTACCATTATTCATTGCGAATCATAAATCCAAACATTATAAATGAATATACCATATATTAAGCTCATCAACATGAAAAAATTTATAAGTCATTCATGCCATAACCTAACATGCATAAATAATAGTACTACTCTCACACATGATTAAATCATAATCAAACATAAATAATAGTTCATGGCATGAGCAAACTATGTTATCAAAACATGAAACAAGTTATTCAAAATAGATAGCCATTTTTGCATGGCTAGCATATTTACACTATTACAAAACATTAGTTATACGGTTTAGTCTAGCCTATACATGCCCTTTTTAAATACCAAACTAAGTTTTCAATACCAAAAGAAAGTCGAAAGTGTGGTTGACTTCACAGATTATCCTTCGAGCCCGTAGCTTGAAACAAAATCTATAAAACAGAGATAAACAAAGACACACACAGAGTAAGCTTACTAGCTTAGTAAGTCTCAAGTAAATATAAATGTAATGAGCATACATTTAAGCATATTAAAATCCAAGCTTATAGTATGAAACATAATTATTCCATTATGTAAAATATAGATAGCTGAATAATAGTAATGCTCTTTACTTAAATATCGTTGCTATGATATATTGAACCTGTACATTATCAATTCATATGAGCCAATCTAAGCATCGATCTTCTATTTCCACTTATACACAAGAACAAACACTTTTATCACACTCATCACTGATCTTTAACTATACAATAGGAATTTTAGTTCACTTCATTCCTTACTAAAATGGTAGGTTAGTTCTTACCTGAACTTTTACCACATAATACTATATAAACATCTCACCTTGTTTGGTTTTCAGAATCTCCACTATAGCATATCACCGGCACGAAGCCTGCTAGGCATTTAAGCCCGAATTAAATCACCGGCACAAAGCCTGCTAGGCATTATAGCCCGAAATAAATCACCAAAGACGAAGCACGCTAGGCATTATAGCCGAAATAAGTCAAAGACGAAGCACGCTAGGCATTATAGCCCGAAATAAATCACCGGCACGAAGCCTGCTAGGCATTATAGCCCGAAATAAGTCACCGGCACGAAGCCTGCTAGGCATTATAGCCCGAAATAATATTATTATCATCTCATACACATTACAGTAATGCTGCCCAAAATAACATAAATCACACATCATTCAAATCACTTTAACATACCAACTCGTTTAGAGATATAACAACATTTCATTTCAAATTCACTATCACTTATAATTCACGTATTATATCGAATAACAAACCAAAACACTTATTCACATCACTTTAAATAAAATTCCAACCAATCCATACCAATACTTTCACATTCGGCTAACACAAGGTTTTATACAAAATTCTATTGAATAACATCATTTAACACATTCATAAATAATTCGATAACCTATACTTGCTTAGGACTTACCTCGGTTGTCGATAGTCCGTCTTGAATCGGCTTATTCGAGAACCTTCGTCTTTCCCCGGTTTAATTTCGTTTTTCTTTGCTCTTGATCTAAAACACATTAGAATTTAGCTCATTTAATCGCATTTCATCTCAATTTAGTCCCAAAACACACAAATGGGCAAATTACCATTTTGCCCCTAATGTTTCCATTTTACAAATTGGTCCTATTTACACAAAACACAAAATATGCAAAATTTACCAACACCATAGCTTGGCGAATCTTCCCATAGCCATATGTGTTCATGCATTTCATTTATTTTATGTTTTAGTCCTTCAAGAATTTTATTATTTTCAATTTAGCCTATATACTCAAAATCATCAAAAATTCCAATACAAAACTTGTAAATCTTTAACATACATTTAATTTAAAATCATCAAATATCAAAACCATTCAAGCATGTTAATGGTCAATTCTATATACATAATATTTTCAAAAATTTAGGCATGGGTTGGGTAATATCTGAAAGCAACGATCTCAAAATGTAAAATTATCAAAATTAAAACACACCATACCTTAATCAAGCTCTCTAAGTTGCGAAACTCAAAGCTCTACAATGGTGTTTTATTTTCTTACATTCGGCTATGAGAGGAGGAAGGTGATGATGGCCTTATTTTATCTTTTGTTTAATATATACACTAACATTATTTCTTTATAAAATATTATCATAACCTTATATATAAAAAATAATTAAACTAACATATATATAAGGCTAACTTGGCCCATTGCCGTCCTTACTATAGATTATGGGCTAATTGCCTTTTAGGACCTCCACTTAAAAAGCCACAATCAAATTAGTACCTTTCACTTTAGCATGAAACTTTTACTTTTTCTCGATTAAGTCCTTTTATCAAATTAAGCACTTAAGCGACTAAATTTTCTCTGAAACTTTCACACTCGTTAAATCACATATAATAAACACAAAATATAATATTAAAATATTTCTTGGGCTCAAATTCGTGTCCCGAAACCAACGTTCTGATTAGGGTTAAAATTGGTCTGTTGCACATCGGCTCTCTACCACACCCCGGTGAAAAGTCTCTAACCACCGACACAACACGTCTTTTAAATTTAGGAACGGAGACTACCGGTCCACTCCCCTCCCCAGTTTTATTGACACTTGCATCCATGAATAGACTTGATCAGAGTTCAGAGAGAAACATCGATTGTCTAATAAGGGAATTTGATTAAAGCAACCAAAACACACAGGAAATAATAATAGCAAAGGAATCCAAGAAGATGATCTCCTACCTTGGTTAAGAAGTCCCACCACACTAGGTTTGGCTATGGTCTAAAAGAGAACCCTATAATCGACTGCAAAGGTTTGATTCCATGCCAATCCGAAACGATCATGCCATGTTAAGAGAGGGTTAAAAGAGGTTAGCCGTAACTTCATTAAACAACAGTAGCCGCTGCGACTATGACCACACATAGGACCAAAAAGAAGGAAGGAGCAGAAGACCTCATATTACCTTGCGCTTATCGAAGACTTGAGAGAACAGGACAGATTCACTGCCCAAAAGCACCCTCCTACCTATGGCCACAAGAGGTGGAAGACATGGAAGAAAAGAGCCGGTATTGAAGGTTCAGTCGTTCTGTCATAACTTTAGAAAAAATAAGAAGAAAATCATATGACTAAGTGAACGTATTACCTTAAACTATCACAATCGGATGAATAGGGACCTTTGACAATCCTACTTACACCTTACTCTTTGGTACACGGCTAGAGAACAAGAAACAGAGATGACCAATGAGAAAAAAAAGATATAGGAGAGGTGCAGAAAATATTCGGCTAGAAGAGACAGTAGTAGAGGGGAGGAGAAGTGAATAGAGTTTCAGCTTTGAGGAAGATGGCTAAAGAAAATAGGAGAAGGGTGTTTGAACTAAAACCACAAGGGAATGATTCAGTTATGGTGTTTAAAAGAAAAGAGCAAAGGGGAAGAAAGTGATTTGGCAAGGGGTGGCTTCAAGGGGGTTTTTGGCTTGTGAAGAGTTGAAGTAAGAAATGAGAAGAATGACCAAGAGAACCGAAAGCACTAAGAAGATTAGGAAGAAAAACAAAAAAAAGAGAAAGAGTAGAAAAACTAAAATGCTCTTGTGGACTTTCGGCATACCGAGAATAAGCAAACTAAAAAATGCAAACAAAAGAGCTCTCTCACCAATTTCGGCATCCACTCTACCAAGCTTTCGATTTTGATAACCCACACCCCATGCCATCACTCCCTAGCCTCAACAACACATAGCCAAAATTTCCCCTCCCCACTCTCCAACATTCAGCCAACACTCACAACCAACACCAAATCCTTTGATTTCTTCCTAATTCCACTCCCCATCACCCGTTTGAATCAGTTTGACCAATTCAAACACCACCATCTCCTCATGACCATTTATTCAAATGCTTTTGACTCATTCAACCAACAATCTTGAAGAGTCCCTGTCGAATCCACCTTCTCCCCATTCAAGTGCCAAAAATAAAGCTTCATATTAAGGCTCCTAGGATTCGAACTCCTCCCCTTCTGCTCCTACAAGTGACACCTCTCCCTTGTTCCTTAAGTGGCGTCACCTTGCCACTCCATCACACTCCTTCTTGTGTCAACACACACAAGAAATTACTTTTAAGGCCTGCCTCAACCAGCTTTCCCCCCTAAAGTGCCCAAAAATAAAATTTTACCAAATCCCTGGCTTGACCCCAAGCTTTCCGAGACCCCCAAACACACCAAATTAACAAGCAGAATAAGACAAAAACACAAAAACATAAAATGCAGAACCCCTATTCTTGGATGTTATAGTTTCGGCCCAATTAGGCCCATTACAGCCTCAGTATCACGAGAGTGTTCGTTGCACACTCATCTACTTAATGTCACAATTCATATCTCTATTTACCACTACGAGCGCTCGTACGCTTGAGTGGTCACAATTACTAGCTTTTCGACTTTTGTCCGTTTCACAGAACATCACAAGCATTCATCGAAATAGGTGTGAGATTACACACCTGTTCACAAGCGTTGATTGAATTCCCGAATCTCGTACCTATGATACAAAATACTCCAATCGGTAATTATACAATCTGGTAAAACATATCTAAGTTGAATCCAAATAGCCACTAACACCACTTACCACACAATGACCTCCTTCCACAAGTGGCAAAATTCTGCTAACTTCCTCTTGGCTAGAGCCACCCACTTCCTAAAATGATTGGTGCACAAAGGGGTTAGCATCCTCCAATATTCGACATTAGGGAGAGATTTAACAAGATTAGCATTGGCTACCCTTAAATTCAGCAATAGCAGAGCCTTGAACAATAGGAGTTTAAGCACCTACTGCCCTTAGAGATCACGATTATCTAAGGAGAAAAGAAATGATTAAGAATGCACAAGAACCCAAAAAAGAATAGGTTCAGCCTAAAAAGAAGAGATGAAGAAGTGATTAAAGAGAAGACCTTACCCTGTGCTCACAAACGAATTGAATAGGCTAGATAGATTCGACGATCAAAGAATACCGAGCTTTAGACTAGATAAAGTTCAACTATTACCAAGATAGAAGAGAACCAATTCGAATGAGAAAAATAAGGGGATTCAATTGATGGAGAAAGAGTAGAAAATAATAAAGCAAAAGATAAGTTTCGGCTTGGATGAAAGAGAGAAAAGTGAGAGGTGAGTAGAAAAGATTGTGCAGGAAGAGGTGGAAATAGAGAGATGTGCATTCGGCTATGAAGAAAAACCAAGAAAAGGAGATGAGAGGAGATAAAAGAAAAGGGTCGGCCAACAAATGAGAAAAAGAGAATAATAGAGATTAGGAATTTGGCTAAGGAGAGTAATCACTTAGAAGTAAAGTTGAAAAGAAAAAGGTCTCGAATGGTCAAGAAATGCACCAAAAAAATGAGAAACAAAAGCTCAAAAAGAAAAATTTTGAAACCAAAAATGAGAGAAGAAAAAAAATACCCCTCAAAGCTACTATACAAATTTGACAACTACTACACAGATTTGGCACCACCACCAGATAATCCCCTAAGTGTCGAATCCACACCACAAAGAACCAAAGATTTGGCCAACTCCCTACAGCCATCCAAATCCCTTGATTCTCTCCACTTTCTGCTCCACCAAACACTCTCCACCTCCTATTCAAACCATTTGACTGAGTCTTCAACCACCTTGGCAGAGTTTGAACTGAACACAGCTTTTTCCCCCCTCAAACACAAAATAAAAGCCACCAAAATGCAGCCTGTGAGATTCGAACTCCTTTCCCCTTGCTCACCCATTTTTGCCACAACCACCACACCATACTCCTCACTTGTGTCTTAAAACATGTGCAATTAAAGATAAGTCTATTGCTAAAGTCTAATTCCATTTAAAAAGCTAACCTAAAAGGAATGCAAGTGCCAAGACTTGAACCTTGGATCCCCCTCCTTCCTTGTGGCTTCACTCCTTTGCTCCCTAAGTGGTGCCACTTTGCCACTACACCACAAGCTCTTTTTGTGACATTCCTCTCCATATTTTATTCTTAAAGCTTACCTACTAACTCCCAATGTTTTATTCACCTAAAACCAAAATTTTCCTAAAGCCCAAGTTTGATCCCGGGACTTCATAGAAGCCTCCTAACCTTCAAAAATCACTCACCTAATAGGTCTAACTTGCAATAATGCCATTCTCTGATTCCTAAAAATTTTAAAACGATCATACGCTTAAGGCCCAATAGGCCTAATTCTACTAAGCTCAAATTCGGATCGTTACAAATCTACCCCCTTAAAGAAATTTCGTCCTCAAAATTTCCAACTAACAGTCATTTAACACAGACAACCCTACTATGCTGCTGCTGTGCACTCTCATCTTAATAACACTAATATACTTTTAACTTAATCTTAAAACCTCTTACACACACCCAACCATCTAACCACAGAAACAAACATATATTTATAAAATTTTCTACATTCAAACACCACGTCCAACAAAAAAAAACCTGACTTAATGGTGATGGAACAATTCTGAGCCTTATGCTCCTTAGACCCGCATCTCAAACATGCTCCTAACCTCCTCCAATATTTACATGGATGACGCCTTTTGCAATATTCGAAGTCAAAAAGTTTGGACGTGCCCTAACATGCTTCACAGAACGAGACTGCTGTCGTAGAGATCTGCTATCTCTTTTCCTCTTACAGTCCACGCACCCAGTCCGAAGTGTTTTAGCAATTTCTCTAACCTCCTCCAATACCTCCCTAACTAATTGAGTCAGCACATCAGCTCCAGCTCATCATTAGACCCCGTCTTAGTTACTGGTGATGCCAGTGCCTCCCTTTGGGGTATATGCCCCGGTGCTGAGGATCCAGCCCTAGTACCCCGGCCTCTACTGTAGCCACGTGTACCTCATCTGTGTCTTTTGGTACTCATCTCGATGTCACATGTTAATCTAATTAAGAGTGTTATGCATCAGCTTAGTGTTCAAGTAATTTTTAACAGATGTTTTATGAAAGAACAGTAGTGTGAGTAGTTTTTGTAGATCGAGTTTCCTACTATTTCAGTCTCTATAGTCTTTATTCCTATAGCTAACAGTTTCAGTGAACTACCACTAAGTCTAGTGGTTATCTTCCTACAGTCATTTCATCACATATCCAGATAAAGTAAGGGAACTTACGAATTTGGTACCGGAGACTCAAGGTGCCATACACCTAATAAAGATATATTTTTCTAAACCAAATTTCAAACAACTTTTGAAAAACATTTTCGAACCCATTCCACAGCAGAGTTTTACAACTCGGGCTCTGATACCATAAAATGTAACACCCTAAACTCAGCCTAGACATTATGATCGTATTTAGCATGTCACATAAAAGGTTTATTTAAAAACTGCGCGTTCGATAAAAAGTTCGTATTCTTTTTGAAAACTTTGAGCTTTGTTGTTTGTGAAATTTGGATTTGTTTTTATGGTTTTCTTGTAAAAACGTTATTATTATTTGCAAAAAATTTGTTTATAGAAGTCAGATTTAGTAATTTGCGAAAACGTGATATTTTGAAAAATCATTCGTTAACTTTTTAAGAAAACTCCGTATTAATCCTTTGGCAATAAACCATAGCAGAAAAGAAAGTTTAGAAGAAAATTTAAGTTAAAAGGCCTTATTACAAAATATTAAACCCAAATTAACTTAAACCCCCAAAATAAAGTAAAACAAAAATTTACTAAAGTTTAGAAGAAGCACCTCGATGTATGGCCACCATAGAGTCCTTCACAGCTCCAAATCCTCAAAGCTGGGGATCACCTACAAGGTTAAAGCAGAGGGGTGAGTTACGAGCACACAGTGTGTAATCCCCTAATCGATCATTAACTAGGCCCTAGCCCATACAGAAACAGACTGGGCCAAAGCGCATGCAGAAGCAGACTAGGCTGAAGCCCTATTCGGTAACAATCTGGGCCTTAGCCCTATAAACATGATAACGCAAATAGAGTATGCAGCCCAACCTAACAATCCATCCGCTACACACCACCCGTACTAGCCCAACACACCTGTGGAGCACCCATCCGCTACACACCAATAAGGTAGACAAGCTGCTAACCACAGAATTTGTGGCAAGGCCACCAGAATAACAAAATATACGTGGCATAGCCACTATACAGATTGTGGCAGAGCCACCAAAATAAACTTCCTCCGATCATCAAACCCAACCCAATGCATGATGTCGTAACATAAATATTCGTGTATGCAATATGTCACATTTATAATCAATCATATAAATATCACACACATATCACTTAAACAACCACTAGGGGTATAACGGTCATTTACCCTCTAAGGGTATTTCAATAATTTACCCTTTCAAGGGTATTTCAGTAATTTACCCACCAAGGGTATTTCAAAAATTTACCATCTATGGGTATTTCAGTAATTTACCCTCTAGGGGTATTTCAGTAATTTACCCTCTGGGGGTATTTCAGTAATTTACCCTCCAGGGGTATTTTAGTAATTTACTCTCCATGGGTATTTCAATAATTTACCCTCCCGGGGTATTTCTATAATTTTGCATTTAACCATCTTTCCAAAGGCTTACTGTAGCCTCGAGCAACACGGGACACTTTTTGGGTCTCTACGAAACTATTGGGCCTAAAATCCATTTTAGGCCCAAATGGGCCCACACGCTTCTGTGGCCCGAAATGCATTGCTTCAGTTTCAAAATTGCAGGTTTCGCATTCGGGCCTATCATTTGCTAGTTTCCCAACAGTTTTTCCCAAAGTGGGCCAAATAGCCCGTTGGGCCCATTTGGCCCGTTTCAACCCGTTACAGCTTTAGTATCGCGAGAGTGTTTGTGGCACACTCAACAGCTTAATGTCACAATTCGTATCTCAATTTACCACTACGAGCGCTCGCATGCTTGAGTGGTCACAATTACCGACTTTTTGGCTTTTGGCCGTTTCACAGAACATCACAAGCATTCATCGAAATGGGTGTGAGATTACACACTTGTTCACAACCGTTGATTGAATTCTCGAATCTCATACCTATGATCCAAAATACTCCAATGGGTTATTATACAATCTAGTAAAACATATCTAAGTTGAATCCAAATAGCCACTAACAACACTTACCACACAATGACCTCCTTCAACAAGTGGCAAAATTTGGCTTGCTTCCTCTCGACTAGAGCCACCCACTTCCTAAACCGATTGGTGCACAAAGGGGTTAGCATCATCCAATATTCTGTATTAAGGAGAGATTTAACAATATTAGCTTTACCTACCCTTGAATCCAGCAACAGCAAACCCTTGAACAAGAGGAGCTTAAGCACCTACTGCCCTTAGAGATCACGATTATCTAAGGAGAAAAGAAACGATGAAGAACGCACAAGAACCCAAAAAGGAGTAGGTTCAGCCTAAAAAGAAGAGACGAAGAAGAGATAAAAGAGAAGACTTTACTCTATGCTCACAGACAAACCGAATAGGCTAGATAGATTCGACGATCAAAGAATACCCAGCTTTAGACTAGACAAAGTTCAGCTATTACCAATAGAGAAGAGAATCGATTCGAATGAGAAAAATCGAATAGGCTAGATAGATTCGAATGATCTAACCTAGAAACTAACTCTGACAATGACTTAAGGCAAGTGCACCTATTGAACAGTAGTATAGTTTAGGCAAGACTAGATTGTCGAACCCAAAGAAACTAAAAGTACTAATACTCACTTTCTTTCTATTATTTAGCCTAAATGTGAAGTGATTGGTTGATTAAATAAAAAAACTAACTAATTACTAAACTAAAATGCATAGACAAAAAGAACAAATTGAAGAAATAACTTTTAGAAAAAACTCAGTTGATTACGATGATACCCCTAGGAAGAATCCACCTAAACTTCACTTGTTATCTAACACTGAACCAAATGATTTATTCACATAGCTTGACCCGTAGGACTTCCTAATTTATATTAAACCTGTAACATCCTGATAATTAGGGGTTATGCATCTTTACTTAATTGAATGATGTTGCATGATTAATTATGATTGAGTGTGTTTTGGAAGTTATTTTTGAACTTCATTAATTAAGTGAATGCTTAGTGATTTATTAAATTTTTAATAATTAAGATGGAGCTAAGCATGATAGGTTTTAAGAAATAATGACAAGGAGTTTTAAGCATAAGATGAGTGATTAGCAAAGTGGTAAGGACACATGGATGAGTGCTTGAGGGGAGAGGTTCGAATCCCCTAGCTAGCTAAAGGAGGATTTTATTTTGTTTCCTTCCTATAGTGTCGGCCAAGACTCTTCTAGAATGGATGAGCATCTTTTTAATTTTGGTTATTTGACCATATGAAAAAGGTAAGCAAGAAGATATGGCATGGAATCATGAAAGGATGGTAAGATGAGGGGGACAAAAGGCTTGAAGTAAGGGCATTGTCTTGGAAACTTTTTCATGGTCATTTGACCATGAACCTAGTCAATTTTAGGGGCTAAAGGGGATAGTTAATTTTGATAGCAATCTAAGGGTTGATGGGGAAGAAACAAGGAGGAAAAAGGGGGATAATGTTGGCATGCTAGTTGGCCAAATTTGACCTTGAGTTAGGGGGTGTTAGTTGGCCAAAAACTCTAGCATTTTGAACATCTTTTCTCATTTCTCCAAAAACTCTCCTCCTAGCCGAATTATGCTATTGACATTAGGTAAAAGCTTCACTTTGTTTTGGCTTTCATTTTGACCAATTTTCTCTAAAAGCTCCCTTCTTAGTCGAATGCTTATCTACACAAAAGAGAAGTCTTTTTCTCTTCTTTTGGTCATCTTGCAATTTGCCATTTTGGTTTGAAAAGGTCTTTTTAGTTTCTTTTCTCCTAAACAAAACACCTTTCTTTCTCTTTGTAACCGAAATTCCAAGTCTTCAAGAATCATTTCTTTTCTTTTCCCCTCATTGTCGAAAGTACCAAAGTTCAAGAATTATTTTTCTTCAATTTCTCCCTCTTGGCCGAATGTGCATAGGTCTCTAAACCTATCTCTTTTCTTTTCTTCACCATCATCTTTTCTTCTTCTCTTTCTCTCTTCTTTCATTTATCTTTCTTCCTCACTCTCAACCGAAACTATTTTCTACCAACACCAAAATCAACATACTTTCCTTCTCTTTTGTCAAACCAAATCACCTTTCTTTTTCATCTAAATCTTTCTTTTCTTCTATTGAAAACTGAAACCATTTTAGCCATAAATCACTATCTTTTTCTCTTTTCTTTTTTTGGTCAAGGCCGAATCTTCATTTGGGCAAGTAAGACTTTTTGTCAATTATTTTCTTATCTCCTTTATTATAATCAATTTAAAAACATAGTTCTCTTATTTTTTTTCTTATTTTTCTCTCTTAGGCCGAATCCTTGGAAAGGATTTTTAAGAATCTTTGTCGAAGCCAACTTTTAAGAAGTGATCTTTCGAAATCATCCAAGGTAAGGATTATTAATTTCGATCGTATCAATCCTTTTAGAATGGATCACTAATCAACTTTGTTTAGGGTGATTTGAGACTAACAAGATAGGTAAGAAAAGAAGCGAAGACGGAGTATTTGGAAGAGAGGAGGCACCATTTTACCATCGAACTTCAAAGCGAAGGGTCAGATCGGCGATAAGAGACTTTCCACCGGGTTGTGGACCCTCTGCTAACGAAGATCGGTTATTTGAAGTAGTACGTACAATCGAACCACTTTACGTTGGTGGGATATCAGCGGGTTTTGATCCATCTAGCGGAGAAAAACCACAAATATCGGTTGTTCGAGAATCCGAGGGTAAGGATTTAGATCTCTCGTCAATAAGTATAATTTTATTAGTAATAGTATATTCTAACCAAGTGTGATAATTAACTAGGTGTTGACGAGCGAGAAGGTATCATTCTTACAGTCATAAGGTGTGTAACCATACAATAAAATCTCATAAATCTATTTTTAAATGTGATTATATGACAATGTGTTTGAAAATGATTGTGGATACCAATCATTGGTATACAAAATTCAGGTATGTTTACCCCAACATTTCATTAATTTTGCTATATGCATAAATGTGAAATAAGTATGATTATATTATGATTTTGGGGTAAATGGCATGAAAAATGAATAATATGTATGTGCATGGGCATATGGGTGAATTTGATAAAGGGGAAGTATTCTAGTGGTTTTTACCACATTTCCGGTGACTTCGGTCACATATTTGAAATCCGGTGACTTCGGTCACATATGCGAATCTGGTGACTTCGGTCACATATTTGAAATCTGGTGACTTCGGTCACAATTTTGTCTGGTGGCCTTGCCACAAAATTATAAGGGCGATGTGCATGTTGATTGCAGCAACTACCTTCGATGGTGTGTAGCGAATGGAGGGTCGATTTAGTAATCCCGACGGTGTGATTGGTTGGTACGGGTGGTGTGTAGCGGATGGATGTTAGGTGGGCCGGGTTTACATTTCATTATATGTGTATAATCATGCGATTTTAAATGATTATTATTTAATCTGCTATGAAAATGGGCTTTTGGGCTAAAAATGACTTAGATAGGCCTATGGCTATATGAGTGATTAATGGGCTTTTTAATGTATATGTTACACATTGAGTTTATAACTCACCCCTTTTGTGGGATAACTTTTCAGATGATTCGTAGTGCGATGGATCGAATTGACAAGGACTCTGTGGTGGCCAATGCTCATATTAAGTATTTTGGAGATTTTCCAATTTAAACTTATTAAATTTTACTTCTTAGACTTAATTATGGGTTTTGCTATTTTTATGTAATAAGGCCACTATGAACTGCTTTTAAATTTTTGTGTTTGGATTTATTTTTATTACGCCATAAACAATTATTAATTAAATAACTAAATGGATTTTGATAAATAATTTAAATTGTTTTTGACACTAATACATATATATGTATATATGGTTTTCAATAATAAATAGAATTTTCATAAAAATTTTGTTTTCCTTTAACTTATTAACTTCTCTTAAAAATATGTTTTAAGAAAGTACAAATTTATTTTTACATTTAAATTTCAACTCGATCTTTAAATTAATCTGTCTTATTCAAAAATCATCAAGTTTTCTTAAATAAGTGAGAGTTTGCTAAAGTTTTACTCGAGGAACATATCAAATACGGTCAGGCTTTTTGGGCCGAGTTTGGGGTGTTTCAACTTGGTATCAGAGCCCAGTTTTAAACTCTCGGCCTTGGGTTTTGAAGCCCACAATGTTTTTAAAATTTGACCCAAATGACTTTTTGAAAGTTTCTTAAGTTAGATGATTTTATAAGAGAATGGCACTTGAGTTCTCGGCCCAGATCCATTAGGTAAGTATCTTTATTGATATGAATGTATGATAAGTTTAAGGAAACTATACTTTAGAGACATGGACCCTAGGTGTTTGTATACTACTACGGAAAAACCACTGAACATCTTCTTCATAAAACTTTCTTTTAATAAGAAGTGAAAAGACTCTAATACATAAGACTTTTTCAGTAAAAGCAGATAAGGCAGCGTAGTAAACATGAGTTCTAGGGGACGTGGTCATCGTGGACGTGGAAGAGGAAGAATGGTCGTGTTGGAACCAGTTAGATCTGGTCAAGGTTAGAATGAAGCTCCACCCATTGTTGGGGTGGATTTTCAAGAGTAAAATGGAGGAGGCGACGCAAAGATCACAAGTTGATCTTGTGAGTTTTGGAAGCAGTAGTAGAAGCTAATCTTGGAAATAGGTCTCGAAAGTCGATGAGTCGAGAGACTAAGATCGAATGGAGCCGAGGTTTTCGGAGGAGTATTTGGAGTAGCTCCAAATGTGGCGGAATACTGGTTGGAGGCAGTCGAGAGGATTATGGACGATTTGGACTGCACTGCTGAAGAGAAATTGAAAGGTGCTATTTCACTACTCCGTGATGAAGCCTACCAGTGGTGGCTCACTATTAAGGAGAGTAACCCTGTGGATCGACTGGATTTGGGGTATTTTAAAATTAAATTCGAAGGAAAATACGTTGGAGCTAGCTACATCGACTCCCAAAGGAAGACATTTCTGAATTTGGTGCAAGGAAACAAGTCGATAGCTGAATATGAAGCAGAATTTTTGTGACTTAGCTGATATGCAAGAGGGATAGTGGCTACTGAATATGAACGGTGTGTCAGATTTGAAGATGGACTTAGAGATGAGCTGCGAGTGATGATCCGCACTGGGAAAGAGACCTTGCAATCTTGGTGGAAAGGGCAAGAATAGCTAAAGAAGTTAAGCGGACTGAAAAATAGAACCGGATAGAGGCCATAATAAGAATAAGAGAAACTTTGGATCTTCAGGGTCATCCGGGAATTTCCAAAAGAAACCAAGAAATGAAGGACCGCGAGGTCAGCAGACTACTATGGGTGGACAAAATCGTGCTTGTGCTCAATGTGGGAAGATGCACTCGGGAGAATGTTGGAAAAAGACCGGGGGATGTTTCAAGTGCGGATCTAAAGACCATATGATCAAGGATTGTCCGAAGAATTCAGATAAGAAGCGCCTAGCGTGTCGAGGTGTTAATCAGTTGGTGGAGGTGAGCAAAGACCAATAAGGGCCGTGGCCCAAATGGAAGGGTAATGGTTCTCGCAGAGGTCGTGGAACTTCGTGCAGAGGCGATGGTAGCTCGAGGTGAGACGGCCAGTGCGGTATATGCATTAAATCGCAGAGAAGATAGTGACCTTTTGATGTTATCACGATGCGTTTACGATTTCAGGTTGCCTTTATTGCTTTGATAGATATAGGGTCAACTCACTCTTACATTGCTAGTGAAGTATCTGGAACTTTGCATATGACTTCGAGGCGTACCTAGGAAGATGATCAGATTTAGTCCTTTAGATGACGGTAGTAATAGACAAACTTTTAAGGAAGTACCTTTAGAAGTTTAAGGACGCTTGATTTTGGCTGATTTAATAGAGTTGCCATTCGGAGAATTTGACCTGATCTTAGGCATGAACTGGCTTGTGAAGTATCGTACAAATGTGGATTGTGCTGCTAAGCGAATGTCCTTAAGAACTCTTGATGACAAAGAAGTTGTAGTGATAGGCGAGAGACGGAACTATTTATCTAATGTAGTATCCGCTCTTAAGGCAGAAAAGATGGTTAGAAAGGGATGTGTAGCCTTCCTGATGTTGGTGAGTGCCTTGGAGGCTAAAGAGGCAATTGTTAAAGAAGTCAGGACTGTGAATGAATTTGTAGATGTTTTTTCGGAAGAACTTCCAGGCTTGCCTCCAGATCGTGAGGTAGAATTCGGGATTGATTTATTGCCTGGAACGGCACCAGTTTCTATTACTCCATATAGAATGGCACCGAAGGAATTAGTTGAGCTTAAGGCTCAGATTCAGGAGTTGCTTGATCGTGGATTCATCCGACCTAGTGTGTCTCCATGGGAAGCACCGGTTCCATTTGTGAAGAAGAAGGACGGATCGATGAGGATGTGTATAGATTACCGACAGTTGAATAAGCTGACCATCAAGAACAAGTATCCTTTGCCGAGGATCGACGACTTGTTCGATCGACCTTAAAGGAGTGCATGTATTCTCAAAGATTGATCTAAGGTCGGGTATCATCGACTTAAAGTGAAAAAGCGGATATCCATAAGACGGCTTTTCGGACTAGATATGGGCATTATGAATTTACGGTAATGCCATTCGGATTGACGAATGCCCATTGCGCTCATGGATATGATGAACCGGATTTTCCAACCCTACTTGGATCAGTTCGTTGTGGTATTCATAGACAACATCCTGGTGTATTCTAAGTCCGAAATGGAACATGATGAGCATCACCGGATTGTGTTGCGAGTTTTAAGGGAGAAGAAGCTTTATGCCAAATTCAGCAAGTGTGAATTTTGGCTGAAGAAAGTCACGTTTTTAGGCTATGTGGTGTCGACAGAAGGGATAAGGGTGGATCCTCGGAAGATTAAGGCTGTGCTAGATTGGAAACCACCTAAGTCCAGAATGGCGAAGTTCGCAGTTTCTTGGGGTTAGCCGGATACTACAGAAGATTCGTCGAAGGATTCTCATCGATAGCTACACCTTTAACGAAATTATTGAGAAAGGAGGTACCTTTCGTGTGGGCTGATAAGCAACAAGAGAGTTTTGAGAAGCTCAAGAAGGTTTTAACTGAAGCTCCAGTTTTGATTCTGCCTGAGGCAGGAAAGGATTTTGTTGTGTATTGTGACGCTTCTCACACGAGATTAGGATGTGTTCTGATGCAAGAAGGGAAGGTAGTTGCATATACGTCTCGGCAGTTAAGACCTCACGAGGTTAATTACCCGACGCATGACTTAGAGTTGGCAGCGGTGGTCTTTGCTCTTAAAGTTTGGAGACATTATCTATACGGAGAAAAGTCAATGATATACACGGACCACAAAAGTTTGAAATATCTACTGACTCAGAAAGAACTGAATTTGAGGCAGCAAAGGTGGATAGAGTTGTTGAAAGACTACGACTGTTCTATCGAGTACCACCCGAGCAAGGCGAATGTGGTGGAAGATGCTCTAAGTCAGAAAGTGGTGTCAGATTTAAGGGCGATGTTTGCAAATCTTAGTCTTTACGATGACGGAAGCTTGTTGGCAGAACTTCAAGTTAGGCCGACATGGTTGAGTCAAGTGAAAGAGAGGCAATTGTTAGGCGAAGATTTGAGTACAAAACTTGGCAAAAGTGCAGAGGGGAATTGGAAGATTTTGGTTAATAACGGTGATGGGTTATTGTGTTTCAAAGGTAAAGTCTCAGATGCTTGGGGATCGGGAATTGAGGCAAAATATTTTTCAGAAGTCGCATAGTAGCCCTTATGCTATGCATCCTGGAGGAAGTAAGTTATATCGAGACTTGCGAGATCAGTTTTGGTGGCCTAGTCTTAAGCGAGAAGTTACGGAGTATGTAGGAAAGTGCTTAACGTGTCAGCAAGTCAAGGTTGAACATCAAGTACCTTCGGGATTGCTTCAGCCGATAAAGATTCCACAGTGGAAGTGGGAGAGAATCACCATGGACTTTGTTAGTGGGCTTCCTCTTATGCCTACTAAGAAAGACTCTGTATGGGTGATAGTGGACCGATTGACGAAATCTGCACATTTTATCCCAGTTCGGGTTGATTACTCTTTGCAGAAATTGGCGAAGTTGTATGTGGCTGAGATTGTGAGATTGCATGGAGTGCCGTTGTCGATTATTTCGGATAGGGATCTGAGGTTTACGTCGCGGTTTTGGAAAGCATTGCATCAGGATTTGGGCACCAGTTGGATTTCGATCGGTATTTCATCCACGGTCCGACGGCCGGTCTGACGAGTAATCCAAATTTTAGAAGATATGTTAAGGGGATGTGTGATAGATTTGAGAGGAAGTTGGGAGGAGTTCTTCAGTTAGCGAATTTGCGTACAACAACGATTACCAAGCCGATTCGGATGGCACCATATGAAGCACTATATGGACGAAAGTGTCGCACTCCCACGTGTTGGATAGAATTAGGGAACGCATGATTTTGGGTCCAAAATAGTGGCAGAATCTGAAGAAAAGGTTAAGGTAATCCGGACTCGGTTAAAAGAAGCATCTGACAGGAAAAAGTCGTACGCAGATCTAAAACGGAAGGAAATAGAGTTTGCTATGGGAGATCAAGTATTCCTAAAGGTCTCACCTTGGAAAAAGGTGATGAGATTTGGTCGCAAAGGAAAGTTAAGTCCCAGGTTCATTGGACCTTATCGGGTTTTGAAGCGGGTCGGACTTGTGGCATATCAGTTAGAATTACCTTCGAAATTGAAGCAAATGCATGATGTGTTCCATGTTTCAATGTTACGCCATTATCGGTCAGATCCATCTCATGTAGTGCCAATTGAGAAGGTGGAATTAAGACCAGATTTGTCTTATGAAGATGAGCCAATTCAAATTTTGGAGTGAGATGTAAAGGTTTTACGGAGAAAATCGGTTCCTCTCGTCAAAGTATTATGGCGCAATCATGGATCAGAAGAAGCTTTGTGGGAACCGGAGGAAGCGATGCGACAACAATACCCTCACTTGTTCCAACCAGGTAATTTCGAGGATGAAATTATTTTTAAGGGGGTAGAACTGTAACATCCTGATAATTAGGGGTTATGCATCTTTACTTAATTGAATGATGTTGCATGATTAATTATGATTGAGTGTGTTTTGGAAGTTATTTTTGAACTTCATCAATTAAGTGAATGCTTAGTGATTTATTAAATTTTTAATAATTAAGATGGAGCTAAGCATGATAGGTTTTAAGAAATAATGACAAGGAGTTTTAAGCATAAGATGAGTGATTAGCAAAGTGGTAAGGACACATGGATGAGTGCTTGAGGGGAGAGGTTCGAATCCCCTAGCTAGCAAAAGGGAGGATTTTATTTTTGTTCCCTTCCCTATATTGTCGGCCAAGACTCTTCTAGAATGGATGAGCATCTTTTTAATTTTGGTTATTTGACCATATGAAAAAGGTAAGCAAGAAGATATGGCATGGAATCATGAAAGGATGGTAAGATGAGGGGACAAAAGGCTTGAAGTAAGGGCATTGTCTTGAAACTTTTCATGGTCATTTGACCATGAACCTAATCGTTTTAGGGGCTAAAGGGATAGTTAATTGTGATAGCAATCTAAGGGTTGATGGGGAAGAAACAAGGAGGAAAAAGGGGATAATGTTGGCATGCTAGTTGGCGAATTTGACCTTGAGTTAGGGGGTGTTAGTTGGCCAAAACTCTAGCATTTTGAACATCTTTTCTCATTTCTCCAAAACTCTCCTCCTAGCGAATTATGCTATTGACATTAGGTAAAAGCTTCACTTTGTTTTGGCTTTCATGTTGACCAATTTTCTCCAAAAGCTCCCTTCCTAGCGAATGCTTATCTACACAAAAGAGAAGTCTTTTTCTCTTCTTTTGGTCATCTTGCAATTTGCCATTTCGGTTTGAAAAGGTCTTTTTAGTTTCTTTTCTCCTAAACAAAACACCTTTCTTTCTCTTTGTAACCGAAATTACAAGTCTTCAAGAATCATTTCTTTTCTTTTCCCTCATTGCCGAAAAGTACCAAAGTTCAAGAATTATTTTCTTCAATTTCTCCCTCTTGGCGAATGTGCATAGGTCTCTAAACCTATCTCTTTTCTTTTCTTCATTATCATCTTTTCTTCTTCTCTTTCTCTCTTCTTTCATTTATCTTTCTTCCTCACTCTCAACCTGAAACTATTTTCTACCAACACCAAAATCAACATACTTTCCTTCTCTTTTGTCAAACCAAATCACCTTTATTTTTCATCTAAATCTTTCTTTTCTTCTATTGAAAACCGAAATCATTTTAGCCATAAATCACTATCTTTTTCTCTTTTCTTTTTTTGTTCAAGGCCGAATCTTCATTTGGGCAAGCAAGACTTTTTGTCAATTATTTTCTTATCTCCTTTATTATAATCGATTTAAAAACATAGTTCTCTTATTTTTTCTTATTTTTCTCTCTTTGGCCAAATCCTTGGAAAGGATTTTTAAGAATCTTTGTTGAAGCCAACTTTTAAGAAGTGATCTTTCGAAATCATCCAAGGTAAGGATTATTAATTTCGATCGTATCAATCCTTTTAGAATGGATCACTAATCAACTTTGTTTAGGGGTGATTTGAGACTAACAAGATAGGTAAGAAAAGAGCAGTACGGAGTATTTGGAAGAGAGGAGGCACTGTTTTACCATCGAACTTCAAACGAAGGGCTGTATCGGCGATAAGAGACTTTCCACCGGGTTGTGGACCCTCTGCTAACGAAGATCGGTTATTTGAAGTAGTACGTACAACTAAACCACTTTACGTTGGTGGGATATCAGCGGGTTTTGATCCATCTAGCGGAGAAAAACCACAAATATCGGTTGTTCGAGAATTGAGGTAAGGATTTAGATCTCTCGTCAATAAGTATAATTTTATTAGAAATAGTATATTCTAACCAAGTGTGATAATTAACTAGGTGTTGTGGCGAGAAGGTATCGTTCTCACAGCTTATAAGGTGTGTAACCATACAATAAAATCTCATAAATCTATTTTTAAATGTGATTATATGACAATGTGTTTGAAAATGATTGTGGATACCAATCATTGGTATACAAAATTCAGGTATGTTTACCCCAACATTTTGTTAATTTTGCTATATGCATAAATGTGAAATAAGTATGATTATATTATGATTTTGGGGTAAATGGCATGAAAAATGAATAATATGCATGTGCATGGGCATATGGGTGAATTTGATAAAGGGAAGTATTCTGGTGGTTTTTACCACATTTTGGTGACTTGGTCACATATTTGAAATCCGGTGACTTGGTCACATATGTGAATCTGGTGACTTGGTCACATATTTGAAATCCGGTGACTTGGTCACAATTTTGTCTGGTGGCCTTGCCACAAAATTATAAGGGCGATGTGCATGTTGATTGCAAAGAAGCGCCTTCGATGGTGTGTAGCGGATGGAGGGTCGATTTAGTAATCCCACGGTGTGATTGGTTGGTACGGTGGTGTGTAGCGGATGGATATTAGGTGGGCGGGTTTGCATTTCATTATATGTGTATAATCATGTGATTTTAAATGATTATTATTTAATCTGCTATGAAAATGGGCTTTTGGGCTAAAAATGACTTAGATGGGCCTATGGCTATATGTGTGATTAATGGGCTTTTTAATGTATGTGTTACACATTGAGTTTATAACTCACCCCTTTTTGTGGGATAACTTTTCAGATGATTCGTAGTGCGATGGATCGGGTCAGCAAGGACTCCGTGGTGGCCAATGCTCATATCAAGTATTTTGGAGATTTTCCAATTTAAACTTATTAAATTTTACTTCTTAGACTTAATTATGGGTTTTGCTATTTTTATGTAATAAGGCCACTATGAACTGTTTTAAATTTTTGTGTTTGGATTTATTTTTATTCTGCCATAAACAATTATTAATTAAATAACTAAATGGATTTTGATAAATAATTTAAACTATTTTTGACACTAATACATATATATGTATATATGGTTTTCAATAATAAATAGAATTTTCATAAAAATTTGGTTTTCCTTTAACTTATTAACTTCTCTTAAAAATATGTTTTAAGAAAGTACAAATTTATTTTACAATTAAATTTCAACTCGATCTTTAAATTAATCATCTTATTCAAAAATCATCAAGATTTCTTAAATAAGTGAGAGTTTGCTAAAGTTTTACTCGAGGAACATATCAAATTGATTAGAGCTTTTTGGGTCGGGTTTGGGGTGTTTCAACTTGGTATCGAGCCGATTTTAAACTCTCGGCCTTGGGTTTTGAAGCCCCTAGCGTTTTCAAAATTTGACCCAAATGACTTTTGAAAGTTTCTTAAGTTAAATGATTTCATAAGAGAATGGCACTTGAGTTCTCGGCCGGATCCATCGTAAGTATCTTTATTGATATGAATGTATGATAAGCTTAAGGAAACTATACTTTAGAGACATGGACCCTAGGTGTTTGTATACTACTACGGAAAAACCACTGAACATCTACTTCATAAAACTTTCTTTTAATAAGAAGTGAAAAGACTCTAATACATAAGACTTTTTCGTAAAAACAGATAAGACGTGTAGTAGACATGAGTTCTAGGGGACGTGGTCTTCGTGGACGTGGAAGAGGAAGAATGGCTGTGTCGGAACCAGTTAGATCTAGTCAAGGTTCCGAGAATGAAGCTCCGCCACCGGCTGTTGGGGTGGATTTTCAAGAGCAAAATGGAGGAGGTGACGTGATATCACAAGTCGTATCTATGAGTTTTGGAACGAGTAGCAGAAGCTAGTCTTGGAAATGGGTCTCAAAGTCGATGGTGAGAGACTAAGATCGAATGGAGCTGAGGTTTTCAGAGGAGTATCTGGAGTAGCTCCAAATGTAGCGGAATACTGGTTGGAGGCAGTCGAGAGGATTATGGACGATTTGGACTGCACTGCTGAAGAGAAATTGAAAGGTGCTATTTCACTACTCCGTGATGAAGCCTACCAGTGGTGGCTCACTATTAAGGAGAGTACCCCTGTGGATCGACTGGATTGGGGGTATTTTAAAATTAAATTCGAAGGAAAATATGTTGGAGCTAGCTACATCGACTCCCAGAGGAAGACATTTCTAAATTTGGTGCAAGGAAACAAGTCGATAGCTGAATATGAAGCAGAATTTTTGTGACTTAGCCGATATGCCAGAGGGATAGTGGCTACTGAATATGAATGGTGTGTCAGATTTGAAAATGGACTTAGAGATGAACTGCGAGTGATGATTGCTCCGCACCGGGAAAGAGACCTTGCAATCTTGGTGGAAAGGGAAAGAATAGCTGAAGAAGTTAAGCGGACTGAAAAATAGAACCGGGACAGAGGCCAGAATAAGAATAAGAGAAGCTTTGGATCTTCAGGGTCATCCGGGAATTTCCAAAAGAAACCAAGAAATGAAGGACCGCGAGGTCAGCAGACTGCTACGGGTGGACAAAATCGTGCTTGTGCTCAATGTGGGAAGATGCACTCGGGAGAATGTTGGAAAAAGACCGGGGGATGTTTCAAGTGCGGATCTAAAGACCATATGATCAAGGATTGTCCGAAGAATTCAGATAAGAACCGCCTAGCAGGTCAGGGCGTTAATCAGGCTGGCAGAGGTGAGCAGCAGCCGATAAGGGGCCGTGGTCCAAATGGAAGGGGTAATGGTTCTGGCAGAGGTCGTCGAACTTCAGGCAGAGGCAGTGGTAGCTCCGAGGTGAGACAGCTAGGTCTGGTATATGCAGTTCGTCGCAGAGAGGATAGTGACGCACATGATGTTATCACGGGTACGTTTCTGATTTTTGGGTTGCCATTTATTGCTTTGATAGATATAGGGTCAACTCACTCTTACATCGCTAGTGAAGTATCTGGAACTTTGCATGTGACTTACGAGATCGTACCTAGGAAGATGATCGTATTTAGTCCTTTAGGATGACGGTAGTAATAGACAAACTTTTAAGGAAGTACCTTTAGAAGTTCAAGGGACGCAGATTTCGGTGATTTAATGGAGTTGCCATTCGAGAATTCGACCTGATCTTAGGCATGGACTGGCTTGTGAAGTATCGTGCAAATGTGGATTTTGCTGCTAAGCGAATGTCCTTAAGAACTCTTGATGACAAAGAAGTTGTAGTGATGGGCGAGAGACGGAACTATTTATCTAATGTAGTATCCGCTCTTAAGGCAGAAAAGATAGTTAGAAAGGGATGTATAGCATCCTGATGTTGGTGAGTGCCTTGGAGGCTAAAGAGGCAACTGTTAAAGAAGTCAGGACTGTGAATGAATTTGTAGATGTTTTTCTGAAAGAACTTCCGTGTTTGCCTCCGGATCGTGAGGTAGAAATCGGATTGATTTATTGTTCGAATGGTGCGCTTCTATTACTCCATATAGAATGGCAGAAGGAATTAGTTGAGCTTAAGGCTCAGATTCAGGAGTTGCTTGATCATGGATTCATCCGACCTAGTGTGTCTCCATGGGGAGCACCGGTTCTATTTGTGAAGAAGGACGGATCGATGAGGATGTGTATAGATTACTGACAGTTGAATAAGTGACCATCAAGAACAAGTATCCTTTACCGAGGATCGATGACTTGTTCGATCACCAAGGAGTCATGTATTCTCAAAGATTGATCTAAGGTCGGGTATCATCGACTTAAAGTGAAAGTAGTGGATATCCATAAGACAGCTTTCCGGACTAGATATGGGCATTATGAATTTCTGGTAATGCCATTCAAATTGACGAACGCCCCAGCTGCGTTCATGGATATGATGAACCGGATTTTCTAACCCTATTTGGATCAGCTCGTTGTGGTATTCATAGACGAAATCCTGGTGTATTCTAAGTCCGAAATGGAACATGATGAGCATCTCCAGATTGTGTTGCGAGTTTTAAGGGAGAAGAAGCTTTATGCCAAATTCAGCAAGTGTGAATTTTGGCTGAAGGAAGTCACGTTTTTAGGCCATGTGGTGTCGGCAGAAGGGATAAGGGTGGATCCTCGGAGGATTGAGGCTGTGCTAGATTGGAAACCACCTAAGTCCGTAACTGAATTTCGCAGTTTCTTGGGGTTAGCCGGATACTACAGAAGATTCCTCGAAGGATTCTCATCGATAGCTACACCTTTAACAAAATTATTGAGAAAGGAGGTACCTTTCGTGTGGGCTGATAAGCAATAAGAGAGTTTTGAGAAGCTCAAGAAGGTTTTGACTGAAGCTCCGATTTTGATTCAGCCTAAGGCAGGAAATGATTTTGTTGTCTATTGTGACGCTTCTCACACGGGATTAGGATGTGTTCTGATGCAAGATGGGAAGGTAGTTGCATATGCGTCTCGGCAGTTAAGACCTCACGAGGTTAATTACCCGACGTATGACTTAGAGTTGGTAGCGGTGGTCTTTGCTCTTAAAGTTTGAAGACATTATCTATACGGAGAAAAGTCAATGATATACACGGGCCACAAAAGTCTGAAATATCTACTGACTCAGAAAGAACTGAATTTAAGGCAGTGAAGGTGGATAGAGTTGTTGAAAGACTACGACTGTTCTATCGAGTACCACCCGGGCAAGGCGAATGTGGTAGCAGACGCTCTAAGTCAGAAAGTGGTGTCAGATTTAAGGGCGATGTTTGCACATTTTAGTCTTTACGATGACGGAAGATTTAAGCACACATAATTAAGAACAAACTAAGTATTTATCATACAACTCAGAAAACAATAACAAGATTCATTTAGGTTTCATCCCCTTCAGGTATCTGAAGGGTTTAGTTCATAATGATAAAATAAAACATCTCAAGAGAAAAGATATAACAAAACATAAGAAATCCCTAAAACCCCCTGAGGAAATTGAAGGAGAGATCCGTCGTCTTGAGTAGAATTTCAGCTTATTGAGATGGATCAACTGGCTATCTTTGAGTGATTCCCAAAAATCTGACCTTTTGGCTTGGCTCCTTGGCCTAGCTGACTGCCTAACTAGCCGCCCCGACAAAAGCCCTGGCAGAAGGCTTCTGCCAAACTCCCCGCTTAAGATGCCCCCTAAGGTGTTTATATAGGCTTTGAGACACCTTACTTGGTCTCTAAGTATCCTAATTCAAGTATAATTCCTACTCGGGTGTTTGAATAGGCTTTGGAACGTGTTTCTTTGCCTTAATGTATCCAAATTCGAGTAAAACTCCTCTTGGCCGCAGCAGGGACAAAGCCATGGCACACGCCTGTGTGAATTGACTTCAAGCTGTGTTCAGGTTTGTTGATGCAGGCACGACCGTGTGAATCATGGTTAGGCGGTGTTCTAGTTAATTGACGAGGCACAGCAGTGTGGCTTGATGTCCAGGCTGTATCGATTTTCACTTTGGCCCAAATTGATCGTTTTAAGCCCATTTCTTGTTCTTTTTGTCCTCGGGTGCTTTCCTGAGTATAAAACATGAAAAGAAAGGATTAAGAGCACCAATTTACACAATTCAAAGCTTAAATCATCCAAAATCATGCTAAATATGGGCCTAAAATATGTTACTTCTATGGTTTATCAAATACCCCCTCACTTAAGCTTTTGCTTGTCCTCAAGCAAAATTCTCAACTTACAATTAAAATGAACTTTCCACCATTCATAATTCCTATCAACAATGCCTTATCATAATTCATAGAGAATTTATACATGGATAATTTAATCTCAAAGAGTCCTAAAGATTCAAACAATCTAAGTCATATATGTAACACCCCAAACCCGGCCCAAACACCATAACCGGATCTGGCATGTCACTAAGGAGATTTTAAAAGATGTCGCAATTTTGAAAAAGTATTTTTCCTGAGTTGAACCTTTTATTCGGGAAAACTAAATGGTTGAATAAGTGGTAAAAGATATACATTTTATATTAATGCCTTAGTTTAATTAAAACGTAAAATTTAAATGTTTAATTATAATAAAAGCCCAAAATAAAACAAAAAAAGAAAAATGTGAAGCTAATGGCCCGTGGCCTTATTACAATGAAATTTAAAACCCGCTAGTTAAAAATAATAAAAATTATTTCAAGCCCTAGAGTGTCTAAACAGAATATTTAATCAAGGCCTCAGCCCAAACCTGAGCCCCATTTGCACCTCAAATTCTCAAATTAACACATTAAACATGTTTACCCATTAAACGCATAAGCCCACTAATTCGGGATGTTACAGTTCTACCCCCTTGAAATAAATTTCGGCCTTAAAATTTACCTGATCAGAAGAGATGGGGATACTGTTGTCGCATAACATCCTCTGGCTCCCGCGTTGCTTCTTCCGCGCCGTGGTTTCGCCACAACACCTTGACTAAAGGGACGGACTTCCTTCTCAACACCTTTACGTCTCGATCCAAAATTTGCACTGGCTCCTCCTCAAAGGACAAGTCTGGCCTTACTTCAATCTCTTCCACTGGCACAATGTGCGATGGATCAGAACGGTAATGTCTTAGCATCGAGACATGGAGCACATCATGTATCTGCTCCAACTCTGAAGGTAACTCCAATCGATACGCCACTGGGACCACACATTCTAGTACCCGATAAGGTCCAATAAATCGGGGACTTAGCTTACCCTTCCAACCAAAACTCATTACCTTCCTCCACAGTGATACTTTCAAGAAGACTTGATCTCCTACTGCAAATTCCATCCCCTTCCGTTTAAGATCCGCATACGACTTCTGCCAATCAGACGCTTCCTTCAACCGAGTCCGAATTAACCCAACTTTCTCTTCCATTTCTGACACTAGTTTTGGGCCCAACACCTGACGCTCACCCAACTTTGTCCAACAAGTTGGGGTACGACATCTCCTTCTGTATAACGCTTCATAAGGCACAATCCGAATACTAGATTGATAACTATTATTGTACGCAAATTTTTCCAAAGGCAAATACTCGTCCCAGCTTCCCCTAAAATCGATGATGCAACCCTTAGCATATCCTTCAAGATCTGATTACCTCTCGGATGACCATCACCGTGGATGAAAATCGCGTGAAGTTCAGCCTTGTTCCCATAAATCGATGCAGAGCCTTCCAGAACCGTGACATGAACCTAGGGTCTCTATCATATATAATCGACACAGGTACACCATGCAGTTTCACCACCTCAGCCACATACAGCTTAGGCAACCTTTGCAAAGAAAAGTCGACACGAATCGGTATGAAGTGAGAAGACTTCGTTAGCCAATCCATAATCACCCAAATTGAATCCTTCTTAGTGGGCGTCAGGGGTAACACACTAACAAAACCCATCGTGATTCTCTCCCACTTCCATTGCGGAATCTTTATCGGCTGCAACAACCCAAAAAGCAATTGGTGTTCCACTTTCACCTGCTGACACGTCAAACACCTACTCACGAATTCTGTTATCTCTCGCTTCAGACCTGGCCACCAGAATTGTTCTCACAAATCTCGGTACATCTTAACCCCTACAGGATGCATAACGTAAGGGCTACTATGTGCCTCTTGAAGCCTCATCTGCCTTAACTCCACATCCTTTGGCATACAAACTCTCTTACGAAAACATAGGACTCCATCACCATTCAAACTATAGTCCTCTCCTTCACCACTTCGTACTTGCCAGAGTCGAGCACTCAAAACATCGTCTAGAAGTTGCTTCTCCTTGATCTGACTTGTCCACATAGGTCTTACTCAGAGCTCATCTACCAAACTTCCATCCTCATACAGACTAAGATGAGCGAACATTGCCCTCAAATCCACTATCGCCTTCCTACTCAACGCATCTGCCACCACGTTAGCCTTACCTGAATGATATTCGATCGAGCAGTCATAGTCCTTCAAGAGCTCAATCCACCTACGTTGCCTTAGATTCAACTCCTTCTGGGTAAGGAGATACTTCAGGCTCTCATGGTCCGTATAAATAATCGACTTCTCCCCATACAGGTAGTGCCTCCAAATCTTCAGAGCGAACACTACCGCCACAAATTCCAGATCATGCGTAGGGTAGTTCAACTCATGCAGTCTTAACTGTCGAGACGCATACGCAAACACTTTTCCATCTTGCATCAACACACACCCTAAACCCGTGTGTGACGTATCACAGTAGAAGGTAAAATCTTTTTCTACCTCTGGCTGAATTAACACTGGCGCTTCCGTCAAGATTCTCTTCAGCTTCTTAAAGCTCTCCTCCTGTTTGTCGGTCCATACAAACGATACTTCCTTCCTCAAGAACATAGTTAAAGGTGCCGTTATTAATGAGAACCCTTCAACAAACCTTCTGTAGTACCCGGCCAATCCCAAGAAACTTTAAACTTCTGCCACAGACTTTAGCGATTTCCAATCCAATACGGCTTCTATCTTCCGAGGGTCCACCCTAATTCCCTCTGCGGAAACTACATACCCTAATAAAGTCACTTCCTTCAGCCAGAACTCACACTTACTGAACTTTGCGTACAACTGCTTCTCCCTCAAAATTTGTAACATGACACGAAGATGTGCACCATGCTCCTCCTCTGACTTGGAGTAAACCAGGATATCATCGATAAACACCACGACGAATAGATCAAGATACGGTTGAAATACCCGGTTTATCATATCTATAAATGTGGCTGACGCATTCATCAACTCGAACTATCACAAAAAATTCGTAATGACCGTACCGAGTTCGAAACGCCGTCTTATGAATGTCTCATTCCTTTACCCTTAACTGATGATATCCCGACCTTAAGTCAATCTTAAAAAAGAATGAAGCTCCTTTGAGCTGATCGAACAGGTCATCGATTCTTAGTAGTGGGTACTTATTCTTAATCGTTAACTTATTCAGTTGATGGTAGTCCACACATATACGCATGGATCCGTCCTTCTTCACAAACAAGACCGGGCTCCCCACGGAGACACACTCGGTCGGATAAATCCATGATCCAATAGTTCCTGGATCTGAGCTTTGAGTTCCACCAACTCCTTCGGCAGAGCAATAGACACCGGAGCTGTACTCAGAAGTAGCTCTATTCCAAACTCCACTTCGCGATGTGGGGTAATCTTAGCAACTCCTCAGGAAAGACATCCGCAAAATCCTTGACTGTCTGAACCTCATCGACAGTCACCCCATTAGCATTCAAAGCACAGATAAAAGCTAAAAAAGCATTGCATCCTTTCGGAATCATCTTAACAGCCTTCAATACCGATACTATGTTGGACAAATAGTTCCTTCTTTCCCCTAACACAACCACCTCCCCGCCTTCCAGGGTACTCAACACCATGCGCTTAGTCTCACAATCCAACTTAGCAGGGTGTTTAGTCAACCAATCCATTCCCAAAATAAGGTCAAACTCCCTAAACGATAATTCCATTATGCGCTCAGTTGCCTCTAACCAATACTTAGCTGGGTTAGGGGCTACGCCAGAAACTCCCCTAAACATCTCTGCTCCGTTGGCTCGGAGTCGTTCAGACACAGACTTTTGAGCTCCTGAACCCGTGCCTACTCCAGCCACTCTTTTAAGGACCCGCAACATCGCCTGAGACACTGCATCATCTCCACCCATTTGGTTCTGAAATTCTCCCTCTACAGTTGGCAGATTTGGCATCTCATTTCCTGACCCGTGGCCAGACCCTACTGGTTCAGACATGGTCATCCTACCCCTACCACGACCACGCAGCGAACATCCTCGACCCCTTGTACTCATCGTCCTAATATCGCCTTTATCTGATTTAAGAAAATTTTATGAATTATTAACTATTTCCACTAATTATCCACGAACAATTTTATGAAAAAGTAGTTTCGATAGTGGTTCTTTCAAATTCAAAATTATATCTGAAGGTTCCGTCTCAAGTCTACTACCCTAATTCAGAGAATCACATACATTCACAATCAGCATACAGAGGGCAGTCACAAACTTACGTTCATCACCTAGGGGCATTTTCGTCCTTTCACTACCCAGGGCATTTTCGTAATTTATCCTACAAGGGTATTTTCAAAATTTTCAAAATAGGGTATCTTGGTGATTTTACAAAATAGGGGTATTTTGGAAATGTTGCAACTTTTGAAAATTTTTCAAATCAATGGCGTTTTGAAAGATTTTCAAATCAATGGTGTTTTGGTAAAAAAAATTTCAAAACTGGGGGCATTTTTGATAATTTTTACAAAACTAGGGTGGCTGGTCCCTTTCGGGTTTCAGATAGAAGCTTTTGGCCCGTTAACAAGTCCTCACGGTTAAGGTGAGCAGTCACTACGCACCAGGTAGGATTCCAGCGAAGAGGAGGTGAGTCATTAGGACTGCTTAAATACCAAGCTCTCCCTGGATCCAATCCTAGACATGCGTATGCTTGTTGCCACACCTTAACTCAGTAACTTATTCCCGGGTTTGTTTGACTAGGTTAAGTTTTATGGAAGTTGAAAAGTGTGATGTAAACTAGGCCTAGAGTCCCCAAATTCTATTTAAACTAATCTACGTCCCTTAAAGCCCATCAAGCCCACATATATATATATCACACAATGGTTCAGAATACTTACAGCGGACTTGACAGAGACGAAGTGCCATGCCGAGCTAATGACTGTCAGATCATTTATAAAAATGCATGTTTCAAAACCCATCTTTAGAAAAAATTTTGAGCCCCAAAACCCTAAAGTCGAGTTTTGAATCGGAGCTCTGATACCAATTTGTAACACCCCAAACCCAGCCCAAACACCATAATCGGATCTGGCATATCACTAAGGAGATTTTAAAAGATGTCGCAATTTCGGAAAAGTATTTTTTTTGAGTTGAACCTTTTATTCGGGAAAACTAAATGGCTGAATAAGTGGTAAAAGATATACATTTTATATTAATGCCTTAGTTTAATTAAAACGTAAAATTTAAATGTTTAATAATAATAAAAGCACAAAATAAAACCAAAAAAAAATGTGAAGCTAATGGCCCGTGGCCTTATTATAATGAAATTTAAAACCCTCTAGTTAAAAATAATAAAAATAAATAAACTAAGTAAAGTCTTTTGCTGAATCAAAATATTCTCTTGCATGGCCACCTTGCGCTCCTCTCCAGCCTAGTCCGATGCACTAGGTGCTACCTGAAAGATATTAAATAATAGCGTGAGTCACAAGACTCAGGGTGCAACCCTCGTGCACCATCAGATTGGGTCTTAGCCCCACAGAACAGATAACAAAATGTAAAATATCAGGAATTATGCAAAGCCCAACCCAATCCTAGGTTTCCATCCACTACACACCACCCTTACCTGACGATCACACCATTGGGGATTTCTACAATCAACCCATACCGCTACACATCATCGATGGCAGTCATGCTGTAGTTAGCTGCTCATCGTCAGATCAAGGAAATAGCCACTACAATAGATCATGGCAAAAGCCACAACAACAGATCATGGCAAAAGCCCCTACAATAGATCATGGCAAAAGCCACTACAACAGAACACTTCCCCTTTCATCAATCACCCAACCCCGTGCAATCACAGAAATCGGTATACATATAAAACATATCATCTCAACAAAACATTCACTTATGAATGACAGAAATCACTAACCTAGTGATTCGCCTTTACCCTCCTCGAGATTCAACCGGTATGCCAGGATTTTGGCATTTAACAGAATATAGAAGATTTATATACATCTACTAACAAACAATCTAGATGGTGTGAAAAGTTACACACCTAATAAATACGTAGGACTACCCTCTATGTCGATACCCTCGCTAATCGGATCTACTGCCCTTTGTCTACAACTCTGCTCAAAAGCCAAAAGAACACGAAGATAAGGCCTCTCCTATATTCGGCCAAGGGTTAGTGTTTTACTCAAACTATACGTTTAAATTAACACATCTCCTTACCTTGAAATCCCGAAAGTAATACGATCCGAGTGCTACTGAACTCTGGCTTAGAAATCTAAGCGATTGAATCCCCTTCAAATCCCGAAATGCCGTAAATTAAAGAAAACACTCGATTAGTTAACCATATAGCCATTCGGCTAAGATCTCTAAAAGCCAAAAAAATATTGAAATCTCGCAAATCGACCCTTACCTTTAGTTTTCTTCAAGATTCGGCACAAGCAGACACCACAGAAAGAATTCGGCAATCACAGGAGATGATATTTAGGGATTTCGGCTTTTAAGAGAAGAAAAATAAACCACTTAACAAATTTTAAGAGACTATTCGGCTAGAAGGAGAAAAGAAAAGAAGACAGGAAATAATAGAGAACTTGCTGAAATATGGTATAGGGATTCGATTATGGTGAATACTTCAGGAAAAAGAACTGAATGGAATGATGTTGAGACTTAGAGATTTTAGCTACAAGAACGTAGTTTCGGCTTTTAGTGAATGGGAGAAGAATAAAAATGGGGGTCAGAAGATTCAGCTAAAAAGGAATTTCAAAGAAAAAGAAAGGGTGAGGGAGATGGTGATTTTCGGCTTTTAGAAGAGAGAAGATGAGAAAAGAAAACAAATAAGATGGCCCTCAAATTTTCGGCACATCCCCTTGCCTATACCAAATCGATTTTCCCCCCTCTCCTGTGTTTGATTTTCGTCCAACTTTGCAACCAAGAGATCACTCTTCTCATTCTATCCCTTATCCTTAACATAGCACTCATCCAACAAAGACCTACACCACACCACTACTTCCCCTTTATCTACGTTATATCCACATAATTTAAAACATAAAATCCCCCTAGTTAATAGCCACATTGCCGTCCCCTCCTAGATCCCTTTAGTGTCGAAATTGGCCCAACTTTATGGGCTCCAAACAGGCACAAATTGGGCCTCTCCCTTTGCCTATTGACGCCATCTATAACTCCCCTTTACCGCGCCCCTTACTGTTGGGCCACAAGCCCAGTTTGTCAATTAAACTACCAAGACTTTATTTTAAGCCCTAGAATGTCTAAACAGAATATTTAATCAAGGCCTCAGCCCAAACCTGAGCCCTATTTTCACCTCAAATTCTCAAATTAACACATTAAACATGTCTACCCATTAAACGCATAAGCCCACTAATTCGGGATGTTACAATATATTTGTAGCACGAAAACATAGGTGTCTCCCATTATCTAAATAATTACCTTTGATTCAAAACCAAGGATTGATATCCTCACTAAAGATTCACTCAAATCAATCAAAGTGTTTAAGGTTCACAATTAAGCACTCACCACTCGAACCTGAAAAGTTAATCCCATAAGCTTGCCTAAAAATCAAATCTCCACCACTGTAATATGAGATGATACACAAATCAAAAGGTCTTAAATCAGGGTTGTAACGGGGCTTAGGTTAAAGGTGTGGATAAAGGCTGAATTAGAGGGTTAGAAATCGAGATTGACCTGACAAATCACCTAACTTTAGAAACAAAGAAATTTAACTAATAATCTGAATAATTACATCAATTGAAAACTTAATATACTTAATAATATGAGCTTTTTCTAACATAATTGAAATTTAAATGTACAAGCTCACTTTTTACAATACTAATACTGAATATACTTTATTTTTTTTAAGAACAAACTAAATAATTACATAATGAAAGAAAGAACTTTGTCAACTAAAAATAATATGATTAAGCAACTTATCGAATCAATTCTCGATAGAAGGGTAGTCAAAGGAGTGGTGATATCAAATACGAACGGGGTTTTGGGTTAATATTAGTGGGTGAATAAAAAAAGGGGTTGTTCGGATCAAAAGGGTTCACTAAGGGTTAATTATGCAAGTAGGATTTTTAGTGGAGTGAGTGGATTAAAACTTAGGTGTCTTTATCATCTCAATATATCAAATCAATAATGTGGTCTCCACATGTATAAACGAGGCAAGTTCTAGAATAAGAATTCAGTGTTGACACACTCATAATCAATAAAGTGAGTATGAAAAAGAATATATGCTCTATAAGGCTCAAAATCTCACAATAATTATGGGTATTTGACATTAATCCCTGTAAATTTCAAACTTCAAGGTAAATTCAGATTCAGTTCAACAACCTAAAAAATTTTTAATTCTTGAAAAATAGACTTATCATGCTTGGTTCTCTAGTAACTTAAAGTTTAAATTATCAATGCACAATTAACTATGATTTAATCTTAAAACATATCAATAAAAATCATAAATCAAAGGAAATTTCATCCTAATTAGTAATATGAGAAAATTAATTAAAGAACAAGTTAAAATTTAGGGATTTTCAAATAATACTATAGTTAACCCCCCCACACATAAGATGTACATTGTCCTCAATGTACAAAGATATATAATAATATAGTAGAAAATCAAAAGATAGGGGAGAAGTGAAACTTCCTGGATTTTGGAGGAGTTAATGAAAAGAAACCGGATTGGATTGGGCGGAGGTGAATGTTAGGGGTCGCCTCGAACCGATTGAAATAGAATCCTCGAAGCAGCCGGCCTGATTTTATTGTATCCTAAGCTAAATCTAAATGGCATGAAAAATAAGAAGAAAATAATAAAGAAAATAAAAATAAAAATAAATAATGGAAAATGAACGAAGAAAGGCAACTAGAAAAGAAAAAGGAAAAAGGGGGATTGAAATAGAGATGGAGCCCGTGTTTTGGGAAAATTTTTGTCTTGTTGCCACACGTCTACAGCCACGCCCTTTTACCTACCTGTGGTGCCCACAAGGCCAGGGCCACGGCCGTGTGCAAGGCCGTATGGCCTAGAAATCTGCACTTTTGGTTTATTTAAATGCTAAAAAGGGAAAATAAAAATAAAAATAGGGTTAGTGCCCGGGTTGCCTCTCGAGAAGTGCTCGTTTAAAGTCTTGAGCTAGACTTACCTATTATTTGTATGGTTATGGTGGTTTGAGGAGGTAGAAATCCTTTTGCATGTGATCAATTCGATTATGGATATATAGTTTAAGTCGAGTAGTGTTTACCTCAAAAGTGCTGAATTTAGGATTGCTTACCTCGTCTGTCCCGTATAGGAAGACATTAAGTACCTCAAAAGTGATTTCTTCGTTTGTCTTGAAGTCTGAATTGGTGATTCGAGGGTCTTCCTTATCCAAAAATACCTGATCCCCTATTTTGAAGTGATTTGTTGTTCCTATCAGCTCGTCTGGTGGTTCCTTCAGTTTTTCTTCGTGATGTTTCAGTTTTTCTTTAAAGTGTGTCTTCCACTCTTCTAGTTTGTCGACCTTAAGGCTTCGTTCCTCATATAATTCTTCTTTATTGGTATGATGATTCGACTCAGGTCTGTGGCTTCATTGTGTTTCCTATGATGAAGGTTGAACAAATTTGTTATCAACTGAATTTACTTTCTCACCTTCATCAGTTGACGTTTTGGCCGAGTCAAGAGCTTGTAGACTGATTGATTCGTCACCTATACAAAGAATGAGTTCTCCTATACCAACATCAATTTTAGTCCTGGAAGTTGTTAGAAAGGGTCTTCCTAAAATTAAAGGAATCGAATTGTCCTCATCCATGTCTAAAATGACAAAGTCTACTGGGAATACGAATTTATCAATTTTGATTAGAACATTTTCTATTATACCCATAGGAATTCTGATAGTTTTATCAGTTAATTGAATGCTCATCCTAGTTTGTCTGGGTTTCCCTAGACCTAGTTGTTTAAACATTTTATAAGGCATAACATTGATGCTTGCCCCTAAATCAGCTAAAGCATTATCAATAGATAAACTACCAATTAAACATGGAATTGTAAAACTTCCTGGATCTTTTAATTTTCGTGGTCGTTTATTTTGTAGAATTGCTGAACACATTTCGTTTAGCTCCACATGCGATGCCTCATCTGGCTTCCGTTTGTTTGTCAACAACTCTTTTAAAAATTTCTATAATCGGGTATTTGCGAAAGAGCTTCGAGAAACGGTAAGTTAAAAATGTAATTTCTTTAAAAGTTTAAGAAACTTACCAAACTGTTCCTCTGTGTTGTCCTTTTTCATTGCTTCGGAATATGATATACAAGGTTGGTACTCTGTATTTGTCGATTTTGGTATTTCATGGCTTACCTCAACCTTACCTTCACTTACCATAAGTTTTTCCCTTGGGTTTGGTTCGTCTAACCCTTCACTATTTTGGGCAGTGTTGCTTGGTAAGATACCTTGTGGTCTTTCTGAGATAAGCTTAGCAGGCTGACCTATTTGATTCTCGAGCCCTTGAATCGATGCTTGCTGATTTTTAAGTGCTGTTTCAGTGTTCGAGATAAATTTCATTAGCATTTCCTCAAGGTTCGGCTTCGTTTCCTGCTGGTGAGGTGGTTGTTGAAAATTTGGAGGAAGTTCCGGTCTTTGACTACTTTTATTATCCCACGAGAAATTGGGATGGTACCTCCAACCTACATTATAAGTGTTATCATAAAAATTATTTTGAGGTCTAGAATAGTTGCCCATATAGTGGACTTGTTCATTATCCATGCCATATCCAAGGTTGGGTACTCAAGATTCGCCACGCCTACTAGATTCGAGTCATATTGCATTACTGGGTGTACCTGCGAGAGACTATACAAACCATCAATCTTTTTATTCATCATCTCTAGCTGGTTAGATAACTTGGTGACCATGTTGAGATTGAAGACACTGGTTGCTTTAGTAGGAATTGTCCTTTGGACTTGCTACTGATAATTATTCAGTGCCATCTTCTCTATAAACTAAAGTTATCTACCAAAAGCAAATAGAGGAAAAATTATCAAAGAAAAAGAATAATAAAAAATAATAAAAAAATAATAATGAAAATAAATTGCAACAAAAAAATGGCTAAAGTAATAAAAATTAAGTTTTCTTAATATTTTAGTTCCTCGGCAACGGCGCCAAAAACTTGATCATCTAATTGTCGAGTTTTAAAATTTATAAAGAGAATGACCGAACCTGGAAACTAACTCTGACAACGACTTAAGGCAAGTGCACCTATCGAATAGTAGTATAGTTTAGGCAAGACCAGATTGTCGAACCCAAAGGAACTAAAAGTACTAATACTCACTTTCTTTCTATTATTTAGCCTAAATATGAAGTGATTGGTTGAGTAAATAAAAAAAACTAACTAATTACTAAACTAAGACGCAAAGATAAAAAGAACAAAATGAAGAAATAACTTTTAGAAAAACTTAGTTGAGTAAGACGATACCCTTAGGAAGAAGCCACCTAAACTTCACTTGTTATCTAACACTGAACCAAATAATTTATTCACTTAGCTTGATCTGTAGGACTCCCTAATTTATATTAAACCCTCTCTCAAGGCGAATAACGTCTAACCCTAGGTTGATTAACCGAAATCCCTTTCTAATTAAAACCCGTAGAATTACATTAACTCGATCTATGAACTCCCATATTAGGTTTCACTCTAATCCGGCAAAATCTCGTCACCCTATCTCTAGGCACGCGATCAACTCCGCTTAATTATGATAGATCTACTCTTAAGCAGGGACCTTTGCTCCACCACCTAAGCACATCACACTGGAATTAATATCCCAAAAATATCAACACAAGAATTAATCACACATAATTAAGAACAAACTAAGTATTTATCATACAGCTCAAAAAATAATTACAAGATTCATTTAGGTTTCATCCCCTTCAGGTATCTGAAGGGTTTAGTTCATAATGATAAAATAAAACATCTCAAGAGAAAAGATAAAACAAAACATAAGAAATCCCTAAAACCCCCTGAGGGAATTGAAGGAGAGATCCGCTGTCTTGAGTAGAATTTCGGCTTCTTGAGATGGATCAATTGGCTATCTTCGAGTGATTCCCACAAACCTGGCCTTTTGGCTTGGCTCCTTGTCCTAGCTAATTGCCTAACTGACCGCCCCCAAAACAAGCCCTGGCAGAAGGATTCTATCGAATTCCCCGCTTAAGTTGCCCCCTAAGGTGTTTATATAGGCTTTGAGATGCCTTACTTGGTCTCTAAGTATCCTAATTCAAGTATAATTCCTACTCGGGTGTTTGAATAGGCTTTGGAATATGTTTCTTTGCCTCAATGTATCCAAATCCGAGTAAAACTCCTCTTGGCCGCAGCAGGGACACGACCATGGTACACACCCGCGTGAATCGACTTTATGCCATGTTCGGGTCTGTTGATGGAGGCACGACCGTGTGAATCGTGGTTAGGCCGTGTTCTAGTTAATTGATAAGGTACGGCCGTGTGGCTTGAAGTCCAAGCCATGTCAATTTCCACTTTGGCCCAAATTGGCCCGTTTTAAGCCCGTTTCTTATTCTTTTCATCCTCAGGTGCTTTCCTGAGTATAAAACATGAAAAGAAAGGATTAAGAGCACCAATTTACACAATTTAAAGCTTAAATCATCCAAAATCATGCTAAATGTGGGCTTAAAATATGTTACTTATACGATTTATCAGTAGAAAATAATAAAGCAAAAGATAAGTTTCGGCTACGATGAAAGAGAGAAAAGTGAGAGGTGAGTAGAAAAGATTTTGCAAGAAGAGATGGAAATGGAGAGATGTGCATTCGAATATGAAGAAAAACCAAGGAAAGGAGATGAGAGGAGATAAAAGAAAAGGTTCGGCCAACAAATGAGGAAAAGAGAATAATAGAGATTGGGAATTCGGCTAAAGTGAGTAATCACTTAGAAGTAAAGTTGAAAAGAAAAAAGGTCTCGAATGGTCAAGAAATGCACCAAAATAATGAGAAACAAAAGCTCAAAAAGAAAACTTTCAAACCCAAAAATGAGAGAAGAAAAAAAGACCTCTCAAAGCTACTATACAAATTGGGCAACTACTACACATATTCAGCACCACCACCACCAGAGAATCCCCTAAGTGCCAAATCCACACCACAAAGAACCAAAGATTCGGCCAATTCCCTACACCCATCCAAATCCCCTGATTCTCTCCACTTTCTGCTCCACCAAACACTCTCCACCTCCCATTCAAACAATTTGACTGAGTCTCCAGCCACCTTGGCAGAGTTTGAACTCAACTCTGCTTCTTCACCTCTCAAACACAAAATAAAAGCCACCAAAATGTAGCCTGTGGGATTTGAACTCCTTTCCCCTTGCTCACCTATTGTCGCCACAACCACCATACCACATTCCTCACTTGTGTCTTAAAACATGCGCAACTAAAGATAAGTCTATAGGCAAAGTCTAATTCCATTTAATAAGGTAATCTAAAAGGAATGCAAGTGCCAAGACTTGAACCTTGGATCCCCTTGCTTCCTTGTGGAGCCACTTTGCCACTACACCACAAGCTCTTTTTGTGACATTCCTCTCCATATTTTACTCTTAAAGCCTACCTACTAACACCCAAGGTTTTATTCACTTAAAACCAAAATTTTCCTAAAGCCCAAGTTTGATCTCGGAATTCATAGAAGCCCCTTAAAATTCCAAAATCACTCATCTAATAGGTCCAACTTTGCAATAATGTCATTCTCCAATTCCCAAAAATTTTAAAACGCTCCAATGCTCAAGGCCCAATGGGCCCAATTATACTAGGCCCAAATTCGAGTCGTTACAATCGGAGCCTGTGTAACTGATGATCTCTAACTTATTAGACTTCCTATATGTGAGCATGTAATACTTTTTTCTAAAGATACCACATAACCCTTTTAGCTACTATCTGATCGTCCATACCAATGTTGCTTAAATATCTACCTAACATCCCACAATGTACACAATATTCGAATATGTAAAAGCCTAAACATACATTAGACTTGTCACTCTTGAAACATAATGAATCTTTTACATTTCCTTAATCTCAAAATTATTCTTGGGGTACTAGTTGAGACTTAACTTATTATTGACAAGCAGTATGCCATTAACATGTAAAACCAAATATAGAACCTTACTCCCATTGAACTTGTGGTATATACAATTATCTACCAAATTCATCTCTAAACTGAATGAGATGATCATTTGGTAAATTTTGTATACTATTGATGAGAAGTATGCTTAAGCTCATAGATGGAGTTCCTTAATTTGAAAATCATTAACTTTGCATCGTTCGACACAAAGTTTTCTAGTTGCACTATATAAATGTTTGATTAATGTTACCATTGAGAAACCATTAACTTAACATTCAACTGATGAAGCTTAAGGTCAAAATATTCCACTAAAGCCACTATACCTTGTACTCTAGTGGACGTTCTTAATGATATTCGTTCTTGAGGTTGTTGAGTTTGTTCATCTAGAATAATTATCTCACCTTGAATAGGGAGTTATACAACATTGTCTTGTTGAGGTTCTGGATTCACTTCTTACTCAATGATAGCTTTGAAAACCTTAACATCATCAAAAGTGATAGCAAGAACTAACTTAGAATCCAATTCCTGCTCAAAAGTAATGTCTCTAACCTTATTTCTCCCTCTAAACTCAACATCCTCAAAAAATGTTCAGTTCTCGTCTCAAAAATATTCCTAATTGTGGGATCATAAAACTCATAGCCTCTAGATTGTTCAAAATAACCAATAAAGTAGTTGCTTACTATTTTGGAGTCCAATTTCTTTTCATGTGGCCTATAGGGCCTTACTTCAGCTGAACATCCCAAAATGTGAATGTGCTTTAGACTAGGCTTTTGACCTGTCCAAAGCTCATAAGGTGTTTTTGCAATTACTATAGTGGGTATTCTATTCGGAATGTAAGTTGTTGTCTTCAGAGGATCTGGCCAAATGAGCACTTTTAGATTTATCATGTTTCAACCTTTCTTCGTTTTACATACAATAAAAAATGAGCTCATTTAGAGTCCATTACTCCTATTGACAAATGTAACTAATTTTAAACTGGTTAAATTGTTCAGAAAGTGATACCAAAACCACAAGAATAAGTAATTCCTCAGAAAGCTCGATCTTAAGTGCCTTAAGTCTTGAGACAACATGAAAAATCTCCATAATGTACCCTCTCATGTTTCCTTGACCCTTATACTTCATAGAAATCAAAGAAGTTAGAAGTGATGTCATCTCAACCTTATCATTTTTAGCAAAATGTTTCTCAATTTCGTCAAGGAAACACTTGGCCTAAGTAATCTTTTCAGATTATGTGCCCCTAAAGGCTTCTGGAATGTTATGCTTCATGATCATTAGACTCATGTGATTTGAACGATCCTACCTCTAAAATCCTTTTAACATAAGGGGTACTTTTAGTAATGAGAGGTGCAGGTTGTTCTTCCCTCAGTGCAATGTCTATGTCCATACAGCCAAGCATTATAATTAAATGTCTTTTCCATTCATTTAAATTAGTCCAATTAAGTATGGCTATAGATTTTATATTAGTAGATATTGTAGCAGCAGAAGATGAACTAGCTAAATATAGAACAATAAATAAATAAAAACAAGCTCACATCAATATTCATAAGTAAACAATAAATTCTGGATAATGGGTAATCACATTTCAAGATACCAAACACAACATTAATATCAAGTCTTTGGACAGTAGTATTAATAGTAAGCCGTACTCTTGTTGTAGCAATCAAACATTGACAATAAATTATGTCAAACAGTGAATTAATCTTTGGACTAACATATTGCTCACATAAAGTATCTTACAATTGTCACACATTTATCATCACATATGTCGTTCTGCAAAATATTAAGTTATCTTTGGGTTAATTAATAAACATATGAATCACAAAAACATATAATTATATTGGTATTTTAAATAAACTAATAAACATAAAAGACGTCACTTTGGTGACATTTTGTTTCAACTAATATACTTAAAATATTAAACATTCTTAAATAAATTCCAAAGCTAAAATTTGAATTTATTTGTTTCAAAATATTTCTCTTAATTTCATCTTTCAATCAAATTGAAAGATAATAGTATATATATATATATATATATATGCATAAATATTTATCCCAAAACAACATACAATGATGTTGGCAAATATAATAATAGTTAAATAAATAAATAAAAACAACCTCACATAAGACTTCAAATTTAAACCAAAATAATGTTTTAATAATGGTAAACCCCATCTCACGATATCGGACACTCCATCAATATTTCATCTGTGGAAAAAATATTAACTTGTAAGTGATATCTTAGTGTAGTAATCAAACACCGACAATAAAAACATGTTGAAAAATAATTCTTTCTTTGGGCTGATTTATTAGTCATTTGTAGAACTGAATAATTGTCATATGTAATATTATTAACCTTCCTTTTATATTTTAAAACAAAATAATTTCAAAATCGAGGTCACTTTGGCAACTTATTATTTCAATCAAGTTATTTCAAAATATGTGTAAATATACCAATATTCAAATCTAAAATTTCCATAACAGTTAAAGGTCAAAACTTTTTTATTGCTTTATAGTTTTCGAAATAACTCAAAATAAGGTTGTCTAAATAGTGCAATAAAAAAAACTAAAAACCTTAACCTTTAACTAATTTTTTGGGTTCCAAAACCATATATGTCAAAACCAAACAAAGATAATGTAGTGATTCAAAACCAAATAATTAACAAGCACATGTATTCATAATTTGGCATAGACAAAACACCAAAGCAATTCACGCATATACGTGTATTCAAAATCAAATAGAAAAATTTACCCTGCATATACCATGTAAATCTAAAATTGTATTTATGATTAAACAGAGATTTGCATGAATACTTGAAAAATGTTTTCAAGCTAATGAATCTCAAAAACAAAATCATAATAGTTGGCATACCCCACAATTCATACAATAAACCATATCATCATAATTTAACCAAATATTTGGAACCATAAGATGCCAAAACCTAATATTATCGAACCAAATTTAGAACCAAATTCTTTAAATATATATATCATAAAGATAAAGTTTTGTGCTACCAAAATCCTTTTACCAAAAAATAAAATCACAGAAAAAGAAAATCAAAAGCATGCATATTCCAAAATTCTACCGTAAACATATCATTATGCAAAATTAAGAAATAATAAGTGAATAATAATTAATGATCCAAAAAAGTATTTGTAACAGCCCGTTTCCAATGGCGTTGGAAACAGTGGTCTTGGGACCACAATTCCGATGAATGATTAAATATTTTAATGTTTAAATAGTTAATTAAGTAAAAGGATTGAATGGGAATAAGTGAAAAAGTTGATTTTATGAGAAAAAGAAGTCAAATGACTATGATATATTTAATTAATGGACTAAGAGGGTAAATATACCAATTATGTATATTGTGGACGATTTTGATGATTAAAATCTTGAAATTTGATTATTTTTTAAAGGGCAAAATGATAAATATGTAAATAAATAATAAAATAAATAAAACAACTAGTATCATCTTTCTCATTTTCCTTGTTTTGGCTGATTTCACCATTGTTGAAGGGAGAAACATTCAACCATTCTTTCTTTCCTTGTGTGGTATGTTTTTTTACTTCCGTTTTTAATGAATTTGAGCTTGATTTAGCTTGGTCTAGTTAGCCTAGGGATTAATTTGTAAAGTTGGTAAAAGTCTAGGGACTTGCCACGAATGGGTTTGAATGTATTTTGAATTTAATTAATAGCTTATTGTGTTTGATTGTTAAATAGAGATGTTCTATTAAATGATTTTTAGTGAATTTACGGTTTAAGGATTTATTTGTTAAAAGTGTCAATTTCCACATATATTTTGTGAATTGAGGAAGAATGTGAGTTAACATAATCCTAAGGGAAAAACGAATAATGTAATAGCCTGTTTTTGGTCAAATCGGAATAGTGATTTTGGGACCACAAATTTGAAGTTGAAATATTTATTTTATTATTATTTTATTATTTGTAGCATGACTATATGATGGTGTGAAATTTTCGTTAAGAAATTTTAGCATTTGAATGCTCAATTAGGTAAAAAGAACTAAATCGCGTAAAATGCAAAAGTGTTTTTCTATTTGTTGAAGGTGTCAAATAGATTTGGTTTTTAAATATGATGGCCTTAAATGGTAATTAAACCATTTGAAACATTAGTGGACATATATGGACACATTTTAGGTGTTTTAAATGGTTTATAATTAAGGGTATAATTGTAAATTGGTTATTAACATAAGATAAATAAAAACCAAATAATAAATGGTGTTCATCTTTCATCTACCACTGAAAATAAAAGGAAGAAGAAGCCAGGGAAGTTGTTTAGGGTTCGACCATTGCTTAACTCAACTGTAAGTCTATTTTTGCTCATTTTTTAATGATTTCTATGTTTTTAAGATCGTTGCTTCGTATTCTAGCTAGTCCGTACCTTAAATTTCGAAACTGTTAAAGATTTATCATGTTACCTGTAACAGCCCAGTTTAGACCTTAGTCAGAACAGTGGTTTTGAAACCATAAATTCGAGGTCTAAAAAATATTTTAATATTATTTTTGGTGTTTATAATATGTGATTGAGTATGTGAAAATTCTATGTGAAAATTTTATCGATTGTGTGCTTAATTATGAAAAAGGACTTAATCGCATAGACTGTAAATGTTGTGTGCTAATTTTAAAGTGCTAATTTGGCATGGTTTATTAAAATGTGGGTCCTTATGTGGTTTGAAACACCCCACACCCAGCCCACGAGCCTGAACCGGATCTGGTATGTTCCTAAAGTAAACCGATTTCAAAACATTTGCCATACTTAGAGAAAATTGTAAATTTTTGGGAAAAACCATTATTTTCAGTTGGGCTTAGATTGGAAACCCATCTATTTAATCTTGTAAATCCAATTTGATGTAACATGTCCAAAATAGTTCTTAGCACAATATAAAAAAAAAAAATAATAATGTAAAAACAAAGAATAATCCCCTGGGCCTTATGGCCTTATTACATCAAGTAAACCCAAAATAAAATTAAAAGTATTAAAATTAAATAAAGTCCAAATTCTGAATAAATTCTTCAAGGGATGCATGGCCACCTTTAGGTCCACCGGCCCGGTCCGTCACTGCTCATCACCTGAAAAATAATTCCCACAATGGGGTGAGTCAACAGACTCAATGTGCACACAATACAATCATTCAATAAATCGGGCATTCATGTTCAAATCATTAAGTCCATACAAGAATGAAATTATGATGCAACCCAAACCCAATCCTAATTAGCCATCCACTACACTCCCCCATACCAACCTGCACACCGTGGGGACTACTAAGTCAACCCTCCATCCGCTACTCTCCACGTTGTGTCTTTAGACACTATAATCAAATTTAAACGTTGTGTCATAAGACACTGTTGTAACCGAAGTTACCAAAATTTTGCAATGTGACCGTAGTCAACATATTTCGTTGGTGAGACCGAAGTCAACACCTTCGTTGGTGAGACCGAAGTCAACACCTGTTCTCCCCCTTTCACATAAAACCCGAATGCCCCAAAATCATATATATTGCATAACTTAATTTCATGTTCATATTCATATATTCGCATGTTATTAAAATAACATTTTCACAATCCTATCGAAGTAGGAAACGCACTGGTACTTTTGCCACATTTGTGGTACATAGCCACATTCACATTATTATTCATAACATATATTTAAAATATTTAGCCATAAAATATCAAAGGATAGTAAGGGTACACACCGATTTGTTTAGCGATTCCTTGAGATTTCAAAAGCTAGATCTAAAGTTTAGATCCTTAGTCCCTACATTTGATTCATCCTTTATTACTTAGCATAAATTCTATTTGGCTATGATATCCAAATCCTAGTAGGATTTGTAAAAAGACTTACCTTGAGGCTGATTAGGTGTTTATTCAAATCCTAACACTTGGTTTTCCTTTACCCGATATTCGCCAACCTTGAATCTCAATATGGGTTAGTTTTGGCTTTTCAATAATTAAAGAATTGATCTAGATAATCTCACAAACATTGGCGAATATTTTTAGATGCTTATCTTATGGACTTTAAATCCGAAATTCACCGAATAACTAGGGAACACGTGGCCTATGGTGTACCTTCGGAAAAGAATTTCTTCTTCCATGATTCGCCAAGATTAATAATCAAATTAGTCTCTAAATTTCAATAAGTCTAGAATATAAAAGAATGGGAAACTAAACTTGGATCTTACCCTTATTTGAAGGAATCGATTGCACCTTCACTTCAACCTTCGAGATTCGGCTTAGAGACTTGATGAACAATCGGCTATGATTCCCTTATGTATTTGGTTTCAAAGATGAAAGAAGAGAGGAATAATAGGCTTAGAAGGAAATCGGCTAGGAGGTTAAAAGAAAAGAAGAAAAGAATGGATGCTCAAGAAGAATATTCGCAGAGGAAAGAGAGGAGAATGAATAATGAATGGCCCTAGTCCCTCCTTTTATAGCCAATTTACTAGGCCAAGAATCCTTTATTTGGCCACCACTCTTCCTTATTTTCCTAATTTAAGAATAATTCTTCATTTATCCACCTATTTAGCCAATTTTAAAGAGAATTAAACTCTTCCCTTAAGAGTCCTTATGATCTTCTAATTAGTCGAGTTTTAAAGAGAGTGAAACTCCTCTTTGCAAGCTTTGTGCCGTCCACCTCTTGGGCTTCTAGAAGCAAAATAAAACTTATTTTATTTGCTTCTTATGTGACTCGAACTCAAGCCCAAAACCTTTTGTATGTGGGCCATTTCCTAAGGCCTTAGGTGGCATCTTTAGCCACATTTCCAAGTCCGTTATTGGGTCAAATTTCATGTACTTTATATTTTTAGGGTCACTTGGCCCTAAGTTCCCTTTGGGCTCTAAAATTCGACATTCTGGGGTCATTTTAAGTTTCCAAAATTTTCAGTGGCTCAGATTTTCCAAGTTTCCAAAATGTTTAGTTTCCTATTTTGGTTTGGTTTCCAAAATGTTTAGTTTCCTATTTTGGCTTGGTTTCCAAAATGTTCACTTTCCTAATTTACTTAGGTTTCCAAAAATGTTCACTTTCCTAATTTACTTAGGTTTCCTCTTTTAACTAATCGTTCCATATCTTACATTTCCATACATTTCCTTACATTTCCTTACATTTCCATACCTTTCCATACATTTCCTTACATTTCCTTACATTTCCATACATTTCCTTACATTTCCATACATTTCCATACATTTCCATCCATTTCCTTTCATTTCCTTTCATTTCTTTACATTTCCTTACATTTCCTTATATTTCCTTTCATCTTAGGGTTCTTGAAACTCTTCAGAACACATCCAACACACCCACTGATCCCACTATCTCATGAATTACGCATGAACGCATAACCCCTAATCTAGGATGTTACATGGTTATTAAACCAATTGAAATTAAGTGGATGATAATAGCATGGTTTTTGGTGTTGTTATTAATATTCATTAAAGGAAAATTAGTAAATGGTGTAATAATATGTAATATAATTAAAACTAAAAGATATTAGAACCATATTATCATTATCTTTTGCCGAAACTTGAAAGAAAAAGAGAGAAAGTGTAACAGCCTGGTTTAGATCCTAGTCGAAATAGTAGTTTTGAGACCACAAATCTGAGGTCAGAATAATATTTTAATAATATTTTTGGTGTTTATAATTTGCGATAAAGCCTGTGTAAACGTTGGAAATTTTATCGACTGTGTGTTGAATTGTGAAAAAGGACTTAATCACATAAAGTGTAAAAGCTGTGTGCTGATTGTTGAAGTGTCTATATGTTATGGCTTTTTAATGAGGATTCCTTACGAGGCAATTAAACCATTTTTAATATAGTGGCTGGTTAATAGACAAAAATGGCCTTAGTGTATGAAAACTTATAATTGATTATTAAAAGGTTAAATTGGTAACTTAATAAATAATGGTATATATGTTATAATAAAACATAAAAGATGGCCATTATCATCTTGTTTGTGCCGAAATTGAAGAAAAGAAAAGAAAGAACACTAAGCTAGTTTAACACCCCAAACCCGGCCTAAAAGTTAGGCCCGAATCTGGCGTGTCACATAGAAGTATTTTTTTTTTCTTTTCAAAACCATCTTTGCGATTGTTAAAAACTTGTTTGAGAATTGCAGTCTCTTTGTTAAAACCCAAAACACTTAAGTAATTGTTATCTACTTGAAAACGTAATTATCTTTAAAAACCTTTTTGGTTGCGAAAACATATTTGAAATAACAATTTACGAAAATATGACGTTTGGAAATAGAGTTGCGAAGCATTTTGAAAACATTATGAAACGTAGATAAAATACAAGTATTTTGAGAGGTTGGTTGATGAGTCGAAAATCGAAGTAGTGGACTTTAAAATTAGGACTTTTGAAAATGACGTTGAAATTTTGAAAGAGCATCCGAGTTAAATTATTTGTAAAAGTTTGCTATAAAATCCATTTATTAATCAATTTTGAAAACCATTATTTATATTTTTAAAAAATTCATTTTTAAACAATTTAAGAAGAATAATAAAAACATCCCAAACATAAAGCAAAATAAAAATAGTCCAGAGGCCTTATTACAACTTTAAAACCTGAAACAATAAAAAGTAATCAAATAAAACGGAAAGGTAGTTTACTAATATTCAAAAATGTTATTTCCGAAGCATGGCCTCCACCGAGCCATCCATGGCTCCAAGTCCTCGTCACTGAGCATTACCTACAAGGGTTAAGAGAAGGGGGTGAGTTATAAGAACTCAGTGTATAATCCACCTACCATTGCTCATTGGGCCAAAATCCCATTAAGCAATTAATTGGGCCAAATCCCGCTTACAATAATATAAATGTATCATATATAATATGCATATGATATGCAATTCCCAAACCAAATCCTAGTTTTCCATCCGCTACACACCACCCTTACCAACCAACACACCTGTGGGGAGCTTTAGTCACCCACCTTGCCGACACACCAAAAGTAGGCATTGAGCCATTTATATCAAATTTTTGGACAAGCTACCAGATTAACAGAATTTACATGGCATTGCCATTTTTCAGATTTGTTGTAGAGCCACCAGATTTATGTAGCATAGATACCAGAACTTCTCTTCATCATTATCCCATCCCATTGAAATCATGTATATAATGCATAACAAATTACAATAATTTATTCGGATATTTATTACAAAAGTACAGCTCATTATAACAAATTATCAATTAGGCCCATATAGCAAAATATTAGATTGGCCCATTTAGCAAAATATCAGATTGGCCCATTTATCAAAATAACAGATTGGCCCATTTATTAAAATAATAGATTGACCCATTTATCAAAATAATAGATTGACCCATTTATCAAAATATCAGATTGGCCCATTAAAACTTTTGCAAATCGGCCCATTAGGGGCATTTCCATATTTCGGCCCTTTAGAGGCATTTTCGTAATTCGGCAATTTACCCACTAAGGGTAATTCGGTAATTTTGCAATCCAGACTTAACTACTAATTTGGGCATAACAATTTAAACTGTCCATCTGCATCGTACTAACTAAATTGACTATAACTTGGGTTAGGAATCTCGCAATCTAAATCCGTAAATTTTCCTTGAAACTAAACTCATCTATCTTCTTACTAAAATTTTCCATAATTTTTGTCTTAACCATTTAGTACAGTTTATTCCTTAAAGTTTCCCTTGTTTCACTGTTCAATGATTCTGACCTCTCTTATCCAAAATTCAAATATCTCACTGTACAATTTTCATATGTTCTTCCCACTTATTTCTATTGAAAATAGACTCACTAAGGAATCTTTACATATAAACTATAACTCTTAATTAACTTTTTACAATTTTATGCGATTTTTCCAAGACAGATCAGGGAACCACGAAATCATTCAGAACCAGTCTCACTAAAATTAACATATCTCAGAATATAAAATTCCTTTTCCTTCTCCGTTTCTTCCTTATCAAAATAGACACAGTAAGCTTTTATTCAATATCTCATTCACTTTCTAATTCCCTTTCTTCTATTTCTCGTAATTTTTCAAAAACACGTCACTACTTCTAACCGATACTGTTTTATTACAAAATATGTTTACCACTACGATCATATGCACGCCCGAGTGATCACGGATGCCAGTTTCTGATTTTCTTTGGTATTTTGACCGATTCATAGAATATTTCATACAAAATTTCCGAAAAGTGTGAGATTACACACCATTTCAGATATGTATACGAAAGGTACAGGATTACACACCTGATTTTGATTTCCTAACAAACCACTCATCGTTGACCTAGAACAATACCTGTACACCCCAAACCCGGTCTATGCATTAAGACTAGATTTGGTTTGTTACATAGATCGAACTATCTTAATAATTTCAAATGAATCGGCATTTCAAAACCCCTTTTGAAATTAGAGTTTAATAAAAACCAAGAGAAATAATTTTAAGTTTGATGTATTTGAGAAATAAGAATAGTTAAAAATTTTTGTATATTTGAAAACCCAAATTATTTTAAGTAAACATTATATAAAATCATAAACCCATATTAAAATATCCAAAACAAAATTTTAAACCAACCACACATAAAAATCCATAAAATAATAATAGAGGCCTTATTACATCATACCCAAAATAGTAAAATAAGGAAAGTACTTATTAAAAAGTTCAAAGTTTATTAAACTCATGTTTGCAGTATGGTCTCCACGAAGTCATCCTCGGCCCAAGTCCACGTCAATTTCCATTACCTGAGATGAAAAATTTGAGGGAGTGAGTTACTCAGAACTCAGTGTATAACTTACTTACTTAATCCACTGGGCCGGATCATCAAGTCATAATTTTGGGCTTAAGCCCATTAACAGGATTAACAATATAAATAATGGGATGCATGCAAATAATGAAATTTCCCACCCAAACTTAATTTCCATCCGCTACACACCACCCGTACCAACCATCACACCTGTGGGGATCAAGTCAACCCACCCCGCCAAACACACCAATCGTAGGCATAAAGCCATTTTATATTTGTGGCAGAGCCACCGAACTGGATTGTGTCAAACTCACCGAACTAGAGGCATTGAGCCATTAAAATATTTGTGGCAGAGCCACCGAACTAGAGGCAATGAGCCATTTAAAATATTTGTGGCAGAGCCACCGAACTAGAGGCAATGAGCCATTTAAAATATTTGTGGCAGAGCCACCGAACTAGATTTTGGCAACAGGCCTTTCTTTTCTTCATCATTAATCCCAACCCATGCAACATGTATGCAAAATAATCTATGTACATATGATGGTTTTATCAAAAAGGTCCAATTTACATATGAGTCAATATTTCAAGTTTTTTTTATTAAGGCCCAAAAATTACAAAATAACATTTAGCCTATTTAGCAATTTAGCATCTTAGGCCCAATTAACGATCTAGCAAGGAGTTCGGCCCATTTAACAATTTGTCAGGGTTTTCAGCCCATTTAACGATCTAGCAGAGATTTCGACCCATTTATCGATCTAATAGAGATTTTGGCCCATTTATCGATCTAACAGAGATTTCGGCCCATTTACTATTTATCAGGGATTTCGGCCCATTTAACGATCTATCAAAGATTTCGGCCCATTTTACTATTTATCAGGGATTTCGGCCCATTTAACTATCTATCAAAGATTTCGGCCCATTTTACTAACTAGCAAACTTATCGGCCCATTTTACGATCTAACACATCTTTGGCCCATTTATACATGAGACATTTAATATACATATTTCCATCTACTCATCGAGGGCGTTTTCGAAATTTTCACATTTTTAACCATTTTCATGAACTTTTACCAAAATACCAATTATTTCGTATTTTATCGATTTTGTCATTTTTACGATTTTGCTCAATACTACGGTATGATATCTAACCCGAGATAAGTGTGAAGTTACACACCTTGATATCGTGAGTACTAAACCTTCCCGCTCGTCAACACCTAAACGTAATACGAACCATTAGAACACTATCATTTATCAAAAATACACTATTGGTATACGATCTAAATCCTTACCCCTTTGATTTTGAACCACTTCTATTTTTGGTTTCTCCTCGTTTGTTGATTCGCTGTCGATGAGAATCCACGAACGTACAAAGGCTCGGAGTACGAATAACCTCGAACAATTGATTCTCCTCGATTGAAGGTCCGCAACCGGTGGAAAATCCCGATTCTCAAACAAATTCTTCGCTTATAATTAGGGATTTATGAACCGCCTCTTTCAAAGCTATGGATCGCCTTTTTCGCTTCTATCTTGAATGTCTCTAAAGACATAAGATTATTAATCCGATTTATTAATATCGAAATATGACTAACGTTTATAAGATTTTAGATTTGTATTACCACGATTTGTCTTCGTTCCACGAGAATTGATCGAGCGATTGTGTCCCTAAAACGAAATCGATTAATAACTAACTATACTAAAATAATGAATAAGAATCCTTGAAAGAAAATCTCCTTACCTTAATTCTTGAAATCAATTCCAAAGTTCCAAAAAAAATACTCAAGAACACCTTGAGTTTCTACCTCCAAAATCTCACTAATGCTCACGATTGGAAAAAAAATTGTGTGAGAAGAATTCGGTTTTGATCAAGAAAATGAAAGAAATTTTTGGCACAAGTACAAGTTAACATTCGGCCATGAGAGAGATTATTGTGGAGATTTTTTAATTGAGAGAAAAGTAAAAGAATGGAACAATGGAGATAGTATGATTCGGTTTCAAGTGAGAAAGGGAGAAGGAAAGAAAAAAGAAAGGAGAAAGAAAAGAGAAGAAAAAGAATTGGGTTTTTGGAAGGATTGTGTAATCGATTTTGTGAAGAAGAAAGAAAAAGAGTGGCCTTTTTGGTGTGTTGATGGTTTTGGCACTAGAAAGAATGATTGGCAAAGAAAATGATCAAATGATCAAGAAGAAAGAATGGTAAAGAAAATTGCTATAGTTTCCTCAAGGGGTTTGGTAAAATCGGCTAAGGGAGAGAGCAAACATTTGAGAGAAAAATTTGATGAACAAGTAACAATTGACCAAAAAGAATTGTTCTCCCAATGTCCCACTTACAAATGCAAACACAAAACCGCCATCCCCTTAACCTCAATGCCGTCAAATACAATGGTCAAAAGGCCATTAGGAAGTTTCAAAACATCTTCCTACACTTAAGCCTTTTTCCCTCCTTTTCCTTAAGTTGATGAAACACAATCCCCATTTCAAGCCGTTATCCTTAGCTTTCCAAAACCTTAATCTTCTTACCAAAATAAAACAATACAACTCATCCTATCATTATCTCCTTGCCGACACATTCATGGACTAAAGCAAAAATAAAAATTCCTAATTGCATGCTAGGTGATTCGAACCTCTCCCCTCAAGTCCAACTTATGGTGCCATCACCACTTTGCCAATTACTCATCTTATGCCATCTTTTAGTACTTAATTAATTTAAGTCTCAAGATCACTTAATTTCTTTATACTAAAGTACACTTAACTAATATTTTATTCTAACTCCAAGTAAACACAAACTAACATTTAGCAACATAATGATACTCAATTATTTAGGATGTTACAATTCTACCCCTCTTAAATAAAATTTCGCCCTCGAAATTTGCCTGATTAAAAGAGGTGAGGATATTGCTGCCGAATTGCATCCTCAGGCTCCCATGTAGCTTCCTCCGCTCCGTGATTACGCCATAAAACTTTGACCAACGGCACAGTCTTCTTTCTTAGCACTTTAACATCCCGGTCTATAATTTCCACTGGTTCTTCTTCAAAAGACAAGTCTAAATTTAATTCCACTTCCTCTACCGGTATTATATGAGATGGATCCGATCTATAGCGTCTCAGTATGGAAACGTGGAAAACATTATGAATTTGACCCAACTCCGGAGGTAATTCAATCTGATAAGCCACTGGACCAACACGCTTCGTCACACGATATGGCCCGATGAACCTAGGGCTCAACTTGCCCATCTTTTCGAATCTGAAAATTTTCTTCCAAGGTGAGACCTTCAGAAAGACCTGGTCTCCCATAGCAAATTTGATATCCTTACGCTTCAGGTCTGCATATGACTTCTATCTATCTGAGGCTTCCTTTAACCGTGCTCGAATAACTTTTACCTTTTCCTCTGTTTCAGATATCATCTCAGGACCCAACATCTTCCGTTCGCACAATTCAGTCCAACAAGTAGGAGTACGGCACCTACGACCATACAATGCCTCATAGGGTGCCATCTGAATGCTAGACTGATAGCTACTGTTATACGCAAATTCTTCCAATGGTAGAAAATCCTCCCAACTACCCCTAAAGTCGATCACACATCCCGTTAACATGTCTTCCAATATCTGAATTACTCTTTTCGACTGACCATCAGACTGAGGATGAAAAGCTGTACTGAAATTTAACTTTGTCCCCAAGGCTTCATGCAGAGCTTTCCAAAATCATGATGTAAATCTAGGATCCCTGTCTGATATAATAGACACTGGTACCCCATGCAACCTCACGATTTCAGATACATACAGCTTAGCCAATTTCTGTAATGAGTAATCCATATGAACCGGAAGAAAATGAGCAGTCTTTGTAAAACGATCAACTATTACCCATACAAAATTTTTCTTAGTAGGTGTTAAAGGTAACCCACTAACAAAATCCATAGTTATCCACTCCCATTTCCAAAGAGGAATCTTTACCGGTTGTAACAAACCTGATGGTAATTGATGCTCCGCCTTCACTTGCTGACAAGTCAAACATTTTTCTACAAACTCAGAAATCTCACGCTTCAACCCTGGCCACCAATACTGTTCACGGAGATCTCGATACATCTTATTTCCTCAAGGTGCATAGCATAAGGGCTACTATGCACCTCCCGTAGAATCATTTGTCTCAATTCTGAGTCTTTAGGCATACAAACCCTTCCACGAAAGCACAGTACTCCATTCATGTTTATACCAAAATCCTTTATTTCACCCCTTTCAACTCTTTGAAATAAAAGTCCCAACTTTTATCCGATGTCCTTTTCCTTGATTTGTTCCAACCACAAAGGCTTCACCTGAAGTTCTGCTAACAAACTACCATCCTCATACAAACTCAAATGAGCAAACATTACTCTTAAATCAGATACCACCTTACGACTTAACGCGTCAGCTACCAAGTTAGCCTTTCCAGAATGATATTCGATTGAGAAATCATAGTCCTTTAATAATTCCACCCATCTTCTTTGTCTCAAATTCAACTCCTTTTGGGTAAGGAGGTACTTAAGACTCTTGTGAGCCGTGTAAATGATAGACTTCTCACCATAGAGATAGTGCCTCCAAATCTTTAAAGCAAAGACCACTGCAGCTAACTCCAAATCATGAGTGGGGTAGTTTACTTCATGCGGTCTCAATTGACAAGAAGCATAGGCCACCACCTTTCCATTTTGTATCAGCACACAACCCAAACCCGTGTGAGATGTATCACAATAAATAGTAAATTCCTTTTCAGCCTCCGGCTGAATTAAAACTGGTGCTTCCGTCAAAATCTTCTTCAATTTCTCAAAACTTTCTTGTTGTTTTTCAGTCCAAATATACGGAACTCCCTTCCGCAACAGTTTAGTTAGGGGTGCAGCAATCAACGAAAACCCCTCAACAAAGTGTCAATAGTAACCAGCCAATCCTAAGAAACTCCAAATTTTAGCTACCGACTTTGGTGGTTTCCAATCCAGTACAGCCTCAATCTTCCAAGGATCCACCCTTATTCCTTCAGCTGATATCACATGACCCAAGAAAGTCACTTCCTTTAGCCAAAATTCGCATTTACTGAATTTGGCATAAAGTTGCTTATCACGAAGTAGCTGCAATACTATACGCAAATGCGTGTCATGCTCTTCATCATTCCTTGAATAAACCAAAATGTCATCTATGAACACCACCACAAACCGGTCTAAATATGGTTGAAAGACTCGATTCATCATGTCCATAAATGCGGCTGGTGCATTGGTTAATCCAAACGACATCACTACAAACTCATAATGTCCATAACGAGTTTAAAATACCGTCTTATAAATATCTGCTTCTTTCACCTTAAGCTGGTGATAACCCGATCTCAAATCAATTTTGGAGAAAACTGAAGCTCCCTTTAATTGATCAAACAGGTCATCAATTCTCAGCAGATGATACATATTATTGATCATCAATTTATTCAATTATCTGTAATCAATGCACATACGCATCGATCCATCCTTCTTCTTCACGAACAAAACTGGTGCTCCCCACTGAGATACACTCGGTCGAATAAATCCCCGATCCAGCAATTCTTGAATTTAAGCTTTAAGCTCTGCCAACTCCTTCGGTGCCATTCTATAAGGAGCAATAGACACTGGAGTCATACCGGGCAAAAGCTCAATGCCAAATTCTACTTCTCAATCTGGAGGTATACCAGGAAGTTCATCGGGAAATACTTCCGAAAATTCCTTTACTGCTCTCACATCATTCACGGATAACTCTTTGGCATCCAAAGTACAAATAAAAGCTAGAAATGCTCCATACCCTTTCCGTACCAACTTTTTTGCCTTCAACGCCGATACCACGTTGGCCAAGTAATTCATTCGTTCACCTATCATTATTACTTCCTTATCATCCGAAGTTCTTAATGACATCCTTTTTTCAGTACAATCTAAATGCGCCTGATGTTTAACCAACCAATCCATGCCCAGAATGAGATCGAACTCGCCGAAAGGCAATTCCATCAAATTTGCCAAAAATACCTCCTCTTGAATTTCTAAAGGCACGTCTCTAAACAGTTTATTTACAATTACCGACTATCCTAAAGGACTAATTACTGTCATCTCACTATCGGTAATTTTAGATTCTAGATTTAGGTTTCCAGATATGGCGCTAGCAACATACAAATGGGTAGAACCAATATCTATTAAAGCAGTAACAGGTACATCGAAGATGAAGAATGTACTAGTTATTACATCAGGTGCATTGCCATCCTCGCGGCGTCTAACTACATAGACCAGTCCTGGCTGTCTTGCATCCGTGTTACCTCTAGGACCATTGCCTCGACCCGGTGCACCTTGACCACGTCCAGCCCCATTACCACCACGACCTAGTCCACGACCTCTCGGTGGCTGCTGAGTACCTCTGGCTGACTATGCATCAGTATTACAAACTTCCTAAGTCGAATCCATACGTCGAGGGCAGTTTCTATACTGGTGATCCATTGAACCGCATTTGTAGCAAGCACCCGTTTTTCTCCAGTACTCTCCAGAATGCCTTTTCCCACATTCAGCACAATCTCGACCTCGATTATTAGTTACAGGTGCTCTACCTTGAGCTGGTTCATCATTTCGAGGCCTCTTCAGAAACCTTTTTAAAGAACCCGACTGCTTTATATCTCTCTTGTTTCTAAATCTTTCCCGATTCTAACGTTCTGAGTTCTTAGCCTTTCGGCTATCTTGGCATTCTCCACAAGTGTAGCAAAAGTTCTAACTTGTTGTAGGGCAATCAGAACCCTCAACTCATCATTCAGCCCATCCTCGAATCGCACATAACGTTCATAATCCGTTGACACTATTGTCCGAGCATAGCGACTCAAGCGTAAAATCTCACCTCATCTGCCGCCATCGTCTTACTCCCTTGAACAAGATTGAAACTCCTTCCTTCAAGGCCAACATAACTTGTTCCAACATATTTCCTTGGAAGGTAGCTTTAAAGAATTCCCAAGTAATCAATGCACCTCGGTGCCTTCTCTAACAAGAAGCCACCACCGACACGCCTCGTCTCTTAGCAAGGACACAGACTCCTTCGGTTTGTACTCAACAAATGCATTCCATATCATCCATAATCCACTCCACGACTTCGAGCCAATATTCACCACATTCGAGCTACACCAAAACTCCTCTAAAACTTCGCATTATTTAACTTGAGTCGTTTGAAATTGACCCACGAGTTGTTGGCCCAATTCTAGTTCCAACGACCCTTTCTAGGACTCACAAGACATTGCTTGTGTCAAAGCATTATCTTCTTCCATATGATCCCGTGATCCCGTCTCACTTACAAGTGATGCAGTGCATCCATTTTCGCATATGATTTGGTACTTCAGCTTGTAGCACTCGTCCTCTACCACGGCCACGCTCATCAAGGCCCACGACCACGCCCTCTAGTGCTCATGATGACTAATTCGATTTAATCTGATTACAAGTTTTATGAATCAGAAAATTGTTTCAGTGTTTATTAACGGTGTTTTATGAGATTTGAGAGATAAAGTTGTTTTTTCGTAACACATCCTATAGTCTCAATCTCTACGATTTTTAACATCTAAAACTAGAAATTCTAGAGTGTTCCTATAACCATATCATCATCATCATCATCATAATAATCATTTAGCAATGAATACTTACTTGACTTGTTGCCGGATGCTTGTGGTGCCATACTAATCTTTAAAACATAATTGAAATGATTTTAGAAGTTATTTGTTGAACCCAACCACAGTCGAGTTTTTGAAACTGGCTCTGATACCATTAAATGTAACACCCCAAACCCGGTCTATGCATTAAGACTAGATTTGGTTTGTTACATAGATCGAACTATCTTAATAATTTCAAATGAATCGATATTTCAAAGCCCCTTTTGAAATTAGAGTTTAATAAAAACCAAGAGAAATAATTTTAAGTTTGATGTATTTGAGAAATAAGAATAGTTAAAAATTTTCGTATATTTGAAAACCCAAATTATTTTAAGTAAACATTATATAAAAATCATAAACCCATATTAAAATATCCAAAACAAAATTTTAAACCAACCACACATAAAAATCCATAAAATAATAATAGAGGCCTTATTACATCATACCCAAAATAGTAAAATAAGGAAAGTACTTATTAAAAAGTTCAAAGTTTATTAAACTCATGTTTGCAGTATGGTCTCCACGAAGTCATCCTCGGCCCAAGTCCACGTCAATTTCCATTACCTGAGATGAAAAATTTGAGGGAGTGAGTTACTCAGAACTCAGTGTATAACTTACTTACTTAATCCACTGGGCCGGATCATCAAGTCATAATTTTGGGCTTGAACCCATTAACAGGATTAACAATATAAATAATGGGATGCATGCAAATAATGAAATTTCCCACCCAAACTTAATTTCCATCCGCTACACACCACCCGTACCAACCATCACACCTGTGGGGATCAAGTCAACCCACCCCACCAAACACACCAATCGTAGGCATAAAGCCATTTTATATTTGTGGCAGAGCCACCGAACTAGATTGTGACAAAGTCATCAAACTAGAGGCATTGAGCCATTAAAATATTTGTGGCAGAGCCACCGAACTAGAGGCAATGAGCCATTTAAAATATTTGTGGCAGAGCCACCGAACTAGAGGCAATGAGCCATTTAAAATATTTGTGGCAGAGCCACCGAACTAGATTTTAGCAACAGGCCTTTCTTCTCTTCATCGTTAATCCCAACCCATGCAACATGTATGCAAAATAGTCTATGTACATATGATGATTTTATCAAAAAGGTCCAATTTACATATGAGTCAATATTTCAAGTTTTTTTTATTAAGGCCCAAAAATTACAAAATAACATTTAGCCTATTTAGCAATTTAGTATCTTAGGCCCAATTAACGATCTAGCAAGGAGTTCGGCCCATTTAATAATTTGTCAGGGTTTTCGCCCATTTAACGATCTAGTGAGATCTATCGATCTAATGAGATTTCGCCCATTTATCGATCTAATGTAGATTTCGGCCCATTTACTATTTATCAGGGATTTCGGCCCATTTAACGATCTATCAAAGATTTCGGCCCATTTTACTATTTATCAGGGATTTCGGCCCATTTAACTATCTATCAAAGATTTCGGCCCATTTTACTAACTAGCAAACTTATCGGCCCATTTTACAATCTAACACATCTTTGGCCCATTTACACATGAGACATTTAATATACATATTTCCATCTACTCATCGAGGGCGTTTTCAAAATTTTCACATTTTCAACCATTTTCATGAACTTTCACCAAAATACCAATTATTTCGTATTTTACCGATTTTGTCATTTTTACAATTTTGCTCAATACTACGGTATGATATCTAACCCGAGATAAGTGTGAAGTTACACACCTTGATATCGTGAGTACTAAACCTTCCCGCTCGTCAACACCTAAACGTAATACGAACCATTAGAACACTATCATTTATCAAAAATACACTATTGGTATACGATCTAAATCCTTACCCCTTTGATTTTGAACCGCTTCTATTTTTGGTTTCTCATCGTTTGTTGATTCGTTGCCCGATGAGAATCCACGAACGTACAAAGGCTCGGGAGTACGAATAACCTCAAACAATTGATTCTCCTCGATTGAAGGTCCGTAACCCGATGAAAAATCTTGAATTCCCGAAATAACCATTCGTTTATAATTAGGGGGATTTGCGGAACCGCCCCTCTTTTGAAAGCTATGGACTACCCTTTTCTACCCTATCTTGAATGTCTCTAAAGACATAAGATTATTAGTCCGATTTATTAATATCGAAATATGACTAACTTTTATAAGATTTTATATTTGACTTACCACGATTTGTCTTCATTCCACGAGAATTGATCGAGTGATTGTGTCCCTAAAATGAAATCGATTAATAACTAACTATACTAATATAATGAATAAGAATCCTTAAAAGAAAATCTCCTTACCTTAATTCTTGAAATCAATTCCAAAGTTCCAAAAAAATACTCAAGAACACCTTGAGTTTCTACCCTCCAAAATCTCACAAATGCTCACGATTGGAAAATAAAAATTGTGTGAGAAGAATTCGGTTTTGATCAAGAAAATGAAAGAAATTTTTGGCACAAGTACAAGTTAACATTCAGCCATGAGAGAGAATATTGTGGAGATTTTTAATTGAGAGAAAAGTAAAAGAATGGAACAATGGAGATAGTATGATTCGGTTTCAAGTGAGAAAGGGAGAAGGAAAGAAAAAAAGAAAGGAGAAAGAAAAGAAGAAAAAAATTGGGTTTTGGAAGGATTATGTAATCGATTTTGTGAAGAAGAAAGAAAAGAGTGGCCTTTTGGTGTGTTGATGGTTTCGGCACTAGGAAGAATGATTGGCAAAGAAAATGATCAAATGATCAAGAAGAAAGAATGGTAAAGAAAATTGCTATAGTTTCCTCAAGGGTTTGGTAAAATCGGCTAAGGGGAGAGCAAACTTTTGAGAGAAAAATTTGATGAACAAGTAACAATTGACCAAAAAGAATTGTTCTCCCAATGTCCCAGCTTACAAATGCAAACACAAAATCGGCCATCCCCCTTAACCTCAATGCCGTCCAAATACAATGGTAAAAAGGCCATTAGGAAGTTTCCAAAACATCTTCCTACACTTAAGCCTTTTTCCCCTCCTTTTTCCTTAAGTTGATGAAACACAATCCCCCATTTCAAGCCCTTATCCTTAGCTTTCCAAAACCTCAATCTTCTTACCAAAATAAAAACAATACAACTCATCCTATCCTTATCTCCTTGCCGACACATTCATAGACTAAAGCAAAAATAAAAATTCCTAATTGCATGCTAGGTGATTCGAACCTCTCCCCTCAAGTCCAACTTATGGTGCCATCACCACTTTGCCAATTACTCATCTTATGCCATCTTTTAGTACTTAATTAATTTAAGTCTCAAGATCACTTAATTTCTTTATACTAAAGTACACTTAACTAATATTTTTATTCTAACTTCAAGTAAACCCGAACTAACATTTAGCAACATAATGATACTCAATTATTTAGGATGTTACAATACCAACCAAAAGTTAGCCTCGGATTTCCAAAAGATTTTGTATCACTTACACTTGAATCACTTACCACTATGTCTGAAGGTAGAATACATCGAGTGATTTGTCCTTAAAACATGTAGTCAATTATTTCACATTATTACTCTGTTAGCAACCAATCGAATATTGAATAATATCAATAATCCATAAGAACTCCTTACCTTATTAATATTGGATCCTATTTCTAGCGATTATACGATGACTTCGAAAAAATCCAAGTTTCGGCCTTCCACTATATCTCTACGAGGAAGAAAAATGATTTCGAATGAGGGAAAGTAAGGTGATGGTCTAGGTCAAAATGACCATCCAAAACCAAAGAAAATAAAATATTGAGAAGAATACTTACTGATTGACCAAGAAACGAATGTTCACATGGATGAGAAGAAGAAATAGAGAAAATATAAAAGTTTGGTTATGGAGGAAATTGTATGTTGATATTCAGCTATCAAGGAAGATGGACAAAAGGTGAATATGAAACCAATCCAAAGAGAAGAAAAATGCACTATTGTGCTAGAAGATTTCGGCAAAGAGAATAGCAAATTGGGAGAAGATGACACTAAAGTTGCAAATGTGATTTTTGGCCAAAACAATACCAAGACCCTACCAAATGCCAAAGTAAAATTTTAGCTACCTATCTACCCCCAAAACCGTTCACATGCATAGTCATAAGGGTCAAAATTTTGCCAACCATAGCATTCTCCATGAAATAAGCCACTTGTTCCCCTTACTTGCCTTTTCCTTTTGATTCCTTTCCCCAACCTCAACCTTTCCTTAATTCTTTAGCCACCAAAAATAAAGAAGTCAAACTTGCCATAAATATCTCTTGGCCGACACTTAAGGAAAGAGTGCAAAAATTTTAGTCAAAAATTACGCACAAAGGGATTTGAACCTCTTCCCTCAAGGTACTTCACTGAATGCCATAACCTCTTTACCAATAACTCATTTATGCAAGCACATTACTTATTTATTTCTATAAGCTTTGAAGCTACTTACCATCTCTCCTTAAAGTGCTAAAATACCCAATTTTTCCTAAGGCTCAATTAAACCCGAGACATCATAGAAACCTTGTAACCTTTCAAATTCACTTAACTAATAAGTCTAATTTTCAATAATGCCATTCTTTTGTTCTCAAAATTTTAAACATTCCTGCGCCCAAAGCCCATTGGGCCCCATCCTACTGGGGCCAATTTTGGGATGTTACAGCTAGGGTATTCGACCAACATTTGAGCTTGATTGAAAGTATGTTTTGCTTCAATTTTTGATAATTTCTACATTTTCGTAATCGTTGCTTTGTGCTCTAGCTAGCCCATGCTTTAATTTTATAAATTGATGGTGATTTTGAGATGTGCCATTGATGAACATGTGAGCTTTGTGTTGATAGTTGATGAAATATGAAGTATGATGAGGGGTTAACATAGTTTGTATTTGAATTTTTGATGAAATTGGTTATTTTGGATTAAATTATTAAAAATGAGAAACTGTAGGACTAAATTATGAAATAAATGAAATGTGTGGGGTTGTATTAGCATGGGAAGAATTCGGCTAAGCTTGTGTGAGAAAAAATTTGGTGTATTTTGTGATTTTGTGAATTAGGGACTAAAGTGTCGAAATGTGAAAATGTGAGGGCTATTTTGTAAAATGCCCTAAATAAGTGTGTGTGGACTAAATTGAATGAATTGTGATTAAATGACTTGAATTTGAATGTGTACAGATCAAGAAAGGAGAGGTTTAGATAGAGACCGAGGCAAAGACAAAGTGCTCGATTAATCGACCGTTTAGGTATACATCCGAGGTAAGTTCAGACATAATACATGTTTTTAACTATGTTTAATGTTATGAGATGAATGGTATGATATTATTAAATTGTGAATGCCATGTGAGGGCTCGATTTATGTGACACTAAGTGTGCATATTTAGAAATGTGATCGAGATGATTGGCACTGTGTGTGCGAAATAATATAAGCTTCAGCTCTGTGGTTGGCACTGAGTGTGCTATACCGATTTAAGATCGGTTTGATATAGATGTACTATGTGTACAATGTTAATTAAGCTTGACTAACGATTTGGGGCACTAAGTGTGCGATTGAACCGAAAAAGGAATGATAGTTGATCGAAGTGAAATAGTGAGTATTGAGTAGCATATGTAATCGACAACTAAGTGTTGGCTAAGGTATGTTCGGAACCTATGTGGTTGATGAAACTATGAATGAGTTTATGGAAGGTTAATTGAACATATTAGCTTTGGAAGGTATGATATATGTGATTGTGAAATAATCTATGTGATGATTTGTTTTGGTATAATGTGTTATGTTACGAACTTACTAAGCTTTTGAAAGATTACTGTGTGATTGTTTCTCTATTTTACAGTGTCAGTAAAGCTAGCTTGGATTTGAGGATTATTATCGTCTCTATCACACTATCGACAATCTATGTTGGTACTTCAAGAAAGATGTATATAGTCAAAATATGGCATGTATTGTAACACCCTGAATTAGGGGTTATTTGTAATTTAAATAAATTCCATGTGGACTTAAAAAAAAATAAATATGATTGTACTTAGCATGATTAGGGTCTAGAAATAACCCTGATTTAGGTCAAATTTGGGTTTTAAAAAAAAAAAAAAGAAGAAAAAAAATTATTAAATTAAAGTACTTAAAAGGAAGGAAGTTGGGGGATAGGGGTTAAATAAAATTTAGGAGGAACATGGCACAAGAATAGGCTTGGTACAAGTGGCGTGGAGCGCCTAAGAGGTTGCTAGGGGTCTTGGGTTCGATCCATGTAAATAGCAAGGAGAATTTTTTTTTTGGGCGCTAAAGGAAGGGCCTGTAAGAAAGGTTTTAAATAAATTTGAGTAAGGAACGGACAAGGAAGTCAGGTTGGCGGAGTGGATTAGGCGCTGCTTAAGATGGCTTTGGCAAAGGGGCTCGGGTTCGAGTCAAGACGAGCGCATCTGGGGATTTTATTTTGGGCTTTGGCGCTAAAAGGGAAAAGGGCTCAGGTAAGGTTTATAATTAAATGTTGTGACTAATTGACATGAAAGTCAATGTGGCCGAGTGGCCTGGGGCGTGCTAAGGGGGGGGCTGCTGCTTGGGGTTCCAGGTTCGAATCCAAGCAGCAGCAACATTGTTATTTTTTTTTCCCTCTTTTTTCTTCCCCAGCTGCTAACGTGGGTGAAGGACTTTGGTTGCATTTTGGACTCCCAAAGTCAGCTGGAAGAGTTTGATATGCACATGGGTTCTTTTATTTTTAGTGTTTTATTTGTTGAGGGGATTAAGGAATTAAAAGGATGATAAAATTAGATTTATCTTGGATAAATCAAGGCTGGGAATTATCATAAATTAGGAGAGTGTTTTTGAAAATTGGAGACCTTGGGGTTGTACATATCATTTTGTACAAAGAAAGATGTACCAAAAGTTGAACCAAAATTCTTCTTTTTACTGCTGCTGAAATCTCCATTGTTTCATAGCCAAAACCATTCAAAAATTCCAGCTTCTCTTCTCTTTTACAAGCCAAATATACTCCCTCTTTAAGAGAAAATTTCCAGCAAACTCCTTCTCTTCTTCCTCTCTTCTTGTGCTGCCTAAATCTCCCTTAAACCATAGCCAAAATTGTTCAAAAAATTTCCAGCATTGTTGTTTACTCTTAGCCGAATTCTCCTTAAGGAAAAAGGGTGTTGTTTTCGATTCTTTCCTCTTCTAAAAGGGTAGCCGAACCCCTCTCACAACATTAAGAGGTGCTGCCAATTTTCTATAAATGAGGGAAGCTTTCGGGATTTATTTTCCAAGGTGAGTTGGTAAGCACATTCGGCCAAAGGCCTTTCAATTAAAAAGTCTATGATTAAATGCCGAAACTAACGTATGCCATGGATTTAGGGACTAAGTTAGGCTTGGATTTGATTGAAATCAAATCCATTCAAGGGACAAAAATCTAGTGTTGTAGATCGGATCTTGGGATCTAGGAATTCCTAGAGAAAGCAGTGTGTAAACTCTTTACACACTTTATTATTAAACTTATGATATTGTTGTCTTGTGTATAAATTTTGGTAGTGATCTATGATATGCTTGTGGCTTAAACATGGATTTCGGGTAAGTCCCTAATTTGTGACTTTTGTTAAATAATTTGCATGTCATCACATGATATTAAATTCTATGCCATGATATATGAAAATTGATATCAAAGCATGTGATGGTGGGATTGATGAGAGGAGGGGATGAATTATGGATTGTCGTCGGTGGTTTTGACCACAAGATGGGTTGGCCCCATCGATTATTTGTGACCTATGGTCATCGATGGTTTTGACCACAACGATTGAATATTTGCGACTAAGTCCCGTGGTTTGGTACCACCGAGTGGTTTTGACCACACTTGATATTTTGTGACCTATGGTCATCGTGGTTTTGACCACACGATGGGTTGGCCCCATCAATTAAATTGTGACTTTAAGTCATCATGGTTTTGACCACAGGGGTAGAAAAGGAGTATGGATGGCTAGTTGGGTTGCATGTGCATGTTTAATTGATAAATTGTGTATGAGTTGTATTTTCGGGTAGGGATTTACACATTGAGTCTTGGTGACTCACCCTTCCTTAACATTTTGCAGATGAGTAAATCGGAGATGGAGCCGAGAGGACTCGAGCGGCCATGCTTAATGTTGGAATTTAATTTTGTTTTCGTTAAGTTTAATTATTTTATTTCCTAAGTATTTTTATTTTGGGATTGTAATAAGGCCGCTATTTATTTTGTGGATGTTATTTTATTTATTTTGCTTATGTTATGTTACAAATGAAATTTTCAATTGATAAGTAACCAGTTAAAAATAATTTTTCAAACTTAGTAAATTTCTACGGGTTTTTCAAAAGATGTTACCATCGGGTAACAAAAAAAAAATAAACTAAGTCAACTATCACTTTGATGATTTTAAATGATACATGATCAATGTTTTCAAAAGGGTTTATAAAGCCCATTTGTATTTATAAAAGGCCCAACTGAGTTTTCAAACCCCGTTTTAAATACCTTAGTCAAATTTAATCAATTTTCACCCAACTATCAAATTGGCCCAAAATATTTTACCGGTGACATACCGGATCGGTCGGGACTCATGGTAGGGTTTGGGGTGTTACATGTATAGGCTGGAAGTTATGATATGTCTTGAAATGTTTAATCCTTGCCATGTGATTTGACTTGGAAGTTGAATGATGTAGAATTTATGAATGAGCTATGAATGTGGTATATTTCATGACTTTGTGGTTGATGAAAGATGTGATTTGAAGATGAATTATGGCATGAATTACATAATGCTTGATACATATATATATGTTTTGAGATGTACAATTGTTACTTTGAATGGACTCATTTGTGATGATATTAGGTATGGAGTAGGTAGTGTTGTTAATGATTAATTGGTGCATGAAATGGTATGTTTGAATGCATTTGAAAGCATGAATTGGTATTGTTTTGAAGCTTGTTGGTTGACCCTTGTATGGGTGGCAAATTGGCCTTACAAATGACCTATTTTACATACATGGCCAAGAGACACGGGTGTGTGTCTCTGCCGTGTGGTTTAAGGATCACTTCTAGGTGTGTCTGGATAGGGTACACAGCCAAGGCCCACGTGCGTGCATAGTGGCCATGTGATCAAGTCAGTAGCTAGCCATAGCACACGGGCATGTTAGTGGTCGTAGGAATAAGTCAGTATGTATGCTCTGTTTCGGCACGGCCTAGAAACATGGGTGTGTCTGGTAGCTGTATGAGGCACACGGCTTGACTGCATCGGCGTGTGACCTCAACAGTATTGAAAAATTTTTAAATTTCTAATAACTTTCATAAGTGTTTGGTTTAGTCCTTACCTCTTCCTATCATACGTTTAAGGTCTCGTAGACCTAGATAAGGGACTATATGCTCGTATTTGAGTATGTGTGATTGATGATTGACTTTGTGTCGTGAAGTGAAAGTGAAATGTTCTGATGATTCGGTAATTCCTCTTAACCCTAGTCCAGCGATGGTTGCGGGTTAGAGGTGTTACAGAAAGAGGGCTTGGAAGCATTCGGCCATAGTTGCTCAAAATCAAGGTATGTTTTGAGCTCAGTTTTTAGTGATTTTTATGTTTTTGTGATTGTTGCTTTGTATTCTATCAACCCATTCTTTAATTTTAGAAATTAATGGTGATTTTGAGATATGCTATTGATGAATGTCTGAGCTTTGTGATAGTCTATAATGAAATATGAAAGGTATGTGAAAGATAACATATTTTGTTTTGGAATTTTTGGTGAATTGAGTAATTTGGGTCAAATTGTGAAAATAAAAAATTAGAGGACTAAAATATAAAATAAATGAAATGAGTGGGCTTGTATGGACATAGGGAGAATTTAGCTAGGCATGGGTGAAGTGAAATTTTGTGTATTTTGTGATTTTGTGAAATAGGGACTAAACTGTCAAAACATGAAAATGTGAGGGCTATTTTGTAAAATGCTCTAAATATGTGGTTTGGACTAAATTGAATGAATTGGTGTTTGAATGAGTTAAATTTGAATATGTATAGACCAAGAAGGGAGAGATTTTGGATTAAGATCAAAGCAAAGACAAAGTGCTCGATTGATCGACTAGTCTCGGTATTTCTACGTCCGAGTAAGTTCAGATATAGTACATGTTCATAAATTATGTTTAAATGCCATGAAATGAATAGTTATGTGACTATTAGATTAAAAATGCTATGTGTGGAATCGATATAAGTGGCGTAATTAGAAATGCGACAAAGATGATTAGCAATGTGTGCAATATAATAGAAGCTTTGGCTTTTCAATTGGCATTGTGTGTGCTATATCGAATTAAGCTCGATTTTATATTGAGGCACTAAGTGTGCGATGTTACTTAAGCTTCAGCTATGAATTGGGCAATAAGTGTGCTATTGAATTGAAGAGATAGTGAACAGTGAATAAATTGTGGTAACGGGCATTGATTAGCAAGAGCATTTGTTAACTAAGTGTTGACAAAGGTATGTTTCAAACCTATGTGGTTGATGATATTGTTTAAGGTTGAATAGATGGATATATGAGTATATGCTTGAGGATGATATTGTGTTTAATAGTGAACCTATCTAAGTGGTGGTTTATTTATGTATTGATATTGTATTATTTATTAATATGTATTATATTATGAACTTACTAAGCTCTATAGCTTATTGTGTGCAGTGTTTCTCTGTTTTATAGTGTCTTTAAAGCTAGCTCAGATCTGGGGATCGTCAGCGACTCAATCACACTATCTACTATCTATTTTGGTACTTTTGATAGATATATATATTTGGTATATGACATGTATAGGCTAGAAGTTATAGTATGTTTTGAAATGTTTAGACCTTGCCGTGTGACATGGCTTGGAAATTGAATGATGTTGGTTCTTATACGTAGACTATGAAAATGATGAATGAGGTATGAAATAGTGAGAATGGAAATGGCATATTTCATGCTTGAATTGGTTGATGAGAATGGGGGATAAAATGTGAACTTGTGGTATGGATTAAATGAAGTTTGATTAACATGATTTGATTGTATGGATGATAAGTTAGATTGACTTGTTAAGATGGATTTGTATAGGAATATGAATGATGATGTTAAGAGATTAAATTGAGCATGTTTTGGCATGTTTGAATGCCATTTAGAGTATAGAATTGAATTGGTTTGTGCTTGTAGGTGTGACCCTAAGTGTGGGTGGCAAGTTAGCCTCGAAAATGGCCTATAATTGCCCATACGGTTGAGCACACGGGTGTGTGGCTCGATCATGTTGTTTAAGTTTGCCAATTGAAACAAGTCAAGATCGACCACAGGCTAGACACATGGGCGTATGACTGGCCGTGTGGTGCAAGCCAGTTTCAACCACGGGTGAGGTACACGGGCATGTCTCAGGCAATGTGGACAAGTTAGTATGTATGCCCTGTTTTACCACGGCTTGGACGCACGGGCATGTCTGAGGCCGTGTCAGGAACATGGCCTACCCACACGGGCATGTTACCTCTGTAACTTAGAAAAATGTTTAAATTTTAGAAATTTTCGTATGAGTTTGATTTAGTCCTAACCCCTTTCTAACACGTGTTTAAGGTCTTGTAGACCTCATTAAGGGACTGATTGAATGTGAAGTGCTATGTTTGGATGTGGAATGATATTGAATGTTCTAAATTAATAGCTAATGCCTCTTAACCCTATTTTAGCAATGGTTATGGATTAGGGGTGTTACATTTTATTGGTATCAGAGCTACGGTTTAGTCGATTCTCAAACTAACGTAGAGCGTGTGAGTCTAGCTATACATGCCTTATATATATTTGCGACAGTGTGATGAATCCTGACAATTAAAATGTGTTTTTGTATAGCAAATGGATCTCGATTGAGTAGTTCCTGATGATGTTGCTCCCGCTCACAAGACAGCGCCGGCCGAGTCTAGGCCAATTGCTAGTAGCCAAGAGGGAGAGGCTAAACAAGCCATCTTTCGAATAATGAGTAAGTGGTTTTCAGAGTGCGTTCGAACGAATCTGGCTGCTCAACAACCTCTACCCCTACAAGTACCCATTGTGCCATAAGTTCCAGATCTGATCCAATTGAATAAGCCTCTTGTAGATAAAATCTAAAAGTATGGGGCTGAAGAGTTTAGGGCCACAGTTGATGATGATGCCGAGAGAGATGAGTTTTGGCTCGAGAATACAGTCTGAGTGTTTGATGAGATGTCATTGACTCCTGATGAATGTATTAAATGTGTTGTTTCCTTATTGAGAGATACGACATATAATTGGTGGAAAACGTTGATATTAGTGGTTCCAAGAGAGAGGATTACCTGGGATTTCTTCCAAGTTGAATTTTGAAAGAAGTATATCAATCAACGATTCATAGATCAGAAACGTAAAGAGTTTCTAGAGCTAAAACAAGGCCGTATGTCTGTTACTGAGTATAAACGAGAGTTTGTGAGATTATGTCAGTATGCACGAGAATGTGTTTCGATCGAAACTACTATGTGTAAATGTTTCATTAAGGGCTGAATAAAGACATTAAATTGCTGTTACAATACTTGATTTTAATGAAATTATTGGTTGGAATACTTGATTTTAATGAATTTGTTGTGTTAGTTGAAAGAGCCTACAAAGTCGAGGAGCTTAGCAAAGAAAAGAAGAAAGCGATTCTGAAGCCAGAGATGAAAGAAAAATATTGATGAGTAAGTCGTATCAACCTTCGACGAAGAGATTTAAAGATGCAAGCAATCGTTCAAATGCTTCGTTTGGACATTCTGGTAGAGATCGGGTGAGACAAAGTGTTGGTTTTAAAACTCAAGCTCCAATTGAATCAAGTGTTGGCAGTGTTAAAAGTAACAAGCCTGAGTGTAGACTATGCGAAAGACGACACATTGGAGAATGCTGGGGAAAGTACAATAATAGAACTTGCTACAAATGTGGATCACGAGACCATTTCATTCGAGATTGCCCAGAGTTAGTTGAGAAAGACAATGTTTAAAGTGCGAGACCGTGTAATACGACGGCTAGGAGTAGACCACCTAGAAACATCAAAAATGTGAGTGGAATTCAAAGAGGGACTACAGATACAGCTGTAAGATCCAAGGCGAGAGCACTTGCCCGAGCCTATACTATTCGTGCTCATGAAGAAGCGTCATCTCCAGACGTTACTTTTACTCTATTTGATACTAATGTGATTGCATTGATAGATCCATGATCTACTCATTCCTATGTGTGTATGAATTTAGTATCAAGTAAGACTCTACCTATTGAGTCTACTAAATTCGTGATTAGAGTATCAAACCCCTTAGGCAAGTGTGTCTTGGTTGATAAAGTGTGCAAGAACTGTCCATTGATGTTTCGAGATATTTATTTTTGGCTAATTTAATGCTGCTAACATTCGATGAATTTGATATAATTTTGGGTATGGATTGGCTGACTTTGCATAATGCTATTGTGAATTGTAAATGAAAAAGTATTGATTTGAGAAGTCAAAATGGTGAAATAGTTCGCATTGAATCCAGTGATTTGAATGGATTACCAGCTGTCATATCTTCGATGAAAGCTTTGAATTATGTGAAAAGGGTTGCGAAGCTTATCTTACGTATGTAATAGATACAAAAGTGACTGAAAAAAAATTAAATTTGTACCTATAGTTTGTGAGTTTCCAGATGTGTATCCTGAAGAACTATCGGATTACCTCTGATCCGAGAAGTTTATTTTGGTATTGAATTAGTGCCGGGGATGACTCTTATCTCAGTAGCTCCGTATAGAATAGTGCCAATAGAATTGAAAGAGTTAAATTCACAGTTGCAAGAGTTGACTGATAGAGGATTTGCATGACCGAGTTTTTCGCCCTAGGGTGCTCCTATGTTGTTCGTGAAAAAGAAAGATGGCACTATGAGAATGTGTATTGATTACCAATAGCTAAACAAAGTGACGATAAAGAATAAATATCCTTTGCCACGTATTGATGATTTGTTTGATCAGTTGAAAGGAGCTACAGTGTCTTCTAAGATAGATTTGAGATCTGGTTATTATCAGATAAGAGCCAAAGAATCAGATGTGCCAAAAACTGCTTTCAGAATGAGGTACGGACATTATGAATTATTAGTCATGCCTTTTGGACCAACGAATGCTCCTGCGGTGTTTATGGATTTGATGAATCGGATATTTAGACCGTATTTGGATCATTTTGTTGTGGTGTTCATTGATGACTTTCTGATTTATTCATGTGATGAACATGCCGAGCATTTGAGAATCGTATTACAGAATCTGCATGAGAAGCAATTGTATGCAAAATTCAGTAAATGTGAGTTCTGGTTGCATGAGGTTGGTTTTCTGGGGCATATTGTATCAACTTTGGGAATACGAGTTTATCTGAGTAAAATTTCAGTTATTTTAGAATGGAAACCTCTGAGAAATGTGTCTAAAGTCTGTAGTTTTCTAGGACTAGTGGGATATTATAGGCGGTTTGTGAAAAGCTTCTTGATGATTGCGACTCCGTTGACGAAGTTGTTACAGAAAGATGTTAAATTCGAGTGGTCAGAAAAGTGCCAGTAGAGTTTTGAACAATTGAAAGCATTGTTGACAGAGGCGCCAGTGTTAGTTCAGCCTGAATCGATAATGAATTTATAGTTTACAGTGATGCATCATTGAATGGTTTGGGCTATGTGCTAATGCAAGAGAGTAAAGTTATAGCTTACGCTTCAAGACAGTTAAAGCCGCATGAAAAGAATTACCCGACACACGATCTTGAATTAGCCGCAATTGTATTTGCATGGAAGATTTGGCGTCACTACCTATTTTGTGAGAAATGTCATATCTATACTGATCAGAAGAGCTTGAAGTACTTGATGACTCAGAAAGAATTGAATTTGCAATAGAGAAGATTGTTAGAATTGTTGAAAAACTACGAGCTTGTGATTGACTATCTGTAACAGTCTGGTTTAGACCTTAGTCAGAATAGTGGTTTTGGGACCACAAATTCGAGTCAAAAAATGTTTTAATATTATTTTTTTGTGCCTATGATATGTGATTAAGTATGTGTGCAAGTTTCGTGATTTAATTTGATCGTATGTGTGCTCAATTCGCAAAAAGGACTTAATCGCATAAATTGTAAAAGTAGCTTTCTATATGTTAAAGTGCTTATTTGCCTTGATTAATTAATTATAGAGTCCTTACGTGGCAAATTGGCCACTAACTTATAGCATGGCCTGTTTTGGACATGAATTATAAAGTTTACTAATTAATTTTATAAGGTTAAAATAGTAATTAATATATATTATAATGTAATTAAAATAAAACAAAATTTGAAAGCCATGCTTTATATCCATCCTTTCACCGAAAATACAAAAGAAAAATAAGGTTTGAGTTCTTCAAACATTCGGCCATTGATGTCCTTGATTTAAGGTTAGTTTTTATCCATTTGTGATAATTTCTATGTTTTTGCAATCCTTGCTTTGTATACTTCAAAACCCATGCTTTAATTTTGTGATTTGATGAAGATTTTGGAAAGTGCCATTGATGAATTTATCTATTTTGTGATGTTTGATGATGAAATATGAAATATATGTCTTAGATTAACATGTTTTGTCTTGGAAGTTTTGATGATTTTGAGTATTTTGGACTTCATTGAGAAAATAAAATTTTGCAGGACTAAATTATGAAATAAATGAAATGTAAGGACTTGTATGAGCTATTGAGCATTCAGCTAAGCATGGGTGTATTGGAATTATGTGTATTTTGTGATTTTATGGAATAAAGACTAAAATGGCAAAATGTGAAAATGTAAAGGTTAATTTGTAAATTGCCCTAAATATGTGTATTTGGATTGAAATGAATAGTTTGGTGAATAAATGGATTAAATTTGAATATGTATAGATCAAGAATCGAAGAAAATTGACTTAGATCGCGGGAAATCGAAAGTAATTGAATAGCCGAATCCGTTTCCGATATAGGATTCTGAGGTAAGTTGATATACAAATAAATGTATTTGAATTGAGTTATTTATGTATCAATGAGATATAGATTGTATGGCCAATGCTCGAAATGGAATGTATATGAAATCTGAGGATATGTCGACAAGTTATCAAGGTTTGAGAAGTCCCATACGAACCTAGGAATAGATAGGGTTACATATGTCATGACATAGGTTTTTGATAAGTGAAATCATGTAAGACCACGTCTCGGACAATGGTGCTGATTGGAGATTTTGTGTAAGACCACGTTTGGGATGTTGGCATCGATATGAGATTTACATGTAAGACCATGTCTGGAACATTGGCATCGTATTTGATTCGCATAAGACCCTGTTTGGGACAAAGGCAATGATATCTAAGTACATGTAAGACCTCATCTGGGACATTGGCATTGTACGACTATTCCGAGCATTCTGAGTATCCTATTAGATTTTGAGCGGTTCAACAGGCAAGTCTGGGAAATGAATGACTATGTGATTTGAATATCTGCTTCAGGTACGTTTGATGTATATATTTTGAATAGGCATGGAAGGTGAGTAAATATGCATATGGATGCAATGAACCAAAATGTGATATATGAATGAATGTGACATGAGTAAATGATGAGATGATATGTGATATATATGCTTAAATGAGTTATGAGATATTTGAGTTGTGAAATATGAGTAAGTAATGGCTAAGTAATGAGCCAAAGATGATATTGTGAATTTGTAAATGAGAAACATTAATGTCATTGTGTTTATGTGGCTATGTGTATTGTGTATTAAGTTTATTTGTATATGGTTTACTAAGCTTTTGGAAAGCTTACTCTATGTATGTTTACTCTGTTTTATAGGTCGTCAAATCTACGATTGGCTCGGGGATTGTCATCACACTACTCAATCTTGTTTTGGTACCTTTTTGAAAGTGTAAATACTAAGTATGGTATGTATAGGCTAGTTACCTTGAGTTATTTTTGATATATGTATATGGCCATGTGATATGGCTAGATATATGCTTGTGTTATGAATGACTAGTTATGTCCTATGATGCTAGCTTTGGTATGTTTTGATAGCAAATGAATTGGTTATATGAAATGGTAAAATTATTGATGCATAATTAGTATATCATGGATGGTAAGCTTGTTTTGGATAATACTTTGAACTGTACGTGATTGTATTGAACCAAATGTTTCATATGTTGGTGTGAATGTTAAGTTCATAAGTGATTAGAAATGATGTATATTTAGGCATGTTTTGGTTGCCTTTGAAGTTTGGATTGGAGCTTAATTGTACTTGTAGGAATGACCCAAAGTGTGGGTGGCATTTTGGCCTTGAATGTAACATCCAGGATTTAGGGGTCTCGCATTTTGATTCATATGTGTGTGATAGTATGTACTGTATGCTTGATTGAGTATGTTTAGGGGGTTCGGGAAACTTTGGGGTTAGGTAGGAGCCTTAGTGAAATTTTGGTTTGAAGCCGATAAAGGGAGAGCTAGGGGCGTCAGGCCTTAAAAGATTTAATGTGGGGTTTATGAACACAAGTGGAGGAGTGGAAGAATGGCAAGGTGACGTCTAGGAGCAAGGGGGAGTTTGCGTCAAAAAGGAATTCAAGGGGAAGGAGGTTCGAGCCACATGGACAGCATTTTGGGAGTTGTATTTTGTGTCAAGAGGGAGAGGTAGTGGATTCGGCAAGGGCACTTGGAAGGTGGAGGTTGGATAGGGTCAATCATTGAGAATGATAGGGGGAGAGAGTTAGTAGGAGTGGAATCATTCAAACTTGTTTGAATGAGGGGATGTGAGCAAAATTTGGAGGAAAAGAAGGGTTAAGGAGAGGGGTTGAGAGTTGGCCGAATATGGGGTTCTAGGGGGTGGCATTTTCGGTCATGAGGGAGTGTTTCGGTTGGGGGCCTATAAGTGCCGAAATTGAGTGTAGGTGGGGGGGAGAGTGTTCATTTTCATTCTTTGAGTTTCTCTTTCTCTTCTCTAAAGACGAACCATATCTGCTTCTTCTTCTCTTTTTTTTTTCATTTATTCTTTTATCTCCAAAAGCTGAATTCCATCTTTCTCTATATCATTTCTCTTGGTGGCCTAATGTACCTCTCACTTGTGAACCATAGCCGAAGCTTTTGATCATCTCTATTTCTTCTTTTATTCATTGGTTTCAAGCCATCTCTTGACCGAATTCTTCCTACTCTTTCTCTTTGAATCTATTCCAATTTCATCTCTTAGAGGAAGCGCCATCATTCTGTCATTGCCTACTTTTCCCAATCGGTTCTAGTATTGTGGGGTGATTTCGAGTTCACTGTATAAGCCAACGCTAAAGAAGTTAAGGATTTTTCGCGATTCGATCAATCGAGGTAAGAAGGTTATAACGTGAGCAGATGGCCACTTCTTTTGTCCATATGTGTTAGGGCCGAATCTAACATGGTTTATGTAGAGGATTTTGACAATCTCAACGTGCAAGCGTATAGCGTTCGGGATTTGATCGACTTTGGTAAGGGTGTTCTTGCAATCAAAGTGTACTTTTAGATCCGTTATAGTATTATTTCACGTTTTAACCTAAGTCTTCTGACCAAAGACTTTGTTTGATGGATTCGAGTATTAGCCAAGGAACAAAAGGGGTTGGACACGTAGTCCCCACCCCTAAGTTCAAGAAGCGGTCAGTGTCAGCGGTTCGGGATTGGCCACGAGGGTGTGGGCCAGCTTCGGAGCAGGATCGTAGACAGATAATAGTAGTGTCGATTAGTAATGACATAGAGAGCATGGTATTACGTGTTATCAGGTGTGTAATTAGCACACTGTTTCTGTACTTACCTTGTATAAGTTAATAAATGCATGTGATATGGGTGGTAGCCGAACTAGTGGCCGTGGTGGTATTGCTACCCATAATGGGTAATCTGGTAATCAGGTTAGTATATTTCCTATATAAAAAATGTGGATGGATATATGTGGATCTATGTAAGCATGTAAATATTTATATCTGGACATGTTCATATGTTTTATACCATTTCATCATAATATGCTGCATGTACATGGGGTTCGATATATATAATGGGAAGGGGAAGTGTGCATATATATTTATATACGTGGATTAATGATGGCCTCGCGCCACATCGTGGATTGATGATGACCTTGAGTCTCATCATGGGTATTTGTGATTTTAATCACGTGGATCAGTGGCCAGACCACTAAGTGGGCATTGAGCAGCATGACTGCCAAAGAGGTGTGTAGCGGATGGAGGGTTGATTTAGTAATCCCCTGGTATGTGGTGGTTGGATATACGGGTGGTGTGTAGAGGTTGGATTTTAGGTTGGGATAGGGTGACATAATGCATCATAATATGTGGTTTATCGATTTGATGTGGTTTTGGGGCTAAGCCCATTTGTGGAAACATATGGTTTAATTGCATACTGAGTCAAAATGACTCACCCCGTTTGTTTCAAACAATGCAGGTAATACATGATACTTTGGACCGGGCTGGAGAGGATTCGAGGTGGCCATGTAGAAGCTATTTTTCTTAGTTCTATTTACGTTTTAAACTCTGCCTTACTTTTTGGGATATCTTTATTGTAATAAGGTCGCTTTAAATGTTTTGGGATTATTATTATGGTTTTAAGTTAGTTCTTCTGTCCGTTAATTAATTAAAAGATGGTATTAAGATATTACTGACCTAAGGGTAACAAATGAAAGTTTTGTTTAAAATTTTGGATCACTTATAAACAAATGGTTTTTCGGAAACTCAAGCAAGAGTAACAATTTGAACCCTATTTAATCGTGAGTTTTTATGCATCGTCGAATTACCAAGTTTAATAGAGAAACCCTCTTTAAACGGAGTTCCTGTTTTTGAACTTAAAACTCCTTTTTTACCTTTGAATCCAAACCATTTTCAACACCTTTTCCCGTAACATTTCAAGTTCGACCGTAATATTTTAGGCCGGGTTAGGGGTGTTACAATTTGGTATCAGAGCCAGGTTTCGATCTTGGGACCTGTTGGTTATGGGCCTACAACGTTTTTAAACTTTGAAATTGGTTTAAAATTTTTTTCAGGAAATATCTTTGTGGAAGCATGGTCCCTGCGTGTCCGGCCCAAGTCTGCCAGGTAAGTATTCCAAATCTTTGTATGATATATATGAGTGGGCTTGATGGGTTTCATGGGATGTAGACTATTTTAATTAGACTCTGATGGACTATAGGTTTAGATTGAACAACTTCTTAGAAATCATAAGACTTAAACCGAGCAAACAAACTTGTGAACCAGTTGCCGAGTTATGGTGTGGCAATAGGCATACGCATGTCTAGGATTGTATTCAAGGAGAGCTTGGTATTTAAGCAGTCTTAGTGACTCACCTCCTTTTTGCTGGAATCCTACCTGGTGCGTAGTGACTGTTCACTCTAACCATGAGGATTTGTTGAATGGCTAAACCTTATAATTAAAACCCAAAAGGGACTAGCCACCTTATTTTGTAAAATCCTAAGGTAAACCCTAGTTTTTAAATTTCCAAATTACCCCTGATTCGTAAAAATTACCCTGGTTTTGGAAAATTACCGAAATACCCTCGATTTACAAAATTACCAAAATACCCCCAGTTTGTGAAATTATCGAAATACCCTTGATTTACGAAATTACCAAAATACCATCAATTTGTGAAATTACTGAAATACCCTTGATTTGCAAAATTATAAAAATACCCTTATAAGATAAAATTACTGAAATACCCCGGGTAGAAAATGACGAAAATGCCCCTCTGTGATGAATGTGAATTTGTGGATGCTATCTGTGTGATGATTGATAAGTATATGTGGATTCTGGAATTAGGAAATAAGCCTGAAATTGAAACTATAGGTAGGTCCAAGTTCGAAAGAACCACTATCGAAATTACTTTTCATAAAATTGTTCGTGATTAATAAGTGAAAAGGAATACTAATGCATAAAAATTTCTTTAAATCAGATTAAGAAGCTATTATAGAGATGAGTGGTAGGGGACGTGGACGTAATACGCGAGGACGTGGTAGAGGTAGGATGGCTATATCAGAACTAGCAGGGTCTGGTCATGGGTCAGGAAATGAGGCACCACTACCGCCAGTTGTAGAAGCGGAGTTTCGTGGTCGACGATGGGGAGACAATGCGTTGTCTCGAGCAATGTCGTGATGCTAGAGCGAATGGTGGGGAAAAGGTGGACAAAGAACTCTAAGTCCATTCCTGAAAGACTCCAAGCTAATAGAGCTGAAGTGTTTCGAGGTATTACTGGAATAGCTCAAAACGTGGCTGAGTATTGGCTAAAGGCAGTTGAAAGGATCATGGATGACTTGGACTGCACGGCTGAAGAGAAGCTAAATGGCGTAGTTTCTCTACTTCGGGATGAAGCCTACCAGTGGTGGCTCACTATTAAATAGGGTACCCCGGCGGACCAAATAAATTGGGATTTCTTCAAGATGAAGTTCCAAGGGAAGTACATTGGAGCTAGTTATGTGGATGCTCAGCGAAAGGCATTCCTGAACTTGGTGCAAGGGGGTAAGACGGTAGCTGAGTACGAGGCAGAATTTTTGCAGTTGAGCCGGTACGCCTTGGGAATTGTCGCAATCGACTATGAGCACTGTGTGAGATTCGATGATGGGTTGCGAGACTAACTGCGGGTGTTGATAGCTCCTCAGGGGGAGAGGGATTTTACGGAATTGGTAGAAAAAGCTAGGATAGCAGAGGAGGTCAAGTGAACTGAGAGGCAAAATAGGGATAAAGACAGAGGCAAGAATAAGAGGAGTTATGGACCATCAGTATCATCGGGGGGTTTCCAGAAAAAAGCCTAGGGTTGAGGGACCTGCTCGTGTTTCTACGCCAGTTACTGGAAGTTAGTCCTATCAGTGTGCTCTGTGTGGGAGGTCTCATGTAGGGGAGCGCTGGGGAAAGAATAAGGAGTGCTACAGGTGTGGGTTAAGGGACCATCTAATTAAGAATTGTCCTCAGAACGTGGCTAGGACTCAAACAGTAGGTCAGGGGTATGTGCAGCCAGGAAGGGGTGGTCAACAGATGTCAAGAGGTCATGGGCCAAATCGAGGAGGGAATGGTTTTAGCCGAGGTCGCGGAGCACCGAGTAAAGGATCAGGGGGTACCAAGGCAAGGTAGCCTGGGTTAGTGTACGCAGCTAGACGTCATGAAGAAGGGGAGGCACCAGATGTAATAACGGGTATGTTTCTCATTTTTGGGTTACCCTTTACTGCTTTAATTGATGTAGGGTCGACTCATTCTTACATTGCTAGCATGATGTCTGGAACCTTGAATGTGCAACCTGAAATTGCCCCTAGGAAGATGACAGTACTTAGTCCTTTAGGGTAATTAGTAGTGGTAGATAGACTCTTTAGAGATGTGCCTTTGGAGGTTCAGGGGTCTGTGTTTTCGGCTAATTTGATGGAGTTGCCGTTCGGAGAATTTGACTTGATCCTAGGCATGGACTGGTTAGTAAGGTATCATGCGAATTTGGACTGTGCTGCTAAGCGCATGACATTGAAGACTCCCAAGGATGATGAGGTAGTGGTGATAGGGGAGAGGAGAGGCTACTTGTCTAATGTAGTGTCTGCTCTTAAGGCAGAGAAGATGGTAAAGAAGGGGTGCTTGGCCTTCTTAATGTTTGTTAGTGCCTTAGATGCTAAGGAGGCAGTTGTGGGGGAGGTGAGAATAGTAAAGGAATTTGTGGATGCTTTTCCGGAAGAGCTTCCAAGGTTACCTCCGGATCGTGAGGTGGAGTTTGGCATCGATCTGCTGCTAGGTACAGTACCGGTGTCCATCGCTCCTTACAGGATGGCATCGAAGGAATTAGTTGAGCTTAAAGCTTAAATCCAAGAGTTGCTGGGTCGCGGTTTCATTCGACCCAATGTGTCTCCATGGGGAGCACCGTTGTTGTTTGTAAAGAAGAAGGACGGATCTATGCGGATGTGCATAGATTACCGCCAATTGAATAAGTTGACTATCAAGAACAAGTACCCACTACTGAGGATAGACAACTTGTTTGATTAGCTAAAAGGGGCTGCAATCTTTTCGAAGATTAATTTGAGGTCGGGATATAACCAGCTTAAGGTAAAGGAAGCAGATATTCACAAGACGGCTTTTCGGACACCCTACGGGCACTATGAATTCTTAGTAATACTGTTCGGGTTAACGAACGCACCAATGCGTTCATGGATATACTGAATCGGGTTTTTTCAACCCTACTTGGACCAATTCGTCGTGGTGTTCATAGACGATATTTCGATATATTCCAAGTCTGAAGAGGAGCATGACGCGCATCTACGAGTGGTTCTACAGATTTTAAGGGAAAAGAAGTTGTACGCCAAGTTTAGTAAGTGCGAGTTTTGGTTAAGAGAACTAACTTTTCTGGGTCATGTGGTATCTACAGAAGGGATAAGAGTGGATCCTCGGAAGATTGAGGCGGTACTGGATTGGAAACCACCTAAGTCGGTGGCAGAGATTCGCAGTTTCTTGGGGCTAGTCGATTATTACAGGAGGTTTGTTGAAGGTCTTTCCTCTATAGCAGCACCTTTGACTAAGTTGTTGAGAAATGAGGTACCTTTTGTGTGGACGGACAAGCAGCAGGAGAGTTTCGAGAAGCTAAAAAGGTTTTGACTGAGGCTCCGGTTCTAATTCAGCCTGAAGTAGGGAAAGATTTTGTGGTGTATTGTGATGCTTCTCATACGGGGTTGGGTTGTGTATTGATGTAGGAAGGGAAGATTGTTGCCTATGTGTCTCGATAGTTAAGACCCCATGAAGTTAACTATCCGATGCACGACCTGGAGTTGGCTGCAGTGGTTTTCGCATTGAAAGTGTAGAGGCATTATCTGTATAGGGAGAAGTCGGTGATCTATATAGACCATAAGAGTTTAAAGTATCTGCTGACTCAGAAAGAGTTGAACATGAGACAGTGAAGGTGGGTGGAGCTGTTGAAGGATTACGACTGCTCGATTGAATATCACCCGGGGAAAGCGAATGTGGTGGCAGATGCATTAAGTCAGAAGGTAGTATCAGATCTGAGGGCGATGTTCGCTCATCTTAGCCTATTTAATGACGGAGTTTATTAGCTGAGTTGCGGGTGAAGCCGACATGGTTAAGTCAAGTAAAACAGAAACAGTTGGTGGACGAGGTCTTGAGTGCTCGACTACTGCAAGTATAGAATGGGGAATTAGAGGACTACAGTGTGAACAACGACGGAGTTCTGTGTTTCCGTGGTAGGGTTTGTGTGCCAAAAGATGTGGAATTGAGGCAGATGATTCTTCGGGAATCGCATAGTAGCCCTTATGCTATGCATCCTAGAGGGAGTAAGTTATATAAAGATTTACAGGATCAGTTTTGGTGGCTTGGATTGAAGCGGGAAGTTACGAAATTTGTGGGGAAGTGCTTGACGTGTCAGCAAGTCAAAGCTGAACATCAAGTGCCTTCGGGACTGCTGCAACCAATGAAGATTCCGCAGTGGAAGTGGGAGAGAATCACGATGGATTTTGTTAGTGGGCTTCCCCTTACGCCTACTAAGAAAGACTCGGTATGGGTGATCGTGGATCGGTTGACAAAATTCGCTCATTTCATACCTATTCGTGTTGGTTACTCTCTGCAGAGGTTGGCGAAGCTGTATGTAGCAAAAATTGTGAGACTGCATGGGGTGGGATCTTAGATTTATGTCGCGATTTTGGAGGGCGTTGCATCAATCTTTGGGCACCAAATTGGACTTTAGCACGGCGTTTCATCCGCAGACGGATGGCTAGTCGGAAAGGGTAATTTAGGTATTAGAAGATATGTTGAAGGGATGTGTTATCGACTTCAGAGGTAGTTGGGAAGAATACTTACCTCTGGCAGAATTCGCGTACAATAACAGTTATCAAGCAAGTATTCGGATGGCACCGTACGAAGCATTGTATGGGCAGAAGTGTTGCAATCCCACCTACTGGACAGAGTTAGGTGAACATCATGTGTTAGGTCCAGAGATGGTGGCAGAATCAGAGGAAAAGGTTAGGGTAATCCGAGCTCGATTGAAGGAGGCATCTGACAGACAGAAATCGTATGCAGATCTTAAGCGAAAAGAGATAGAGTTTGCAATGGGTGATCGTGTGTTTTTGAAGGTTTCACCGTGGAGGAAGGTAATGAGGTTTGGACGTAAAGGTAAGCTGAGTCCCAGGTTTATAGGACCTTATCGGGTTTGAAGCGAGTGGGGCCAGTAACTACCAGTTGGAATTGCCTTCAAAGTTGAAGCAGATGCATGATGTATTTCACGTCTCGATGTTACGACGTTACTGTTCAGATCCATCGCATGTGGTGCCAGTTGAAGAAGTTGAGTTAAGACCAGATTTGTCTTACGAGGAGGAACCAATTCAGATTTTGGAGCGAGATGTGAAGGTACTGTGGAGGAAATCAGTTCCTCTAGACAAGGTGTTATGGTGGAACCATGGTTCAGAAGAAGTGTCATGGGAGCCGGAAGAGACGATGAGACAGCAATACCCTCACCTATTTTGACCAGGTAATTTCGGGGCCGAAATTTTTTTAAGGGGGTAGAACTATAACATCCGAGATTTAGGGGTCTCACATTTTGATTCATATGTGTGTGATAGTATGTATTGTATGCTTGTTTGAGTATGTTTGGGGGCTTCGGGAAACTTTGGGGTTAGGTAGGAGCCTTAGCAAAATTTTGGTTTGAAGCTGATGAAGGAAGAGCTAGGGGCGTCAGGCCTTAAAGGATTTAATGTAAGGTTTATCAACACAAGTGGAGGAGTGGTAGAATGGCAAGGTGACGTCTAGGAGCAAGGGGGAGTTTGTGTCAAAAGGGAATTCAAGGGGGAGGAGGCTCGAGCCACATGGACATCATTTTGGGAGTTGTATTTTGTGTCAAGAGGGAGAGGTAGTGGATTCGGCAAGGGCACTTGGAAGGTGGAGGTTGGATAGGGTCAAACATTTTGAATGATAGGGGGAGATAGTTAGTAGGAGTGGAATCATTCAAACTTGTTTGAATAAGGGGATGTGAGTAAAATTAGGAGGAAAAGAAGGGATAAGGAGAGGGGTTGAGAGTTGGCCGAATATGTGGTTCTAGGGGGGTGGCATTTTCGGTCATGAGGGAGTGTTTCGGTTGGAGGCCTATAGGTACTGAAATTGAGTGTAGGTGGGGGGAGAGTGTTCATTTTCATTCTTTGAGTTTCTCTTTCTCTTCTCTAAAGCCGAACCATATCTCCTTCTTCTTCTCTTTTCTTTTTCATTTATTCTTTTATCTCCAAAAGTCGAATTCCATCTTTCTCTATATCATTTCTCTTGGTGGCCAAATGTACCTCTCACTTGTGAACCATAGCCGAACCTTTTGATCATCTCTATTTCTTCTTTTATTCATTGGTTTCAAGCCATCTCTTGACCGAGTTCTTTTATTGTGGGGTGATTCCAGGTTCTCTGTATAAGTCAACGCTAAAGAAGTTAAGGATTTTTTGGGATTCAATCAATCGAGGTAAGAAGGTTATAACGTGAGGCCGAAGGCCACTTCTTTTGCCCGTATGTGTTAGGGCCGAATCTAACATGGCTTATGTAGGGGATTTAGACAATCTCAACATGCAAGTATAGCCTTCGGGATTTGATCAACTTTGGTAAGGGTGTTCTTGCAATCAAAGTGTAATTTTGGTTCCGTTATAGTATTATTTCAAATTTTAACCCGGGTCTTCTGACCAAAGACTTTGTTTGATGGATTCGAGTATTAGCCAAGGAACGAAAGGGGTTGGACACGTAGTCCCTACCCCTAAGTTCAAGAAGCGGTCAGTGTCAGCGGTTCGGGATTGGCCACCAGGGTGTGGGCCAGCTTCAGAGCAGGATCGTAGACAGATAGTAGTAGTGTCGATTAACGATAGTGACAACATAGAGATCATGGTATTACGTGTTATCAGGTGTGTAATTAGCACACTGTTTCTATACTTTCCTTGTATAAGTTAAATAAATGCATGTGATATGGGTGGTAGCCAAACTAGTGGCCGTGGTGGTATTACTACCTATAATGGGTAATCTGGTAATCAGGTTAGTATATTTCCTATATCAAAAATGTGGATGGATATATGTGGATCTATGTAAGCATGTAAATATGTATATCTGGACATATTCAAATGTTTTATGCCATTTCACCATAATATGATGCATGTACATGGGGTTCGATATATATAATAGAAAGGGGAAGTGTGTATATATATTTATATACGTGGATTAATAATGGCCTCGTGCCATATCATGGATTGATGACGACCTTGAGTCTCATCGTGGATATTTGTGATTTTAATCACGTGGATCAGTGGCCAGACCACTAAGTGGGCATTGAGCAGCATGACTGCCAAAGAGGTGTATAGCGGATGGAGGGTTGATTTAGTAATCCCCTGGTGTGTAGTGGCTGGATATACGGGTGATGTGTAGCTGTTGGATTAGGTTGGGATAGGGTGACATAATGCATCATAATGTGTGGTTTATCGATTTGATGTGGTTATGGGGCTAAGCCCATTTGTGGAAACATGTGGTTTAATTGCACACTGAGTCAAAACGACTCACCCCATTTGTTTCAAAAAATGCAGGTAATACATGATACTTTGGACCGGGCTGGAGAGGATTCGAGGTGGCCATGCAGAAGCTATTTTTCTTAGTTCTATTTACGTTTTAAACTCTGCCTTACTTTCTGGGATATCTTTATTGTAATAAGGCCGCTTTAAATGTTTTGGGATTATTATTATGGTTTTAAGTTAGTTCTTCTATCTGTTAATTAATTAAAAGATGGTATTAAGATATTACTGACCTAAGGGTAACAAATGAAAGTTTTGTTTAAAATTTTGGATCACTTATAAACAAACGATTTTTCGGAAACTCAAGCAAGAGTAACAATTTGAACCCTATTTAGCCGTGAGTTTTTATGCATCGCCAAATTGCTAAGTTTAAACGAGAAACCCTCTTTAAACGGAGTTCCTATTTTATAACTTAAAACTCCTTTTTCACCTTTGAATCCAAACCATTTTCAACACCTTTCCCTATAACATTTCGAGTCTGGCCGTAGTGTTTTGGGCCGAGTTAGGGGTGTTACATTGAAAATGGCCTATATTTTCCCATATGGGCGTGTGGCTCAACCGTGTCCTTTGAGGTTGAAATTCAAAACAAGTTAGGCTCGACCACAGGCTAGACACACGGGCGTGTGACTGGCCGTGTGGTGCAAGTCAGGCTCGACCGTAGGTTGGGCTCACGGGCGTGTCTCAGGCCATATGGTCAAGTCAGTATGTATGCCCTTTTTGACATGGCTTAGACACACAGACATGTCTAAGGCCGTTTGAGGCACACGGCCTGCCCACACTGGCGTGTGACCTCGGTAACTTTGAAAAATTTTTAAATGTTTGATAATTTTTGTATGTGTTCAGTTTAGTCCTGTCCTCTCTCTAAAGCATGATTAAGGTCTCGTAGACCTATTTAAGGGACAGTTTGATGCATTTTGTCAGACTTTGCTGTGAAATGTTAGTAAATGATTTTTATTGTCCTGTAATGCCCTTTAACCCTGTTCTAGTGACGGTTACGGGTTAAGGGTGTTACACTATCATCCAGGTAAAGCTAATGTTGTTGCTGATGCTTTGAGCCAAAAGTCTATATGTGCTTTGCGAGCAATGAGGACTCAGATAGATCTATGTGATGATGATTTGGTTTTGGCTGAGTTGAAAGTTAGGCCAATGTTTATACGTCAAATTTGTGATGCCCAGAAAAGTGATGATGTGATGATAGCAAAACGAGCTCAATGTGATTTGAATTCTAATTCAAAATTTTGAGTTGATAACGATGATTGTTTGAGATTCAAAGATCAGATTTGTATTTCGAGAAATTCATAGTTGATTCAGTTGATTTTGGATAAAGTTTACAATGGTCGTTTAACTGTTCATCTGGGGAGTACAAAAATGTTTAATGACTTGAAGCAGTTTTATTGGTGGCATGGTATGAAATGGGATATCTCAGAGTTTGTTTCAAGATGTTTAGTGTGTCAGCAAGTTAAAGCTAAACATCAAGTTCCATCCGGCTTGTTACAACCAATTATGATTCTTGAGTGGAAATGGGAGAGAATCACGATGAAATTTGTGTCGGTATTACCTTTATCTCTGGGAAAGAAAGATGCAATCTGGGTAATAGTTGATAGATTGACGAAATCAGCTCATTTTGTTCCAGTGAGAATAGATTATTCACTTGATAAGTTAGCAGAATTGTATATTGCTGAGATTGTGAGATTGCACGGGGTGCCACTATCTATTGTATCTGACAGAGATCCGAGATTTACCTCGCGATTTTAGAAGAAATTGTAAGAGGCTTTAGGCACAAAGCTACATTTTAGTACTGCATTTCATCAGCAAATGGATGGACAATCCGAACGGATTATTCATATTCTTGAAGATATGTTGAGATGTTGTATTCTTGAATTTGAAGATATATGGGAAAAGCATTTACCGTTGATTGAGTTTGCGTACAATAATAGTTTCAATCTAGTATTAAAAATCGCACCATATGAGGCTCTTTATGGTCAAAATTTTTGAACTCCATTGTATTCGACTGAACTGAGTGGGAATAAGATTCACAGGGTTGATTTGATAAAAGAGACTGACCAGAAAGTGAAAGTGATTTGTGATAGTTTGAAAGCAGTGTCAGATTGTCATAAGTCTTATGCAGACTTGAAACGAAAAGATATCGAGTTTGAGGTTGGTGACAAAGTGTTTTTGAAAGTGTCTTCGTGAAAGAAAATACTTTGATTTGGCCAAAAAGGCAAGCTAAGTCCGAGGTTTATCGGGCCATATGAGATCATTGAAAGAATTGGGCCAGTTGCTTACAAGTTATTATTGCCACCTGAATTAGAGAACTTTCATAATGTATTTCATGTATCGATGCTTCAACGATACAGATCTAATCCATCGCATATAATCGCTCCTACTGAAGTTGAGATTTAGTTAGATTTGTCGTATAGTGAGGAACCAATTTGAATTCTGGCACTTGAGATCAAAGAGTTGAGAAACAAGAAAATTTCTTTAGTGAAGGTTTTGTGGCACAAACACGGAGTTGAAAAGGCTACGTGGGAGCCTGAAGATGTTATGAGAGAGCAATATCCAAACCTATTCACTAGTGGATGAAAATCCCTAAGGGGGGAGATTTGAATTCTGGCACTTGAGATCAAAGAGTTGAGAAACAAGAAAATTTCTTTAGTGAAGGTTTTGTGGCACAAACACGGAGTTGAAAAGGCTACGTGGGAGCCTGAAGATGTTATGAGAGAGCAATATCCAAACCTATTCACTAGTGGATGAAAATCCCTAAGGCGGGAGAGTTGTAACAGCTTGGTTTAGACCCTAGTCGGAACAGTGGTTTTGAGACCACAAATTCGAGGTTAGAAAAATATTTTAATATTATTTTTGGTGTTTATAATATGTGATTGAGTATGTGTGAAAATTCTGTGTGAAAATTTTATCGATTGTGTTGTTAATTATGAAAAAAGACTTAATCGCATAGAATGTAAAAGCTATGTGCTGATTTTTAAAGTGCTAATTTGGCATGGTTTATTAAAATGTGGGTCCTTATGTGGTTATTAAACCAATTGATATTAAGTGGATGATAATAGCATGGTTTTTTGTGTTATTATTAATATTCCTTAAGGGTAAATTAGTAAATGGTGTAATAATATGTAATATAATAAAAACTAAAATAAATTATAGCCATATTATCATCATCTTTTTCCAAAACTTGAAAGAAAAAAGATAGAAAGAGGGCTTTGAAGCATTCGACCATAGTTGCTCAAAATCAAGGTATGTTTTGAGCTCAGTTTTTAGCGATTTTTACGTTTTTGTGATCGTTGCTTTGTATTCTATCAAACACATGCTTTAATTTTAGAAATTGATGGTGATTTTGAGATATTCCATTGATGAATGCTTAAGCTTTTTGATAGTTGATAATGCAATATAAAAGATATGTAAAAGATTAACATATTTTGTTTTGGAATTTTTGGTGAAATTGAGTAATGTGGGTTAAATTATGAAAATAAGAAATTAGAGGACTAAAATGTAAAATAAATTGAATGTGTGGGCTTGTATGGACATAGGGAGAATTCGGCTAGGCATAGGTGAAGTGAAATTTTGTGTATTTTGTGATTTTGTGAAATAGGGACAAAAGTATCGAAATAAGAAAATGTGAGGGCTATTTTGTAAAATGCCCTAAATATGTGTGTTTGGACTAAATTGAATGAATTGGTGATTGAATGAGCTAAATTTGAATATGTATAGACCAAGAAAGGAGTGATTCGGATCGAGATCGAGGCAAAGACAAAGTGCTCGATTGATCAACTAGTCTTAGTATTTCTACGTTCGAGGTAAGTTCGGATATAATACGTGTTCTTAAATTATGTTTAAATGCTATGAAATGAATAGTTATGTGATTATTAGAATATAAATTCTATGTTTGGAATCGAGATAGGTGGCATTAAGTGTGTGGAAACACGAAAATTTATATACTTTTTCATGCCCTTTTTGACCCAAATTCATGTGGTTTCGAGTAAAATCTTGTCGGAAAATAATTAAATATTATAAAATAATTAAATTGTGTTAAAAATATGAACATGATGAATTTTAATTAATTTTATAGTAAATTTTGATTTATTTTGACTATTTTCGACAGATTCGCACAAAGGGCGAAAATCAGCTCGGCAGACACTACTCGAAGAACAAAACCGAGAAGCAATTTGGAATATCAAGGTGAATTTATTTTCAGCCCAAGACGGTCCAATTATGAACATTTAATCATAATATAATTAATTTTAATTTATTCCCAATTTAATTTGGGTTAAATAAATTAATCTTAATTAATTATGAAAAAGGCCCAGTTGAACCGCATTAGCTAAACCAAACCGATTGAGCCGAACCAAGCAAAGAGTTGGGTAGCCAAACCGTCCAGAGGCTGGTACAAATCAGCTTGTTAGCTGATTAAATGAGTTGCAAAGAAGCCCTTGAAGGCTTCTCAAAATCCTATTCAAACCCCTCCAAAATTCATGGCTTTAAAGATTTGCCAATGCTAATTTTAGCAAAGTTGAATCCATCAACTTTGCCACATGGGATGGCTGGCCAAGTGGGACTCCTTTGTTGCTGATTTTTTGCTATTTTTAGCAGCCCCTAACACCTATAAATACAGCCCCTAGCTGCTCATTCAAAACACACCTCAAGCATCCAACATTCTCCTCTCTCACTTTCTCTCCATTCTATTTTCCCTTCTCCCTTTTTGGTATTCTTGTGCCGATTTCCCCTCTTGGAAAAGAGGTGTTTTCCAGCCATTCGAAGCAGCAATTGAAGTGTTCATAAGCCCCCTTGATAGCTGAGGACAACGAAGAACGAAGAAGGGATCAATCAGACAAGCCACAGAGAGCCACCGGATTTGTTTCTTGTTTCCTATCACTTTATATTATTTGTTGTTGTTTTGAAAAACATGCTTATGGATATTCATGCTTTTGAAATGTTTAATTTGATCAATTTAGCTTGAATTTAATTTGTGTTGGGTTGATTTCATTTCGCCCCCTCTTAGATTATTAAAATTGTGTTTATGCTGTTAGAGGCCTCGGTGAAATGTTTGATTAAGTAAAATCATGTTAAGTTATCTGGCATTATAATTGTTTAGATAGCTTATGAGTTAATTATTTAAATGCATTGAAATTGTAATTAATGGACACAATACTTAATCTGTGCATGTTTAATTCTTCTAAGGTAGCTGAAGATTAAATTAGCATTGTATTTGACGATATGTATGCCTTGCATAACTTGCAGGATTTTTGTGATTAAATTGTTTCATGGTAAAAATACTTTGTTACTTCACATGATCTTTTATATGCTTATTAGGTTGAATTAATCGTTTGAATTGACATAGGAATATGCGAGAGATTGTTTAATTTAATAAGTATGTATGTCCAATAACATGTTGACTTTTATAAATCTATTTTATCGGTCGAAATGACATAGGAATATGTACAAGAGATGGAAGGATTTTTATTTGTAAGTATGTTCATAAGTTAGCAGATTACCGAGTTGCCATATTTTAACGAGTATAAACACAAGCTTAATAATTCTAAGGTAAGAACTGTTATTAATCCAACACAATTATGTCATCTTGATTAAAATCAATTTTTGAAATCGTGCACTAGAACTTTGTTTTATTTTATTTTTACTTTGTTTTTCTTTTCGTTTTTAATTTCTCAAAACCAACTATTTTTCCGTCACCAAAGTGTTTGAAATCATTTTCATAAATAATTCTTTTACAGTCCCTATGGGTACGATAACTCGACATTTACTTGTCACTTTATTACTTGTTACGATTGTGTACACTTGCACATTTCCACCGTTCCAGTGTGCGTAATTAGAAATGCGACAGAGATGATTAGCACTGTATGTGTGAAATAATGAAAGCTTCAGCTTTTCGATTGGCACTGTGTGTGCGATACCAAATTAAGTTCGGTTTTATATTGAGGCACTAAGTGTGCGCTGTTACTTAAGCTTTATGCTATGGGCACTAAGTGTGCGATTGAATTGAAGAGATAGTGAACAGTGAATAAATTGTGGTAACCAACATTGATTAGCAAGAGCGTTTGTTAACTGTGTGTTGGCAAAGGTATGTTTCGAACCTATGTGGTTGATAATATTGTTTAAGGTTGAATAGATAGATATATGAGTATATGCTTGAGGATGATATTGTGTTTAGTAGTGAATCTATCTAAGTGATGGCTTATTTATGTATTGATATTGCATTATTGAGAATATGTATTATATTATGAACTTACTAAGCACTATAGCTTACTGTGTGCAGTTTCTCTATTTTACAGTGTCTTTAAAGCTAGGTCGGATCCGGGGATCGTCAGTGACTCAATCACACTATCGGCTATCTATTTTGGTACTTTTGATAGATGTATATATTTGGTATATGGCATGTATAGGCTAGAAGTTATGGTATGTTTTGAAATGCTTGGACCTTGCCATGTGACATGGCTTGGAAATTGAATGATGGTGGTTCTTATATGTAGACTATGAAAATGATGAATGAGGTATGAAATAGTGAGAATCGAAATGGTATATTTCATGCTTGAATTGGTTGATGAGAATGAAGGATAAAATGTGAACTTGTGGTATGGATTAAATGAAGTTTGATTAACATGATTTGAATGTGTGGGTGATAAGTTAGATTGACTTGTTAAGATGGATTTGTATAGGAAGATGAAGGATGATGTTAAGAGATTAAATTGAATATTTTTGGTTTGTTTGAATGCCATTTAGAGTATAGAATTGAATTGGTTTGTGCTTGTAGGTGTGACCCTAAGTGTGGGTGTTAAGTTGGCCTCGAAAATGGCCTATAATTGCCCATAAAGTTAAGCACACGGGTGTGTGGCTCGACCATGTTGTTTAAGTTTTCCAATTAAAACAAGTTAGGCTCGACCACATGCTGGACACACGGGCGTGTGACTAGCCGTGTGGTGCAAGTTAGTGTCGACCATGGGTGAGGCACACGGGCGTGTCTCAGGAAGTGTGGACAAGTCAGTATGTATGCCCTGTTTTGCCACAGCTTGGATGCACGGGCGTGCCTCACACGGCCTACCCACATGGGCGTGTGACCTCTGTAACTTAGAAAAATGTTTAAATTTAAAAAATTTTCATATGAGTTCGGTTTGGTCTCGACCCCTTTCTAGCACGTGTTTAAGGTCTCGTAGACCTCATTAAGGGACTAAATGAATGTGAAGTGCTATGTTTGGATGTGGAATGATATTGAATGTTTTGAATTAATAGGTAATGCCTCTTGACCCTATTTCGACAACGGTTACGGGTTAGGGGTGTTACATTACCATTGTTGAATGCTTGAGTAATTTGATTAGTTATGATAGATTTGGAAAGTTTAATGTAGATTAATAGCTTTTGTAGAGTGATTTTTGACAAAAATGTCAAAAAGGAATTAAATTGAGAAAATGTGAAATGTGGTGGTTAAAAGTGTGAATAAATTGAAAATATAGGATGCTAGTAACATGTATTAAATTCAGTTAAGCATGGGTTTGTACTAAATTGAATGAATTTGCAATTTTATGTCATAAGGAGCAAATTGTAAAAATGTGAAAGTTTAGGGGCAAATGTGTAAAAAAGCCCTAATGTGTGTTTTAGACTAAATTGAATAAATTGTTGATTAAATAAGCTGATTTTGATTACTTATAGATAAAGAAAAGAGGAATTCAGACTTAGATCGGGGAAAAAGCAAAGTAATTGAATAGTTGGTCCATTCTGTTATTTCTGTACATGAGGTAAGTTCGTATAATTGAACTTGAATGTGTAATTATTCAATTGATGGATGGTATTGAGATTTTATTTATTCTATGGCTAAATGTGATGAATTTGAATTAAATATACTATTTAAGTCGATGAGATACTGAATAAGACCATAGCTGGGCTATGGCAATCGGATAATAATACCATAATCGGGTTATGGCATGTGAATGTAAGACCACGGCAGGGCCTTGGCAATGTAAGAGTAAGATCATAGTTGGACTATGGCATCAAAAAATTGACGTACTTATATCATAAGCATTTATAAACTAGAAGTGATTCGATAAGCAAATTGGTGAGAATAGATATGTATGAGTATAGGTATGCACATAAAACTGTTCGAATGATGAATTGAAAGAAGATGAGAACTTATGAGTTGCTTTGTAGTTAAACTTTATGTTATCTCATTAATTGAGGTTTTAATTGCAAATTATGTATCTATTTGGAATTGTTAATTAATGTTGATTATTTCATATATACATACAAACTTACTAAGCTTTATAGCTTACTTTGTTTATTTTCTTCTATGCTTTATAGTATATTGAAGCGAGCTCAAAATTGGGGATTGTTAGAGACTTCTTTGCACTATCGAATATCTATTTTGGTACTTTTGAGTTGTGTATATAAGGTATATGACATGTATAGGCTTGAGTCATTTTGGTATGTTTGATGAATATGTATTTTGGGCCATTTAAGTTGGCTTGTGTTGATGATTTTGTTAATGTATAAAGATGTGTAAATGGCTTTGTTTTGAGTTAGGCAATTGACCTATAATGAATGAATGAGGTTGAATTGATAATGCATATTTGGAATGGTTTTTTAAAATAAATCATATATGTGAATTATGTCTAGTAAAGCAAGTTGAGTTGATAGGCATTTGAATATATAAATGGCATTGAATTGAGTATTAAAATGGTTGAAATGGATATGGTATCATTATGTATTGGTTGATGACTTTTGGCTGCATATTTGTGTCTTAAATTGGTACCAATTGAGCATGTATAGGTATGTGCAAAATGGGTGGCAAAATGGCTTGGTAAATAGCCTATTTTTGTCCATACGGGCAGAGACACGAGCGTGTGTCTCAGCCGTGTGTGACACACGATCATGTTACACGGCCATGTGCCTCATGGTGTTGAATTTAAAATGAAGTTAGTATGATCCACACGAGCGTGTGATCGACCTTATGGCACAAGTCAGTATACCCCCTAATTGGCACACGGCTTAACACATAGGCGTGCAACTTGGCTGTGTTGTATAAGTCAGTATACCCTACAGGTTTGGCATGGCCTAATACACGGTTTGATACATGGGCATGTGTGGCCACTTCGAAGGGCACATAGGCGTGTGGTTAGCCATGTGACCCAAGTCAGTATGTACCCCCTGTTTTCACACGGCTTGTGACATGGGCTTGTCTGGTGGCTGTGTGAGACACACGGCCTGGCCACACGGGCGTGTGTCCACTGTTAGAAGCAAAAATTTTCTAAGTTTCACAAAAATTTCCCGAGCTATCGGTTTAGTCCTAAACCATTTCTAATGCATGTTTAAGGCCTCGTAGGCTCGATTAAGAGACCCTATCATTGGTTGTGATTGAATTGTATTTGATATGATAAAATGTATATGAAATATATGTTTATAAGTGTTGTAAGTCCAGTAATGCTCCGTAACCCTATTCTGACATTGAATACGGGTGAGGGGTGTTACAGTTAATATGTGTTTCAATAAAAAAAATGGTGAACTTGCAAGTTATAAACCATGGGACTAAATTGTATAAAGGTTAAAATATTAGGGGTAATTTTATAATTTCTGATTAATTTGGATTATAGGTTTGAATTGAATATTTGAAGTTATTTGAAATACTTAATTGAATGAAAATATTATTTAGATCAAGATACGCGTAACAGCCTAACTTAAGGCCTAGTCGAAACTGTGGTGCGAGACCACAAATTCGAAGTACAAATATATGTTTTAATGATTTTTATAAGGCTTATGAGGTACTTGCATGATTATGTGAAAATCTCATGAAGGAATTTTATTAATTAATGAATAAATTGTCCATTAGGACTAAATTGTAAGGATTAGAAAATATGAGATTCTAGAAGGTTTAAGTATGAAACAGAATTATAAAAATTATTAGAGGTCCTTATTTAGCAATTAGACCATTATATGTTGAGATGGTCAAAATTAGACATAGGAAGGAAAAATCTCAAGAAATATTCAATAAGGGCATTTTTGTGATTTGGTAAATTAAAGAATTAAAAGGGAAAAGAAGTCAAAATTTGTGTTCATCTTCTCCATGCTAGCCGAAAATTTCAAGGGCACCACAGCTAGGGTTTCTTCATCTTCCAAGCTTGATAGTAAGTGCATCCTAGCCCCGTTTATAATGTTCTTTATACTTTTGAGATCCTCATAGCTTGGTTTAGCTATTTCTAGCTATATTTTGAGCTAGGGATTATGTTAAAAAATTTACCCATGTATGACATGCATGTATTTTGATGTTTTATGGAAGAATATGAAAGTTTGATGCATGATAAACATCTTTTTCTAAGTGATTTTCATGGAAAAATGCATAAAAGGACCAAATTGTAAAAGTTGTAGAAATGGTCATATATGAGTGATATAGTGGAAATTGAAGATTATTATAGTTGAGTATATGACTCGGCTAGGTCTGAAATATAAGAAAGTTGAATGAAAATCATTTTACGAGTCTAGGGGCAAAAGTGTAATTATGAGAAAGTTTAGAGGCAAAGTGGTAATTTTGCCAAAGTATGAATTATGAGTTAGTTTAGTCAATGTAAGAATTAAACAAGTAAATTTTTTATTATAGATCAAGAAACATGAAGCCCGAATCGAAACCGAGGCAAGAACAAAATTAAAGACTAAATCGAGCATCGATACACATTTTGAGAAACGAGGTAAGTTTGTATGAATTCATTGCTACATATGTTATTATGATTAAATTATTTGCTATGTTGCATGAAGCACATTATTTCAATGAAGTTGATTATTAATGTTTAATAAAGAAATCAATGAGACCATGTAAGTGAAAGTCCCGTTTGAAGTTTCGAAATAATAAGGATACTTTTGTCACAACATGAGATAAGGAAGCCCGTGTAAGACCATGTCTGGGATATGGCATCGGCATCAAGGAATGTAGGTCCCGTGTAAGACCATGTATGAGATATGGCATCAGCACAGAACGTAGATCCTGTGTAAGAGAACATCTGGGACATGGCATCAGCATCAAATAAGGAAGGTCTCGTGTAAGACCATGTATGGGACATGGCATCGACACCATTTAAGGTAGGTCTTGTATAAGTCCATGTCTGACGCATGGCATCGACACCATTTAAGGAAGGTCTCGTATAAGACTATGTTTGGGACATGGCATCGACACCATTTAAGGAAGGCCTTGTGTAAGTCCATGTCTGGGACATGGCATCGGCATAAAGCTAAGGATGCCTGTAACACCCTAGAATTTGAGTTTGTATGTGTTACATTAAATTGGTTATTAATCTTGTTAGATTATTAATTTTTTTTTGCTAAGGATGTCTCGAGAAGGCTTGGGATCTTTTTGGACCTAGTGAAAATTTTTAGCATATGGTACTTTAAGAGAGTGAGTCAGTAGATTTATAGCATATGGAAATTTTTGAGTAAGTATGTAGCATAAATAAGCTATTGGTTAAGAGGATATACGCCATATGTATTGTCTTGAGGGGAGAGGTTCGAATCTCTTGGTATGCATTTTTGTGACTTAAATTTTTGCACTCTCCTATCAAGTGTCGGCCAAGCTTCATTTTTGGTATGTTGGACATTTAATTTTTATGGTAAGATGGCTAAATGGATTAAGGAAACATTGAAGTTGAGGAAAGGAATCAATAGGATAAGGCAAGTAAGGGAATGAATGGCTTAATTTGTGGAATATGCTGTGGAAAGAAAGGTTGGCAAAAGTTGATCCTTGATGGCTATGAACTTGGGTGGGTTTTGGGGCTAGGGAGGTTGGCCGAATTTTGCTAGTAGCTTGATAGGGATTAGGAGCTAGTTTGGTCAATTTCTTTAGCAACATGAGCATTATTTTCCTTTCTCTCCAAAACCCTTTCCCTAGCCGAATGTGGTTGTAGCAATAGGTAAATTTTTGTTTGTTTGGCCACTTCTTTTTGATTAAATTAGTATCATCTTCTTTTCTTTCCAAACTCTTTTCTCCTTTGTGCCTAAACCATGCAACTTTGAATAAGCATAATTCATTTTCTTTTTCTTCCCTTTGGCAGAATGCACACCAACCACAAGACTCTTTCTTTGTTCACCTTCTATCCTTGAAAACTGACACATAATCACCCTATCTTCTATTTCATTTTCTTTCTTCTTTCTTCTTACAAAAAACTCTCAAACATCTCTCTCCCTAATTCTTCACCATGGTTGAATGTCAATGATCATCTCTTTAGCCGAATCTTTCTCTTCACATATATTTTTTTCCTTCTCAATCATTCTTTCTACTCACGTTTTGATCAATCGGTAAGAACCCTCTTCAATGCTTTATTTTTCCTTTTTCTTTTGCCGAATCTATATATTGGCTTGGGAGGGTCTTTTTGACCGAAAATGTCATCATCTACCTCTCTCTTGGACAAATTCTTTTTCGTCTTTATAGTGAAATAGAGAAAGGCCGAATTACCATTTCTTCGAAGTTATCTCATAATCACTAGAATTCGGATCAAAAACCTTCAAGGTAAGAATTCTTCACGGATTTCATGATCATCCTTTATTTATTAAGATGATTAACAGTATGGAAAGGAGTAACCGATTATTTTATATAGGGATTTATTCGTGGATCACTCGAAATTTTGTGGTCAGCCTATCTATACCATTTTGTTAAGTCCATACTTTAATAGATTATTGATTTATCGAAGACCTAATGAATGGAGGCTCGTAGTAATATGTTGAAAGGTGTAGCACCCCTAACCCGAGACTGTCATCGGAATAGGGTTTAGAGGCATTACGAACAATAGAATCATTTCACATCACATTCACGACACAGAGTCAATCATCATTAAACACATTCATATACAATCATAGTGTCCCTTAAACGAGTCATTAAGACCCTAAGCATGCTTATAAACTGAGTCGGGACTAAACCAAAACACATATAAAATTTCATGAAAAATTTGAGACTTTTCTAAAATACAGGGGAGACACGACCGTGAGGGTAGGCCGTGCCTCTCCCATGGCTACATGACACACCCGTGTGACCTCCCCGTAGTTACTACCAAAATCAACATGGCTAAAAAACACGCCCGTGTGCTAAGGCCGTGTCCTATAAGGTCATATACTGCCATTTCTCGCACGACCTGTAGGCACGCCCGTGCCATGGCTGTGTGCAATTTATGCCACATTCTGCCAATTTACCTATGGTCTGAGGTACGCCCGTGTACCCCAACCATGTGACATTATAGACCATTTTTGCAAGGCCAACATGCCACCCACTTAAGGTTAAACCTACAAGCAACACATACCAAAACATATCATGCACATAAGGCAACCAATAACTTACCAATATGGCTATCCAATCCATATGTTCATTTCTCATTCCAACCATAACAAATTCAATACCAAAACTTATTCTACCACAAGCATAATTCATTCCCAATTTCACTAACCCCTATTAGCATTTATCAACTCAAAGTTACCACTTAATAGCAAATTTATCAATCCACAAATCATGCCAAAAGATGCATCACAGATATCACATTCATTCATACTAACCTATCACTTATCTAGCCACATCTCATGGCTAATTACAATCTCAAACACAATTCAATTAACTATCCTATACATGCCATATCCTAGCTATATACATCTTTCCAAAAGTACTAAAATAGAATGCCGATAGTGTGATTACGAAGCTGACGATCCCCGATTTGAGCTAGCTTTACTAACACTGTAACACCCTTAAACTGGGGCCTTTGCATTTCGTGTGGTTGCATATGTATTGTATGTTGGGTACGTTAGTTTAGACTATTTTAGGGTCTATGCTCGAGCAAGGGATAGGCCAGAGTCATAGCAAAAATTTTTATTTTGGGCTTTAGAAGGGGGGAAGCTATTGGTGTTAGGTGTTAAGAGTATTTGGTGGAGGAGTGTGTCGCAATAGATGCCTTGGTAAAGAGGCAAGGGAGGCGCCACTTAAGCATAAGGGGGAGGGACGCCGCATGCAGGTGGGAGAGCTTTTGTTCGAGCTACAAGAATCCCCTTTGTGCATTTCTTTTTGATGCCAGGACAAGGGGGAGTTGCACTCAGGAGGGACTCTGATGGATGAGGTTTGAAAGGGTCAACAGTTTCAAATGGGTGGAAGGGAGGAAATGGTGGAAGTTGACTCATTTAAACTTGTTTGAATGAGAGGTAGAGAGGGATTCAAGGAGAAAAGAGGGGGACGACATAGTGGTTGAAGGGAGTGGGGGTGTGTTGCCGAAATTTGAAGTGGTGTGGGGAGTGAGCATTCGGTTTTAGTGTGTGGAAAGGAGGTGTGCCGAATTTGATTAGTAGACTTAGGAGGGAGCATTTTTGTTCATTTTCTTTTTGTCAAAACCAAGATATTCATACCACTTTTTGGCATTTTTCTCTTTTCTCTCAAATACAAACCGAAATCTCTCCTAAGCAATTTCTCTCTTCTTTTTCTCACCTTTTGCAATTGTCGAAACCCCTATTGGTTCTTTGCCCTTCTTCTTCTTTTCTTCTCCTCTCAACAAGCCGTAACCAAATCTATTCTATTTTCTTTTCTTCATTTTGAACCTAAGCCGAAAGCATCATTCCACTTCTCTTCCAATTTCTTTTCTTCTCCTAGGTTTTCTTGTGCCAAAATACCTAAATCTTCTTTCTCTTCTCTCATTTTGGTTCTAGCCGCATCTAGTATTCATCATTCTTTCCCTCTTCATCTACATTCCGTGATAGCCAAATATCATGGTCACTCTCTTTTATTTTTCTCAAAGAGCCGAAACTACCTCCTCTCTTCATCACATTTGGGCCGAAACTATCTTCTCCTCTCTGTTCTTTTCTGGTTCTCTTCTACTCTAGTGTTGCCGAATCTTGCTAGGTGTTGGCTGAATTTGTGGAGTTAAGGTAAGAGGGGGCATTCCCTTGTATTCGCGTTATCTCTTTCGGGATTTCTTGGCCAAAGCCGAATGGCTATTTGTTAATAATTGTATGTTTGGTCGATTATAAGGAAGGTGTGACGCAAGCATTTAGATTCTCGAGAGTTGCTCGACTCGTGGTTTAGACTTAAATCTTCGGGATTTATCGATTAGGTAAGGGATCTAATTTTGGGATTTAGTTCTTTACGATTTGTTTTACTGCTTTAATTTGAGTTAATGACTAAGGTGTTATGGACTCGAAGGCTAACCAATCATTGGGAGGGGTTGGATCTGAGACCCCAGTTCCTAAGTTCAAAAAGAGGGTAGTGTCGGTGGTTCGTGATTGGCCACCTGGGTGTGGGCGAACACCTGAGCAGCGTAGTACTCAAATAGCGGTGGTGTTGATTAACAACAGTACCGACATAGAGAGCATCATTTTACGAGTAATAAGGTGTGTAACTCTTACACACTTCATTTGTTAATATGTTATATCATGAAATTACTAAATGCCGGAATAACTGTTGAAATGGTCTGTTACCCTTGTGGGTAAAAAGTAAGGACTCCAGGTAAGTCCACTCTGTTTGGCTAACGTCAAATGCCTGTTAAAATCTGTATATGCCATGCCACGTGATCTCTGAGTGTTAATCATGATATTTATGCCATGGAAAGTACGTACATTAATAGGTATGATGAGAGGAGGGAGAAGGATGGTTTAGACTGTCACTAGTGGTTTTGACCACACAGTGGGTTGGCCTCGCTCTCGATATTATTTGTGACTAAGTCTCAGTGGTTTTGACCACATATTGCTATCTCTGTGACTTGTCCCTGTGGTCTAGCACCACCGTGTCTTGGTCCCACATGTGGATATGGGATCGTCATCAGTGGTTTTGACCACAAGGTGGTTTGACCACACCGATATTATTTGTGACTACGGTCACCAGTGGTTTTGACCACACCGATATTATTTGTGACTACGGTCACCAGTGGTTTTGACCACCAGTGGTTTTGACCACACGGGGTAGATACTGGAGTATGGATGGTTAGGTTTTGGGGTTGCATGACTTGCATGTTGACTTATGAAATCGTGTACGAGCATTGCTATTTTTGGAATGGGGGTTTACACACTGAGTCACTTTGACTCACCTCGATGTTTAATTTTGCAGGTAACTCTTAGATCACAGATTTAGAGCCGGGGCGGACTCGAGGTGGCCATGCTCATTGTTTTCGGGTTTTGTTTTAGACTATTACTTTGGTTTACATACTTTAAAATTGGTTTTAAGATGTAATAAGGCTATTAACATAAATTTGGGGTTATTGATTTGCTTTACTTCTTTTCCACGGAAGACTTTATATAAATTAAATAAAATGGCATGCCTAAATAACTTCTTAATTGGATGTTTTCTAAATTCACACAAATTATTGGGTTTTTTTTCTAAAACTTCACCCTCGGATAGATCAGCAAACTTGTAAGATTAACAAAGTATCGAGAATCTTTTTAAATCTAAACTCAAACAGTTTTAGTAATGCTTTTAAATTAACTCGGTTTCTCATAACATCAAAAGTTTTCCTTAAATTAGAGACGGCAACTTGTTTTCAAAGTTGTTCTCTTCCCTGTGACATCGGATTGATTAGTAGCATTTTGACCAGTTTGGGTGTTCTGAGATAATCGCAAGGCGAAGAACAAATCACACAGTAAGCTTTCCAAAGCTTAATAAGTTCGATATACAATACTATATCTCATTAAACCAAACTAATGTAAGTATTAAGCATCACATAGATTAGTTATCTCATATTCATATCATCTCATTCATATCTAAAATACGCATTCATTCCATCATAGCTTGTTTATAACTCATCAACCACAAAGGTTAATTACATACCTTAGCTAACACTTAGTTATTCTATCTCCAAGCTATTCAATGCTCGATATTACATGTCGATCTTCATTTGATATTCATTCAAAATAACCGCACACTCAGTGCTACATACATATTCGAAGTATAATTGTTATGGCACACTTAGTGCCTATTCTTTTAACCGACTCATCTCGGTGTCGCACACACAGTGCCAATTCAATAAGCCGAAGCTTTTATATCATCGCACACACAGTGCCATTCATTTCTATTTCGATTTCAATTTCGCACACTTAGTGCCATCAACTAGAATCAAGCACATAGCAACTCATTTTCATACACATGAACATATTCATTTCATATTAAAAAACATAGCTCAAATACATGTATGATATCCGAACTTACCTCGGACGTCGAACTATCAATACGGTCAATTAATCGAGCACTTTATCTTTGCCTCGATCTCAATCTGAACCTCTCCTCTCTTGCTCTAAACACATTCAAATTTAATCCATTCAATCATCAATTCATTCATTTTAATCCAAACACACATATTTAGGGTATTTTACAAAATAGCCCTCACATTTTAACATTTGACACTTTAGTCCCTGTCTCACAAAATCATCAAATACTCAAAATTTCAATATACATGTGCTTAGCTGAATTCTCCCATGCTTATACAAGCCCTCACATTTCATTTATTTCATATTTTAGTCCTCCAATTTCCCATTTTCATAATTTAGCTCAAATTACTCAATTTCACCAAAATTTCAAATACAAACTATGTTCATCTAACTCACATCTTTCATTTAACACCAAAAATCATCACAAAGCTCAATATAATATCAATGGCATCTCACACAAATATCATCAATACTCAAAATTCAAGCATGGGTTTTGTAAAGCGCAAAGCAACGATTATGAAAACGTAAAAATTATCAAAAACTGAGCTAAAACATACCTAAATTTTTGCTTAACATTGGCCGAATATCACAAAGCTCCCAAACCCTTTCTATTTTCCTATTTTCGGTTCAAAATGAAACAAAGATGAACATGTTTCATCTTTTTGGTTTTGTTTAATATTAACTAAATTATGAATTTACCAATTTGCCCTTTTATTAGTCATATAAGACAAATTTACATTAAGGTTAATATGTCATTTAATCAACCACTAACTTTAATAATGGCTAATTGCCTCATAAGGCCTCCACATTATAAAGGCAACAACATTTAAGTACTTAATAATTAGCACACAGCATTTTACACTGTACGCGATTAAGTCCTTTCTCTTAATCCAACACTAAAACGATCAAATCATCACACAAAACTTTCACACAAACCATGTTACATACTATTCACACATAAAATAATATTAAATTATTATTCTGACCTTAGATTTTTGGTCCCGAAACCACTGTTCCAATTAGGGTCTAAACCGTGCTGTTAAAACTTTTCCCCCTTAGGGATTTTCGTCCCCAAAAATCTTACCAGTGAATAGTTGTGGATGTTGCTCTCTCATAACGTTCTCAGGCTCCCACGTAGCCTCTTCAATTCCATGTTTGTGCCATAATACATTCACTAGAGAAATTTTCTTATTTCTCAACTCTTTAGTCTCTCGTGCAAAAATTCAGATCGGTTCTTCACTATACGACAAATCTGACTGAATCTCAACCTCATTAGGCGCAATTACATGAGACGGGTCTGATCTGTACCGTCGAAGCATTGACACATGAAACACATTATGGATCTTTTCCAACTCTGATGGCAATCTCAATCTATAAACAACTGGTCCAACTCGTTCAATGATCTCATACAGTCCAATGAACCTCACACTCAACTTGCCCTTTCTGCCAAATCAAAGTATTTTCTTCCACGGAGACACTTTCAAAAACACTTTATCGCCAACCTCGAATTCAACATCCTCTCGTTTCAAATCTGCATAAGACTTTTGATGATCTGAGGCTACTTTCAAACTGTCACGAATCACTTTCACTTTCTGCTCAGTCTGTTTTATAAGATCAACCCCGTGAATCTTATTCTCACCTAGTTCGGTCCAATACAATGGAGTTCGACACTTTCGACCATAAAGAGCCTCATATGGTGCCGTTTTAATACTAGATTGAAAACTGTTGTTATACGAAAACTCAATCAATGATAGATGCCCTTCCCATGAGCTTTCAAATTCGAGTATACAACATCTTAACATATCTTCAAGAATCTGAATAATTCGTTCGGATTGACCATTCGTTTGTGGATGAAAAGTAGTACTGAAACGCAATTTCGTGCGTAAAGCATCTTGCAATTTCTTCCAAAATCGTGAGGTAAATCTCGGATCTCTATCAGACACTATAGATAATGGTACTCCGTGCAATCTCACAATCTCATCGATATACAGTTCAGCCAACTTATCTAAAGAATGATCGATTCTCACCGGAATGAAATGAGTTGATTTCGTCAATTTATCAACTATCACCCAAATCACATCTTTCTTGCTTGGAGATAAAGGGCAAACCCAACACAAAGTCCATCGTGATCCTCTCCCATTTCCACTCAAGAATCATAATCGGTTGCAATAAACTGGACAGAACTTGATGTTCAGCCTTAACTTGCTGACAGACTAAACATTTCGACACAAAATCAGAAATATCTTTCTTCATACCATGCCACCAATAGAACTGTTTCAAATCATTATACATTTTCGTACTCCCTGGATGTACAGTCAAATGGCTATTATGAGCTTCAATCAAAATCATTTGAATCAACTCTGAATTTCTTGGAACGCAAATCTGATCTCTGAATCTCAAACAATCATTATTATCAACTCGAAATTCCGATACGACATCAGAATCACACTGAACTCTTTTTGCTAACAACTCATTATCAATCTTCTGAGCATCACAAATCTGCTGTACGAACATCAGTTTACTTTTAATTCAGCTACAACCGCATCATCATAACATAGATCTATCTGATTAGTCATAGCTCACAAGGTATATAATGATTTTCTATTCAAAGCATCAACTACAACATTAGCTTTACCCAGGTGGTAATCTATCACAAGTTCGTAGTCTTTCAAAAATTCTAACCATCTTCTTTGTATCAAGTTCAAATTTTTCTGAGTCATCAAATACTTTAAACACTTATGATCAATAAAAATATGACATTTTTCACCGAATAAATAGTGACGCCAAATCTTCAATGCGAATACAATCGCAGCCAACTCAAGATCATGCATTGGATAATTCTTTTCATGCGGTTTTAACTGTCTCGAAGCATAAGTAATGACTTTTCCTTCTTGCATCAGCACACAGCCCAAACCATTTAATGATGCATCACTATAGACTATAAGCTCTTTGCTCGATTCAGGTTGAACTAACACCGGTGCTTCTGTCAACAACATTTTCAACTGCTCAAAACTCTAATGACACTTTTTTGACCACTCAAATTTAACATCTTTCTGTGACAACTTTGTCAATGGATTCGCAATCATCGAGAAGCCTTTCACAAATCGTCTATAATATCCCACTAGTCCAAGAAAACTACGGATGCCAGACACATTTCTCGGAGGCTTCCAATCTAAAATAATAGAGATTTTATGCGGATCGACTCGTATCCCAGCAGCAGATACAATATGCTCTAGAAAATTGACCTCAAGCAACCAAAATTCACACTTGCTAAACTTTGCATACAATTGTTTCTCATGCAGAGTTTGTAGCACGATTCTCAAATGCTCGGCATGTTGTGTCTCATCACACTAATAGATCAAAATATCATCAATGAACAGTACCACGAAGCGATCCAAATACGGTTTGAATATCTGATTCATCAAGTCCATAAATACTACAGGGGCATTTGTTAGTCCAAAAGGCATCACTAAGAATTCATAATGTCCACACCTCATTCTGAATGCAGTTTTTGGCACATCGAATTCTTTAACTCTCAACTGATAGTAGCCTGATCTCAAATCAATCTTGGAAAACACAGTAGCTCCTTTAAACTGATCAAACAAATCATCAATTCTGGGTAATGGATATTTGTTCTTTATAGTCACTTTATTCAACTGACGGTAATCGATACACATTCTCATCGTGCCATCTTTCTTTTTCACAAATAGAATAGGAGCACCCCAAGGCAAAAAACTCGGTCTAGCAAACCCTCTATCAGTCAATTCTTGTAGCTACGACTTTAACTCTTTTAATTCTGTTAGTGCCATTCTATACGGAGCTATCGAAATAGGAGCAGTTCCCTGCACTAACTCAATACCAAATTCAACTTCTCTAATCGGAGGTAATCCTGGTAACTCATCTGGAAACACATCTGAAAACTCACATATCACAGGCACAAATTCAATTTTCTTTTTTGACACCTTTGTATCAATCACATACGCCAAATAAGCTTCACAACCTTTTCTCACATAGTTCATAGCTTTCATCATAGATACAACAGCTGGTAATCCTTTAATATCACTAGACTCAATTCGAACTATCTGACCATTCTGACTCTTCACTTCAACATTCTTTCTCTTACAATTCACAATGGCATTATGCAAAGTGAGCCAGTCCATTCCCAGAATTATATCAAATTCATCAAATGGTAGCAACATCAAATTGACCGGAAAACATAAATCACGAAACATCAACTGGCAATCTCAGAAAAAATGATCTCGGGGTCCACACTTATAGCATGTTCTATTGTTATACTTGCCCCAGCACTCTCCCACATGTCGTCTCCCACATTGTCTACATTCGGGCTTGTTACTCTTAACACTGCCAACACTTGTTTCATTCGAAGCTTGAATTTGTAAACCAGTACTCTATCTCGAACGATCTTTATTTGAATGTCCAAAGGAGGCATTTGAATGATTGCTTGCATCTTTATATCTCTTTGCTGAAGATTGAGAGAACTTATTCAACAATCACTTTCTTTCATTACGAGCTTTAGAATTAGCTTTCTTCTTTTCTTTACCGAGTTCCTCAGCTTTGCATGCTCTTTCAACTAATACAACAAACTCATTTATATCCAGTATTCCAACCAACAACTTAATGTCTTCATTCAATCCCTCTATAAAACATTTACAAATAGTAGCTTCAGTCGAAACACATTCCCTTGCATATTGACTCAATCTTATGAATTCCCGCTCGTACTTAGTAACAGACAAATGGCCCTGTTTTAGCTCTAAAAACTCCTTACATTTCTGATTAATAAAGCGTTGACTGATATACTTCTTTCTAAACTCGGATTGAAAGAAATCTCAAGCTATTCTTTCTCTCGAAACTACAGATATCAACGTTTTCCACCAATTGTAAGTAGTGTCTCTTAACAAGGAAATTGCACACTTAATGCACTCTTCATGGTTCAACGGCATCTCATCAAATACTCTGATTGTATTTTCAAGCCAAAACTCATTTCATTCAAGATCATCATCATTATGACCCTAAACTCTTCGGCCTCATACTTGCGAATCTTATCTGCAGGTGGTTTATTCAATCTGATTAGATCTACAACTTGTGGCACAACAGGTACTTGCGGGGGTGGAGGTTGTGGAGTAGTCGGATTTGTTCTAACAAATTCTGAAAACCATTCACTCATCATACGGAAGAAGGCTTGCTTAGCCTCACCTCCCTCACAACTATCATTCGGCCTAGATGTGGCCGGCGCTGTCCCTTGAGCGGAAGCAGGCGCATTACTCTCTACATCATCAGCAACTGCTTGATCGGGATCCATCACTATATTAAAACACATTTTAACTGTCAGATTTCATCACACTATCGCAATTTTACAATATGGCATGTATAGCTACACTCACATACGCTACGTTAGTTCGAGAATCAACTAAACCATAGCTTTGATACCAATAAAATGTAACACCCCTAACTCGAGATTGTCGCTAGAATAGGGTTTAGAGGCATTACAGAACAATAGGACCATTTCACATCACATTCACTACACAAAGTCAATCATCATTAAACACATTCATATACAATCATAGTGTCCCTTAAACGAGTCATTAAGACTCTAAGCATACTTATAAACTGAGTCGGGACTAAACCGAAACACATATAAAATTTCATGAAAAATTTGAGACTTTTCTAAAATTCAAGGAGACACGCCCGTAGGGGTAGGCCGTGCCTCTCCCACGGCTACATGACACACCTATGTGACCTCTCCATAGTTACTTACTGCCAAAATCAACACGACTAAAAAGCACGCCCGTGTGCTAAGGCCATGTCCTATAAGGTCATATACTACTATTTCTCGCACGACCTGTAGGCACGCCCGTGCCATGGCCGTGTGCAATTTATACCACATTCTGCCAATTTACCCACGGTCTGAGGCACGTCCGTGTACCCCAACCGTGTGACATTATAAACCATTTTTGCAAGGCCAACATGCCACCCACTTAAGGTCAAACCTACAAGCAACACATACCAAAACATAACATGCACATAAGACAGCCAATAACTTACCAATATGGCTATCCAACCCATATGTTCATTTCTCATTCCAACCATAAAAAATTCAATACCAAAACTTATTTTATCACAAGCATAATTCATTCCCAATTTCACTAACCCCTATTAGCATTTATCAACTCAAAGTTACCACTTAATAGCAAATTTATCAATCCACAAATCATGCCAAAAGATGCATCACACATATCACATTCATTCATACCAACCTATCACATATCTAGCCACATCTCATTGCTAATTACAATCTCAAACATAATTCAATTAACTATCCTATACATGCCATATCCTAGCTATATACATCTTTCCAAAAGTACCAAAATAGAATACCGATAGTGTGATTACGAAGCTGACGATCCCCGATCCGAGCAAGCTTTACTGACACTGCAAGGCAGAGAACAAATCATATAGTTAGCTTTCCAAAGCTTAGTAAGTTCAATATACAATACTATATCTCATCAAACCAAACTAATGCAAGTATTAAGCATCACATAGATTAGTTATCTCATATTCATATCATCTCATTCATATCTAAAATATGCATTCATTCCATCATAGCTTGTTTATAACTCATCAACCATAAAGGTTAATTACATACCTTAGCTAACACTTAGTTATTCTATCTCCAAGCTATTCAATACTCGATATTACATGTTGATCTTTATTTGATATTCGTTCAAAATAACCGCACACTCAGTGCCACATACATGTTCGAAGTATAATTGTTATCGTACACTTAGTGCCTATTCTTTTAACTGACTCGTCTCGGTGTCGCACACACAGTGCCAATTTAATAAGCTGAAGCTTTTATATCATCGCACACATAGTGACATTCATTTCTATTTCGATTTCAATTTCGCACACTTAGTGCCATCAATCATGCACATAGCAACTCATTTTCATACACATGAACATATTCATTTCATATTTATAAAACATAGCTCAAATACATGTATGATATCTGAACTTACCTCAGACGTCGAACTATCAATATGGTCAAATAATCGAGCACTTTATCTTTGCCTCGATCTCGATCCGAACCTCTACTCTCTTGGTCTAAACACATTCAAATTTAATCCATTCAATCATCAATTCATTCATGTTAATCCAAACCTACATATTTAGGGTATTTTACAAAATAGCCCTCACATTTTCACATTTCGACACTTTAGTCCCTATCTCAAAAAATCATCAAATACTCAAAATTTCAATATACATGTGCTTAGCCAAATTCTCCCCATGCTTATACAATCCCTCACATTTCATTTATTTCACATTTTAGTCCTCCAATTTCCCATTTTCACAATTTAGCTCAAATTACTCAATTTCACCAAAATTTCAAATACAAACTAAGTTCATCTAACTCACATCTTTCATTTAACACCAAAAATCATCACAAAGCTCAATATAGTATCAATGGCATCTCACACAAATATCATCAATACTCAAAATTCAAGTATGGGTTTTGTAAAGCACAAAGAAATGATTACGAAAATGTAAAAATTATAAAAAATCAAGCTAAAACATACCTAAATTTTTGCTTAACAATGGACAAATATCACAAAGCTCCCAAACCCTTTCTATTTTCCTATTTTCGGTTCAAAATGAAACAAAGATGAACATGTTTCATCTTTTTGGTTTTGTTTAATATTAACTAAATTATCAATTTACCAATTTGCCTTTTTATTAGTTATATAAGACAAATTTACATTAAGGTTAATATGTCAATTAATCAACCACTAACTTTAATAATGGATAATTGCCTTATAAGGCCTTCACATTATAAAGACAACAATAATTAATTACTAGCAATTAGCACACAGCATTTTACACTTTACGTGATTAAGTCCTTTCTCTTAATTCGACACTAAAACGATCAACTCATCACACAAAACTTTCACACAGACCATATTGCATACTATTCACATAGAAAATAATATTAAATTATTATTCTGACCTCAGATTTGTGGTCTTGAAACCAATGTTCTAACTAGGGTCTAATGTGGGCTGTTACAAAAGGGAAATCTAGTGGTGATCTCAAAAGAAGTGGATTGACAATCCCAATTCCTAAATTCAAATGTAGGGCCATTTTGGCAATTCGAGACGTTCCACCGGATTGTGGACCTTTCTCTGTTGAAAATCAATTATTCGAGGTTATTCGCAGTTCTGAGCCATTAGCTGTTCGGGGTTTTCCAACGGGTTGTGAACCGTTATCCGGAGAGAACTGGTAAGTAGTAGTTATTCGAGATTTCGAGGGTAAAAATCTAGACTGCTTATCTTAGAAATGATTTATTATAAGTGTTAATGTTCTAATCGAGCGTTAAAATATTTTTAGGTGTTGGCGATCAGGAAAGTGTAATGCTTACCGTAATCAGGTGTGTAATTTCACACCATATTTCATGGGATAGATATTTATATTGTGACTAATGGTAAATCGCTTGATTTAGTCACTAGGTAGTGAAATCGGGTAAGATGGCGTAATTATCATTATTTTGGTAGAAACTATAAAAATCGATATTAAGACTGTGATAAATGGGCCAAATGTGATATGTGATAAATGGGCCAAATGTGATATGTGATAAATGGGCCAAATGTGATACGTGATAAATGGACCAAATGTGATATGTGATAAATGGGCCAAATGTGATATGTGATAAATGGGCTAAATGTGATACGTGATAAATGGGCCAAATGTGATATGTGATAAATGGGCCATATTGTTCGTAATAATTATATGAATGGAATATTGTAATTGGGTATGCATATTATATACATGATTTGCATGGGTTGGGATTTTGATGAAGAGAAGTTCAGGTAGCTTTGCTACAAAATTCTGGTGGCTTGTCCACAAATTGATATATGGCTTAATGCCCGTTTGATATATGGCTTAATGTTGTTTGGTGTGTTTGGGTGGCTAAAGCTTCCAGGTGTGTTGGTTGGTATGGGTGGTGTGTAGCAGATGGAAAGCTAGGTTTGGTTGGGAAATTGCATAACACATGCATGTTATATATGATATTATGTTATGATTGTAAATGGGCTTTGGCCCAATAAATGCTTAATTGAATTTTTGGCCCAATGACAATGGTAAGAGAATTACACACTGAGTTCTAAGTAACTCACCCCGTTTTCTTTACCCTCCTCAGGTAATGATCAGTGATGGATGCTTGGGCCGAGGACGACTCAGTGGAGGCCATACTATGAATAATGGGTTATTTAAATTTCAAATTTCTTTTTAAGTGCTTTTTATTATTTTTTCTATTTTGTAATAAGGCCTCTGGTTAAATTTTTAAGGATGTTTTACTTGTGGATGGATTTTATAATATGTTTTAAATACTTAAGTGGGATTATTTTTCTAAAAATAGAAATAAACGTTTTCTTAAATAAGCGTTAAAAGGGTTTCATTCTTAAATAGTTTTAACTCGGTAATTTTTTGTAACAATATTTTTAAAATTTTTGTTTTCAAATTACTTTCGAACTCTTTAAATTTTCTCAAAATATTAAATCAATTTTCCTAAGTTTCAATTTATAAATTTGTACGACCCAAATTATTAGATTTAGTAATCAAACTTAGTTTTCAATAACTCCACATTAATTTTTTTTTAAATTCGTTTTCTTTAAATCTTTAAAAGACTAGGTGTATGTTCATTTTGTGTGACATGTCAAATTTGGTCTTAATGCATAGACCGAGTTTGGGGTGTTACATTTTATGGTATCAGAGCCTAGTTCAAAACTCGGCTGCGGTGTGGGTTCAACAAAATTTATTGTTCAAAACTGTTTGAATTATGTTTTTAAATGTAGTATGGCACCACGAGTATCCGACACCAAGTCAAGTAAGTGTATTGAAATTTAATGATTATTATTATTGTGATATGACTATAGGAACACTCTAGAACTTTTAGTTTTAGATGTTGAAACTATAGAGATTGAGACTATAGGATGCGTTTACGAAAACAAATCTACCTCTTATATCTCATAAAATATCGTTAATAAAACATTGAAATAGAATACTATTTCATAAAACTTGTAATCAGATTAAAACGAAATAGTCAATATGAGTGCTAGAGGACATGGACGTGGTAGACGTGGCAGTAGTAGAGGCCGAGGTGCTAGAGTTGTGTCTAAGGCATTGGGGCATATGCCGAAAATGGACGCGCCGGCATCACCTGTGTCGAAAAATGGATCACCTGACTATATGAGAGAAGACATTGCTCTGTCCCAAGCAATGTTACAAATCTTGGAAAGGGTTTCTGGGGGTAGATCGGGACCAGTAGCTCGTGGGTCAATATCATAGCAACTCAGATCAAATGGTGCTGAGACTTTTAGGGGTATCTCGGGAGTAGCCCCAAATGTTGCAGAATATTGGCTTGAGGCCGTGGAGTAGATTATGGACAACCTAGAGTGTACTACCGAGCAGAAACTAAGAGGAGCTGTGTCCTTGTTGAGGGACGAGGCGTATCAATGGTGGCTTACTGTTCGAGAAGGCACTCAGGCTGAACGTGTTACTTGGGATTTCTTCAAAACTGCATTCCAAGGAAAGTATGTTGGGGCAAGGTATGTGGATGCCCGAAGGAAGAAATTCCTTAATTTGGTTCAAGAAAGTAAGACTGTGGTAGCATATGAAGCAGAATTTCTACGTTTGAGTCACTATGCTCAAACTATAGTGCCAACTGATCATGAACGTTGTGTGCGTTTTGAGGACAAGTTGAATGATGAATTGCGAGTACTGATAGCCCCGCAACAAGAAAGGACTTTTTCCATGCTAGTGGAGAAAGCCAAAATAGCTGAAGAGGCTAAGAACTCAGAATGTCAGAACTGAGAAAGAGGCAGGAACAAAAGGGACTTTAGGTATTCGGGTCCTTCTAAAAGGTTTTAGAAGAGGCCCAGGAATGATGAATCAGTTCAAGCTAGAGCACCTGCGGCTACCAATCAGATTCAACCATGTGCTGACTGTGGGAGACGGCACTCTGGTGAATTCTGGAAGAGAACCGATGGATGCTTCAAATGTGGTTCTAAGGATCATTAGCTTAAGAATTGTCCTCGACGGACTGCTCTGACTTAAAAAGCTCGTAACTCTGATGCACAGCCAGCTAGAGGTGTTCAGCGGCCACCAAGGGGCCGTAGACCAAGTCAAAGTGGTAATGACGCAGTTCAAGGTCAAGGTGCACCGGGTAGAGGTAATGGCTTTAGGGGTAACGCAGAGGTGAGACAGCCAGGGTTAGTTTATGCGGTTAGACGACGAGAAGATGGTGATGCCTCTGATGTGATAACCGGTACGTTCTTCATCCCTGATGTACCTGTTACTGCTTTGATTGATATTTGATCTATCCATTCGTATGTTGCTAGTGCTATATTTGGAAATCTAAATATTAGATCTGAGATTACCAATAGAGAGATGACGGTAATTAGTCCTTTAGAACAGTCTGTGGCAGTGAATAAATTGTATAGAGACGTGCTTTTAGAAATTCAAAGAGAAATATTTTTGGCGGATTTGATGGAACTACTTTTCGGTGAGTTCGATCTTATTTTGGGCATGGATTGGTTGGTAAAGCATCGTGCGTACTTGGATTGTGCTACAAAGCGGATGACGGTAAGAACTCCGGAAGATAAGGAAGTGGTGATGATAGGCGAACGGAAAAACTATTTAGCAAATGAAGTATCTGCTTTAAAGGCAGAAAAGTTGGTTGGTACGAAAAGGGTGTGGAGCATTCCTAGCCTTCATTAGTACTTTGGATGCCAAGGAATTATGGGTGGAAGATGTTAGAACGGTGAAAGAATATTCAGATGTCTTTTTCGAGGAACTTTCAGGTTTACCTCCAGACTGGGAAGTAGAGTTTGGCATTGAGCTTTTGCCCAGAACGGCTCCGGTATCCATTGCTCCTTATAGGATGGCACCGAAGGAGTTAGCGGAGCTTAAAGCTCAATTTTAGGAGTTCTTGGTTCAGGGATTCATACGATCGAGTGTGTCACCATGGGGAGCACCGGTCTTGTTCGTCAAAAAGAAGGATGGGTCGAAGCATATGTGTATTGATTATAGGCAGTTGAATAAGCTGACAATCAAGAATAGGTATCCGTTGTCGAGAATCGATAATCTATTTGACCAACTGCGAGGAGCTTCTGCTTTCTCGAAGAGAGATTTGAGATCAGGTTATCACCAATTTAAGGTTAAGGAGACTGATATTCATAAGACGATGTTTGGAACTCGTTATAGACACTATAAGTTTTTGGTTATGCCATTTGGTTTGACCAATGCACCAGCTGCATTTATGGACATGATGAACCGAGTCTTTCAACCCTACCTAGACCGGTTCATGGTGGTGTTCATAGATGATATCTTAGTATACTCGAGGAATGAAGAAGAGCATGACGCACTTCTGTGCATAGTATTGTAATTATTGCGGGAAAAGTAACTTTTTGCCAAATTCAATAAGTGTGAATTATGGCTAAAGGAAGTGACCTTTTTGGGGCATGTTGTGTTAGCCAAAGGAATAAGAGTCGATCCCTAGAAAGTAGAGGCTGTGTTGGATTGGAAACCACCGAATTTAGTGGCTAAAATTAGGAGTTTCTTAGGATTGGCTGGTTATTATCAGTGTTTTGTGGAAGGGTTTTCCTTGATTGCTGCACCCCTAACTAAATTGTTGCGAAAGGGAGTACCATTTATGTGGTCAGATCAGTAGCAAGAGAGCTTTGAGAAATTGAAGAAGATTCTGACGGAAGCACCAATACTGATTCAACCTGAGGCTGGAAAAGAGTTTATTATTTACTGCGATGCCACACACAGGCTTGGGATGTGTGTCGATGCAAGTTGGAAAGGTGGTGGCTTATGCATCTCGTCCATTAAGGACGCACGAAGTAAATTATCCCACTCATGATTTGGAGTTGGCTGCGGTGGTTTTGGCTCTAAAGATTTGGAGGCACTATCTCTACGGGGAGAAGTCAATCATTTATACGAACCATAAGAGTCTAAAGTACCTCCTTAACCAAAAGGAGTTGAATTTAAGACAACAGAGGGGGATAGAACTGTTGAAGGATTACGACTTCTCAATTGAGTATCACCTTGGAAAGGCTAATATGGTGGCAGACGCATTGAGTCGTAAGGTAATATCAGAGTTAAGGGCAATGTTCGCTCATCTCAGTTTGTATAAAGATGGAAGTCTGTTAGCCGAACTTCAGGTGAAACCGGTGTGGTTAGATCAGATCAAGGAAAAGCAGTCTTTAGATGAAAAACTAGGTTCCTTACTTCAGCAAGTGAAAGGTGGTGTGATAGAGGATTTTGGATTGAATAATGATGGAGTACTATGTTTTCGCGGAAGAATCTGTATGCCCAAAGATTCAAAATTAAGACAAATGATTCTGCAAGAGGCATATAGTAGCCCTTATGCTATGCACCCCGGGGGAAATAAAATGTATAGAGACCTTCGTGATCAGTATTGGTGGCCAGGGTTGAAACGGAAAGTTACAGATTTTGTGAGTAAGTGCTTAACGTGTCAGCAAGTTAAGGTAGAACACCAATTGCCATCGAGATTGCTACAACCGGTGAAGATTCCATTTATGGAAATAGGAACAGATAACGATGGACTTTGTTAGTGGGTTACCCTTATCATCTACTAAGAACGATTCCATCTGGGTAATAGTGGATCGATTGGCTAAGTTGTATGTAACGGAGATCGTGAGGATGCATAGGGTACCAATGTCTATTATATCGGACAGGGACCCTAGATTTACATGACGATTTTGGAAAGCTTTATATGAGGCTTTGGGAAAAAAGTTAAACTTCAGCACGGGTTTTCATCCTCAGTCAGATGGTCAGTCGGAAAGATTAATCTAGATTTTGGAAGACATGTTAAGGGGTTGTGTGATTGACTTCAGAGGTAGCTGTGAGGATTTTCAACCATTAGCGAAGTTTGCGTATAACAATAGTTATCAATCCAGTATCCAAATGGCACCCTTTGAAGCATTATATGAATGTAGGTGTCGTACTCCTACTTGTTGGACTAAATTGGTGGAACGACAGTTATTGGGTCCTAAATTGATATTAGAGACGGAAGAAAAAGTAAAGGTGATGCGGGCGCGGTTAAAGGAAGCTTCGGATAGACAAAAGTCATATGCGAATCTGAAGTGTAAGGACATTGACTTTTCGGTGGGAGATCAGGTCTTTCTAAAGGTCTCACCTTGGAAGAAGATCTTCAGATTTGGAAGGAAGGGCAAGTTGAGCCCCCGGTTTATTGGACCATATCGTGTGTTGAAACATGGTGGACCAGTAGCTTACCAACTTGAGTTACCTCTGGAATTGAGTCAGATTCATAATGTTTTCCATGTCTCAATGTTGAGACATTATCGATTGGATCCGTCTCACATTGTACCGGTGGAGGAAGTTGAGTTAAGTCATGATTTGTCTTTTGAGAAGGAACCAGTGCAAATTTTAGATCTAGATGTAAAGGTGCTAAGAAAAAAGTCAGTACCGTTGGTTAAAGTTCTTTGGCGTAATCACAGAGCGGAGGAAGCTATGTGGGAATCTGAGGACACAATTCGACAGCAATATCCTCACCTCTTTTAACCAGGTAAATTTCGAGGACGAAATTTTCATAAGGGGGTAGAATTGTAACACCCTAGAATTTAAGTTTGTATGTGTTACATTAAATTGGTGATTAAGCTTGTTAGATTATTAATTTTGTTTGCTAAGGAGGTCTTGAGAAGGCTTGAGATCTACTTGGACCTAGTGAAAATTTTAAGGATATGGTACTTTAAGAGAGGGAGTTAGTGTATTTATAGCATATGGAAATTTTTGAGTAAGTATCTAGCATAAATGAGCTATAGGTTAAGAGGATATGCGCCATAAGTATTGCCTTGAGGGGAGAGGTTCGAATCTCTTGGTATGCATTTTTGTGACTTAAATTTTTGTACTCTCCTATCAATTGTCGGCCAAGCTTCATTTTTGGTATGTTGGACTTTTAATTTTTATGGTAAGGTGGCTAAATGGATTAAGGAAACATTGAAGTTGAGGAAAGGAATCAATAGGATAAGTCAAGTAAGGGAACATATGGCTTAATTTGTGGAATGTTCTATGGAAAGAAAGGTTGGCAAAAGTTGATCCTTGATGGCTATGAACTTAGACGGTTTTTGGGGCTAGGGAGGTTGGCTAAATTTTGTTAGTAGCTTGATAGGGATTAGGAGCTAGTTTGGTCAATTTCTTTAGCAACATGAGCATTATTTTCCTTTCTCTCCAAAACCCTTTCCCTAGCTGAATGTGGTTGTAGCAATAGGTAAATTTTTGGTTGTTTGGCCATTTCTTTTTGATCAAATTAGTATCATCTTCTTTTCTCTCCAAACTATTTTCTCCTTTGTGCCGAAACCATGCAACTTTGAAGAAGCATAATTCATTTTCTTTTTCTTCCCTTTGGCCGAATGCACACCAACCACAAGACTCTTTCATTGTTCATCTTCCATCCTTGAAATCTGACACATAATCACCCTATCTTCTACTTCATTTTCTTCCTTCTTTCTTCTTACAAAAAACTCTCAAACATCTCTCTCTCTAATTCTTCACCATGGCCGATTGTCAATGATCATCTCCTTAGCCGAATCTTTCTCTTCACATATATATTTTTTCCTTCTCAATCATTCTTTCTACTCACATTTTCATCAATAGGTAAGAACCCTCTTCAATGCTTTTTTTTTTCTTTTTCTTTTGCCAAATCTATATATTGGCTTGAGAGGGTCTTTTTGACCGAAAATGTCATCATCTACCTCTCTCTTAGATAAATTCTTTTTCGTCTTTATAGTGAAATAGAGAAAGGCCGAATTACCATTTCTTTGAAGTTATCTCATAATCACTAGAATTTGGATCAAAAACCTTCAAGGTAAGAACTCTTCACGGATTTCATGATCATCCTTTATTTATTAAGATGATTAACAGTATAGAAAGGAGTAATCGATTATTTTATATAGGGATTTATTCGAGGATCACTCAGAATTTTGTGGTAAGCCTATCTATACCATTTTGTTAAGTCCATACTTTTATAGATTATTGATTTATTGAAGATCTAACGAATGGAGGCTCGTAGTAATGTGTTGAAAGGAAAATCTAGTGGTGATCTCAAAAGGAGTGGATTGACGATCCCAACTCCTAAATTCAAACGTAGGGCCGTTTCGGCAATTTGAGACTTTCCACCGGGTTGTGGACCTTCCTCTGGTGAAAATCAATTATTTGAGGTTATTCATAGCTTTAAGCCATTAACTCTTTGGGGTTTTCCAACGGGTTGTGAACCGTCATCCGGAGAGAATTGGCAAATAGTAGTTATTCGAGATTCCGAGGGTAAAAATATAGACCGCTTATCTTGGAATGGATTTATTATAAGTGTTAATGTTCTAATCGAGCGTTAAAATATTTTTAGGTGTTGACGATCAGGAAAGTGTAATGCTTACCGTAATCAGGTGTGTAATTTCACACCATATTTCATGGGATAGATATTTATATTGTGACTAATGGTAAACCGCTTGATTTAGTCACTAGTTAGTGAAATCGAGTAATATGGCATAATTATCATTATTTTGGTAGAAACTATAAAAATCGGTATTAAGACTGTGATAAATGGGCCAAATGTGATATGTGATAAATGGGCCAAATGTGATATGTGATAAATGGGTCAAATGTGATACGGGATAAATGGGCCAAATGTGATATGTGATAAATGGGCCAAATGTGATATGTGATAAATGGGCTAAATGTGATACGTGATAAATGGGCCAAATGTGATATGTGATAAACGGGCCATATTGTTCGTAATAATTATATGAATGGAATATTGTAATTGGTATGCATATTATATACATGATTTGCATGGGTTGGGATTTTGATGAAGAGAAGTTCAGGTAACTTTGCTACAAAATTCTGGTGGCTTGTCCACAAATTGATATATGGCTTAATGCCCAGTTTGATATATGGCTTAATGCCCAGTTTGGTGTGTTGGTGGGGTGGGTGACTAAAGCTCCCCACAGGTGTGTTGGTTGGTATGGGTGGTGTGTAGCGGATGGAAAACTAGGTTTGGTTGGGAAATTGCATAACACATGCATGTTATATATGATATTATGTTATGATTGTAAATGGGCTTTGGCCCAATAAATGCTTAATTGAATTTTTGGCCCAATGACAATGGTAAGAGAATTACACACTCAGTTCTAAGTAACTCACCCCGTTTTCTTTACTCTTCTCAAGTAATGATTAGTGATGGAGGCTTGGGCCAGGGACGACTCAGTGGAGGCCATACTACGAATAATGGGTTATTTAAATTTCGGATTTCTTTTTAAGTACTTTTTATTTTTATTTTTATTTTGTTATTTTGTAATAAGGCCTATGGTTAAATTTTTATGGATGTTTTACTTGTGGATGAATTTTATAATATGCTTTAAATACTTAAGTGGGGTTATTTTTCTAAAATAGAAATAAACATTTTTCTTAAATAAACGTACAAAAGGGTTTCATTCTTAAATAGTTTTAACTCGGTAATTTTTACGTAACAATATTTTTTAAATTTTTGTTTTAAATTACTTTGAACTCTTTAAATTTTCTCAAAATATTAAATCAATTTTTCCTAAGTTTCAATTTATAAATTTGTATGACCCAAATTGTTAGATTTAGTAATCAAACTTAGTTTTCAATAACTCCACGTTAAATTTTTTTTTAAAAATCCATTTTCTTTAAATCTTTAAAAGACTAGGTGTATGTTCATTTTGTGTGACATGTCAAATTGGGTCTTATCGCATAGACCGAGTTTGGGGTGTTACAATGCCCGTTTAAGACCATGTCTGGGATATGGCATCAGCACTAAGAGGCGATCCCATGTAAGACCATATCTAGGATATGGCATTGGAATCGAGAGACATGTTTGATGAGATTAAGTATCCTTTGGTATTTCGAGAAATTCAACAGGCAAAAGAGTAAACATGAAATAGTGACTAAGAGCAAAGTAAGTAAAGTTGATGATGAGATATGTTATATAAGAATGATAGATAATTCCATTTAAGTTAAGGAAGGTAGAGATTCAAGTTATTGTTTATGGTAGTCTAAGCACTAAACTATGTGATGAGTGATACAGGTACCATGAGTAAATATAAGTTAAGGTAACCCTAATGTGATGGGTAAGTATGAGTAAGAGTAAGTATGAGTAAGTAAACTTAAGCACTTGAGATTTATGTATTCTTGTTTCATGATGATTGAGTTTAATTTGAGTAATTATGTTGTTATGTAAGATTTCATGCAGAATTACTAAGCTATATGCTTACTTTTCTCTTTTTCTTATTCCTTGTAGTACCGCCAAGTTAGCTCGGGGATCGAAGAACGTCGAAGCTCGGATCATACTATTAACCACTATTTTGGTATTGCGAAGTTGATTTATTTTGAGTATGGCATGTATAGGAGTTTGATCATTTTCAGTTATGTCATATTGTGAGTTAAAGGCTTGGTTATTAGGATTATGCCTTCTTTTTGTGTATAGCCAAAGAAATTGGCTAATATTGTTATGTCCCATATCTTATTGATGAAGAGTTTTATGAATTTTACAAGTGATGTTTTAAGGATTACTCCTAGTGTATAAAGGCTATATTATGTGTTGCTTGCATTGGTATAAGTGTGTTGATGTTTCAGGTTGGCAATTGGCTTGGAAAATAGCCTCATACTGTCCAAAAAAGTAGACACACGAGCATGTGCATGGCCAACCCTATGGGTGTGTTAAGAGGCCGTGTGTCCCCTGCACTAATTTACGAGAATACGATTCGTCACATGGGCCAGTACATGGGCGTGTGCCCTGGCTGTGTGCTATTAAGGGTATGCTGACATCATAAATAGAGAGCTCCATGGGTAGAAGACACGAGCTAGGCCGTGTGAAGGACACGGGTTGTAGACACAGGCGTGTGCTTAGCCATGTGAAATAAGTCAGTGTTGACCATGGGTGGAAAACACGGGCATATCTTAGGGGCACACGGGCGTGTCCATTGGATAACACAGGCGTGAGACCCCTGTCTAGGCAAAAATTTTCAAAAAGTGCTAAAGTTTTCGGTTGAACTCCGAAACCTTCTAGATAGGTGTTTAGGGCCTCGTGGGTCCATAATATGCATGTTATGATTAAGTAGGAAAAGTTTTAAGTCGGAACAAAATTTTATAGCCCGATAATACATGTTCAAGTAAGGTTAAGTACAGTAATGCCTCGTACCCTGTCATGGTGTTGGACACGGGTAAGGGGTGTTACAATACGCAACAATCGAACTTAAATCAGGGAAAAGCTAAAGCTTTAGACTAGCATTCAACTCTACTTTTGCAACCATCGTTATCGAGGTAAGCTCGTATTATACAAATTGTTATAATAAATTCTATGCTAATTGTTCTTTTTAATTAGTCAATGTGGGTGTAATTACAATTTTTTTTATTGATGGAAATTGAGTTATATTGGAGACATGTATCGGGTTTTGAACCTAGCAGGCTTTGTGCCTGCGTAACTATCCAGGCCTCAAGCCTAGTAGGCTTCATGTTGGTGTAATGATTGAAGCTTTAAGCCTAGCAAGCTTTGTACCAGTGTATAAAATCTGGCCTTGAGCCTAGCAAGCTTCGTGCTAGTGTAGTGAATCAGATAACTGTTGTGATTTTATTAATCTCAACGGGTAAGTATAAGTTGAAGAAAGGCCTATTTACAATTGATTGCTGTTCATGAATTTATGAAATGTTAATGATGAATTTTTTTCATGTGATGGAAAAGATGAATTATGGAAATTCATTTCGTAGTATATGATATGCCACAGATGTTATGTTTAAATGTTGGTTATTAACCATGTGGATTATGGTGGATATAAAGGTATAATGTTGAAATGTTGAAATAAACTTGGTTGAATGGTTTATCAATTGATGTTCAGTAAGTTGAATTTAATACTATGTGAGCTTACTAAGCAACTAATGCTTATGTAGTTGTGTTTCATTTGTTTTGTAGTCTATCGGAAGCTCGATCGATTGGAACCTTGTCGGAGTCTTATCACACTATCCGGAAGTCACCGTGGTAGTTTTTGAATATTTTGGCTTTGGTTATGAATGGAATGTATAATACTTAATATATAAGGTTTAATGTCATTTATAATCAAAGCCAAAATATTCAAAAACTACCAAGGTTTAGGGTTGGTACCTTGTAGAAGTATTATCACACTATCCAAAAGTCACCTTGGTAGTTTTTGAATATTTTGGCTTTGGTTATAAACAGTATGTATAAGGTTTAATGTCATTTATACATTTGTTGTATTTTGGTTACTTTTTTAAACAATTGTATGCATATATGGTATAGTTGGCTTGTATATGTTAAAAGCTATATGTGTAAATAGTCATTTTGGTATGCTTATTTTGAATGGAAATATGGGATGATAATGGTTGACAGTCTAGCTTTATATCTTTGTTCTTAAATGATAGAGAAGTGGCATTATAGCTTTGTTCTTAAATGATTTTGTTTTGGTATGAAATGAGGTGATTTTGAATGACATATTGGTTAGAAGATTTAGGTTGATTTAATTGGTATGTTTATGAATGTTTGGGGTCTGTTTAGGTCCATTGATTGTGTGTGCAAATCAAGTAGCTTGTTGGGCAAGGTTTGGTTTTGTAATGGCTTGTTTTAGGGGCTAATTTTGGAGCACACGGCCGTGTGCTACCTTTTATTTTAGCTGCAGGTTTCACACGGTCTGGCACACAGTCGTTTGTACCAAGTCAGTGAGCTACATTGTCTAGCACACGGCCTGCGACATGGCTGTGTAACCCTATTTCAACTATAAACACGGGAGGACACACAGGCTGGGACACGGTCGTGTGACCCTACTTCGAATGGCCACACGGTTTGAGCCATGTCAGACGGCCTGGCCACATGGCCATGTGACCCCTGCTTCTCAATTTTTTATATTTTCCAAAATTTTATGTTTTGTTTTAAATTGATCCCTGATTGTCCCCAAATTGTTTTTAGGGCCTTAAAAGATCGATTTAAGGCTCAAATGTGTATTATTGTCATGATTAAATTGAGTAATTAGTAATTAATTTGTAAGTTGAATTATTATTCTATTTTGAAATTAAAAGTTCTATTTTGTACGGTAATGTTCAGTAACTCTAATCTGACAATGAAAACGGGTTAGGGGTGTTACAGTATTACCGAAGAGAAAATTAGAAATGCTAGTAGCTTTCTGCTTCTGAGTTCAAAACCAAATATAAAAGCATAATAAATATTAAAAACTCATAACTTAATCAATAATTTTCCTTGCACTAAATTATTTTACTCAACTATACTAGAGTATTGTATGAGGGGGAAAATTTTAATCACCAAATCAATTAATACATCCATAGTATATATTGATTTAAGCCTAATAATTAATGGTTTTCAATCACACAATGATTCCCATAGATAAACTTCAATTTAGCCAAAATAATTCATGTAGATTGCACTAAAGCAATTCATACCAAACCAGTAACATTCAAAGATTTCAATCGATATTCATAAACCCCAAAGTTTTAATATAATAAAAATAAAAAAACTTCAATATGAACCTCAAACATCAATATATATAATCAAAAATCAAAAATCAAATCCATAAATTTTCAAAAAAAGAATCAATCCAAATATTATAAAGAATCAATTCATTCTCAATGATTCAACATGACGAGACAGATGCCACTTGTTAGAACTGTAGAATAATATCTTATATAAAACTTAACAAACCGTAAAACAGGATCTGCCATGTCAAATCATCAAGAATAAATCAAAAACAAAACTAGATGCAGAAGTGTACCTGAATTCATTGATTTCTTAAAATCTATGGATCTTGCGATTTTGATCTTTCAAATTAGCACACAAGAAAATCAAAGAATATTTGCTCTCTCTCACAACATTCCATTGGATTTGAACTTTCCTAAAAAGATGATCAAATTCTACATTTTTCATATAGTTCGTAACACTTTACACTAGATCCGAATGAAGATTAAATATAAAAAGCCATATTGATTGTCGAATCAAACCAAGAAATGATTCAAAAAGTTCAATAATTTCACACATAATAGGTTCAAATAACAATTATAGAGACATGTGATGTTAATAAGGAGCCTCAAATGTAAATCAAGCATAAACGTGCTTTGGAACGACATTCAAGGCCTTAAATACACAAGCTAGAGCCAAGTGCCACCACCTAGGACAAGGGTATCGATACATGTGTCAAAATCCAGTCAATTAGCTCCATGGATGCTATGTATTGATACATTAAATCACATGTACTGGATTGTCAAAAATCCTATTCTTTCTCTCTCTAGAATCTAATAGTGAGAATTTTCAAAATCTTACTTTAAAACTCAATGCAAGACTAAAAATTAATAACCTAAATGCACTCTAAACTAAAAATCATTAAGAATCTAACATAAAAAACAACAAAAAATCAAAGAATTCATCTTTATTCCACTACAACAAAAATATCATAAATGGAAAGAAAAGATAGTACAAGCTCAAATCATGAAAAAATCAATTCCTTAATAATTTAAAGATTTTAAAAAGCTTGAAAACATTGAATTTAATTTAAATTTTCATCAAGAATCATTAAAATTTAAAACCTCCACGAAATCCTCTATTCACGTGGAAGGCAAAAGTGTAGAGGGAGAACATGAAAAATCAATTTCAAATGTTGAAAAGCTCCATCAAATCTTATGAGGATAACACGCTTATAATAAGGTTATTGAATAGTTATATATAAAGTTACTTTCATAATGGTATAAAATAAGGGAGAGTTTAGTTATGTACTTCAGTCGTATATTAGAATTTAATTACAAATTATTTGAGCCGTAATTATATATGTCCAATTGGCCCCACCACTAGCTCGATATAACCCAAAACAAACTACATGTAGAACATATACTTTAGAATGAAAGAAAACAACGATTAAGAAAAATAGTCGCATGTATCTGTAATGACCCAGTTTCCAAAGGTGTTGGAAAATATAGGTTTGGGACTCCATTTTCGTAAACCGAGTCTAAAAATATTAAATTTTTATATTTATGGAGTTATTATATTGATGAATTGAAATTTGGATAAGCAATTTAGTCAAAAATATGGTTAATTAAGACTTAAGGACTAAATTGTAAATGTTTAATTGTTATAGATTTGTAATTAGAAAAAGGCTTGAGGAACTAGAAAACAATTATCTCAAGGACTAAAATGGTTATTAAACCATTGTTTTCTTAAGGCTAGTGGGAGATAATGATGGCTTCTATTAAAGACTAAATTATTACTAAATTAAGCTTAATTAAAAGTAAAACATGCTTAATTTTATTAATCAAAGTTAATTAACAGTTAAATATAGTATAAATAACAAGTAAGCGGAGGAAAGATGTTAATTCATCATCTTTTCCATCGCCATTTGAAGAAACAAAGAAAGTTGAAGCTTGAATATTTGACCATCTATTTAAGTAAGTCCTTAAGTCATTTTTCATTTATTTTTATGGAAATTAAATCATGGGAGCTTGATTTAGCTAACCCATTTATACATTTCTAAAAGTGTTAAAGTTTTTGAAAGTTGTAATTTTTGAGGATTGAATGAAATTGGTGTGAAATTGTTAGAAATTAAGCTTAGTGTGCACAAAAGACTAAATTGTAAAGCTTAATTGTTAGTTTCGTACACTAGGGACCAAATTAAATAAAATACAAAACTATCATTATTTGTTGGTAGAGATATAAAATAAAGGGTCTCTAATGATTTTTTGTGAAATTGGATTCTAATTTGAGGCCCTAAATTAGAAGTTATGTTTGCCTGATTTTAGGGACTAAATTGAATAAATTACAAAATCTGTGTAATTTGGCATTTGATTCTAATTTGGCTAGAAATTTATCATATGATATGTTTTATGATTATTCATAGCAAACAACAACAATGAAAAATCGAGAGGGAAAGGAAAAGCGAAAATCATCAACGAGTGACTCACGAACCTCGATTTATACTTTTATGATTCATGATATAAATGTTTGATTTTATATGCATTTTTATTGCTTGTTGAATTATTGAGGTGAGTCTATTCGATAATATAAAATTTTTGATTGAATTTGATATGGAACATTGAGGTAGATGACCAAAATGAATAAAATGAGAAATGATATGAAATACTTAAATTATGATATGTGATATGAAAATTATATTGAATTATATTTTATAATATGCAATATGTGTGTTTGATGATGAAATGGGGTTGTGATTGTGAATTTGATCGGGAAACAATATATGTACTAAACTGCAAAATATTTATTATGCAATAGAACAATATACAGCGTACAAAATGCATATGTGACCAAATACAGGGTATGAATATGTGAGTAAGATGATTGCCGGTATGGAAATGTTTATTTATATAACTGATGCCCATTCCCATGTTAATAGGGTCGTATGTTGATCGCTGTAAATCAGAGTTTTAAAATTTATAAAGAGAATGATTGAACCTGGAAACTAACTCTGACAACGATTAAAGGCAAGTGTACCTATCGAACAGTAGTATAGCTTAGGCAAGACCGAATTGTCGAACCCAAAGGAACTAAAAGTACTAATACTAGCTTTCTTTTTATTATTTAGCCTTAAAAAAGAGTGAAGTTGTTTTAAACTAAATTGACGATGACTAAGCTAAGGACACAAAGATAAAAGAGAATGAATTTGGAAATAACTTGATGAAAAACTCATTTGATCACGATGATACCCTCAGGAAGAATCCACCTAGACTTCACTTGTTATCTAACCCTAAACCATATGATTTCTTTACTTAGCTTGATCCGTAGGACTCCCTAACCTATATTAAACACTTTCTCGAGGCAAATAACGTCTAACCCTAGGTTAATTAGTGGAACTCTCGTTCGCTTATAATAACCCCCTAGAATAGCAGTAAATCGATCAATGGACTCCCATATTATGTTTCACCCTAATCCGACAAAATCTCGTCACACTATCTCTAGGCGTGCGATCAACTCCGCTTAATTATGCTAGATCTACTCTTAGGCGGGGTCTATTCCTCCTCTACTTAAGCACATTAGATTAGATTAAGCAACATAATTAAGAACAAACTAAGTACTTATCATATAAATCAAAAATATTAAATAACAAGATTCATCTAGGTTTCATCCCCTTCAGGTATCTGAAGGGTTTAGTTCATAACAAAATAAGAAAACATCTCAAGAGAAAAGATAAAACAAAACATAAGAAATCCCTAAAACTCCATGAAGGAATTGAAGGAGAGATCCTCTATCTTGAGTAGAACTCCGGCTTCTTGAGATGGATCAACTGGCTATATTCGAGTAATTCCCTAGAATGAAAGCTCTGCCAGGAGGCTTCTGCCAAACTGTGACCCCCTAGAATAGCTACCTTGGGGTGTTTATATAGGCCTTGAAATGCTTTACTTGGCTTCTAAGTATCTCCTTCAAGTAGAATTACTATTAGGGTGTTTAAGTAGACTTAGGAGTATGTTTGTTTGCCTTCAAGCATCCAATTCCGTGTGAAATTGCTCTTTCTCGTGGTAAGGGCATGCCCATGGCACACGCCCGTGTAAGTCGTGGCTAGGCCGTGTTCAGACTTGTCGGTTGGGGCACGACCGTGTAAATTGGGGTTAAGGCCGTGTCCTTGATGATTGGCGAGGCACGGCCGTTTGGCTTATAGTCCAGGCCGTGCCAATTTCATGAGTTGGCCCAATTTGGTCCGTTTTAAGCCCGTTTTGCATTCTTTTTATCCTTGGGTGCTTTCCTGTGTATAAGACATGAAAAGAAAGGATTAAGAGCACCTTTTTACATAAATCAAGGATAAATCATCCAAAATCATACTAAATGTGGGATTAAAATATGTTACTTTTACGGTTTATCAAATACCCCCACACTTAAGCTTTTGCTTGTCCTTAAGCAAAATTCTCAACTTACAATTAAAAAGAACTTTCCATAATTCATAATTCCTATCGACAATGTCTCATCATAATTCATAGATAATTTATACATGGATAATTTAACTCAAAGAACCCTAAAGATTCAATCAAGATAAGTCATACCTTTGTAGTACGAAAACATAGGTGTCACCCCTTATCTAAGTAATTTCCTTTAATTCAAAATCGACAAGGATTGACATCCTGACAAAAGATTCACTCAAATCACTCGAAGTGTTTAAGGTTCAAGAATAAGCACTCATAAGCACTCATAAGTCGAACCTAAAAAGTTAATCCCATAGGCTTGACTGAAAATCAAATCTCCACCATGTATATGAGATGATACACAAATAAAAAGGTCTTTATCAGAGTTGTAATGGGGCTAGGGTTAAAGGTGTGGATGCAGGCTGAATTAGAAGGATAGAATCAAGACTTGACCTGACAAATTACCTACTAGAAATATGTAATAATATGAGTAATTACATCAATTGATAACTAATAATACTATTATTGATAATACTATAATACGAGCTCTTCTTCAACAATTGGAATTTAAACGTATGAGCTCAATTAATCATGTAACTTAATACTGAATATGCTTTGAAAATTTTTTTTAAAGAACAAACTAAGTATTACATAATAAATGGTAAATGTAACTACTGAACTAATATAATTCAGTAACTTAATCAAATCAAACCTCGATTAAAGGGTAGTCAAAAAGGAAGGGTGATACAAATACAAAGGGTTTTTGGGTTAATATTAGTGGTTAAGTCAATAAAAAGGGTTGTTAGGATTCAACGGGGTTCACTAGGGGTTAATTGTGAAGGTAAGCATTTAAGTGGAGTAAATGGGTTAAATCCTAGGTTCCTTTATCATCTCTGTATATCAAATATAAAATGTGGTCTCAATATGTATAAACGAGGCAAGTTCTAGAATAACAGTTCAAAGTTGACACACTCATAATCAATAAAGTGAGCAAGAAAAAGAATATATGCTCTATAAGGCTCAAAATCTCACAAAAATTATGGGTGTTTTTGACATCAATCCCTATAAATTTCAAACTTCAAAGTAATACTCAAATTCAGTTCAACGACCTATTAATTTTTAATTTTTAGAAAGTAGACTTATCATGCTCGATTCTCTAGTATCCTTCAAATTTAATAATCAGTGCACAATTAACTATGACTCACACTAAAACATATCAATTCAAATCATAAATCAACAGAAATTTCATCCTAATTAGTAATATGAGAAAAATACTTAAAAATAAGACTAAATTCAGGAATTTAAGAATAATGCAAAAAGTTTGACACTTTTACCCCCATATTTAAGATGTACATTGACGTCAATGTACAAAGATAAAAATTAACAATAATGGGATAACTCAAAAGAGAAGGGGTAGAGTGACACTTCCTGAATTTTGGATGGCTCCGGGAGTTGGCAGTGGTCATGGTAGAAGATAGTTGGAGGAGGCGGTGGTGGCATTTTTTATGGTCTTGGTGGGGTAGCTACCAACGAACTCTACGCTAGATAAAGAAATTGGGGAGCTCGTAGAAAATTAGCCAGGGATTATTAAGACATATTCAAAATAAACTAAGTATATATTTGAAGATAAGAAAGAAGATGAGAACTAAAATAGAAAATAAACTAAATTGGAAATAAAAGATAAATAGACTGTTAAGTCCTCATTGTTGGATGGTTCGCACGGTGGGTATGACCTTTAAGGCTGCCGAGGTACTGGTGGTGGTCGTTGTCGTGTGATACCAAAGCAGCCTGACGAACCTGACACTAAGAAACTAAATTGAAATAAATTAAATTAAGCATAAGATAGTCAAAGAGAAGGAAATTGAAGCAAAATAGAATAGAAAAGTAAAAACTATATGGTCTCAAAGACCCTTGGCTTGGTGTTTCGATGAAGCGGCCGGTATGAACTTATGTAGATCGGTCTCCCACAGAGAGATTATGCTTGCCTTATTCGGTTCTTCGGCATAGTTTTGGTATTGCTCAAGAGTCTTGACAATTTTCTAAAGAAAGAAAGAAAATTTTGAAAGAAAGAAGAAAGAAGAAAGAAGATGGGAAGAAGGGGAAGGGCTATGGGGTTTAAATATGATTTCAAATCTGGCACATTCCCACGCCCGTGGCCCAAGGGTGTGTCGATTCACACGGCCACCTCGCACGGCCATGGTGTGGAGCGTGTTGTTTCGCCTATGTTTGTTGTCAAAGTGCCATGCCCATGCCTGAGTAGTCAGTGTCGACCATGGCCGCGTCGCACAATCGTGGGTTAAGGTATGTTAAGTCTCCCACGCTCGTTTCTTGGCCAGCCACACCCGTTGGGAAGAAGTAAGTATGTTGGCATGGTTGGGATGCACGGGCGTGTCTGGCCCGTACTCGACAAGTCAGTAGCTTTACACGGTCGTGGGACACGCCGTGCTGATTTGTCGGTGCCCGTGGGGAGGGTGGTTGGATCCGTAACGTTGGACGGTGGTTGGACTGAATTGCACGGCCTCTGCTCTGTCAGTGTGGTGGTTCTGGTGTCCACACAGCCACGGACACGGCCGTGTGACCTGGAAACCTGCACTTTTGTGTTAGTTTAAAACTAAATTTTTAGAAAAGAAAGAGAGAAAGATAAGAAATTAATAAATTTGAAAGTAAATAGTGTTAGTGCTCGGGTTGCCTCTCGAGAAGTGTTTGTTTATAGTCTTAAGCTCGACTGTGCTCGTATTTGAAAATTTTAGGGAGGTTTAAAGGTTTGAATATCTTCCCTCCTGCTTACAATTCTATTTTCGTGATAAAATTGAAGTCGAGAAGCATTTACCTTGAAATTGCCAAATATTAGATTGCTTACCTCGACTGTTCCATGTGGGAATTATCGTGTACCTTAAGAAGAATTTTTCCCTTTTCCCTCAGGTCTGTTGAAGTGATGTGAGGATCGGATTTGTCTAATAGTACTTGGTCTCCTATTTTAAAGTGATTTGATGTCCCTACGAGCTCTTCTGGTGGTTCCTCTTGTTTTACTTCGTGTGGATCCGACTTTTCTTTAAAGTGTGTCTTCCATTCTTTTAGTTTGTCTTCCCTAAGGCTTTGTTCCTTATGTACCTTTTCTTTGTTGGCTTGGGGTCAATGATTCATGTAACAGTCCAAATTTGACCCTAATCAGAACGGTGGTTTCGGGACCACGAATCCGAGTCTGAAAAATTTTTTAATATTATTTTTGGTGCTAATTATATGTGATTTATTATATGTGAAAGTTTCGTATAAAAATTTTATTGATTGAGTGCTTAACTTAAGTGAAAGGATTAAATTGAATAAGTGGAAAAATAATAGCTTTTGTGAGATTAGTAGCCAAATCGAATTGTTTTCTTTGAAGTAGATATTGAAGTGATAAATTAGCCATTTTGATTTCTTTTTTTTTTTTTTTATGATGGATGGTTAGTGAAAGAAAATAGTACTAAGTGGATGTTTATTTTATAAATTGGAAATAATAAAGGTAGTTGTATCAAATAGGAGGGTTTAAATGAATTGCTCCTTGAAAGATTGGACTTGCATGTCAAATACCCCATTTTTAATAATAGTGGACGGCATGATGATTAAAGTTCCTATTTAATTCTTTTATTATAGTTAGTGGTATGACATAGGTATTATACTTTGATTATTATAATGAAAAGATGAAAAGAAAAGAAAAGAATTACCTTCCATCTTCTTTCTCCATCTTGCAAATTACTAACAAAGAAAAGAAGAAAAGAAAACCATTCAAACCTCCATGGCCGGACCTTGCATGCATTCTAAAGGTGAGTTAGCAAGCTCCAATCTTGATAATTCTTGCACAATTATGTTAGTAGGCTTGTACATTATCAATTTCGTGTATAAGTTTTGAGTTTAAAGCTTCCTTTAGATTTGGCTATTAGTAATAAATATGCCATATTTATGTTTGATAAAGAAACCTTGATCTTGGTTAGTTTATTAGCATGTTGATTAAAGAAAATAAGTATGAGTTATGGCTTGGGTATTTTGGAAGCAATCGGTTGGAAGCTAAGTGGCTAGACCGAATGGTTTTATGAACCTAGGAAATGAAGTTTAAGATTCGGCTACTAGGGGAAATAGTTGAATTTCATAAAAAAAAAATTTGTTGTGAATAATATGTTTGGGACTTATTTGAATTGGGTGAGAAATTATAGGGGTAAATTAGTAAAAACTATAAAACTTTGCAATTTGATTGAATTGAGTTAGATTAAGTGGAAATTATTTGAACCAAACCTCATTTGATATTTCATAGATCGGGAACAAAAAGAGAAGGAGCTAAACCGAGGAAAAACTAAGATGAATGAATAGCCGGAAATTTCAAATCTATCGACTTCTAAGGTAAGTCCTTAAGCAAATTTATGTCAAAGAATTATTTACGAACTTAGTATATAATAAATTTGGAAATTTGAGGCATGAAAATGTATGTTGGCCGAATGTAGGGGTATAAATTTGTAGTAAATTTATTTGTTGAATATACTGTGAATAATTATGTTTGGTTTAATATGTGAAAGTGATATGTTGTAAATGAGATAGTTGTGATTTTTAGTATCAAGTAATGTGTGTTGGAATGTTGAAAATGTTGAAAATTCGGGCTTAATGCCTAGCAGGTCTTGTGTCGGTGATCTAATTCGGGCTTTGAGCCTAGCAGGCTGTAACACCCCAAACCCGGCCTAAACGTTACGACCGGATCTGGCATGTCACATGAAAGGAATGTCTAAAAACTGTGCGTTCGTTAAAAAGTTCGTGTTCTTTATATTTGTTGTGAAAGGTCAAGTTTAAGTAATTTTGAATAAGAAACAATTTATTAATATTTTGGAAAATGGTTATTAAGGGTTAGGAAATTCTTATATTGAACATTTAATAATAGTAGGCAGTAGTCAAATTAAAAGTGAAACCAACCAAAACCCCAAAATTAAAGTTGTAGTGGCCTTATTACAAAACTGTAAACCAAACTTATAGTAAAACAACTCTGAAATAAATATAAAAATAAATTAAAATATTGAGCATGGCCACCTCGAGTCCGCCTCCTCTCCCAAATCCGCGATCTAATGATTACCTCCAAAATTTAAACAAAGGGATGAGTCACCGAGACTCAGTGTGCAATTCCCCTTACCACGATAACTGGGCCTAAGCCCACAGTAATATCTTAGCCCAATGCCATGGCATATCAATAATTAGTGCAATGCAATAAATCCACACGTATTCCACAAATGGGCTTGGCCCACATCCACACATATATCCACATACCACGCATGATGATGCAAAATGCTAACCCAACCCCAACCTAGTATCCAACCGCTACACACCCCTGTATATCCTGCCACCACACACCAGGGGATTACTAAATCGATCCTCTATCCGCTACACACCTCTTTGGTAGTCGTGCTGCTCAAAGTCCACTTAGTGGTCTAGCCACTGATCCACGTGATTAAATCACAATATCCACGATGTGACTCAAGGTCATCATCAATCCACTATGAGGCACAAAGCCAACATCAATCCACGATGAGGCACGAAGCCACCATCAATCCATGATGAGGCACGAAGCCACCATCAACCCACGATGTAGCTCAAGGCTAACATCAAACCATGTACATAAATGTACACCCTTTCCTTCATTAAACATATATATATCCCGAACCCCATGCACATGCAGCATAATATAATAATTGTGTATGCAGTATGACATGTATGCAAATCATATATTAGATAACGTATGAGACGAATTACCATCATAATCAGAATACTAATATACAACATAATCAAGCTAACCAACCTCTAAGGGTATAATAGTAATTTTACCTACCAAGGGTATTTTCGTAATTTACCTTCCAAGGGTATTTTCGTAAATTACCCACCAAGGATATTTTCGTAATTTACCTACCACAGGTATTTTCGTAATTTACCTACCAAGGGTATTTTTGTAATTTTACACCTGCAATGGCCTTTTTGAAGGCCCAAAGTTGCCCCGAGTGACTCGGCTACCATTTTTAGTCTATACCAGATTATTGGGCCTAAACTCATTTTGGCCCATTCGGGCCCACACGCTCGTGTGGGCCACCTAGCACAAATCTAGCCACGTATATAAGTTCCACCTAGTCTAGTTCACTATATACTATATCATCATACAATTTACTCATATGGGCCCACGGCCCTATTGGGCCCACTTCGGCCCATCGTGGCCCAAGCAGCCCAAGCCACAAGAATACTACTGATGGCCTCAACTATCGTGTCGAAGCCCCACACGTGCGCTCACACGCTCGTGTGGCTACTAATACCGTGTAACCGACATTTTCGCATTTGCCGCTCTACAGCTAGAGTAGAGAAGTACACACCTGATAGGACTCTGGTGCTAAACCACGCTGCGACCACTCCTGTGCCCAAACGCCTACCAAGGTATGTTAAATCTCCTCCTAGGATGCCCTTTATATAACTAGCTTTTCACCTTCCTTCCGTTAGCAGAGTTTAAATCCAACTGAAACTCTTACCATCCAATCCGTAAAATAAATACTCCCCTGCTTTTCATGAGATTCGAACCCAGGCTCCCTTGCAACATAATCCACGCCGCTAACCACTTGGCCACAAGCTCCTCCTGTGTCTTAAACCATGCGCAACTAAAAATAACCCAATGGCCAAGGTCTAAATTCATTTAATAAAAATAATCTAAAAGGAATGCAAGCACTACAACTAGAACCTTGGACCTCCTTCCTTCCTTGTGGCGTCACCCCCTTGTCCTTAAGTGGTGTCACTTTGCCACTACACTACACACTCCACTTGTGTCACTTTTCTTCATATTTTATTCTTAAGGCCTACCTGCCAACTTCCAGGGTTTTTTTCACCTAAAACTAAAATTTCCCTAAAGCCAAAGTTTGATCCCGGGACTTCATAGAAGCCCCCTAACCTTCCAAAATCACTTATCTAATAGGTCCAACTTACATTTAAGCCGATCTCTTGTTCTCAAATATTTTAAACGCTACTACGCTCAAGGCCCATTGGGCTCAATTCTCCTAGGCCCAATCTCAAGATGTTACAAATCTACCCTCCTTAAAGAAATTTTGTCCTCAAAATTTCTAACTACTAACAGTCACACATCCTAACCCACCACACTACGCTCTTCACAAGACTCGATTTTAATAAAACTAATATACTTTCTAACTAAATTTTGGAACCCCTTCACATAACCAACTATCTACCACCTAAGCAAACAGATATTTTTCGCACATACATACAATTCCTATATTCAAGCATCACATCCACACGTCGCAGAATAAATACAATCATTCCACATATAACAAAATATAGTAAAAATGAAACTTACGGATTTGGTCCCGGAGACTCGGGTGCCATACTTACAGAAAAGATATATATATATTTTCTAAACCATCCTTTAAAAACATTTTTGAACCCAAACCCACAGTCGAGTTTTTAAACTGGGCTCTGATACCAAAATTGTAACACCCCAAACCCGGCCTAAACGTTACAACTGGATTTGGCATGTCACATGAAAGGAATGTCTAAAAACTGTGCGTTCGTTAAAAAGTTCGTGCTCTTTATATTTGTTGTGAAAAGTCAAGTTTATGTAATTTTGAATAAGAAACAATTTATTAATATTTTGGAAAATGGTTATTAAGGGTTAGGAAATTCCCATATTGAACATTTAATAATAGTAGGCAGTAGTCAAATTAAAAGCGAAACTAACCAAAGCCCCAAAATTAAAGTTGTAGTGGCCTTATTACAAAACTGTAAACTAAACTTATAGTAAAACAACTCCGAAATAAATATAAAAATAAATAAAAATATTGAGCATGGCCACCTCGAGTCCGCCTCCGCTCCCAAATTCGCGATCTAATGATTACCTCCAAAATTTAAACAAAGGGGTGAGTCACCGAGACTCAGTGTGCAATTCCCCTTACCACGATAACTGGGCCTAAGCCCACAGTAATATCTTAGCCCAATGCCATGGCATATCAATAATTAGTGCAATGCAATAAATCCACACGTATTCCACAAATGGGCTTGGCCCACATCCACACATATATCCACATACCATGCATGATGATGCAAAATGCTAACCCAACCCCAACCTAGTATCCAACCGCTACACACCCCTGTATATCCTGCCACCACACACCAGGGGATTACTAAATTGATCCTCCATCCGCTACACACCTCTTTGGCAGTCATGCTGCTTAAAGTCCACTTAGTGGTCTAGCCACTGATCCACGTGATTAAATCACAATATCCACGTTGTGACTCAAGGCCATCTTCATGGATTTATGGTGTAGGGCCAATTCTAACAATGGTTAAGTAGGGATCCTGACATCTTCAGGAGCAAGCAAATATTTCGGGATTTAGTCGAGTGTGCCAAAATAGGTGCGTAGTTATCGCACTGTTCTCTTGTTGTGTGTATGTGTTATATATATAAATATGTATATGATGTGCATGGTAGCCAAAATAATGGCTAAAAAGGTGGATACCCATGGTGGGAAATCGATTAAACAGGTCAGTACTTTATGATAATAAGTTTCTTATGGTATACGAATGAAATTGTGATAGTATGTGATGTATGCTTATTTTAATGATATTGTGGCATGATACATGGGGCTTGGGATGTGACTATTGAAGGACAGGGAGTACATTTATGTAGGTGGTCTGATGTTAGCCTTGTGCTACATTGGCGCTTGATGTTAGCTATGTGCTTCATCAAGGTGGGATGTTGGCTATGTGCCTCACCCTGGCAGATGATAGCTGTGTGCATCACCGTGGATTGAGGATGACCTAGGGTCACCTCGAGGATATTGATATGTGGGGTCACTTAGGTGATCGGTGGCTTAGCCACGGCCTCGGGCAGCAGGTCTGCCAAGGTAGGTGTGTAACGGATGGATACTAGGTTGGGCTGGGCTTCATCTTGCATATTTATGTATGTGGACTGTATGGATATGGGCCAAGCCCATATGTGGAGACATGTGAGATAACTATGCACTGAGTCTGTTTGACTCACCCAAATTTTCTTACCAACATCGCAGGTGATTCGTAATGCTTGGACCGGGTCGGAGCGGATACAAAGGTGGCCCATGCAGAAGATGTTTTACTTAATTTTACGTACTTTATATTTTAAGTAGTTTTGAAATAATTATTTGATGTAATAAGGGCCACTTAAAGTATTTGCAACTTTATTTATGGTTCTGAAGTTTATCCTATTATTGAGCTAATAATTGGCAATATTTTGAATCAACTTATTTTATAACAACTTATATTAAAGCTTTTAAAATTGGATAATTTGTACCAATAAGGTTTTACTTGGAATCTTAAATGTGAAATGTTTTTACCAACGACAACAAATTTCATCTTTTATTTTTAAGAAAAATCTTTTCCAACATTTTCCGCAGTGACATACCAGATCCGGTCAAGGCTCGTGGGCCGGGTTTGGGGGTGTTACACAGGCCTTGTGCCGGTGATCTATTTTGGGCTTAATGCCTAGCAGGCCTTGTGCCGGTGATCTATTTTGCGCTTAATGCCCAGCAGGCCTTGTGCCGGTGATTTAATTCGGGCTTAATGCCTAGCAGGCTAAATGCTGGTGTTTTAAATCTCAGACTTCAAGTCTAGTAGGCAGGGTTCCGGTGTATGTGATTCAATTTAGTGTGTAGCTCGTTATATGCTGGCGAGTTATTTATTTTCAAGCTTTAGTTTCGAAATGGTAAAGTTATGAAACAAACCATGGAAGCTTAAATTTATGAAAGTGAATTGGTAAGTTCGGCTATAAGGTATGTATTAAGTATACTTTAATGTTACGATTATAAGCTATGATGATAAGTAAATGTAATGATGAAAGGAAGTGATGTACATATGATAGATGGAATTCGATTATATGTATACTATGAGTGAATTAGTTCTTGATAATCATGAATGAAGTAAGTATTCATACAAGTATATCTATATGCATAAGCATGTGAATAATTACTTAGTACATAATAATCTGTTGTATAGAAGTAAAAGTTGATGTAGGTATATATAATGGAATGGGATATTCGGTTTTGGTAAATTAAATATTAAGTCATGAACATTTGATGTTAAGAAATGTTTATTTAAATGCTTATATACTTGAATGTTACATTAAAGTTGCTTAAGACTTACTAAGCTAGTAAGCTTACTTTGTGTGTATCCCTTGTTTGTTTTATAGATTTTGTCAAAGCTACGGGCTCAGAGGATCTTCAAAGAAGTCAACCACACTGTCAACTCTTTTGGTACTTATAAACCTAGTTTGAACTTAAGGCATGTATAGGCTAGCTTAAGGTTTGAATGATATTTAGTTTATGTATATAAGCCATGCGAAAATGGCTCGTCTTACTATTAAATAATCTAAGGTTATGCAAGTCTTGATTAAGGTAAGAGTATAAGTTTTACATGAATGATGAATATGAATGTGTTTAAAATCATGCTAAGCATAATGTTTTGTACATGTATGTTTGATATGTAATCACATATATGAATCTTTACTAGTTCTTTGGAAAGTGAATATATATATGGGATAACATATTTGGTTATGAATAACATTGGTGCACGTGTATTTTAAATTCAATTGATGGGATTTGGTAATGAAATGATTAACTTATGGTACTATGGTTCGATTGTATTCGACCTTGATGCATGATCATTAAACAGGTAAAATCGGCAATGTAAGCAAGCATACTTGTCAGTTTGGTTAATTAATATGTTTATTATGTCATGCATTTGATTTAAAAAGTAGCCCATTTTTAGAAGCATATCATATGGTACATTTGAAACACCCCAAACCCGCCCACGAGCCTTGACCGGATCTGGTATGTTCCTCAAGTAAACTAGTTTCAAGTTCTTTTTGTAACTTAGAGAAAACTTGTGTGATTTTAAAGAAAAAATATTGTCTTGGGTTGGGCTTGTGTTGAAACGGATTAAATTTTATTTTGAAAACCCCTTTCTAAAATTAAGTGATAAAACATATAAGGTATATTAAAAAAAATGAATTACTTAGTCTTTAACTCAATAAAAATTTGTAACATAATTAAACAATAAACAGAAATAAAATGGTTCACCATGGCCTTATGGCCTTATTACATCAAACAAATCCAAATAGTTCAAAGTACTTAAATGAAATTAAAATGTCCATTAAAAATAAAAACTTCCAAGTTAAGCATGGCCACCACAAGTTCTGCCGTCCCGGTCCATCACTGTTCATCACCTGAAACATGGTCCCACAACGGGGTGAGTCAATAGACTCAATGTGTACACAGCACTAAATCATAATCGAAACAGGCATAACAATTATTACACATTCATATCATATCATACAAATTATGATGCATTCCCAAAACCCAAACCTATTAAGCCATCCGCTACACTCCCCCGTACCAACCTGTACACCGTGGGGACTACTAAGTCGACCCTCCTTCCGCTACACTCCATATCGCGGTCTTAGGTCACCGCATTCGTGGTCTTAGGTCACCACGTTTAGATTTCTGTGGTCTTAGGTCACCACATTTAGATTACTGTGGTCTTAGGTCACCACATTCAGATATCACGGTCTTAGGTCACCGTGTTTGTGGTCTTAGGTCACCACATTCACTTCCCCAAAAATAAACCCATATGCCCCATATAATAGTAATATGCATAAATATGCCAGAGTTCACATTCTTATTCTTATTCTCATGTTACAATTAACATATTTCATAATCCTAGTAGGAGTAGGAAACCTACCTGAGTACTTTGTACCATAACATGGTACCTTAGCCACTTTCATATTCTTAATATCACATATATTAATTAAACGTAGCCATAAAACATATTATGATATAGTGTGGGGTACACACCTGATTCGCTTAAGGTTTCCAATCCAAATCCCAAAAAGCTTGACCTAATGCCTTAGATCTTAAATCTCTACATTTAATCAATCATTTAATACTTAGTAAGCCATTCGGCCATAAATCCAAATCCTAGTAGGATTAGTACACTAAAACTTACCTTGGCGCCAAATCCCGAAATCTTCACTATACTCTTTCTTGTATTTGGCAAAGCTTTAAATCACTTTAACAAATTAGTTTTGGCTTTTGAATAAATATGAACTAGATCTAAAACACCAAAAATAGGCCTTGGCCGAATATTCGCATGTCTTACCTTGTGGATTTTAAATCCCAAAAATCATCGAATAACTAGGGAACACGCGGCCTATGGTGTACCTTCGGGAAAAGAACTTCTCCATCTTGTAGTTGACTTAAACAAATCCCGAAAAGATCTCTTCAAAGTTTTGGCAACAAGATATTAATGGGGTTAGTCCTAGATTTAAAAAATCTTAAAAGAAAAAGGATGAAAATCGAATGATAACTAGTTCTTACCCTTAATACAGAAGTCGACAACCCCTTGTTTGAAGTTTCAAAACTATTCGGCTATGGCCTTGATTTTAGCAAACTTTCGGCTTTTGGAAGATTATGAAAGAAGAAGAGAAAAGAGTTTGAGCAATTTGGTAATGAAGTTTCGGCTACACAAGGTGTATTTTCGGCTTGGAAAAACAATGAAGAAAGGAGATGTTTGCTAGAGAGAATTCGACAGAGAGAGAGTTAAAAGAAAGAATGAATGGCCCTCTTTTCCTTTTATAGCTGAAATTACTAACTTAGAATCCCTTACTTGGCCATCCCTCTTCTATTTTGATAGCTTTATCTCTTTAATTAAAAATTAAAGAATAATCCTCAATTATCTCTTTGAAAATAATCTAAAATAAATCATCATTTATCCACCTATTTAGCCGAGTTTTAAGGAGAATTAAACTCTTCCTTAAGAGCCCCTATTGCAGTCCATTGCTTCCTCTTTAAGTAATTAAATAAAATCACTTATAAGTCTTAGCTAGATGTCGTCCACCCCTTCCCTTGATGAGCCGAATTTAAACTTATTCTATTGGACTCCTTGTGGCGGACGAGGCCCAAATTATCCACCTAAGTGGCGCCCCTATGATTAGTTTAGCTTTAATAACGAATTGGGCATAAGCCCAATTCAGACATAAAAACACTCTCGTAAATGCTCTCATTGCTGCTCAAACCTAAGCTTGTACACATGCTGGTGGCGTCATTTACTGGGCTTTAAGTGGTGCCTCCTTGTCCAAGCCCCTTTTTGTGTCAAATTTATTCTATTAATTTTCTTAAGGCCACCTTGCCTTAAAACTTATCATTTCTAAGACATTTCCTTACATTTCCAAGTTTCCAAAAACGTTCGTTTCCCTCCTTTAAACTTATCATTTCTAAAGCATTTCCTTACATTTCCAGGGCATTTCCCTACATTTCCTTACATTTCCATAATTTTCCTTACATTTCCATACATTTCCTTACATTTCCATACATTTCCATATATTTCCTTACATTTCCATACATTTCCATACATTTCCATACATTTCCTTACATTTCCATACATTTCCTTACATTTCCATACATTTTCATACATTTCCTTACATTTCCATACATTTCCATACATTTCCTTACATTTCCAAGGTTTCCAATAATGTTCACTTTCCTATTTTAACTTGACATTTCCAAGTTTCCAAAATGTTCACATTCCTATTTTAACTTGACATTTCCATACATTCCCAGGTTTCCAAAAATATTCAAAATACATTCATAACACATAAGACATGTCATTTCGTACAATTAAATCGAAAATGCATAGGCCCTTTTCAGGATGTTACAACATTATTCATGATGGATGTTCTTAATATGACTTTAAGGTTAAGATAATTGTTGAATGTGACTAATTGTGCTTGATTGACAGCTGGTCATATTACGTGTTGAAAAACATTAGGAGTTGCATTATGGAAATTGGTATATGCGTAATTAACCTTGATTTAGGTTATGAATTGATAAACGATAAATTTGATTATATAAAGTTTAAGCATGGTTATATATACATATATATTTAGTTTTGTTATTTGATATCTTACCTAGGTATATTAAATATGGCTATGGGCATTTTCGTTCATTGAAAATTTGATTACCAAATGAATAGTGATATAGTTAGTCAATGAAAAATGTTTCTTTGTAAATCTTGGTTAAATGGTTTATGAACGGTATAAAAAAATGTTTAACTATGCTATGAAAGAACATTACATTTATTGTATTCGATCATGTTTATTTGAGATGTTAATAATCGATATGATTTGTACTACGATTGGTAATGCCTCATAACCCTAATCCGGCGACGGATACGGGTTAGGGGTGTTACAATTCAGCTCAGGTTTGTATTCTTGTGGTGTTTCCTGCAATGAAAGTTGTATAATTTGGTTATTAATTGAGTTATCTTTCTTACCTTCATCGATTGTTATCCTGGCTGAGTCAAGAGCTTGAAGACTGATTGATTCGTCACCTACACAAAGTATGAGTTTGCCTGTGGCAACATCAATTTTTGCCTTGGTAGTTGCTAGAAAAGGTCTTCCTAAAATTAAGGGGATTGAATTATCATCATCTATGTCTAAAATAACAAAATCTACTGGGAAAACAAATTTATCGATTTTTACTAGAACGTCTTCAATAATGCCCTTAGGAATTCTAACAGTTTTATCAGCTAATTGAATACTCATCCTAGTTTGTTTGGGCTTCCCTAGACCTAGTCGTTTAAACAATGCATAAGGCATGACATTTACACTTTCCCCTAAATCAGCTAACACATTATCAATAGTTAAACTACCAATTAAACATGCAATTGTAAGACTCCCTGGATCTTTTTGTTTCTGCGGTAGTTTATTTTGTAACATTGCTGAGCATGTTGCGTTTAATTCCACATGGTGCTCTTCGTCTATTTTGCGTCTGTTCGTCAAGAGCTGTCTTAAAAATTTCCTCGAGTCGGGCATCTGAAAAATAGCTTCAAGAAGAAGTAAGTTAATATGTAATTTCTTTAAAAGTTTAAGAAACTTACCGAACTGTTCTTCTGAATCGTCTCTTTTCAATGCTTCGGGATAAGGTATGCAAGGTTGGTATTCCTTTGTTACTGGTTTTGGCTTTTCTTGTGTTACCTCTACTTTACCTTCGTTTACCTTGTTTTCTAATGTCGTATTAGGTTCATCTGACTTCTTATTGTCCTAAGCTGTGATGGCTTGAATTTGCTCCTTAGGGTTAATCTCGGTGTTACTTGGTAGGCATCCTTGCAGTCGTTCTAACATAAGCTTTGTAAGTTGTTCGACTGCATTGGTGACTTCCTTGACTGGCTTAGAAATTTCCCCGATAAGGCTGATTTTGGAAGTTTTGAGAAGGTTGCTATCTTTGATTTCCTTGATTTCCTTGACCTCCTCATGAAAAATTTGGGTGGTTCCTCCAACCTGGATTATAAGTGTTACTATAAGGATTATTATTGGATCTGAAATTATTACCTATATAGTTCATCTGTTCGTTCTCTGCTCCTAGTTGGTAGGGTGGGTACTCAGGATTCACCACAGTTCTACTTGTGTCGCACTGCATGATTGGATGTGCCTGTGAAGGACACCAACTATCTAGCTTTTTATTCATCATCTCTATCTGTGTTGATAGCATGGTTATTGCATCTAGATTGTAGACTCCAGATGATTTTGTTAGTTTTCTCCTTGTAACCTGCCATTGATAATTATTCAGTGACATCTCTTCAATGAACTCGTATGCTGCTTCAGGAGTTTTGTTGTTCAGGGTTCCACCGGCAGCTGAATTGATTAGTTGCCTCTTGAGGGGTTTACACCATTATAGAATGTTTGGGCTTGTAGCCACAAGGGTAATCCATGGTGTGGACACCTTCTCAAGAGATCCTTGTATCTCTCCCATGCGTCGTATAGCGTCTGTAAATCCATCTGCACAAAAGAAGAGATATCATTCCGTAATTTGGCCGTTTTGGCCGGTGGGAAATATTTTAATAAAAACTTTTCGATCATCTGCTCCCATATAGTGATTGACCCTCGTGGTAACGAGTTTAACCACTGTTTGGCTTTATTCCTTAATGAAAAAGAGAATAATCGAAGACGTATGGCATCGTTAGAAATGCCATTTATTTTGAAGGTATCACAGAACTCTAGAAAATTAGCTATATGAGTATTAGGGTCTTCGTCTTGTAAACCATCAAATTGAACAAATTGTTGAATCATTTGTATTGTGTTAAGCATAATCAAACATAGTACGTGGAGCATTGTTATCCCCCACATCTTGTGGTTGTGGGTTATTTTGGTTCATCCCTTCAGTAGGATTGGATCTGCCTTCTTGATTTTCCTCTGTGTAATTTAGGGCTCGCTTGATTTCTCTGTGATTTCTTTGAGTGGTAGCTTCAATAATACTATCATATACCAAAGGTCCTCTCGGGTTCCTTCTAGTCAAAAACTAGAGGTACCTTGTAAGTAAAGAAAGAAAGAAAGAAAATCAGAGAAAATAAATAAAAATAAAAATAAAAGTAAAAGTAAATTGCAAAAATAATAAAAATAAAAAATAACGGCTAAAGTAATAAAAATAGAGCTTTCTTAATATTTTAGTTCCCCGGTAACGGCACCAAAAACTTGATCACTGTAAATCAGAGTTTTAAAATTTATAAAAAGAATGATCGAACCTGGAAACTAACTCTGGCAACGATTAAAGGCAAGTGTACCTATCGAATAGTAGTATAGCTTAGGCAAGAGCGGATTGTCGAACCCAAAGGAACTAAAAGTACTAATACTAACTTTCTTTTTATTATTTAGCCTTAAAAACAAAGTGAAGTAGTTTTAAACTAAATTGACGATGACTAAGCTAAGGGCATAAAGATAAAAGAGAATGAATTTGGAAATAACTTGATGAAAAACTCAGTTGATCACGACGATATCCTCAGGAAGAATCCACATAGACTTCACTTGTTATCTAACCATAAACCATATGATTTCTTTACTTAGCTTGATCCGTAGGACTCCCTAAACTATATTAAACCCTCTCTCAAGGCGAAAAACGTTTAACCCTAGGTTAATTAGTGGAACTCTCGTTCGCTTATAATAACCCCCTCAAATAGCAGTAAATCGATCAATGGACTCCCATATTAGGCTTCACCCTAATCCGGTAAAATCTCGTCACCCTATCTCTAGGCGTGCGATCAACTCCGCTTAATTATGCTATATCTAATCTTAGGCAGGGTTTATTCCTCCTGTACCTAAGCACATCAGATTAGATTAAGCAATATGATTAAGAATAAACTAAGTACTTATCATATAAATAAAAAAAAATCAAATAACAAGATTCATCTAGGTTTCATCCCCTTCAAGTATCTGAAGGGTTTAGTTCATAACAAAATAAGAAAACATCTCAAGAGAAAAGATAAAACAAAACATAAGAAATCCCTAAAACTCCCTAAAGGAATTGAAGGAGAGATCCTCCATCTTGAGTAGAACTCCGACTTCTTGAGATGGATCAACTGGCTATCTTAGAGTGATTCCATGAATGAAAGCTCTGGCAGAAGGCTTCTGCCAAACTGCGACCCCCAAGAATAGCTGCCCTGGGGTGTTTATATAGGCCTTGAGATGCTTCACTTGGCTTCTAAGTATCTCCTTCAAGTAGAATTACTATTAGGGTGTTTATATAGACTTAGGAGTATGTTTCTTTGCCTTCAAGCATCTAATTCCGTGTGAAATTGCTCTTTCCTACGGTAGGGGCACACCCATGGCACACACCCATGTAAGTCGTGGCAAGCCATGTTCAGACTTGTCGGTTGGGGCACAGCCATGTAAATCGGGGTTGAGGCTGTGTCCTAGATGATTGGTGAGGCAAGGCCGTGTGGCTTGTAGTCCAGGCCGTGCTGATTTCTTGAGTTGGCCCAATTTGGTCCGTTTTAAGCTCGTTTTGCGTTCTTTTTATCCTTGGGTGCTTTCCTAAGTATAAGACATGAAAAGAAAGGATTAAGACAACCTTTTTACATAAATCAAGGATAAATCATCCAAAAGCATACTAAATGTGGGATTCAAATATGTTACTTTTACGGTTTATCATATGCATGCTTGTACTGGTTTTGTGTTTGTACAGAGAGCATTAGAGGTTGCATCGAGATCTAGCATTTGTTACAGATCATCAAGTATACTATGGTGTGTTGTAGTTTAAGATCCTATGAACTATCTAGTGTGGTGTAGTTTACCTGTGTATCCAGGTCCATTTTACTAGGGTTCCATTGGGTGTAACATTTTAATTAGAATTGGAAAAACTTGAATATGTAAAGAAGTAGATTGACAATAGAATATGATACTGAAATAAATATAAATGAGTCAAGACTCCAGAAATAAGTTTGGATGGTATGAAAACAAAATAAATAATATGGATGCCATGGAACATGAATAGTATAATGTTAACAACATATAAAGATGTGTGAAATGTGTTTGATAGTGTTAACTAATAAGGTATGAAAAAAGGTAATTGTCAAATGGTATGTATATATTATTTGTTTTGCAAATATTGACAAATGCATTAGTTATTTTCCATATTCATATACTCCCTCGTATCTAAGATGTGATATTGTTTGATTGGTAGATTATAACTTGGCTAAATTGTGTAATGATTTTTTGCATGATCATTGTAGATGTTTATGTTATCTTGAATCATGAAAGTATCACTAAGCTTTATCGCCCAGCGTATGATTTGTTTATTCTATGCATAGGTACAAGTAATCTCGAAGTCTTGGAAAAGTGAAGTTAGCATCTGGATCACCGCTTTCGACGCAACTAAATTTGTAAAGCTTATCACATTTTAGTCAAATGGCATGTACCTAATTTTTACTTGTTTCAAGTGGTCATTTTGAGAATTGGTATTGTAAATGGTTAGTAATTATGCATGGAAGTGGTGTTGAGGTTTTGGTAAATGGTTGTTAGCATGTTAAAATTATGGAATATGATGAATTGAAGCCTTAAAGGCATTCATGTATGCTATATATGCTAGTCAGACAATGTATGGAATTAACTTGTGGAAAAATAGGGGTCATGCGTGACTTAGGTTCCTCAACGTCATGACGAGGGCAAGACAAATAATCACGTCACGATGATGTACTCTCAACATCATAATGAGCCAAGACAGTATGTTGCATTGTGATGAGGAGCTCATGTAGTCGCGAGGTCAACCCAACATTTTGTATATTTAACAATTTGGTCCTAATCCGACCTCAGGTTAACAAAAAAGCTTTTGAAAGCTCAATTGAGACTAAAAAATGATTTTGTATCATACACATTTGATACTCATATTTAAATGTTTTAATGTTCTCAAATTGATTATAAATTACTGTAGTTGGTCCGACAAGGAACGTTGCATCCTGTAGCTCAGATCTGGTGATCGGGTTAGGTATGAGATGTTACACTATCATTATTTGCAGTAAACGTGTTCTCTCTAAATACAAAAGACTTTCTTAGAATTATTATTTAATTGATTGAAATTAAATTGGAAGACCCTCTACCTGGCCCAATCATTGGGTCCGAGTACAAAGTGTCACAAGAAACTCGCGTCATTTAGCAATATTTTTAACTCGAATTATTTAGCACTTAAACAATATCAAATTACACAATGTAACTGCAACTGCAACTCATATCATTCGAGCAATAAATTATTAAATTTTGGTACCTTATTAAACCTAGAAGTTATTTACAAATTTAAATTTAATACATACATATCCAACTTAAACCCTGAGGTGTGCCCTCCAAGTGTGCTCATCTATTACATGAAACAATTACTATGCCCATATCTTGAATCTGGCGGTGTCTGGCTTGGTCCCTCCACTCGATTCTCGAGTCTTCTTCTACCCCGCATACACGCAGTAAATTTTATAAGTTCAAAAGAACTTAATGAGATCTTGTACATTGTTATTCATAAAAGTCTCTTTAAAAGTTTAGAGAAAGAGATTTTATGCACAGATGTAAAACTTCTTGAATTTCATAGGAGAATTCGTAAATTTTTTTGGTGTAGCCAATGCCTTGCTTTCTCTGAGCTAACTATCGATGAACATAACCACTAGCCATAGCTATGTTCTATCAACAATTCTTTCTTATGGGTCTTGACCCTATTTACCATTATTCCAGACTTTCCTTACACCCATCATGACATGTCTCATCACTGATACTCATATTTGCCTACACAGATTGGCTACATCTATTGTTGTAACATCCATATTTTTTAAAACAAATTCTGTTAAATTGAATAAAACTAATGGATAGTCAAGTGGTTAAAAGCTTTAAAAGTTTCCAAAAGGTCCTAGGTTCAAATCTCCTCACTCCCACTTTTTTATTTTAATTTTTGGTCAACCTTGTCATGCTATACATGACCTTTTCGTCCAACTCTCTCTTACCTTATTTAGGGAGATTCTTTACTTTCTTTTTATGTCAACAAACCTTTTATGCTCCAACATGATCCCCATTTTGCTCCATTGTCTCCTCTACATGCCCTTTTTCTCCATCTTTACCATATGAAGAGATTTATTGTACCTAGATAACATTTTTACCTAATGAACCATTTTTTACAAAACACTTGTAACACCCCCTAACCCGTATCCATCGTTGAAATAGGGTTACAGAGTATTATCGTAGTTCACCTAACATTCTCATGCAATTTGTATTAAACATACTATTCATACTCTAAATTTTTCTTATTGTCCCTTGAATGGGCACTCGAGGCCCAAAATGAGTATTGGAATCGAATCGGGACTTAATCAGAATCTCTATGAATTTTTTGCAAAATTAAAAAATTTTTCTAAGGTACAGGGCTCACATGCCTGTGTGGTCCAAGGGACATGCCCGTACTACATGCCGTGTCCGATTTAGGGTGCTCTCTGACTTGCACCACATGGCCATGCCACAAGCCAGTGTGCTAGGCCGTGTGGATAATTAATTTAACTCAAATTAGGTGTAGGTTTCACACGGCCAAGACACATGCCCGTGTTCTAGGCCGTGTCTCCCACGCGGCTGACACACACGCCCGTGTCTCTGCTCGTGTCTCAATTTTGAGCATTCTGTTTTCTTGAATTTAAGGTGCAAGGGACACACGGCCTAGACACACGCCCGTGTGTCTACCCGTGTGGAAAAAATGAAGCCATTTCTTAGCTTCATTTTCTCACCCAATTTTTCCAACAACCTACACCAATACTTGCATGAATATACAGCCAGATCAAGTGTTAAAACCAAACCTCAACTAACATCTATCATGGAATAATATCTCATGCCATTTATGTTTATAATCATACTTTTAGTGCATATTGAAGATAAATATAGTCTATTCATGTATATTTAACACATAAACATTAAACATAAGATAACTTACAAACATCCCAAATAAATCATTACTAGCCATTCCAATGGCTAGATTACAAAACATCACTTACAATTCATCATTTGACCAACTAAGCCTATACATGCAATTATACCAAAATGAGATGTCTAAATATACCAAAATGGAGATAATGGATAGTGTGATCATGCTTTGACTGATCCTCCAACCTTCACGAGCTTATGAGCAGTATAAAACAAGGGAAAATTAAACGGGGTAAGCATTTTCATTCTTAGTAAGTTCGTATAATGGGAAATAAACTTACCGATTATATTTATTAATACAAGCATACATAACACAAATCCATCAATTTTGGGTAAGTTACCTACACACACAATCACTTATTCAAACAAGTTAGTCACATAATCTCATATGAATTTCAAGTAAAACATAGATGAGCTCATTACATACAAACTTCCATTAATTCTGCCTTTCCATATTTCAAGATTCTTTTCCATTGAACCAATGAGATTTCGATGGATGTTCGAGTAGAGTTTTCATGTGCAATAGAACCCATTAGGGCACGTAATAAGAGGCACACTCTTGAGCCATAATTTTTCACAACCGAATTTCCAGTCCAGGCTGAATCCTATCGATAGCACATGCTCTAGGGAGCTTAATTTGGATTACCCGTCTGGCTAAATACAATTTATTGTATATGCTCAAGAGGACTCACATTAGGATTACCCATCCGGGCTAAATCCTTTATACAACATGTGTAATGTTATTCCCATATAAGAATATCACCTTATTCCATCGAATCCTCAACATTCACCCGGAACATGACAATTTATCCACATTTCAAACTTATGATTATTTCATTAAGGATATCATCTCATACACATCAACAAAATCATACCATTCAATTCAGGCATATAATACACACATTTAAGTTACACAAACTTACCTTGACAATTGTTCGGGTTTGAATTCCAACTAATCCGAAACTTTTTGTTTCTCTTGATCTAATTCCGTAGTTGGTCTTTACGGGTCTACATAAGCAAATTTAATTATTAACTCATCACATTTTACATACATTTGCATTCTACTACATCCTCAGCAAATAACTATTTTTCCCCTACTCTTTTCAAAAATTCCAATTGTATCCTTACGCTCGAAAAATGAAATTCATGCAATCTAGTCCTCTTTCCAAGCTTAACCAAGATTTAATAACAATTTTTACAGCACACACATTTGACAAATTTCAGAATTTTCCATGGGTTTTACCACTTTTTTTGTAACACCCCAAACCCGGTCTATGAGTTAAGACCAGATTTGGTATGTCACACGAAACGAACATACATCTAGTCATCTAATTATTTAAAGACAACAGATCCTCAAAACTACTTTGGAATTGAAGTTTATTAAAAACCGAGGTAAATTTAAAATCTATGATTTAAGACATAAGAGTTTATAAATTTGAAACTAAAAAATATTTGATTAAAATTTTCGAGAAGTTTAAGAGAGTTCAAAAGAAATTGAAAACAAGATTCTTAAAAGAATTCTTATAGAAAAATTCTGAAATAATGATTTTAAGAAAACCCTTTTAGAATGAAAATTTTAGAAAATAAAATAGTCCCATTTAAGTATCTAAAACATAATTAAAATCTATCCACGAGTAAAACATCCATAAAATAATACCAAAGGCCTTATTACAACACCACTAAAATAGAAATTAAATAAAAATACTTAAAAGAAGTTCAAAGTTCATATAAACCATTAATCGTAATATGGCCTCCACGAAGTCATCCTCGACCCAAGCCTCCATTACTGATTATTACCTGAGAAGGATAAAAGAAACGGGGTGAGTTACTTAGAACTCAGTGTGTAACCCACTTACCATAGTCCACTGGGCCAAAACCATTTAAGCATTTACTTGGGCCAGAGCCCATTTACAATTATAACAGTTTAGCATGTATAACATGCATGTGATATGCAATTCCCCAAACCAAACCTAAATTTCCATCCGCTACACCCCACCCGTACCAACCAACACACCTGTGGGGAGCTTTAGTCACCCACCCTGCCAACACACCAACTGGGCAATTAAGCTATATTAAACTGGGCAATTAAGCCATTAAACTGGGCACGAAGCCATTAACTGGGCATGAAGCCATTAAACTGGGCATGAAGCCATTAAACTGGGCACGAAGCCATCTTCTCTTCATCAAATATCCCAACCCATGTAATCATGTATAAAAAATGTATAACAATTTATTCATATGATAGTTCCAACATAAGGCCCATAAAAGAATTTTTACACTTTAGCCCATATTAAAATTTGGCCCATTTCACAATTTGGCCCATATCACAATTTGGCCCATTTCATCTCATATCACACTTGGCCAATTTTATCAAATAACTCATATGGCCCATTTATCACTTTTTTTTTATCATTTTAGCCCATTAAGGGCGATTTCAAAATTTTCACGATTTTAATACCGATTTCATGATCTTATCACTAAAGTATTAATTATACCATATTTTTTCGATTTTACCAACTTTTGCGATTTTTAATCCAATGCTTAATAGTGGTATAGTCATCTAACCCATAAAATAAGTGTGAGATTACACACCTGATTACGGTAAGGACTACACTTTCCCGATCGTCGATACCTAAATACGTATCACACTCGATTAGAATACTAACACTTAAAATAAATCTATGCTAAAGTAGGCAATCTAGATTTTTATCCTCGGAATCTCGAACAACAACTATTTGTCGGTTCTCCCTGATTGACGGTTCACAAACCGATGGAAAATCTCGGATTGCCGAAATAGCCCTTCGCTTGAATCTAGAGGGAATAGCGAATCCGCCCTTCTTTCGAACACTATTCACCACCCTTTTGACCCTATCTTGCTTGCCTCCATTGAAAAAATAATATTAGTCCAACTAATATTTTGGAAATTAAGTCTATAGGTTTTAAGGGTGAAATCAGCTTACCACAAAATCTTACGTTCACGGAATGAAAATCAAGCGATAACGTCCCTAAGATAAAATCGATTAGTAACCCATCTTTAACGAAAAAAATTGAGTAATATGGAAGTCCTTGATAGAAATTCTTACCTTAACACTTTGAACCGAATCCTAGCGATTCACAATGATTACGAATACTCCGAGTTTCGGCCTTCTCTTTATCACTATAAAGACAAAAAAGATTTTCTAAGAGAAAGGGATAGAGGATGCTATTTTTGATCAAGAGACCCTCCCAAACCAATATATATATATTCGGCAAAAGAAGAAAATAAAGAATCGAAGAGGGTTCTTACCGATTGATTAAAACGAAGGTTGAAAGAATGATTAATAAGAAAATATATGTGAAGAGGGAGATTCGGCTATGAATAAAAATTGAAGAAAATGGTGTTAGCACCATTCGGCCATGGGGAAAGAAAAGAAAAGAAAATGGCCTTTGTGTTTTGGTGATTTGGCACTAAGCTAAAAAAGAACTTGAGAGGTCAGGCAAAATTTAGACGAAATGGTCAAAAAAAATGACCAAAAGAAGAAAACAAGATGTTCACTAATGCACGAAATGCATTTGGATAGGGAGAGAAAGATGGAAAGAAATGTTTTTGTGAAAAGCACAAAATGACCAAAATGAAAGTGATCAAACTTGCTACCATCCTTACCAATGCTTCCAACAATATTCGGCCACCCCCTAGCCCCTAAAACCGTCCAAGTTCATGGACAAAGTTTGGCCATTCCAAACTTTCCAAAACACACCCCATAAAGAGTGCCTTATGTCCCCCCTACATAACATAAGCTCATGATTCCTTTCTCTATCTTCAATTCTTACCTTAAGCCATTAGCCATCTTGCCGTAAAAATATAAAGTCCAACCTACCAAAAATAGAGCTTGGCCGACACATGCTAGAAGAGTGCAAAATTAAAGTCACAAAATGCATACCATGGGATTGAACCTCTTCCTCAAGCAACACTCATGGCGCCAACTCCACTTTACTACTAGCTCACTTATGCTAACTTTTGTCACTTAATTTCCTTAAACAACAAGGTTACTAGTTCCACTTCAATAAAGTACTCATTACTAAAATTTATTCTAATTCCGAATAAATCCTGAGCCTTCTCAAGAATATATTTAACACACAAATTTATTCATTCACTAACTAAGCACCAAAATTATGCAACACATAAATTCTAAATTTTTTTTCAGGATGTTACATTTTTATTTTAGTCCGTAAATCAAGTTTCCATGAAAATTTGCTTTGTAAAAGTTGTTTATCTATCAACTATCTTTCATTTTCTACCATATATTTCAAATTTCCAGTATTGACATCCATGGAAAAGTTTCTACACTTTGTTATCTTTTCAAATAAACCCCATAAATAGAAATATTAGGCTAATCCGATTCTAAAAATATAAAAATCATTAAAAACGGGACTTGATTTTATTCCTTTTTAAGCTTGAAAAGTTTTGTTCCTCTCTCCTAAGGTTTCCATCGAAAAATTGGGGAAGATGAATAGAAAATATGATAATTTCTTTTTATTTTTCTATCATCTTTTAATTTTGTTGACTTCCAATTTAGTCCCTAGTCATTTCTAATTTTTCCATTGATGACTCATAAAAATCTCTACTAACTCTCCTTCAATGGTCTAATTACCAAATAAGGACATTAAGTTTTGAATTCTATAGCTATTTAATACTTATAGCTACTAGAATCCAACTTTTGGATTTTATGCAATTTAGTCATTTACCTAATTAACCACACAATCGATAAAATTTTCGTATCAAATTTTCATGTGACCTTCCTATCATAATTCCATATGTAAGACCCAATTTATGTCCGGGCCCAATTAACCAATTTATTAAATTAAAACCAAACAAAAAATTAAAAAACCAATCAATAATAGTCCAATAATAAAGTCCAAAAATAGTTTGTTTTTACGGACCCATTACATTGACCCAAAAACACTACCCAATTTACAAACCCAATGATTTACAGGCCCAAACCCGAACGGCCCTACAGATTTAGCTAAACAGAAACCCTAGGGTACGCCGCAGGCCTCCCTGGCGCTATTTCAACAGCTTCTACGATGCCCCACGTACACGTCGCCATATCAGTGGTCCTTCCTACGCGCACTGTACCTCCGCCAACAAGCATACGGCCTCTGTACCTGCTCAAAAATGGGACAAACAAGCAGCAGCAAGAAAAAACAAAAGAGAAAAGTGATTTTATTTTTTATTTCTATTTTCAATTTCGGCCTCTAAAAGGACCAAAAGAAACGATTGTAACTTCTTCTTCACTTCTTCACAATTTTTGAATACAGAATAAAAAAGTTTAGCAATATAGTAATCAGAATAAAAAAAGGTGTTCCTTTTCGATTTCATTTTTTCTTTCGTGTTTCTTTTTTTTCTTTCTGCATTTTTTGTTCATTTTGTAATTTAAAGAAAAAGGGAGTTACCTATGTGAGAGGGAATCGTCAGACCACTTTCTTCATAGAAATTGAAGCAAAGAGGGCCTTCGGTGATTAAGAACGGGGAAACCCTTGTTTTGGCTCGAAGGAGAATGGCCGATTGGATCTAAAACGACCACTGCTCGCCATTTACAGTGGCATTTCGGTGGTAGAACAAATTATTTTTCCTTTCTGCGACTGAGGAAGAAAATAGGGGGTACTATGGTTTGATCTAAAATAAGTGTTAATTTGTTTTTATATCCTGTTTTTAAATCATTGAAGAAACGCCATTGTTTAAGCCTCGCTTCAATAGCCTTGAAACATTGCCTTGTTGGCCAATGCCCAATGACCCGATTTGACCTGACCCGATGTCCATTCAGGATCCGCGTGTTTTATTAATAGGAGTTAATTTGTGCATTCAGTCCCCCGATTTTGTGTTGACATCTGACTGGTTCTTCTTTTTATTTATTCCGTTCTTTTAATTTTACCTCAAGGATCTCCGCTCCTTTTCAATTTAGTCCAGCTTGAACGTTTCATTTTGGTTAACTGAAATATTTGCTAGATTAGTCACTAACTATTTGAGCGCATTTTAATTCAGTCCTTAACTCTATTTAAATTTTTATAATATAGCTTGTTAATTTTATTTTCACCTCAATTAAGTTTTTTTAGTCTATAAAATTTATCCATTATTTATTTTCAAAAGTTGTTTTAATAAATTATTTTGAAAGTTTTAATTTACTTTAAACTTTCATTTATATATATTTATTTTATTGTATAAATATTTAATTTCAAAACCATATATTATGTATTTATTTGATGACTTATGTAATCTCTTTATATGTTATTATTTTGTACATATATACATATATAATAATAAGATTTTGTACATATTATTGATTCTTACATAGCGTTTAATTTGTGAATAATGCTCAATTAATGTTTGTACATCTTGTACCATAGCATGCTTCAAATTCCAGTACATGTATGCCTTATATAAAATATTTTGTATACATTAAGTTCATCTTAAAATTTCACGTACATAAATTTTTTTTAAGATAAGGCAATATTTGTCTGTTTAGAAGTACGAAAAATTACATCCTAACGTGCTGGGTGTTGATTTGTCATCCAACTAAATAACCAAATACCATTTTCATATGTTTTGAAGATCAAAGATGATTCAATGTCAGATTATAAATGTGTTATATCCTAACGTGCTGGGTATGATACTTTTATTCCTTTGAAACAAGTTAATCTTGAGATTCAATTCAGATTTAATAAATTTTTTAAGATAAGGCAATATTTGTTTGTTTAGAAGTATGGAAAATTTCATCCTAACGTGCTGGGTGTAGATTTTTTGTTCAACTAAATAACCAAATACCCTTTTCATATGTTTTGAAGATCAAAGATGATCTCGATGTCAGATTATAAAGGTGTTATATCCTAACGTGCTGGGGATGGCATTTTTATTCCTTTGAAACGAGTTAATCTTGAGATTCAATTCAAATTTAATAAAATTTTAAATTATTTACTCAAGATATTTTCAAGTTTTCGACATTAGGACAACATTAATCAATTTGGTACCAACTTTGGGCATTGCAAGGGTGCTAACCCTTCCTTGCACATAATCAACTCCCGAACCTGTTTTCTCGAATTTCACAGACCAAAATATTTTTATAGGTGACCTGAACACACCTAAACAAGAAAGGATCAGTGGAGACTCCCTATTTTTAAAAGTCAATTCCCATTTTTCCAAACTCGATAAAAAAATGGTTTCGACAGCTTGGCGACTCCACTGCGGACTTCGTGAGAGTCAGGCCATAAATTGATTAATTTTTGTCCTTTTGATCAAAAATTTGGAAAATTATTTTGAAAAATCATGTTTTTTTGACGCATTTGTTTGTGCTATAATGTCGAGTTTCATGAATTACTTTGGCATTGTATTGCATGACCGATGTGGTCACACCTTTAGGTAGGAGTGAGAAACTAAGCTTTCGTGAGGTTTTCACCTCCTGTATGGGTTAGTGGACCGCTTTCGGGATACACCTGTACCTATGTGTTTCATGAGATTTTCATCTCTACATGGCCATAGGGAAATGTATTCCCCTAAATCGAACTCGATCTATACGAGCCTATAATAGGTGAGGATTGAGGAATCTGCTGGTTCAGGTACCCATTCTTTAGAACCAAGCCGCATATAGCAGCCCTAGGTGCCTACCCTAGATAGAGCCATACCAAGCCCTAGTGGTCACCCGGTCAGGTGTTTTATGATTGTTTATTTCTCTTACACTAATATGTTTTCTATTGTTTTGATTTCATTGCGTTGCACTCATTCCATGCATTTGCGTTGCATTACATCATATGCATTAGATTTCATAAGAAGGCCCTGATTGGTTAAAGTTATTTCAGCATTAACCTGGACACCGGCAAGCACCCCTACGGTACTCGAACCAAAACAAAAAATATGGAACAGAGAATAGAGAAGCTTGAACAATCTAAAAAGAGATGTAGCTACAAATGCAGGAGCAGCTTGCTAAGATCCAGCATTATATGATGGATTGGATGATAGAATCGTAAAAAACCATGATGTCCCAATTAACTCAATTACTGGCAGATAAAGGAAAAGCCCCCATGGTTAACACTGCTGAAGACAGTGAGGAGCGACTATCTCTCCCGATTCTCACCCTAACACATCCTAAAGTGCATCCACGAAAGACATCCGTCATAATTAAACCTCAACAATTTCAAGAAGGTGGTTTGATACCGCCAAATTTCCAAGCTGGATCAGGTTCCAATTTAGTAGACCATCTGATTAATGCTGTTATTCCCGACCTTGATGAGGCAGCGGAAGAGGAAAAGGCAAAGTATGAATTACCAAAATAGCTAGAAGAGCGTTACAGATGGTTAGAGGAGAAATTTAAGGCTTTAGAAAGTGCTGATAGTTGTTATGGGATCGATGCTAAGGATTTAAGCTTGGTCCCTGACTTGGTACTCCCATACAAGTTCAAAATACGAATTTGATAAGTATAATGGGACAAGTTGCCCCGAGGCTCATATTACTATGTTTTGTAGAAGAATGAGGGGGTACATTAATAATGACCAACTATTGATCCACTACTTCCAGGATAGCCTGGTAGGAGCAGTAGCCAAATGGTATAACCAGTTGAGTCGTGCCAGAATTGGTTCATGGAGAGATTAACCCATGCATTCATAAAGTAGTATAGTCATGTGACGGACATGACTCCCGACAGAATTACTTTTCATAACATGGAGAAAAGGGTGAATGAAAGTTTTAAATAGTATGCACAATGGTAGAGAGAGGTTACCATCTAAGTCCAACCACCACTTTTGGAGAAAGAGACTACAATACTCTTTATTAATAGACTGAAGGCCCCGTTTATCACTCACATGCTAGGAAGCGCTACAAAGTGCTTCTTAGACATCGTAATGACTGGAGAAATGATTGAGAATGCCATAAAGAGTGGAAAGAAAGATGCTAAAGAAATTACCAAAAGATCAGCCCCGAGAAATAGGGAAAATAAAGTGAATAGCTTGAGCAAGCGTCGTAAATTAGTCACTGTAGGTCAACCGAGGGTTGTGAAAACTGGTCATCAGGGCTTATCAAGACGAGAATCCAGTGCAAAGTAACTCCAGTTTACACCAAATCTGATGACATATGGGGAGTTATATCAAAGCCTATTTGATGCACGTGAGGTGGCTCCTCACTACCCAAAACTGATGCAGCCTCCATATCCAAAATGGTATGACCCAAATGCCCAGTGTGAGTACCACGCGGGGGTCATAGGGCATTCGATATAAAATTGCCTCGCTTTCAAGAAATTGGTGGAAAAATTCATCGGCATGGGTATTGTGAAATTAGATGACACGCCAAATGCAGAAATATAAGCCTGGGAGTGTTTTGAGCAATAGGATTGTGGAAGAGACATTTATTTTTAAGGCTAATCTAGAGTAATATTCGAAACACACTTATTACTTTCAACCTAGAGGTAATAGGAGTCATTTTATAAAATAGGCTCGTGTTCAGAATCTTTATTTCAATAAAAAGCATCTTTTTGAGAAAATATTTTTACATTTATAGATTTTTTTTGGTACTTTGGATTACTATTTAAATATTCTCTCATTACTTATTCATGATCGTACCATACAGATAATCATTCTTGGAATCACTTTTCCAGAATTTACCTTGGTACACACAATGGGTCCCCAGATATCAATGACATGGACGACGCTGTTACGGACTCCCCTTTTGAATGAAATAAGGGTCTAAGGGATCTCAAGACTTTGAAGATGACAGAAATTGTAACATATCTTCTGATTTGTTAATACTGGATGAAAAACAGATCCTACGTCGTGAGCTGAGGAAGGAGATGAAGATTAAAGCCTAGCTTAATGCAGAAATAAGATTTCCTATATGTGGGGCATGGACGTTACCAAGCCAGTTTCATCAAAAGCTTCTAGCCAACATTGATTAGTTTTCGTGGATGTCGATTATTTCACTAAGAGGGTGAAGGTCACTTCATATGCCAATATTACAAAGTCAATAGTCATTAGAACAAAAAAGAGAAAGAAAGAAAGAAAGAATAATGACAAAAAAAATGTCAAAAAGATCACATTTAACAGCACAATGTCAAAGTCTATGGTCTGTTCAAAGATTAGGTGCTACATATCAATGCAACAAAAGCAACCAAAAAAAAAAGATCATAAAAAGACCAAGACTTGTAAAGATTGGTATACAAAAGTTACGATTTACCCTCTATGCTTATCAAATGTTGACCAAGATTGTCCGGGGCAATACATTTCTCATTGGTTTCGCCCATTGAAGTCAAAATTCCTTTTTCTGAGTTTTATCAGAACTGAAGTTGGATGACGCAGAATGGATCCAATTCCAATATGATCAATCATATTTGTGAGAAAAAGTTAATAGATATCCGTTACAATCAAATGATGCGGGTTTACGACAAAGAGGTTCATCTTAGGAAATTCCCAAAAGGGGGACCTGACATTGAAGAAGATCCTTCATATGCAAAAGGATTTCAGACAAAAATGGAGGCCAAACTAGAAAAGACTTTATGTAGTAGAAAAAGTCTATTCTGGAAGCATTGACCAAAATGGATGACAAGGACCTACCCAATCCAGAGAATTCAGTTTTAATAAAAAAATCCAAAAAAGAAAAATAGAAATTTTCAGCAAAAAAGAAGAAAAATGAGAGGCTAAGGTGAAAACCCGAAAGGGCACTTTGAGACCAAAGGGGATTTGAGTTGAAAACCCGAAAAAGGCGGCTCAAATTTTGATCAAGAATGGGGGCATATAGCAGTCCTACTATGCTTGAATTAACAATGAATAAGTATGCTACGTCTTGGGGCATCGACAAAGTACTCTAGATCCCCTAAACACATATTGAGCTTAAAATGGTCCTCAAGAAGTTTGAACAGAGAAGCTCAGGCTGTGATATCTGGGACACCTAGTTTCCATTTTACCCATTTTAAATTTGTTATTTGTGATTATATTGTTCTTTTCAAAATATGACTCACAATAAATTTCTTTCTTGATTGCGATTGCTATCTTTGCATAACTTATTTGTTTCGGGCTATGCTCCTAATTAATTTCCTTCTTGTCCATGTTATGATCTTTTTCAGGGATTTTTCATTGAAATAATGATTAGTGGACTAATAATATTTTCATAAAATGAGTTTCGCATATTGCTCTGGAAATTTTTGAATAATACAGGAACTCGAAATAGGGCTATTGTTTAAAACTCACCAAGTTTAAGAAAGAGTCTAAATTGAGGCTATCTCATTGGATTTTCTGTTAAAAATAGTTAGTGATACAATCCCGACGAAAATGGAAATCATTCTCCAGAGAAAAATTGATATTCTACATTCACGCGAGCATCATACATACACATCTGGTTGGGTCACCCGAGGAGTGATCAGTTGACGGAACAAGCTACAGGCCCCATATCCCCTAGTTATAGTGGGATAGATAGATGCTGATATAGATCCTATGCCTTTGATTAGCAATGGGATGGATTGAAAAAGAAACAAATCCTATATTTTGGAGTTGCAGTAGGATGGATTCAGATCTTACACCCCTAAGTCACAATGAGATGAACTCTGAAGTTACAGTGGGGCAAAGCTGTTGAACAAGATAATCATTTTCTCGGGTTTTCTGTTGAAAATACCAGTCGAACAAGATGGCAGCATAATACATCAGCAATATAGCCGTGATAAATAATGAGCGATGATGCCTTAAAACTTTTAAAATGGGATCATTCTCATGAAATTCTGCATTCATGCAAAACACATTTAGTTAGGAGCATTTGATTCATTCCGATCATTGCATCCTAATTATTGTAGAAAATTATTCTCATGACATTTTGCATTCATACAAATGTCATCCATAGGACACATTTAGTTAGGAGCATTAGATTCATTCCGATCATTGCATCATAATCTTGGTAAAAAGGGATCATTCTCATGAAATTCTTCATTCATGCAAAACACATTTAGTTAGGAGCATTGGATTCATTCCGATCATTGAATCCTAATCATTGTAGGAAATCATTCTCACAACATTCTGCATTCATACAAATGTCATCCATAAGACACATCTATTTAGGGGCATTTGATTCATTCTGATCATTGCATCCTAATCTTTGTAAAAAGACCATTCTCATGACATTCTGCATTCATGCAAATGTCGCCCATAATACATTTAGTTAGGAGCATTTGATTCATTCCGATCATTGCATCCTAATCATTGTAAGAAATCATTCTCATGACATTCTGCATTCATACAAATGTCACACATCTATTTAGGGGCATTTGATTCATTCTGATCATTGCATCCTAATCATTGTAAAAAGACCATTCTCATGCATTCATGCAAATGTCGTCCATAATACATTTAGTTAGGAGTATTAGATTCATTCTGATCATTGCATCCTAACGATTTTGCATAAACACAAAATTGATTTTACAGGGCAAGTCCCCTAGAGGACGTTGTCGTAACATCGGTGAGTTCGAAGGTCTTGCCTTTTTGAGCGAAGCAGATCAAAGATAGCAGATCTGGCAATCCTGAAGTTGTATCAGCAGATCGAAGCGATACAAGTCTTATCTCTTCGAAGTTCCAGTGGAGTAGGTTGAAATTACAAATCCCTCCTCCCTGAGTTTACAATGAGGATCAGTCCGTATTTCTTTGAAGTTTCAGCAGAGAAGATTGAAATTACAAATCTATTCTCTCTGAATTTCTATCTCCTCGAAGATCTAGTGGAGTAGGTTGAAATTAAAAATCCCTCCTCCCTGAGTTTACAATGAGGATCAGTCCGTGTTTCTTTGAATTTTTAGCAAAGAAGATTGAAATTACAAATCTCTTCTCTCTAAATTTCTATCTCCTCGAAGTTTCAGTGGAGTACATTGAAATTACAAATCCCTCCTCCCTGAGTTTATAATGAGGATCAGTTTGTATTTCTTTGAAGTTTCAGCAGAGAAGATTGAAATTACAAATTTCTTCTCTCTGAATTCTTATCACCTCGAAGTTCCAACGGAGTAGGTTGAAATTACAAATCCCTCCTCCCTGAGTTTACAATGAAGATCAATTCGTATTTCTTTGAAGTTTCAGCAGAGAAGATTGAAATTACAAATCTCTTCTCTTTGAATTCTTATCACCTCGAAGTTCCAGCAGAGTAGGTTGAAATTACAAATCCTGTCTCCCTGAGTTAACAACGAGGATCAAACTTTATTTTCAAGAAGTTTTAGTAAGAAGATTGAAGTTACAAATCTCTTCACCCTGAATTTCTATCTCCTCGAAGTTCCAATAGAACGGGTTGAGGCTACAAATCCCTCCTTACTGAGTGTATTGAGGTTCAACTTTCATTTTCAAGAAGTTTCAGTAAGAAGATCGAAGCTACGAATCTGTTCTCTTTGAATTTTCATCTCCTCGAAGTTCTGGTGGAGTAGATTGAAACTACAAATCTCTTCTCCCTAAAATTACATTGGAATAGGATCGAAGTGCCAGTTCCCAAAACCCTGAAGATGCAGCCGGATGGAACGAAGCTACTCAACAAAGAAAAGCACTGAAAGAGGCACGGCCGGACAAAATTGGCCCTTTTTGAAGTCTTTTCTCTATTCTCGTTACACAACAATGAGCAAAGACGGGCAGCTATAAGACCCAATTTATGCCCGGGCCCAATTAACCAGTTTATTAAATTAAAACCAAAAATCAAAACCAAACAAAAAATTAAAAAACCAATCAATAATAGTCCAATAATAAAGTCCGAAAATAGTTTGTTTTTACAGACCCATTACATTGACCCAAAAACACTTCCCAATTTACAAACCCAATGATTTACAGGCCCAAACCCGAACGGCCTAACAAATTTAGCTAAACAAAAACCCTAGGGTGCGCCGTAGGCCTCCCTGGCACTGTTTCAGTAGCTTCCATGATGCCCACGCGCACGTCGCCATGTCAGTGGTCCTTCCTACGCGGACCGTACCTCCGCCAGCAAGCATACGGCCTCTGTACCAGCTCAAAAATTGGACAAACAAGTAGCAGCAAGAAAAACAAAAGAGAAAAACAATTGTATTTTTTATTTCTATTTTCAAATTCGGCCTTTAAAAAGACCAAAAGAAATGATTGTAACTTCTTCTTCACAATTTTTGAATACAGAATACAAAAGTTTAGCAATACAGTAATCAGAATAAAAAAAGGTGTTCCTTTTCTATTTCATTTTTGCTTTCATTTTTCTTTTTTTCTTTCTACTTTTTTTTTTCATTTGTAATTTAAAGAAAAAGGGAGTTACCTGTGTGAAAGGGAATCATCGAACCGCTTTCTTCACAGAAATTGAAGCAAAGGGGGCCTTCGGTGATTAAGAATGGGGAAACCCTTATTTTGGCTCGAAGGATAATGACCGATTGGATCTAAAATGACCACTACTCACTGTTTACAGTGGCGTTTCGGTGGTAGAACGGATTGTTTTTTCTTTTTGCAGTTGAGGAAGAAAATAGGTGGTACTAGGGTTTGGTCTAAAATAAGTGTTAATTTGTTTTTAAATCCTGTTTTTAAATCATTGAAGAAACGGCGTCGTTTAAGCCTCGCTTCAATAGCCTTGAAATGGTGCCGTGTTGGCTAATGCCCAATGACCCGATTTGACCCGACCCGATGCCCATTCAGGATCTGCGTGTTTTATTAATAGGGGTTAATTTGCGCATTCAGTCCCTCGGTTTTGTGTTGATATCTGACTGGTCCTTCTTTTTATTTATTCCGTTCTTTTAATTTCACCTCGAGGATTTGCGTGCCTTTTCGATTTAGTCCAGCTTGAAAGTTGCATTTTGGTTAACTGAAATATTTGTTAGATTAGTCCCTAACTATTTGAGCGCATTTTAATTCATTCCTTAACTCTGTTTAATTTTTTTATAATATAGCTTGTTAACTTTATTTTTACCTCAATTAATTTTTTTTAGTCTATAAAATTTATCCATTATTTATTTTCAAAAGTTGTTTTAATAAACTATTTTGAATGTTTTAATTTACTTTAAACTTTCATTTATATATATTTATTTTGTTGTATAAATATTTAATTTCAAAACCATATATTATGTATTTCTTTGATGACTTATGTAATCTCTTTATATGTTATTATTTCATACATATATACATATATAATAATAAGATTTTTGTACATATTATTGATTCTTACATAGCGTTTAATTTGTGAATAATGCTCGATTAATGTTTGTACATCTTGTACCATAGCATGCTTCAAATTCCAGTACATGTATGCCTTATATCAAATATTTTGTATACATTAAGTTCATTTTAAAATTTCACGTACATAAATTTTTTTTTTAAGATAAGGCAATATTTGTGTGTTTAGAAGTACGGAAAATTACATCCTAACGTGCTGGGTGTTGATTTGTCATCCAACTAAATAACCAAATACCCTTTTCATATGTTTTGAAGATCAAAGATGATCTCGATGTCAAATTATAAAGGTGTTATTTCCTAACGTGCTGGGTATGATACTTTTATTCCTTTGAAACGAGTTAATCTTGAGATTCAATTTAGATTTAATAAATTTTTTAAGATAAGGCAATATTTGTGTGTTTAGAAGTATGGAAAATTACATCGTAACATGCTGGGTGTTGATTTTTCGTTCAACTAAATAACCAAATACCCTTTTCATATGTTTTGAAGATCAAAGATGACCTCGATGTCATATTATAAAGGTGTTATATCCTAACGTGCTGGGTATGTTATTTTTATTCCTTTGAAACGAGTTAATCTTGAGATTCAATTCAGATTTAATAAAATTTTAAATTATTTACTCTAGATATTTTTAAGTTTTCGATGTTAGGACAACATTAATCAATTTGGTACCAACTTTGGGCGTTGCAAGGGTGCTAACCCTTCCTTACACATAACCGACTCCCTAACCTGTTTTCTCAAATTTCGCAGAACAAAATATTTTTATAGGTGACCTGATCACACCTAAACAAAAAAGGATCGATGGCGACTCTCTATTTTTAAAAGTCAATTCCCGTTTTTCCAAACTCGATAAAAAATTGGTTTCGACACCATCCATAAAATAAAATTATATTTTTAGGCTCAGATTTGTGGTCACGAAACCACTGTTCCAATCTCACTAAAAATGGGCTGTTACAACTCTTCCCCCTTCGAACCTCTAAAATTCTTACCAGAAAAGAGGTTAGGGTACTGCTTACTCATAGTATTCTCTGGCTCCCAAGTAGCTTCCTCTGAACCATGCCATTGCCAGAGCACTTTTACCAATGCCACCTTTTTATTTCTTAGCTCTTTCATCTCATATGCAAGTATTTTGATCGGTTCTTCATTGTAGGTCATATTCGACTGAATCTCAACTTCTGTTAGAGTAATAACGTCTGAAGGGTCTGATCTATATCGTCGTAACATGGATACATGGGAAACATTATGAATCTTATCAAGCTCAGGTGGTAATGCTAACCGATATGCAACCGGCCTGATTATTTCAATGATTTCATAAGGTCCGATGAACCGTGGACTCCATTTCCCTTTACGACTGAATTAGAGAACTTTATTCCATGGTGACACTTTCAAGAACACTTTATCACCAACCTAAAATTTTATCTCATTTCTTTTCATATCGGCATAGGACTTTTGACGGTCTGAGGCTGCCTTCAAACTATCTCGGATTATCTTCACATTTTCCTCGGTTTCACGGATCAAGTCAACTTCGTGTATCTTTTTCTTGCTTAACTCTATCCAATGCAATGGAGTTCTACATTTGTGACCATATAGAGCCTCATACGGTGCCATTTTAATATTGGACTGATAACTATTATTGTAAGCAAATTCAATCAAAGGTAGATATCTTTCCCAGTTACCTCCAAATTCAAGTACACAACACCGAAGCATGTCCTCTAAAATCTGTATCACATGTTCATATTGTCCATCTGTTTATGGATGGAATGCAGCACTAAGGTGTAAATGAGTGCCTAGAGCTTCTTGCAACTTACCCTAAAATCGGGATGTAAACCGGGGATCTCTATTAGAAATAATAGAGATTGGCACTCCATGTAGCCTTAAAATCTCAGAGACATATAATTCAGCCAATCTATCCAATGAAAAATCCATACTTATTGACATAAAGTGTGCCGACTTTGTTAAATAATCGGCAATTACCCATACAACATCTTTCTTTTTCGGAGACAAGGGTAATCTCGATATAAAGTCCATGGTAATCATTTTCCATTTCCATTCAGGAATCGTAATTGGCTACAATAATCCTAAAGGCATTTGGTGTTCCGCCTTTACTTGTTGACATATCAAGCATCTAGACACAAATTTAGAGATATCTCAATTTAGAGGTATCTCTTTTCATTCTCGGCCACCAGTACATTTTCTTTAAGTCATTATACATTTTTTTTGCTACCGGGATTCACAAACATAACACTATTGTGCGCTTCATGTAAAATATTCTGTACTAATTCTGAATTCTTCGGTACACATATTATGTCTCTGAACAATAAACAACCATCTAAATCAATCTAAAACTCTGAATTAGGATTTGACTCACTTTGCACTTGTTTGGCCTGTAACTTATCATCATTCTTCTGAGCTTCACAGATTTGTTGCCGAAATGTTGATCTAGCTCTTAACTCAGCTATAATCGAATCATCATCAACCAGGGACAACTGGTCGTTCAATGACTGCAAGGCAAATAGGGATTTTTGACTCAAGGCATCTGCCACTACATTAGCTTTCCCCGGGTGGTAATCAATAACGAGATCATAATCTTTCAATAATTCCAACCACCTACGTTGTCTCAAGCTTGATTCTTTTCGTGTCATTAAATACTTTAGACTTTTATGATCCGTAAAGATGTGACACTTTTCACCAAAGAGATAATGCTGCCATATATTCAGTGCAAACACAATGGCTGCTAGCTCAAGATCATGAATCGGGTAATTTCTTTCATGTGGTTTTAGCTGCCTAGATGCATGAGCTACAACTTTACCATCTTGTATCAATACGCAACCCAAACCATTTAATGAGGCATCACTATATATTACAAATTCTTTACCTGATTCATGCTGGACTAATTCAGGTGCTTCTATTAGTAAGGCTTTCAATCTATCAAAACTCTGCTGGCACTTATCGTTCCACTCGAATCTCACATCTTTTTGCAGCAATCGAGTCATTGGAGAAGCTATCATTGAAAACCCTTTAACAAATCTCCTATAATATCCAGCTAGCCCTAGAAAACTTTTGACTTCAGAAACATTCCTCAGTGGCTTCCAACTTACAAAATTTAAAATTTTATTCAGTCCACCCGAATACCTTCTACAGATGCAACATGTCCAATGAAACTAACTTCTTTTAACCGGAATTCATATTTACTGAACTTGCATACAATTGCTTCTCATGCAGATTTACAATACAGTTCTCAAATGTTCAGCATGCTCATTTTCATCTCGGGAATAAACCAGAATATTATCAATAAAAACAACCACGAACCTGTCTAGGTATGGTCTGAAAATTTTGTTCATTAAATTCTGAAAGTTGTCTTCGGCACATCCAAATCCTTTACTCGTAGTTGATAGTAACCAGATCGTAGATTAATTTTCGAAAATACAGTGGCACCTTTTAATTGATCAAACAAGTCATCTATACGAGGCAATGGGTACTTATTCTTTATTGTGTCTTTATTAAGTTGTCTATAATCGATGCATAGTCTCAATGATCCATCTTTCTTCTTTACAAACAATATCGGTGCACCCCACGGTGAAAAGCTGGGTCGAGCAAATCCTTGATAAATTAATTCTTGCAGCTGAACTTTCAACTCCTTTAATTCAGTAGGAGCCATTCTATATGGTGCTATCAATATCGGTGCCGTCCCGGTACAAGGTCTATAGAAAATTCCACCTCTCTAGTTGGTGGCAAACCGGGCAATTCTTCTGGAAACACATCAGGAAACTCACAAACAACCGGCACTGACTGGATTTTTAACTTAGACACTTTGGTATCCAGCACGTAAGCAAGATAAGCCTCATACCCATTTCTAATATATCTTTGTGCTGATATTGTTGAAATCACATTAGATAGCCCATCCAATTTCTTAGATTCAACCGAAAGTAACTCACCATTTTGACACTTCAATTCAATGTATTTATACTTACAATTTATCACTGCATCATGTTGGGTTAACCAATCCATTCCCAATATTACATCAAATTCATCAAAAGGTAATAACATCAAATTAGCCGAAAAACAATGACCCTCTGTTATCAATGGACAATTTCTACAGATTTTATCCGCCATAACATGCTAACCCAATGGGTTTGAAACTTTAACCATAAATTTGATGAATTCAACAATCATATGTTTAACAGTCACAAGTTTCGTGCATATATATGAATGCTTTGAACCATGATCAATCAAAGCAATAATATTAGTATTAAGTAAAGAGAATATACCAGTGATAGCATATGGTGCCGACGCATCTTCCCTTGCACATATGGCGTATGTCCTCGCTGGAACCCGTGCCTCAGATTTAGCCATTGAATCTTTTGCAATAGTACGACTACCATTGACATTTTTGGGATATCATGGTGGTCTACCCCTTGAGACAGGATTACCCGGCTTTGGAGTCTGTTAAACGTCTTTCACAACCCTTTCCAGGCAATTCTTAAGAAAATGGTCGAGAGATCCACACTTAAAACATGCCCCACTTCTCATCCGGCATTCTTCAAAATGCAATTTGTTACAGACATTGCACCATGGCTTAGGGTTTCCAACACTCTCAACACTAGTTGCTAGCAGAGATGAAGACCTCGAGTTGGAGCGTTTTGAACTTCTTTCCTTTCCTGAATACCCCACTGATGAGGCAAAACGTTCTTGGTAACTTCTTGATTTCTTTAAGGCAGATGATTGCGTCTTGCTCGTAAAATCTTTTACTCATAACTCGAGCTTCTCTGTGCTTCTTCTCTTTGCTTAATTCCTCGGCCTTGTGGGCTCTTTCAGCTAACACCATAAATTCCCTTAATTCTAGAATCCCAATCAACAACTTAATGTCTTCATTCAGTCATTCTTCAAATTGTTTGCACATTTTAGCTTCAGTCTAAACCCATTCAGTAGCATACTTGCTCAATCTAACAAACTCTGATTCATACTCGGCTACTGTCATATTTCCCTGTTTGAGTTCTAAAAATTCCTTCTTTTTCTGATCTAGGAACCTCTGACTAATATATTTCTTTCTAAACTCAGTTTGGAAGAACTCCCACGTAACATTTTCTCGCTGTACAACAGAAAATGTGGTTTTCCACTAATGGTAAGTTGTATCATTCAGCAAGGATACCACACATTTCAAACACTCGGGAGGAGTACATGATAATTCATCGAGAATCTAAATAGTATTTTCCAGCTAAAACTCAGGCCCATTCTGGATCATCGTCAGCCGTAGCCCTAAATTCTTTAGCCCTATATTTTCTAATCTTATCAATCAGAGCCTTACCAATTTTGACGGGTCCAGTACCCTGTGGCATTTCATCGGGTTGTAAAGCAAGTGGGGGAGGTTGTTGAACAACAGAGCGTGTTCTCATATACTCACTAAACTATTTATCCATCATTTCAAGGAAGACAGCTTTTGCCTCTTTACGGCGTTCAGACATGGGCCTCCTACTATTACTGGTTGCGGTTCATTGCACAGAAGCTTGAGCAGTGCTCTTAACTTTCTCAAACTCATCTCGAGCTTGGTTGGAAGACATTACTATATGAAAATACATTTAAAAGTGGTCAGGAGATATCACACTATTATGATTTATATAATGAATGTATAGCTAAACTCGTACTTACTATGATAGTCCAAGAATCGGCTAAATCGTAGCTTTGATACCACTAAATGTAACACCCCTAACCTGAATCTATCGCTGAAATAGGGTTACAGAGTATTACCATAGTTCATCGAACATTCTCATGCAATTTGTATTAAACATACTACTCATACTCTAATTTTTTCTTATTATCCCATGAATGGGCCCTCGAGGCCCAAAACAAGTAATAGAATCGAATCGGGACATAATCAAAACCTTTATGAATGGGCTCACACGATCGTGTGGTCCAAGGGACATGTCCGTGCTACAGGCCGTGTCTGATTTAGGGTGCCCTCTAACTTGCGCCACATGGCCATGCCACACCCTCGTGTGCTAGGCCATATGGATAATTAATTTTATTCAACTTAGGTGCAGGTTTCACATGGCCAAGACACACTCCCGTGTTCTAGGTCGTGTCTCCCACACACTGAGACACACACCCGTGTGCTCAATTCTGAGCATTCTATTTTCTTGAATTTAAGGTGCAGGGGACACACGGCCTGGCTACACACCCATACACTCAGTCGTGTGTCACACATAGCCTAGACACACTCCCGTGTGTCTACCCATGTGGACAAAATGAATCCATTTCTTAGCTTCATTTTCTCACCCAATTTTGCCAATAACCTACACCAATACTTGCATGAATGTGCCAGCCAGATCAAGCGTTAAAACCAAGCCTCAACTAACATCTATCATGGCATAATATCTCATGCCATTTATGTTTATAATCATATTTTTAGTGCATATTCAAGATAAACATAGTATATTCATCCACATTTAACACATAAAAATTGAACATAAGATAACTTACAAACATCCCAAATAAATCACTACTAGCAATTACAATGGCTAGATTACAAAACATCACTTACAAGTCATCATTTGAAGAACTAAGCCTATACATGCCATTATACCAAAATGAGACTTCTAAATATACCAAAATGGAGATAGTGGATAGTGTTATTATGCTCCAACTGATCCTAAAACCTTCGCGAGCTTACAAGCACTATAAAATAAGGGACATTTGAATGGGGTAGGCATTTTCATACTTAGTAAGTTCATATAACAGGAAATAAACTTACCGGTTATATTTATTAATACAAGCATACATAAAAAACAAATCCATCAATTTTGGGTAAGTTACCTAAACACACAATCACTTATTCAAACAAGTTAGTCACATAATCTCATATGAATTTCAATTAAGACATAAATGAGCTTATTACATACAAACTTCCATTAATTCTACCTTTCCATATTTCAAGAGTCTTTTCTGTTGAATTAATGTGATTCCGATGGATGTTTGAGTAGTATTTTCATGTGCAATAGAACCCATTAGGGCATGTAATAAGAGGCACACTCTTGAGCCACAATTTTTCACAACCGGATTGCCAGTCCAAGCTGAATCCTATCCGTAGCACATGCTCTAGGGAGCTTAATTTGGATTACCCGTCCGGGCTAAATCCAATTATAGTATATGATCAAGAGGGCTTACATTAGGATTACCTGTCCGGGTTAAATCCTTTATACAACATGTGTAATGTTATTCTCGTCTGAGAATATCACCTTATTCCATCGAATCCTCAAGATTCACCCTGAACATGACAATCTGTCCACATTTCACACTTATGATTATTTCATTATGGACATCATCTCATACACATCAACAAAATCATACCATTCAATTCAAGCATTTAATATACACATTTAAGTTACACGAACTTACCTTGACAATTGTTCTGGTTTTAATTCCAACTAATTCGAAACTTTTTGTTTCCCTCGATCTAATTCTGTATTTGGTCTTTTCGGGTCTAAATAAGCAAATTTAATTATTAACTCATCGCATTTTACATAAATTTGCATTCAACTACATCCTAGAAAAATTACTATTTTGCCCCTACTCTTTTTAAAAATTCCAATTTCGTCTCTAAGCTCGGAAAATGAAATTTAAGCAATCTAATCCTCTTTCCAAGCCTAACGAAGATTTAATAACAATTTTTACAGCACAAACATTTCACAAATTTTAGAATTTTCTATGGGTTTTACCACTATTTCATTTTAGTCTTTAAATCAAGTTTCCATGAAAAATTGCTTTGTAAAAGTTGTTTATCTATCAACTGTCTTTCATTTTCTACCATAAATTTCAAATTTCCATCATTTACATCCATGGCAAAGTTTCTACACGGTTATCTTTTCAAATAAATCCCATAAATAGAAAGATTAGGCTATCCCGGTCCTAAAAAAATATAAATTATTTAAAACGAGACTTGATTTCATAACTTTTTAAGCTTGAAAAGTTATCTTCCTCTCTCCTAGGGTTTCCATAGAAAAATTGGGGAAGAAGATGAATAGAAAATAAGATATTTTCTTTTTATTTTTCTATCATCTTTTAATTTTGATGATTTCCAATTTAGTCCCTAGTCATTTCTAATTTTTCCATGGATGAGTCATAAAAATCTCTACTAACTCTCCTTCAATGGTCTAATTATCGTATAAAGACCTTTTGTTTTGAATTCCAAAGCTATTTAATACCTATAGCTACTAGAATCCAACTTTTGCATTTTATGCCATTTAGTCCTTTACCTAATTAACCACAAAATCGATAAAATTTTCGAATCAAAATTTTCATGTGACCTTCCTATCATAATTCCAGTCATAAAATAATATAAAATAAATTTCTATTTTCAGGCTCAGATTTGTGGTCACGAAACCATTGTTCCGATCTCACCGAAAATGGGCTATTACAGGACTTTTCCCTTATTACCGTTCTTCCCTCTCTAGTTTCTCCCATTCTCCATTTTTTTTCTACTTCTTGATTTAGCCATCAACCATTAGCGTTCTAAAATTTCCTCCCCTCCTACACCACTTTTTTCCTTGAAACACTACTATCATCATCGAACCACCTCCTTGTCCTCGCTCTTTTTCTCCTTTTTGCTCCACCGCCACCCTAGCACGACATATGCGTACCACTATTGAGAGCCACCCTATTTTCTCTCTTATTTTTATCTTCTAGTCCTTTTTCCCTTTTTCTTCCTCTATTTTTTTCCTTTTGTGCCTCAACCCTCTTCTCTTTTTCTCCTCCATCGAGCTTTCGCCAAACTGTCGCCCCACCTCCACCGGCTATTAACTATTTTTCTTCCTTTCTTTATTATTATTCAATTTCCATCACTCATATTAGTAAACGAAATCTTGGTTCTATTATTTTATTTTATTTACAAAGGTCATTAGATTATTTAAATATTATTTTCACACTTTTAACTCATCGTTGTTAATAATATCTTTTATAGATTCAATTCCTCCAACAAAAAAATATTGGTGATCCATCAAATTCTTCAATTCAATCAAATCAAAGTAAGTGTGAGTGGGATGAAAATCACTATTTTATTCCCTACCTTTCCTCTTGGCTGAATGTCTTTAAGACATATATTATAACTTTCCTTAGTTTACTAATGTATTGTGCCTTTTTGTTGAAGGACCGATCGGTGCCAACCCAAAAAGTTACTAACATTCGGAACGAGATCATAGTATGATTGATTTATGTAAGGTTGAGTACTGATCGGAGTGTTATTAAATGGACTTATTCCATAAAACATTTAAAACGACCCCCAGTTGAAAGATCGCTTTTATTGATAAGTATGTAACTAATCAAGTAGATCCAAGTGTGGATGTTCATATAGTGGTTTTTTTGCTTTGGATCTACAAACAAGTCTAGGTTAATTTACTAGAAATATATATAGTATTGTTGAAAAATAAAATATAATTATTTATAATTAAAATCTTGTTAAAACTCTTTATAACATGAGAAGTTGAGAATACACTATGTATTCGAAGAGGGATGTTAAACCCATAAAAAGGGTAATACTCAAGTAAGTACCTCGAACTGATCATTAAATGACATGTGATATGATGATATTATATGATAGGAATAATATATAAATCATGCCACCAATATTGAAATTGAGACTTGTTTGCATGTTAAACATGCCCTACATAATATTATTCGATTTGCATGTTAACCATGCCCTGCATGATATTATTCGATTTGCACGTTCAATATGCCCAATGTGACAAGTGATATCCTGAAATGAGTAAAATGTTTATTTATGTTCATTCTGAACATATCACACGCATGGGATGGGATATTGTAAGGAGGAAGAATTTGTGGCTTCATTCACAACCTACATAGTGGCTTAGTCGGCAACCTACATGGCAGCTTGTCTACCAATATTGGTGGCTTTGTCCACATTAGAGTGTTTGGATGGATGAGTTTTAGAGAACTCTTTTTATAGTGTAGTGGTGATGGGTAGGATATTTTATAAAACTTGCATAATTATTTTACGAAAAAAAATTGCACAGCCATAATCATGTGCATCAAATTTGATTACGTTATATGATTAAAATGTGTTTATTTGTTATTTAACTTACTCTTATTTAACTTGATATAAAACCAAGCTGGCCTTTAAAACTTCACTCCATTAGTTATGAACCTTTCAGGTAATACACGGACTTAGGGCTTCGACTCGACATTCGAAGGAGCCTCTCAAATGGAATTTTTTAATAATGGGTATTTTAAAACTATTTTTGGATGTTATTTTGGACTTTGGGACCGTGGACTGTTTAATTGGGTTGTTTCTTTATTTTACAATTTTAAAACTCGACATTCGAAGGAGCCTCTCAAATGGTTTTTTTTAATAATGGGTATTTTAAAACTATTTTTGGATGTTATTTTGGACTTTGGGACCGTGGACTGTTTAATTGGGTTGTTTCTTTATTTTACAATTTTAAACTACTATGCATGCATGCTTCATAAATTTACAAATATTTTATATCTTTTAAATCATTTTGGATTTTACTTAATTTTTAAACAAACCAATAACTTTGTGATTTTTTAATAATGTGTTTTTCTTAAACAATTTTTGGATGTTATTTTGGTATTTGGGACCTTGGACTGTTTAATTGGGTTATTTCTTTATTTTACAATTTTAAATTGCTATGCATGCATGCTTGATAAATTTACAAATATTTTATATCATCTAAATCATTTTGGATTTTACTTGATTTTTAAACAAACCTATAACTTTGTGATTTTCTAAATTTTTTCAAAAGATCGTTATGAAATATTTTATCAAAATCATTTTCAAAAATTATATATAAAATAATAAAGAATATTGTAAAACCTTAACTTAAATGATTTGTGATGAGATTCTTTGACATTATAATAAACTTCACAAATATTCTCGTTTTAAATAACTATTTTTCAAAAAAAAAATTAATCGATATTTGAAATTTTTGATTTTCGTAAAAATAATCAAAATCTAGCAACTTTAATAAATAAATGTTTTCAACTATTTTAATGTGACTTTTGAGATTCGGCCATAACGTCTAGGTCGGTTCTGACTATGGATTTTAAACGGGTCTGTATACATATTTTAGAAGGTATTTTAGAAAATTATTTTGCTATTAAAATTAAAATTAAATTTTTGAAAATCTGAGACCCCAAAAACTGACCCAAGATAAGTATTTTTTATACTTGAAACTCTAGAATATGGAATATTATATTTAAGAGTATATACTTTTAGATAGCGAGACTCTGATTAATTATAACTCAAAGTGATAACATAAAACTTGTTTCAAAAAATATTGTCAGATAAAACTCATAAAATTATCGATAAGCATCATAGATAACCAAGGAGTACGAACTCTTGGTGCATGTTATCGTGAGGCTCAGGAAAGTTCATCTACTGCTTGAATGCCTACACCGGACCTTGGTGTCGATGAGAACGATCCAACTATGGATAACGTGAGCCCCGACAGATTTGTTAATGACAAGGCTAGACATGATCATGTTGATGGTGCAATATCCCAAGAATTATTGAGGGTTTTAAAGTGAGTTGCTAGAGGCCAATCTAGTACTAGAAGCTGCAAGTCTATAGCGGAGAGGCTTTGATCTAGTGGAGCCGAAATGTTTAAGGGAGTTGCTGGGACGACCCCTACAGTAGCTAAATATTGGATGGCATCTACTGGGGGAATTTTGGACGATCTAGAATGTACCCCAGAATTGAAACTTAAGGGTATAGTGTCACTTCTTAGAGATGAGGCCTACTACTGGTGGCAGTCTATAGTTGAGGGTACTAAAGCTAAAAGGATAACCTTGAAGTATTTCCAAGGAGTATTTCAAAAGAAGATGTGGGCTTGAGGTATGATAAAGCTCGAGGTATTACAAAAGAAGCATGTGGGCTCGAGGTATTGAGCTAAAATTGTGGTACAGGACTATATCTAAGTATGAGGCTAAGTTCTTGAGGTTGAGTTGATATGCACTGGAGATGGTAGTTTCTGAACAAGAAAATTGTGTGAGGTTCGGGAATGTGCTATATGATCTGAAGGTCCAAGTTGCTATGTTGTAGAAGAGAGTCTTTGAGACCTTAGTGGAGAATGTGAAGATTCTAGAAGAGGTTAAAGGGGCTAAACAAGAAAAAAGGGGCAAGATCAAGACTCCAATTAAAAGGGACTTTGGCTCAGGAAATTCTAACAAACGTCCCGCAAAGAGAGCTCAGGATAATAGACCTCAATAGAACTCAATTGCAGATGGTATTGGAAACAAAGCTCGAGATTGTGCTTATTGTAGGAAACCTTATAGGGGAGAATGTTGGAAGAAGTTATGGGCATGTTTGAGATGTGGATTTTTGGAGCATTTAATGACAAACTGTCCGCGAATGAAATAACAGAGGCGAGCACCGCAACCCCAACAAAATTAGAATCAAAGGGGACATGGTAATAACAGAGCTACTAATATTAGACAGAGAGCAGTTGGTCAGGATACAAATTGCACTAATGCTAGACAACACGTCTTGGTTTATGAAGCGAGGCGTAGAAAAGACTATGATGCAGCTGATGTCATCGCAGGTACTTTTACAATTAATTTCGTTTAGTACTTTGCTTTGAAAGGTGTAGGTTTTACTTATTCTTTTGCTGCCTACTCTATGTCTGGTAAATTGGAAGTTGTAGTGGAAGATATTGTTAGTAATATAATTTTACTTAGTCCCCTAGGGCAGTCTATATTTGAAAATAAAATCTATAGAAGATGCCCCTTAGAAATTCAGAGAGAATTATTTCTAGCCGATTTAATGGAGCCACCTTTTGGAAAATTCAACCATATTTTGGTATGGGATAGTTGAAGGAACATCGAGTCAGTTTAGATTGTGATACGAAGTGGGTTAGTTTGAGAACTCTGGCAGGAAAGGAAATAGTTATGATTGGGGAGTGCCTAGATTACTTGCCCAATTTAATCTTTGCTTTAGTGGCTGAAAAGTTGGTTTGTAATGGATGCAGTGCTTATTTGGCATACATTCTGGATACAAATATGGATGAATCAGTAATAGAGAACATCCATGTAGTGAGGGAGTTTCCCAATGTCTTCCCGAAGGAGTTACTTGGTTTACCTCTAGAATGCGAGGTTGATTTTGGGATTGAGTTGCTGCCTGGGACAAGTGCGGTGTCCATAGCTCCTTACCGCATGGATCCTACAGGGCTGAAGGAGCTAAAGGGCAGTTACAAGAGTTGTTGGATTATGGACTCATAAAGCCGAATGTATTGCATTGGGGAGCTCCAGTCCTATCCATAAAGAAGAAGGATGAATTGATGAGACTCTGCATTGATTACCGATAATTGAACAAGCTGAAAATGAAGAGCAAGTACCCATTGCCAAGGATTGATGACCTTTTTTATCAATTAAGGGGTGCCACAGTTTTCCCCAAGATTGATCTGAGGTCGGGTTATTATCATTTAAAGGTGAGAGAAGTGGATATACCTAAGACTACTTTTAGAACTCAGTACGATCAATATGAGTTCCTAGTGATGCCTTTTGGTCTTACTAATGCAACAGCCTCTTTCATGGACCTCATGAACTAAGTTTTTTTTAACCCTATTTGGATCAATTTATGGTGGTATTCATTGATAACATTTTGATTTATTTTAAGACTGAATCTGAGCATGAGGAGCATTTAAAAGTTGTTCTATAAAACCTATATGAGAAAAGTTATATGAAAAGTTAAGTAAGTGCGAGTTTTGGCTTCGTGAATTGATGTTTTTGGGTCTTGTGGTATTAGTTGAGGGTATCTGTGTTGATAGAAAGAAGACCGAGGCTATTCTAGAATGGAAGTAGCCTAAGAATGTTAGTGACATTTGAAGCTTTCTTGGCCTTGCAGGTTATTACAGGAGGTTTGTGGAAGGATTCTCTTTGATGGCATCACCTATGACCAAACTACTGAGGAATAGTGTCCCTTTCAAATGGACTGAGTAGTAGCAGGTTAGTTTCAAGAAACTTAAATTAGTGTTGACTTAAACACTTATGTTGATTCATCTCGAGTTTGGGAAGGAGTATATTTGCATTACACACTGGTCTTGGTTACGTATTGATGCAAGACGAAAAGGTCATAGCCTACACCTCAAGATAGCTCAAACCGTAAGAATGTAACTACTCTACTCATGATCTTGAGTTAGCTGCAATAGTCTTCGCTCTTTGGATTTGGAAACACTATCTCTAGGTGAGAAGTGTATTATTTACACAGGTCATAAGAGCCTTAAGTACCTCTTCACACAAAAGCAGTTAAATTTGAGGTAGAGGAGATGGATAGAGTTACTCAAGGAATATGATTGCAACATTGAGTACCATTTGGGTAACGTAAATGTTGTGGCTGATGTTTTGAGTAGGAGGTCGATGACCAAACTAAGAGTGGTGTTTACTAGCTTAAGTTTGTACGAGGATGGAGGTCTACTTGTAGAGTTACAAGTGAGACCTACTTTGGTGGATGAAATCAAGTCAAAGCAGCCTTTAGATTCATCTCTCGTGCCATATGTTAAGCAGATTAAAGAAGGTAAGACTACAGAATTTGGGTTTAATTTAGAGGTAATTCTATGTTATCGTGGGAGATACTATGTACCTTTCAATAGGGATCTAAGACAGTCCATTCTTCTAGAAGTGCATAGTAGCCCTTACGCTTTGCATCCTGAAAGGAATAAAATGTATCGAGATCTTTAGGAACAATATTAGTGGCTGAAAATAAAGTGAGATGTGGCCGAGTTCGTGGTTAAATATTTGATGTGCTAACAACTTAAAGCTGGACACCAAGTTCCTTCTAGTTTACTACAGCCTATTCAAATTCCTCAATAGGAGTGGGAATGAGTGACTATGAACTTTGTTAGTGGGCTACCATTAATACCTTCTAAGAAAGATTTAGTTTAGGTAATTGAAAATAGACTGACCAAATCAGCTCATTTTCTGTCAGTTCGCACAAATTATTCATTACTGAAGTTAGCCACACTTCATGGGGTACTAGTATCGATCATCTCTAATTGGGGTCATTATTTCATGTGTCAATTTTGGAAGAAGTTGCATGCGGCTCTTGGCATACGATTGAACTTTAGTATAACTTTTCATCCACAATCCGATGGGCAGTCTGAGAAAGTTATACAAGTCCTCAAAGATATGTTGAGGGGTTGTGTAATTGATTTTTGTGGTAGTTGGGAGGAATATTTCCACTTGCTGAGTTTGTGTACAATAATAACTTTCAGCCAATCATTCAGATGGCTCCCTATGAAGCTATTTATGGTCGCAAATGTCGAACTCCTTTATGTTGGATCGAATTGAGGAGGAAAAAGTCTTGGGCCTAGATTTAGTGTAGGAGACTGAGAGTACTGTGAAGCTAATTCAGGATCGATTGAGAGTGGCATCTAATCATCAGAAGTCCTATTCTGATTTTAAAAGGAGGGATTTAGAGTTCAATATCGTTGATCAAGTATTCTTTAAGGTATCACCATAGAATAATGTAACATCCTTAAACCTGGGCCATTGCATTTCGCGTGGTTGCATGTGTATTGTATGGTAGGTATGTTAGTTTGGACTATTTTAGGGTCTAGGCTTGAGCCAGGGATAGGCCAGAGTCATAGCAAAAAGTTGTATTTTGGGCTTATAGAGGAAGGGAGCTGTTTGAGCTGGGTGTTAAAAGTAATTGATGAGAGGTTAAGACACAAGAAGTGCCTTGGTAAGGTGGCAATGAGGCGCCACTTAAGGGTTGGAGAAGTGACGCCTCAAGGGGAGCAAGCGAGCCTAGGTTCGAGCACCAGAATTCCCTTTTCTGCTTGTTATTTTAACGCCAAGGCTAGGGGAAGTTGTGTTCAGGTGGGACTCTGATGGATGAGGAGTGGAAGGAGTCAACGCATTTGAATTTTATGGTAGAGAGAAATTTTTGGAGTTGACTCATTCAAATTGATTTGAATGGGTGGCCAGGAGGAATTCATGGAGGTGGGTATGGGAGCTTAGAGTTGGCCGAAACATGAATTCTAGTTAGGGAAGGAGCAATCGATTTTGGGTGCTTGGGGGGTGCCGAATTCCTATAGTAGACTTGGGGGAGCATTTTCGCCATCCTATGCTTTATTTCTTTTTGGTCAAAATCGAAATAGCTATAGTATCTAAGTGTCGTTTTCTTTGTTTTCCTTTTCTCAAACCCAAAGACGAAATCACCATTCCAATTCCTCTTTCAACTTCATCTCTTCTCTCAACCTCTTTTGTGCCAAAATCGAAATCTCTTCTCATATCCCTTACTTCTTGTGTTGGCCGAACCCACTTGTTTCTCCCTTGGCAATAATGTTTCATTCATTTTGCTATTTTTCCTAAAAAAAGCTGAACCCTCATTCTTCATTCATCCTCTCCATCTTCTTCTTTCTTGATTAGCCGAAACCTTCAGGGGTCTCCTCCTTTGCCGAAATCCTTGCAACTCTCCTTCTGTTCTTCTAAACACTTTGGCCAAATACCCTTGGCCACCTTTTCTTTCTCTTTTTGCGTTTCTTCCTTCTTGATTGGGGTGCCAAAATCTATTCCTCTTCTCTGGGTTCTCAAAGCCCAAACCTCAATTAGTAACTAGGTAAGATCTCATTTTCTCTTTTGTTCTTATGGCCGAATCTCCCTAGCATACTTACATCTCTATTCTTTTTCTCTCTTTCGATTGCTATGGTATGAAATGTTGAAACCCCTAAGCATCCTAGGGATGATTGTATTTCTATTTTTGGTTTCTCATCAGATTCTCTCTTGTTCCAAGCCGTTGTCGATTCTTGCTAGGGGGTGATCGAATCTGTCGGGTTAAGGTAAGGGGGGAGGCGATCCCTTGTATTTTGCGTTATCTCTTTCGAGATTTCTTAATCAAAGCATAATGGCTATTGGCTTAGTAGTGTTATGCTTGGCCGAATGCAGGGGAGTGTGGTGACGCCATCTTGGGTAAACTTTCGGGATTCATTGGTTGTGAGTCACGCTTAAAGCCTCGGGTTTTTGTCGACTTAGGTAAGGGATCTATTTATTTGGGTTAAATCTCTATTCATTGTTAATCTTGGTGTTAATCCAATTTAGTGACCAAAGGTGTTATGGACCCTAATGGCAGCTGAACATTAGGAAGGGTTGTATCTGAGACCCCAGCCCATAAGTTCAAGAAGAGGGCTGTGTCGGCTGTTCGCGATTGGCCACCTGGGTGTGGGCCGGCATCCGAGCAAAGCAGTAAGCAAATAGTGGTAGTGTCAGTTAACGATAGTGTCAATATAGAGAGCGTCGTATTACGAGTAATCATGTGTGTACCTCTTACACACTTCATACATTAATATGTTTTATCGTGTATATTGCCAAAAGCTGGAATAGCTGTTGAAATCGGTATGATACCCTTGTGGGTAGAAAAGCAAAACGAGGACTCCAGGTAAGTTCACTTTGATGGACTAGCGTTAGATGCCTGTGTTGAATCTACATATGCCATACCATGATATTTCTGTATGATAAGCATGATTTTTATGCCATGAAAAGTATGTTCATAAAAACGTGTGTTGAGAGGAGGGGGAAGGTATAACTTCAGACTATCACCAGTGGTTTTGACCACACAGTGGGTTGGCCCCGCTTATTATAATATTGTGACTAAGTCTCAGTGGTTTTGACCATCAGTGGTTTTGACCACATGTATTATTTGTGACCTCGGTCACCAATGGTTTTGACCACATATATATTATTTGTGACCTCGGTCACCAGTGGTTTTGACCACACGGGGTAGACACAGGAGTTTCGGATGGTTATGTTTTGGGATGCATGATATGCATATGCACTTATGAAACTGTGTAAGGGCTTATATCTTTGGGATGGGGACTTATACACTGAGTCTCGGTGACTCACCCCTTCCTTTTTATTTTGCAGATGATTCTTTGATCGCGGATCGGGAGCCGGGACGGACTCAAGGTGGCCATGCACGTTATTTTGGGTTTTGTTTTAAATTATTATTTTGGGATAGATTTTCATTTAATTTGGTTTTAGTTGTAATAAGGCCATCTAAATTTTTATTTTGGGATTATTTAGTTCGTTGACAACTTTTGAATTTGCGTTAAGCATTAAAGCACGTCTAAAATGGAAAATAGTCAATAAAATGAATGTTTTCACAAACCTTAATGGATTCTCGGGATTTTCTAAAACTTTACCATCGGGTAAAAAAAAATGAACTTATAATATCAACAAGTTAACTTGATTCTCTTTAAAAAAAATTAAAACGGTTTAAGCTGTTGATTCAAACCAATTTCGGTTTCCAATCAAACAAGACGTTTTTTTCAACTTAAGGCGACAACAGATTTTATCAAAAACAAGATTTCTCTGTGACATGCTGGATTCGGTCGTAGTGTGTTGACCGGGTTTAGGGTGTTACAATTTTGGTATCAAAGCCAGGTTCGACAGCTCGGCTGTGGGCCCGAGGCCCAAAACATTTTCAATAAAGGGTTTGCGAAATAACTTTGAAGGAAAATGCATGTTTTTGGGAAGCATGGCACCTGAGTATCGGGCACCTATCCGTAACGATAAGTCCCCTATCTGTTGATTGCATGGTTTAAATAGTTGTGTTATGGATGCTTGTAATAGGAATCCACTTTAGAGATTGAAGCCCATAGGATTGTGTGAATTTACGAGAACAACTCTAAGTTATTCATAAAATTGTGCTGTAATAACAGTGGAAAAAGCTAATGCATAAAATTCTTAAATCAGATTAATTCGAGAACAGTAGACATGAGTACTCGCGAACGGGGGCGTAATACACGCGGGCGTGGTAGAGGTAGGATGACTTTATCGGAACTGACAGGGTCTGGCCATGGTTCAAAGAATGAGGTACCGTCATCGCCAGCTGTGGACGCTGGGTTCCAAGATCAGACGGGTGGTGACGACGGGTGTCACAGGCGATGCTGCGGGTTCTAGAGAGAGTAGTTGGAGCAGGTGGAGGTACGAGGGCTCAAAAATCAGTGTCTGAGCGACTCGAGCCAATAGAGCAGAGGTTTTCTAGGGTGTTTCTGGTATGGCTCCCAATACAGCTGAGTATTGGCTTGAGGCGACTGAACGTATAATGGATGATTTGGACCTTACGGTGGAGGAAAAGTTGAAAAGGATAGTGTCTCTTCTCCGTGATGAATCTTATCAGTGGTTGCTCACGGTCTGGGATGGTGCGACAATTGATGACATCACTTGGGATTTATTTAAGGCAGCTTATCAGAGGAAGTCTGTCAGGTCTAGTTATATAGATGCACAGCGAAAGGCGTTCTTGAATCTGGTTTAAGAGAATAAGTCAGTATCAGAATATGAGGCGGAATTCCTTCGACTAAGTCATTATGCTAGGGGTATCGTGGCTACGAAACACGAGCGCTATGTCAGGTTTGAAGACGGGCTGAGAGATGAGCTGCAGATGTTGATTGCTCCACAGTAGGAGAGAGAATTTACGGTCTTGGTAGAGAAGTCCAAGATTGCGGAGGAGGTGAAACAGTCGGTGAGACGAAATCAGGATAGAGTTAGGTTAAGAGGAGTTCTGGGTCATCAGGGTCTACCGGGAATTCGTAAAAAAGGGCGAGATATAGTGGGCTGAGTCAAGCTGTAAAACCTGCTGCTACTACCCAGTGGCGCCATGGTGTACTCGGTGTGGGAAGTCTCATTCGAGAGTGTGTTGGACTGGAAACAGAGGGTGCTTTGAGTGTGGTTCAATGGGCACTGGGTAAGGGATTGTCCGTAGAGGTCAGCTAGGATCCAGTCTAATGGTCAGGGACGTACACAATTCAGGAGGGATAGCCAGCAACAACAGAAGGGTCGCAGTCCGACCAGGGGAGGTAATGATTCTGGTCGAGGTCGTGGAGCACCAGACAGAGGTGCCGAAAATACTGATGCAAGACATCATGGGTTGGTCTATACTGCGAGGCGTCGAGAGGAGGGCGACGGACTGGATGTCATAACCAGTACGTTCTTAATTTTTGGATTGCATTATACTGCGTTGATAGATGTTGGATCGACGCACTCGTATTTTCCTAGTAGTATAGTGGGCTGAACTTCATCCATGAGGTTTCTTATAGGGAGATGACTGTAATTAGCCCTCTAGGTCACTCTGTATAAGTTAACAAACTATGTAGGGATGTACCCCTAGAACTCCAAGGGGTAGTGTTTCTGGCTGATTTGATGGAACTGCCATTCAGGGAGTTCAATTTGATCCTAGGGATGGACTGGCTAGTGAAGTATCAGGTAAGTTTGGACTATGCGGCTAAGCGTATGGTGTTGAGTCGGTTGAGGGTAAAGAGGTGGTGATGATAGGTGATAGAAGAAATTACCTATCCAATGTGGTATCTGCTCTAAAGGCCGAGAAAATGGTGAGAAAAGGATGCGAGGCATTCATAGTTCATGTTTGTGCATTGGAGGTCAAAGAGTCAACTGTGGGGAGTGTCCGAACAGTAAAGGATTTCACTGATGTGTTCCCAAAGGAGCTTCCGAGTCTGCCTCCCCATCGCGAAGTTGAGTTTGGGATAGATTTGTTACCAAGAACCACACCAGTGCCTATTTCCCGTATAGGATGGCGCCGAAGGAGTTAGTGGAGCTGAAGGGCGATTTAGGAGTTGTTGGATCAAGGTTTTATCCGGCCGAGCGTATCACCCTAGGGAGCGCCTGTACTTTTTGTCAAGAAGAAAGATGGAATAATATGGATGTGTATAGATTACCGTCAGCTGAATAAGTTGACAATTAAGAATAAGTATCCATTGCCGAGGATAGATGATCTGTTCGATCAGCTGAAGGGGGCATCAGTTTTCTCTAAGATTGATTTGAGGTCGGGGTACCATCAACTTAAGGTAAAGGAGGCTAATATCCACAAGACAGCATTTCGCACTCGTTATCGGCACTGCAAGTTTTTAGTAATGCCGTTTGGGATGACTAACGCGCTGGCAGCATTCATGGACATGATGAATCGGGTTTTTCAGCCGTATTTTGGATCGATTTGTCGTGGTGTTTATAGACGACATCTTGGTGTACTCAAAATCGAAGAGGAGCATGATGAGCATCTCTGTATGGTTTTACGGATTCTGAGGGAAAAGCAGTTGTTCGTAAAGTTTAGTAAATGCGAGTTTTGGTTAAAGGAGGTAACTTTCTTGGGTCATGTGGTGTCAGCTGAGGGGATTAGGGTGGACCCTCGGAAGATTGAAGTGGTATTGGATTGGAAACCACCAAAGTCGGTGGCAGAGATTCAGAGTTTTCTAGGTTTAGCGGGATATTATAGAAGGTTCGTGGAAGGTTTTTCTTTGATTTAGCACCGTTAATCAAGTTGCTAAGGAAAGGGGTTTCGTTTGTGTGGTCAGACAAGCAACAAGAGAGCTTCGAGAAGTTAAAGAAGATATTAACAGAAGCTCTGATTTTGATTCAGCCTGAGGCAGGGAAAGAATTTACGGTCTACTGTGATGCGTAGCATACTAGTTTAGGATGTGTGTTGATGCAAGAGGGGAAAGTAGTGGCGTATTCATCTCGACAGTTGAGACCCACGAAGTGAATTACCCGGCGCATGATCTAGAGTTGGCTGCGGTGGTTTTTACTCTGAAAATTTGGAGCATTACTCGAATGGGGAGAAGTCAGTCATCTACACGGACCACAAGAGTTTGAAGTACCTCTTGACTCAGAAGGAATTGAATTAGAGGCAGCGAAGGTGGATCGAGTTGTTGAAGGGTTACGACTGTTTGATTGAATACCATCTAGGTAAGGCTAACGTAGTGGCTGACGCGTTGAGCCACAAGGTGGTAGCGGACTTGAGAGCAATGTTCACTCATCTTAGTCTGTATGATGACGGAAGTCTGTTAGTGGAATTGCAAGTCAATCCGACGTGGGTAAACCAGGTAAAGGAGAAACAGCTAGCGGATGAAGACTTAAGTACTTGGTATTTGCAAGTGTAGAATGGTGGATTGAAGGGTTATGCCTTGAGCAGTGAGGGTGTGATGTGTTTCAAGGGAAAGTTTGTATGCCAAAAGATGTTGAATTAATACAGAGGATTCTTCAGGAAGCTCAGAGCAGCCCATACGCCATGCATCTTAGAGGTAGTAAAATGTACCGGGATCTGAGGGAACAGTTTTGGTGGCCGAGTCTGAAGTGAGAGGTAACGAAATTCATAAATAAGTGTCTGGCGTGTTAGCGAGTCAAAGCTGAACATCAGTTACCTTCGGGTCTATTGCAGTCAGTAAGGATTCCGCAGTGGAAGTGGGAAAGGATTACGATGGATTTCGTCACTAGGCTACCCCTCACGCCTAGCAAGAAGGACTCGGTCTGGGTGATTGTTGATCGTTTGATAAAGTCAGCTCATTTCTTACCAGTTCAGGTTGACTACTCACTTCAAAGGTTGGCTAAGTTGTATGTAGTGGAAATCGTGAGACTTCATGGAGTGCCGGTGTCAATTATCTCAGATAGGGATCCTCGTTTCACATCAACGTTTTGGAAAGCGTTGCATCAGGCATTGGGTACAAGGTTGGATTTCAACACGGCATTTCATCCGTAGTCAGATGGGCAGTCAGAGAGGGTAATCCAAATTTTGGAAGACATGCTGAGAGGTTGTGTTTTAGATTTCAGAGGTAGTTGGGAAGAATTTCTACCATTGTCAGAGTTCGCGTACAACAATAGTTACCAGGCAAGTATTAAGATGGCACCGTATGAAGCGCTGTATGGGCAGAGGTGTCGCACTCCTACATGTAGGACAGAGTTGGGTGAGCGTCAACTGTTGGGTCCAGAGTTGGCTACTGAAACAGAGGATAAGGTTAAGCTGATTCGAGCTCGTCTGAAGGAAGCTTGGACAGACAGAAATCTTATGCCGATCTTAAATGGAGGGATATAGAGTTTGCAGTGGGTGACAAAGCTTTTCTAAAAGTGTCCCCATGGAAGAAGGTGTTGAGATTTGGTCGGAAGGGCAAGCTATGCCCTAAGTTCATCGGGCCGTATAAGGTGTTGAAGTGTGTGGGACCAATAGCTTATCAGCTTGAATTGCCAGCAGAATTAAGTCAGATCCATGACGTGTTTCATGATTCAATGCTTAGATGCTATCGCTCAGATCCGTCGCATGTTGTCCCAGTGGAAGAGATAGAAGTAAACCCAGATTTGTCTTTTGAGGAGGAGCCGGTGCAGATCCTGGATCGGGATGTCAAGGTCTTGCGTAGAAAGTCAGTTCCTTTGGTGAAGGTTCTTTGGAGGAATCATGGTTCGGAGGAGGCCACGTGGGAGCCAGAGGATGTGATGCAGCAGCAACACCCCCAACTCTTTGATCCAGGTAATTTTGAGGCCAAAATTATTTTTTAAGGGGGTAGAACTGTAACATCCTTAAATCGAGGCCTTTTCATCTCGCGCAGTTGTATGTGTATTGTATGGTAGTTATGTTAGTTTGGACTATTTTAGGGTCTAGGCTTGAGCCAGGGATAGGCCAGAGTCATAGCAAAAAGTTGCGTTTTGGGCTTCTAGAGGAAGGGAGCTATTTGAGCTAAGTGTTAAAAGTAATTGATGAGAGGTTAAGACACAAGAGAATGCCTTGGTAAGGTGGCAAGGAGGCACCACTTAAGGCTTGGAGAAGTGACGCCTCAAGGGGAGCAAGCGAGCCTAGGTTCGAGCAGCAGAATTCCCTTTTCTGCTTGTTATTTTGACGCCAAGGCTAGGGGGAAGTTGTGTTTAGATGGGACTCTGATGGATGAGGAGTGGAAGGAGTCAACGCATTTGAATTTTGTGGTAGAGAGAAATTTGTGGAGTTGACTCATTCAAATTGATTTGAATGGGTGGCCAAGAGGAATTCGTGGAGGTGGGTATGGGAGCTTAGAGTTGGCCGAAACATGAATTCTAGTTTGGGAAGGGAGAAATCGATTTTGGGTGCTTGAGGGGTGCCGAATTCCTATAGTAAACTTAGGGGAGCATTTTCGGCATCCTATGCTTCATTTCTTTTTGGTCAAACCCGAAATGGCCATAGTATCTAAGTGCCATTTTCTTTGTTTTCCTTTTCTCAAACCCAAAGCCAAAATCACCATTCCAATTCCTCTTTCAACTTCATCTCTTCTCTCAACCTATTTTGTGCCAAAATCGAAATCTCTTCCCATATCCCTTACTTCTTGTGTTGGCCGAACCCACTTGTTTCTCCCTTGGCATTAAAGTTTCATTCATTTTGCTATTTTTCGTAAAAAAAGCCGAACCCTCATTCTTCATTCCTCCTCTCTATCTTCTTCATTCTTGATTAGCCGAAACCTTCAGGGGTCTCCTCCTTTGTCGAAATCCTTGCAACTCTCCTCTTCGTTCTTCTAAACACTTTGGCCGAATACCCTTGGCCACCTTTTCTTTCTCTTTTTGCGTTCATCCCTTCTTGATTGGGGTGCCAAAATCTATTCCTCTTCTCTGGTTTCTCAAAGCCGAAACCTGAATTAGTAACTAGGTAAGATCTCATTTTCTCTTTTGTTCTTATGGCCGAATCTCCCTAGCATACTTACATCTCTATTTTTTTCTCTCTTTGATTGCTATGGCATGAAATGCCGAAACCCCTAAGCATCCTGATGATGATTGTATTTCTATTTTAGTTTCTCATCAGATTCTCTCTTGTTCCAAGCCGTTGTCGATTCTTGCTAGGGGGTGATCGAATTTGTCGGGTAGGGGGGAGGCGATCCCTTGTATTTTGTGTTATCTCTTTCGGGATTTCATGATCAAAGCCGAATGGCTATTTCCTTAGTAGTATTATGCTTGGCCGAATGCAGGGGAGTGTGGTGACGCCATCTTGGGTGAACTTTCAGGATTCGTTGGTTGTGAGTCAGGCTTAGAGCCACGGGTTTTTTGTCGACTTAGGTAAGGGATTTATTTATTCGGGTTAAATCTCTATTCATTGTTAATCTCGTTGTTAATCCAATTTAGTGACCAAAGGTGTTATGGACCCTAATGGCGGTAGAACATTAGAAGGGTTGTATCGAGACCCCACCCTAAGTTCAAGAAGAGGATGTGTCATTTGTTTGCGATTAGCCACACAGGTGTGGGTGGCATTCGAAACAAGCGATGGCGGATAGCGATGAGTGTCGGTTAATGATAGTGTCAATGTAGAGAGCATTGTATTGCGAGTAATCAGGTGTGTACCTCTTACACACTTCATACGTTAATATGTTTTATCGTGTATATTGCCAAAATCCGGAATAGCTATTGAAATTGGTATGATACCCTTGTGGGTAGAAAAGCAAAACGAGGACTCCGGGTAAGTTCACTTTGATGGACTAGCATTAAATACCTGTGTTGAATCTGCATATGCCATTCCATGATATTTTTGTATGATAAGCATGATTTTTATGCCATGAAAAGTACATAAAAACGGGTGTTGAAAGGAGGGGGAAGGTATAACTTCAGATTGTCACCAGTGGTTTTGACCACACAGTGGGTTGGCCCCGCTTATTATAATATTGTGACTAAGTCTCAGTGGTTTTAACCACCAGTGGTTTTAACCACCAGTGGTTTTGACCACAGATGTATTATTTATGACCTCGGTCACCAGTGGTTTTGACCACATATATATTATTTGTGACCTCGGTCACTAGTGGCTTTGACCACACGGGTAGACACAGGAGTTTCAGATGGTTATGTTTTGGGATGCATGATATGCATATGCACTTATGAAACTGTCTAAGGGCTTATATCTTTGGATAGGGACTTATACACTGAGTCTCGGTGACTCACCCCTTCCTTTCTATTTTTTAGATGATTCTTAGATCGCGGATCGAGAGCCGGGACGGACTCAAGGTGGCCATGCACATTTTTTCGGGTTTTGTTTTAAAATATTATTTTGGGTTAGATTTTCATTTAATTTGGTTTTAGTTGTAATAAGGCCATCTAAATTTTTATTTCGGGATTATTTAGTTCGTTGACAACTTTTGAATTTGCGTTAAGCATTAAAGCATGTCTAAAATGGAAAAGAGTCAATAAAATGAATATTTTCACAAACCTTAATGGATTCTCAGGATTTTCTAAAACTTTACCATCGGGTAAAAAAAACGAACTTATAATATGAGCAAGTTAACTTGATTCTCTTTTAAAAAAAAAATGAAACGGTTTAAGCTTTTGATTCAAACCAATTTCGATTTCCAATCAAACAAGACGTTTTTTTTTCAACTTAAGGCGACAACCGATTTTATCAAAAACAAGCTTTCTCTGTGACATGCCAGATTCGGTCGTAGTGTGTTGACCGGGTTTGGGGTGTTACAAATAAGGTGTTGAGATTTAACCGTAAAGGAAAGTTGAGTCCAAGATTCATTAGACCTTATCACATTTTTAAGAGGGTTGGACCAGTGGCGGATCAGTTGGAGGTACCGTCAGTATTAGATCGCATTCATGACGTATTCCATGTATCTGTGCTAAGGCGTTATAGATTAGATCCATCTCTTATAGTTTCGTTTTAAGAGATTGAGGTGCGTCCAGACTTATCCTTTAATAAGGAACTAATCCAAGATTAAAGTGTTGAGAAAGAAACAAATTCTGCTACTACTGGTCTTGTGATGAAATCATGGTTCTATTGAAGCCACTTGGGAACCTGAGGATGCAATACGACGTCAATACCCCTACCATTTCCAACTAGGTAAATTTCAAGGACGAAATTTGTTTTTTAAGAAGGGTAGAATTGTAACATCCCATATTTTTTGAAATAAATTTTGTTAAATTAAACACAAGCTAGTGGGTAGTCAAGTGGTTAAAAGCTTTAAAGGTTTCCTAAAGGTCCTATGTTTAAGTCACCTCAGTCTAACTGTTTTATTTAAATTCTTGGTCAACCTTGTCATGGTATACATGGCCTTACCATCCAACTCTCTCTTGACTTACTTAGGGAGATTATTTCCTTTCTTTTTACATCAACATACCTATTATGCTCCAACATGATCCCCCTTTTGCTCTATTATCTCTTCTACATGCCCTTTTTCTCCATCTTTACCATATGAAGAGATTCATTGTACGTAGAAAACATTTTGACCTATTGAACCATTTTTTTCATAGCACTTTTCCCTTATTACCGTCCATACCTCTCTAGTATCTCTCATTCTCTTCATTTTTTTCTCCTTTTTGATTTAGCCATCAAACACAACCGTTCTAAATTTCCTCCCCTCCTCCACCACTTTTTTGCCTTGAAACACCACTATCATCATTGAACCATCTCCTTGCCACCACTTCTCTTCTCCTTTTTACTCCACCGTTTCCCTAACACCAATGTGGCCACCATCTTTGCTTACCATTGTTGAGAGCCAACCTCCTTTCTCTTTCTTTTTCTCTTCTATTCCTTTTTCCCTTTATCCTCCTCCCCTTATTTCCTATTCTGTCGCAACCCTCTTCTCTTCCCCTCCTCCTTCGGGCCTTCCTCGAATCATCATCGCCGCTATTGCCACACCTCCACCGACGATTAATGATTTTTCTTCCTTTCTTCATTATTCTTCAATCTCCATCACTCATATAGTAAATGAAATCTCGATTCTCTTGTTTTATTTTATTTTTAAAGGTCCTCAGATTATTTAAATATTATTCTCACACTTTTAACTCATCGTTGCTAATAATCACTCTTATAGATTCAATTCCTCCTACAACGAAAAATCCCTGTGATCCATCAAATCCCTCAATTCAATCGAATCAATGTAAGTGTGAGTGGGATGAAAATCACTATTTTCTTCGCTATTTTTCCTCTTGGCTGAATGTCTTTAAGACATATATTATAACTTTCCCTTATTTACTAATGCATTGTACCTTTTTATTGAAGAACCAATCGGTACCAACCCAAAGTGTTACTAACGTTCAGAACAAGGTCATAGTACAATTGATTTCTATAAAGGTGAGTATTGATTGGAGTGTTATTAAATGGACTTATGCCATAAAATGTTTAAAACTATCCCCCTAATTGAAATATCACTTTTGTTGATAAGTAGGTAACTTATCGAGTAGATCCAAGTATGGGTGTTCATAGAGTGGTGTTTTGCTTTGGATCTACAAACAGGTCTAGGTTAATTTACTAAAAATATATATAGTAATGTTGAAAAATAAAATATAATTATTTATAATCAAAATCATGTTAAAGATCTCTATAACATGATAAGTTGAGAATACACTATATATTCGAAAAGGGATGCTAAACCTATAAAAAGGTAATACTCAAGTAAGTACCTCGAACTGATCGGTAAATGATTGCATGTGATATTTGATGTGATTTGATGAATATTGTGAAATTATGTGCATATTCCCATTCCTCATGACATGTGATATGATGATATTACATGGTAGGCATAATATATAAATCATGCCACCAATGTTGAAATTGAGAATTGTTTGCATGTTAAACATGCCCTACATAATATTAATTGATTTGCATGTTCAACATGCCCAATGTGACAAGTGATATCTTAAAATGAGTAAAATGTTTATTTATGTTCATTATGACCATATCACAAGCATGGGGTGGGATATTGTAAGGAGGAAGAATTGGTGGCTTCGTTCACAACCTACATGGTAGCTTGTCTGCAAATATTAGTGGCTTTGTCCACATTGGAGTGTTTGGATGGATTAGTTATCGGAACTCTTTTTGGAGTGTAGCAGTGATAGGTTGGATGTTTTATAACAACTTGCATAATTATTTTGTAAAAACAAAATTTCACTGCCATGATCATGTACATCAAATTTGATTATATTATATGATGAATATGTGTTTATTTGTTATTTAACTAATTTTTATTTAACTTGATATAAGACTCACATTGGGCTTTAAAATCTCACCCATTAGTTCTGGACCTTTCAGGTAATACACAGACTTAGGGCTTGGACTCGATATTAGGAGGAGCCTCTCGTGTGGATATTTTTAATAATGGGTTTTTTTAAAACTATTTTTGGATGTTATTTTGGACTTTGGGACCTTGGGCTGTTTAATTGGTTTGTTTTTTTCTTCTTTTTTTTTTTTTTTTTACAATTTTAAACTGTTATACATGCATGCTTGATAAATTTACAAATATTTTATATATTTTAAATCATTTTGGATTTTACTTGATTTTTAAACAAACTTATAACTTTGTGATTTTTCTAAACATTTTCAAAGGACCGCTATCTAATATTTTTATCAAAATAATTTTAAGAAATATATACAAAATAATAAAGAATATTATAAAACCTTTACTTAAATGATTTATGACAAGATTCTTTGGAATTATAATAAACTTCAAAAATATTATTATTTTAAATAATTGTTTTTGAAAAATTTTAATAAATCGATATTTGAAATTTTTTTAGTTTCATAAAAACAATTGAAATCTAGCTATTTTAATAAATAAATGTTTTAAACGATTTTAATGTGACTTCCGAGATTTGGCCATAACGTCTAGGTCGGGTTTGGGGTGTTACAATTGGCATTTTAACCTAGACTTTGCCATAATTGTGAATCTCTTCCTTGATCCTTTTAATCCACACTAAACTCCATATGGATTTGCCGTACTATTTCGGCAGTAATCTATTTTTTGACTTAGCCTATGCTTGATTCCTTTTCTGAATAAGGTCCCTTCCTAATATCCTCATTCGTAGACTTGAACATGACACCTATTTTATTGAATAAACACCCTTTTTTTTTCCTAGCGGAGTCATAATAGCAACGTAACCCCAAAGTACTCATTCACCTTAGTCCAAACTTTTATGATACTCCAAGTAGTAAATGGTTCCCAGCATACTACCCCCTATTTAGATATCCCTTGGAGGTCTCCACCCTTGTTAGTCTCATATGGTCTTCCTTGTGCTATATAACCCTGATGGACTTTCGTTTCTCCCGCTATTTTCTGGTGGAGTTTACATCCAAGGTAGTCCTCAGCGGACTTCCTCATGTGATAGTTTGTGCCCACTTTCCCACGCTACATAATCCTATTCAGACATCCTTTTTCTCTGTAGATCTTTGGAAGAATTTATCAATCATACCATTTGGGAAAATCCTCGCCTTAAAGTGATCCTTAGTGGGCTCCTCACTTTTCTAGCAACCTTTTTGTCAATTACACTTGAAATTTTAAGGATTCGATGAATTGTTAAATACCCTTAGCCAACTATTGTGTAACATTTGTGACAAATACTTGTGCTCAAGTATCTTCGAAGGAAATACCCCTTCCTTTCTCATATGTCATGTTTAAGGCACTTTTATCAAATGCCACTACTTTTGCCATTTGGCGGACCTTTCTATTTAGCACACTTATACAAGGAAAGAGGGGTTAATTAGAACCCATTGACTAAGAAAGATATATCAAGTGATAAATATTTCTGCCAAGATTATTCCTCTTCAATGGGAAAATTACTGACAAAGTACCAGCCAAATGGCTAATTCTGTAGGGAACTGACTGCCTCCGGACATAATAACGTCTAGAGTGTGAATACTGCAATAAAATAGAGAATTATGATGCAATATTTTCAAATATACAAGTTGAGTTGTAATGTTGATTTTACAACGAAGTAGGTGAGTACTCTGAGGATCGTACCCAAGGGAGGCAAGTACTAAATCAATTTTAACCTAAACAATTAAATATCTAATTAATACTCTTTAATCAATTATAGTACGAGAGTAAAACAAGAAGTATTTTTAGGGTTTGTAAATTAATAATGTAAAATAACATAAAATAATTAAAACTATAGGAAATATGGATAACTAAAGTGAAGATGGGTGATCAGCTCGCTTCGAGAATCCAAATTAACTATCGTCTCGAGTTCCTCGTCAACCAATTAGTCACTACCCTAGCAGGATCTTTTGATCTTCCACTAACATAACGAGATAGCAGGAACTACTTATCCTCTAACTTTACAATCCAGACTGGAATGGGGTAAAGGTGTTCACGAATGGGAAATACCAATTTTAGGTTAATTCTCACCTTGACGACTTCCCAAGGTTGTCAACCCTAGGGTTTGTTTCACGTTCTTCCTTTCCCAAATAGTTGATCCATTGAGTAACCCTACAAAATAGTTAAGAGATCTTGCCTCCACTTACTAATCCCCCATAAAAAGATTAGTTCCTCATGGCTTTCATAAACAACATGGAATAAATGAAAGAATTAATCATAGGGAATGGTGTAACATCCTAAAATTTGAGTATTGATATGATGCATGTTTTGGTGCTTAACTTGTGTATAATTAAATTTTGCATGATTAGTATAGTCTTGAGAGGACTTGAGAACTATTTGAAATTAGAATAAATTTTAGTAAGGAGTATTTAATTGAAGTGGAGCAAGTGACTTTGAGGTTTAAGTAGATTTAAGTGACAAAAACTAGCATAAGATGAGCTAGTAGCAAGGTGGTGTTGGCGCATGTATGTTTGCTTGAGGGGAGAGGTTTGAATCTCCTAGCATGCAATTTGAAAGCTTTTATTTTATTTTATTATTTTTTTTTTTTTGCTTTTCCTTAGCAAGTGTCGGTCATGAATAAGGATTAGATGAGTTGGATTAATTTTTTTATGGCAAGAAGACCATGGGAAAAAGGCAAGTGTTAACTTAGGGAAAGGAATCATTCGAATAAGGTATGTAGGGGGAACACAAGGCACATATTGAGGAAGATGTTTTGGAAAGTTTTGTGTGGCAAAAACTTTGACTTTATGTCCATGTACTTGGACAATTTTTGGGGCTAGGGGTTGGCCGAATTTTTGAAGGCATTTGGATGAATAGGAGCTAGTTGTGCACATCTCTCTTTTGGTCATTTTTGTGCTTTTCTCCAAAATCTCTCTCTCCATTTTCCTCTCCTTAGCTGAATGCACTTTGAACAATAGGTAACACCTTTGCTTTTCTTTAATCATTTCACATTTTTACCATTTCGGTTTTGAGTTTTTTCTCCCCAAATTATTTTCTTTCTCTCCTCTTTGTGACCGAAAATACAAGAAACATCAAAGACCATTTCTTCCTTTTTCTCTCATTGCTGAATGTCCATTGATTCAAAGTTCTCTTTTGGATCATCCTTTATTCTTGAAAACCGAAATCCAAACCTTCTTTTCTATTCTTTTTCTTCTCTACTTCTCTTGAAAGACTCTCAAACATCATCCTCTCTCTCGTTCTTCACCATGGCCGAATGTTACTAAGCACCATTTCTTTTAACTTTTCCTCCATAACCGAATCTTCTACAACTCACATATCTCCTTCTCAATCATTTTTCTTTCCACTCACACTTTAATCAATCGAAACTTAGTGGAGGGCTGAAACTCAAGTGTTCGTAAACGTCGTAGTTCGTTGAAATCAGATTTAAGGTGTTAAGGTAAGGGATTATTAAGGATTTTCATATTTCTCAACATATGGTTATAAATGGTTTATTAATCGATTTCGTTTTAGGGGACGTTATCACTCGATTGTCATATTGTGGAACGAGGATATTTGTGGTAAGTTAATCCCACTATTTAAAACCTCTAGTTAAAATTTAGATAACTTATTGGTCAGACTAATGATTCCTTGTCTTTGAAGACAATCAAAATAGGGACGAAAAGAGTTGTTAATAGTGTTCGGAAGAGGGGTGGTTCCATTATTCCCCCTAAATTCAAGAGAAGGACTATTTTGGGAATCCGAGACTTTCCACCAGGTTGTGGACCCTCATCCACCGAAAATCAATTATTCGAAGTTGTACGTACCCCCGAACCATTGTTTACTCGTGGTTCTGAACCTTTGATCAGAGAGAAATCGCAAATAGTGGTTGTTCGAGATTCCGAGGGTAAGATCTAGATTGCTTAATATTAGAATAGTTTAATATTAAATTTTAGTGTTCTAATCCTTCGTGATGTGTGTTTAGATATCGACGAGTAGAGAGTGTAGTTCTCACCGTAATTAGGTGTGTAATATCACACCGTATCTCATGGGCTAGATGACTAAATCGTATAAATCGTTGGATGAAATCACAAGTTAGTGAAATCGGAAAGAATAACATAATTATCATCTTAAAGATAAGATTTTGAAAATTGTATTAAGATCATAAAAATTACGAAATTTACTGAAACACCCCAAACCCGGCCTACAAGTCCTGACCGGATCTGGCATGCTCCTTGAGTAAAATAATTCAAAACTTATTTGTTACTTTGGAAAATCTGGGTGGTTTGGAAGATAATTTGATTTGTGTTGAGTACAAATTGAAAACGGGGTTATCTTTGCAGTCTCAATTTTATTAAAACAATATTTTTATTTGTACTTGAAATCAATAAGTAGAAAGTATTGCCGGGTTTTTAGAGTTTAACAGTAATTTGAAAAAAATGTTTGTGCTTAGGTGTCAAAAACATTTAACATTTATTTTAATGAAAACTATTTAATCTTGATTTAACAATAATCATATCATAATAAATCGAATAAAATGCATACTTAAAACAGTTAATAAGAATGGCCATATTACATCATAGCAAAACCCGAATTAAATCCAAAACTTAAATGATAAAAACCAATAAAAATAAAATAACTCGAAATGAGCATGGCCACCACTAAGCTCCTGCAGACCGGTCCATTCTTGAGTGTCACTGAAAAGATATCCCTAGCGGGTGAGTCAAGCAGACTCAATGTGTAACAATCAACACAAACTCTCAATCAATTTAGGAATGTCAAATCATACATATAAAACATATAAAAACAATGATGCAATCCCGAACCCAAACCTAGATAACCATACTCTACACATCACCCGTACCTGCCATCACACCGTGGGGATTACTAAATCGACCCTCCATCCGCTACACACCATCGAAGGCAGTCGCTGTAGTCGACTTGCACATCGCCCTTATAAATTGTGGCATAGCCACCAGGTAACATTTTGCGACATATGTCACCACATTCAGATTATGTGACATGAGGCACCAGATATTGTGGTAAAAACCACCAGATCACTTCCCCTTTCATAATCACCCATATGCCCCATGAGTCATACAAATCGTGCAAATGTCATGCCACATGCCTTATTCATAATCGTAACCAATTCTCATATATGTCACGTTCATAGTTTATAATACTACTAGCAGATCATTAGAGAATAACGTACCTGAATATGTTGTACCATTGAATGGTACCTTTACCCACATTTTTCAAATTCTTATGAACACATATAATACAACAATACCATAAATCTTTCAAGAGTTAGTGTAGGGCTACACACCTGGTTACTAACGTGTTTTTCGAATCCCGAAAATCTACCGAAATAGAGTGTACACTTCCCTAAAAATCAAAGTCAGAATTCGGCCAACATTAATCACTAAATATGGCCTTGGCCGAATGTTCAGTCCCTTACCTTGTGGGTCTAAATCCCGAAATCATCACTTGTCTTATGGAGATGTCGAGATACCTACAAGCCTTATGTTAGATCCGATTCTAGCACTTTATGAACATCATAAATGGCCTACGGCCTAATATTACACTTTACTTACCTTAGTCAACCAAATCCCGAATGGTCTCCCCTAGAAGTCGGCTACAATAGAAATCCCGAAAGATCTTTCATAGTTTCGGCCAAAGAATATTAATGGGATTAGTTTCTAGATTTTTCGGCTAAAAGAAAGAAAGGATTGCAAATCGAATAACATTTGTTCTTACCTTTAATATTGAAATCGACTCCACTACTGCTTGACACCACCGAGATATTCAACTATGTAGACTAGATAGTGATCAAATCGACTTTCACAGGGTAAAGGGGCAATCGGTTATGGCCACCAAAACAAAGGATTCGGTTTTGGGGTTTAATGACTAATCGACTAGGGGTTACTTTGAGTATCCGGCTTTTAAGACTTGGGACAAAGAAGAGAGAATGAGGGCTCTTTGAGATTCAGCTATTAGGGAATAGGTATGGATTTGGGGTAGAAGGAAAGAAAAAGAAGAATAGGAGAAGAGAAGAATATCGACAAAGGCACTCTTGAAAAGAAAAGAAAGAAAAAATGGCCTCCTTTCCTCCTTTTGGCTGAAAATAACACCAAGGGAGTCCCTAAGCCAGCCAACTCTCTTCCCTCTCTCCTTTATCCCTTGATCGACTCCTCCTTAGCCGAATCCTTAACTCTCCAACCCTATCTATACCTCCTCCTTCTAGAGTCCACATGCTGTCCACTACCTCCCCTCCTTGCTGCAAAATAAAACTCCAAAAGTGCTCTCCTTGCAACTCGAACCTAAGCCCTCATTACACTTCCTGTGGCGTCACTTCCTAGGGCTTTAAGTGGCGCCTCCTTGCCACTTTAACAAGCCCATTCTTATGTCCAATTCCCTCTACATATTTTCTTAAGGCCTAACAAGCTTAGCTCCCCCTTTAATACATAAAATCCAATATTTTTTAAGGCATTTACCTGCACTTTGAAGTTCTCAAAAATTCATATAACACATTTAACCACACATAGGCATGCTACTTCATACAATTTAGCAATTATGCACAAGCCCTAATTCCAGGGTATTACAGTTCTACCCCCTAAAATAATTTCAACCTCGAAATTACCTGGCTAGAATAGGTAGGGGTATTGTTGTCGCATTGCTTCTTCGGCTCCCAAGAAGCTTCCTCCGATCCATGATTACGCCATAGCACTTTGACCAGAGGGATCGATTTCCTCCGTAACACTTTCACATCTCGCTCTAAGATCTGAATTGGCTCCTCCTCGTAGGACAAATCTAGCCTTACCTCCACCTCTTCAACCGGAACTACATGAGATGGATCTGATCGGTATCGACGTAGCATAGAAACATGGAATACATCGTGCATCTGCTGCAATTTCGAAGGCAACTCCAATTGGTAGGCCACTGATCCAACTCGCTTTAATATCTGATAAGTTCCTATAAACCTGGGACTTAACTTCCCTTTGCGATCAAATCTCATTACCTTCTTCCACGGTAAAAATTTAAGAAACACCGAATCTCCCACGGCAAACTCAATCTTCTTCCGCTTAAGATCTGCGTATGACTTTTGCCTGTCAGAAGCATCCTTCAACCGTGTACGAATTATCTTAACCGTTTCCTCTGATTCTGCCACAATTTTTGGACCCAAAAGCTGACGTTCTCCCAATTCCGTCCAACATGTGGGAGTGCGACACTTCTGTCCATACAGTGCTTTATACGGTGCCATCCGAATACTTGTCTGATAGCTATTATTGTACGCAAATTTTGCTAAAGGCAAAAACTCTTCCCAACTCCCTCTGAAGTCTAATACACAGCCCCTCAGCATATCCTCTAACACTTGGATCACTCACTCAGACTGGCCATCCGATTGCAGATGAAATGCCGTACTAAAGTCTAATCTGGTGCCCAAAGCTTGATGTAGTGCCTTCCAAAACTGAGACGTAAACCTCGGATCTTTATCCAAGATAATCGACATCGGCACTCCGTGCAGCCTTACAATTTCCGCAACATATAACCTCGTCAATTTTTGTAGGGAATAGTCAACCCGCACGGGAATGAAATGTGCAGACTTTGTCAATCGATCCACTATCACCCATACCGAGTCCTTCTTAGTAGGCGTAAGGGGAAGCCAACTAACAAAGTTCATGGTGATTCTCTCCCACTTTTACTGTGGAATCTGTATTGGCTGAAGCAACCCTGACGAAACTCGGTGTTCAGCCTTAACTTGCTGACACGTTAAGCACTTCCCTACCAATTCGGTAACTTCCCGCTTAAGACCAGGCCACCAAAACTGTTCCCTTAGATCTTTGTACAACTTGCTACCTCCAGGATGCATAGCGTAGGGGCTACTATGCGATTCTTGAAGAATTCTCTACCGTAACTCCTCGTTCTTCGGCATACAGACCTTACCATTAAAACACAATACTCCATCGCCATTAATACCATAGCCCTTCAACTCCCCACTCTGCACTTGCCGTAGCTTAGCACTTAGATCATCATCCGCCAACTGACTCTCTTTCACCTCATTCAACCATGTTGACTTAACTTGTAACTCTGCTAACAAACTTCCATCGCCATACAAGCTAAGATGTGCAAACATTGCCCTCAGATCCGACAGTACTTTCTGACTTAGGGCATCTGCCACCACATTCGCCTTTCCCGGTGATACTCTATAGAACAATCATAATCCTTCAATAATTCCACCCACCTTCACTGTCTTAGGTTCAGCTTTTTCTAAGTCAGCAAATACTTCAGACTCTTGTGGTCTGTGTAGATCACTGACTTTTCTCCATATAAGTAGTGCCTTCACACTTTAAGAGCAAAGACCATGCGCCAATTCCAAATCGTCGTCGGGTAGTTAACCTCATGTGGCCTTAATTGTCGAGACGCATAAGCAACTACCTTCCGTCTTGCATAAGGACACCTCCCAATCTGTATGGGAAGCATCACAATATACCACAAAATCCTTCCCCCTTTAGGTGACTTAAAACCAGAGCTTCAGTCAAGACCCTCTTAAGTTTCTCAAAGCTCTCCTATTGCTTATCAGTCCATACGAAAGGTACCTCCTTCCTTAGTAACTTTGTTAAAGGTGCTGCGATCGACGAGAACCCTTCTACAAACCTTCTATAATAGCCTGCCAATCCCAAGAAGCTACGAACCTCTGCCATAGACTTGGGTGGTTTCCAATCCAATACTACCTCAATCTTCCGAGGATCCACCCTTATCCCTTCTGCAGACACCACATGTCCTAAAAACATAACTTCCTTCAGCCAAAATTCACACTTACTGAACTTGGCATATAGTTTTTTCTCCCTTAACACTTGTAACACGACTCGGAGGTGCTCATCATGTTCTTTCTCAGACTTCGAATGCACCAAAATATTGTCTATGAACACAACAACAAATCGGTCCAGATAGGGTTGGAAAACCCGGTTTATCATGTCCATGAATGCAGCTGGGGTGTTTGTCAAATCGAACGGCATTACCAAGAACTCATAATGCCCGTACCTTATCCGGAAAGCTGTCTTATGGATATCAGCCTCCTTTACCTTAAGCTGATGATATCCAGACCTTAGATCTATCTTCGAAAATACTGTGGCCCCCTTAAGATGATCGAACAAGTCATCTATTCTTGGCAAAGGGTACTTGTTCTTGATGGTCAGCTTATTCAACTGACGATAATCTATGCACATGCGCATAATTCCATCCTTCTTCTTCACAAACAAGACCGGTGCTCTCCATGGAGACACACTTGGTCAGATAAACCCATGGTCAAGCAACTCTTGGATCTGAGCCTTGAGCTCAACCAACTCCTTTGGTGCCATTCTGTACGGGGAAATGGACACAGGAGCTGTACCCGGCAGCAAGCCAATTCTGAACTCCACTTCCTTATCCGGGGGTATTCTAGGTAACTCCTCCAAAAAAACATCCACAAATTCTCTTACTGTTCTAACTCCACTAACTCCCCCTTCCTTTGCATCCAACGCACTAACAAAGATCAAAAATGCCTCGCACCCTTTTCGAACCATCTTATTAGCCTTTAAAGTAGAAACTACGTTAGACAAGTGGTTTCTTCTTTCCTCTATCATAACTACCGCCTTATCCTCTGGCGTCCTTAACTCCATTCGCTTAGCTACACAATCCAATACAGCCCGATGTTCCACTAGCCAGTCCATACCAAGGATGAGATCAAATTCTCCGAAGGGTAATTCCATCAAGTCGGCAAGAAATACCACTCCCTGAAGCTCTAGAGGTACACTCCGAAATATCTTATTCACCACTATAGTTTGACCTAATGGGCTCACTACAGTCATCTCCCTATTAGACAATTCAGAGGCTATGCCTAATGTTTCAACTACTCTACATGCAATATAAGAGTGGGTAGAGCCAACATCAATTAGAGCAAAGTAAGGCTTGTCAGCCATAAGGAACGTACCGATTATGACGTCCGGTGCGTCACCATCTTCCCTCCAACGAACCGCATATACCAGACCCGGCTGCCTCGCCTCCGTGTTACCAATACCTCTGCTCGGTGTTCCCCGTCCTCTACCAGAACCATTACCTCTGCCAGCCAAACCACGACCTCGCGGTGCCTGCTGTCCTCCTCTTCCAGCCTGATTAGAACTCTGACTTATTGGTCGGCCCCCTTCTATTTTCATAGGAAAGTCCTTAATCATGTGGTCCTTGGACCCACACTTGAAACATCCTCCCGTCTTCTTCCAACACTCTCCCAAGTGCATCTTTCCACACTGGCTGCAAGTACAGTACTGTCCTCCCGTAGCAGCCTACTGACCATGTGGCCCATCACTTCTAGGCCTCTTCTGCACATTCCCTGATGACCCTGATGATCCAAAGCCTCTCTTTTGCCTATTCTGGTCCGTATTCTATCTCACCGAGTCCTTAATCCCTTCAGCTACCTTAGCCTTCTCCACCAGCACGGTAAATTCTTGCTCCTACTGTGGAGCTATCAATAACCTCAGGTCATCCCTCAGTCCGTCCTCAAACCAAACACACCGTTCATGCTCCGTTGACACAATACCTCGAGCATATCGACTCAACCTTAAAAATTTTACCTCGTATTCCGCTACGGACTTATTTCCCTGAACTAGCCTCAAAAATGCCTTCCTCTGCGCATCAACATAACTAGTTCCAATGTACTTCTTCTGATATACCGCCTTAAAATATTCCCAAGTAAGATCATCAGCGGTAGCACCATCTCGAACTGTGAGCCACCATTGGTATGACTCATCACAAAGTAGGGACACTACCCCTTTTAGTTTTGCCTTGGCAGTTAGGTCCAAATCGTCCATAATCCGCTCCGTCGCCTCTAACCAATACTCAGTCGTATTGGGTGCCAATCGGATACTCCACAGAAAAACTCAGCTCCATTAGCTCGGAGTCGCTCAGGTACTGACTTTTGAGCTCCCATGTATCTTGGTGTTGAAGTAGGCTAACCCTAGGGTTTAATTCCTAATTTACTAATCTACGTCCCTATAAGTCCAACATACAAATCACAAAAGAGTTAGGAGTACTTACCTGGTGGACTTCGGGCTGGAGACTCAGGTGCCATGCCAAAAAACCTGCTCATTTCTTAGTAAAATTCAATTTTAAAAGAAAGAAAACATTTTGGGCCCAAAAATCCCTCAAGGTTGAGTTTTGAACCGGGCTCTGATACCAAACGAAACACCCCAAACCCGGCCCACAAGTCCTGACCGGATCTGGCATGCTCCTTAAGTAAAACAATTCAAAACTTATTTGTTACTTTGGAAAATCTGGGTGGTTTGGAAGATAATTTGATTTGTTTTGAGTACAAATTGAAAACGGGGTTATCTTTGCAGTCTCAATTTTATTAAAACAGTATTTTTATTTGTACTTGAAATCAATAAGTAAAAAGTATTGCCGGGTTTTTAGAGTTTAACAGTAATTTGAAAAAAACGTTTGTGCTTAGGTGTCAAAAACATTTAAGATTTATTTTAATGAAAACTATTTAATCTTGATTTAACAATAATCGTATCATACTAAACCGAATAAAATGCATACTTAAAACAGTTAATAAGAATGGCCATATTACATCATAGCAAAACTCGAATTAAATCCAAAACTTAAATGATAAAAACCAATAAAAATAAAATAACTCTGAGCTGAGCATGGCCACCACTAAGCTCCTACCGACCCCATCCATTTCTGAGTGTCACCTGAAAAGATATCCCACAACGGGGTGAGTCAACAGACTCAATGTGTAACAATCAACACAAACTCTCAATTAATTTAGGCATGTCAAATCATACATATAAAACATATAAAAACAATGATGCAATCCCGAACTCAAACATAGATCACCATCCTCTACACATCACCCGTACCTGCCATCACACCGTGGGGATTACTAAATCGACCCTCCATCCGCTACACACCATCGAAGGCAGTCGCTGCAGTCGACTTGCACATCGCCCTTATAAATTGTGGCATAGCCACCAGATAACATTTTGTGACATAAGTCACCACATTTGATTATGTGACATGAGTCACGGATATTGTGGTAAAACCACGGATCACTTCCCTTTTCATAATCACCCATATGCCCTATGAGTCATACAAATCATGCAAATGTCATGCCACATGCCTTATTCATAATCGTAACCAATTCTCATATATGTCACGTTCATAGTTTATAATACTACTAGCGAGATCTTTAGAGAATAACGTACTGAATATGTTGTACCATTGAATGGTACCTTTAGCCACATTTTCAAATTCTTATGAACACATATAATACAACAATACCATAAATCTATCAAGAGTTAGTGTGGGGCTACACACAGTTACTAATGTGTTTTCGAATCCTTAAATCTACCGAAATAGAGTGTACACTTCCCTAAAAATCAAAGTTTAATTCGCCAACATTAATCACTAAATATGGCCTTGGCCGAATGTTCATAGTCCCTTACCTTGTGGGTCTAAATCCTGAAATCGTCACTTGTCTTATGGAGGTGTCGAGATACCTACAAGCCTTATGTTAGATCCGACTATAACACTTTATGAACATCATAAATGGCCTGCGGCCTAATATTACACGTTACTTACCTTAGTCAACCAAATCCCGAATGGTCTCCCCTAGAAGTCGGCTACAATAGAAATCCAGAAAGATCCTTCATAGTTTCGGCCAAAGAATATTAATGGGATTAGTTTCTAAATTTTTCGGCTAAAAGAAAGAAAGGACTGCAAATCAAATAACATTTGTTCTTACCTTTAATATTGAAATCGACTACACTACTGCTTGACACCACTGAGATATTCGGCTATGTAGACTAGATAGTGATCAAATCAACTTTAACAGGGTAGAGGGGCAATCGATTATGGCCACCCAAACAAAGGATTCAATTTTGGGGTTTAATGACTAATTGGCTAGAGGTTACTTTGAGTTTCCGACTTTTAAGACCTGGCACAAAGAAGAGAGAATGAGGGCACCTTGAGATTCGGCTATTAGGGAATAAGTATGAATTTGGGGTAGAAGAAAAGAAAAAGAAGAATAGGAGAAGAGAAGAATTTCGGTAAAGGCTCTCTTGAAAAGAAAAGAAAGAAAAAATGGCCTCCTTTCCTCCTTTTGGCCGAAAATAACACCAAGGGAGTCCCTAGTAGGCCAACTCTCTCCCTCTCTCCTTTATCCCTTGATCCACTCCTCCTTAGCCAAATCCTCAACTCTCCAACCCCATCTATACCTCCTCCTTCTAGAGTCCACATGCCGTCCACTACCTCCCCTCCTTGCTGCAAAATAAAACTCCAAAAGTGCTCTCCTTGCAACTCGAACCTAAGCCCTCCTTGCACTTCCTGTGGCGTCACTTCCTAGGGCTTTAAGTGGCGCCTCCTTGCCACTTTAACAAGCCCATTATTATGTCCAATTCCATCTACATATTTTCTTAAGGCCTAACAAGCTTAGCTCCCCCTTTAATACTTAAAATCCAATATTTTCTAAGGCATTTACCTACACTTTGAAGTTCTCAAAAATTCATATAACACATTCAAACACACATAGGCATGCTATTTCATACAATTTATCAATTATGCACAAGCCCTAATTCACGGATATTATATGCCCTTAACGAGCAAATTCGATAAAAGTGATAAGTGGGCCATATGTGATATTTGATAAGTGGGCCATATGTGATATTTGATAAGTGAGCCATATGTGATATTTGACAATTTGGGCCATATGTGATATTTGGCAATTTGGGCCATATGTGATATTTGGCAATTTGGGCCATATGTGATATTTGAGAATTTGGGCCATATGTGATAATCGATAAATGGGCCATAAGTGATATTTGATAATTGGGCCATTTATGATAATTGATAAATGGGTTATATGTGATATGTGATTTTATGGGCCAAAATGCTATTTTGATTAATGGGGCAAAACTGATAAATTGTAATAAGGTTTTTTTTACAAATATTTTGTTATGCGTAAACATGATTGCATGGGTTGGGATCAATGATGAAGAGAAAAAGGCTCGATGCCAAAATTCTAGATAGGTGACTCATCACGATGGTAGTTGCCGAAATCTAGATCGGTGGTTCTACCACAATTATTTAAATGGCCGTTGCCACAAATATTATATTGTGCTTAAAGCCTACTTTGGTGTGTTGGTGGGGTGGGTGGCTAAAGCTCCCTACAGGTGTGCTGGTTGGTACGGGTGGTGTGTAGCGGATGGAAATCTAGGTTTGGTTTTGGGAATTGCATATCACTTGCATTTTATACATGCTAAATTATTATATTGGAAATGGGCTTAGGCCCAAATAAATGCTTAGATGGTTTTGGCCCAGTGGACTATGGTTCTAAGTAACTCACCCTAATTTTTTTACCCTCTCAGGTAATAATAATTGATGGAGACTTGGGTCGGAGATGACTTCGTGTGGAGGCTATACTACAAATGGTGGTTTATAAAACTTTAAAACTTCTTTAATAATTTTTATTAAGTACAATTTTTATGGTGATGTAATAAGGCCTCTTTAATTATGGATTTTATTATGTGGATGGATTTTATTGTGTTTTAGTTTTCCTAAGTTGGATTGGTTTAGTTTTTATAAATGTTTTTTTTCTATAACTCTCATATAAAATAAAGGTTTTTCTTAAATATCATTGAAACGTAGGATATTCTTTTAAAACTTTTCGATGAAATATTTCGTCTAAATAAATCTAAAGTTTTATCAATTATTACTTTATTGATCAAATGATAAACTCTTGTGTTTTAATTACGATTTTCAATGAACTTCGATTTTTCGATAAAGTCACACTCTTAATCGTTTTGGAATTTGTACATTGTTAAATGATTTGAATGTACGTTTAATTTGTATGGCATGCCGAAATCTGGGCTTAATGCATAGGCCAAGTTTGGGGTGTTACATTTTATGGTATCAGAGCCCAGTTTCTAAACTCGGCTATGGTTTGGGTTCAACAATTATTTTTGTTTAAAAACTATTTAAATTTCTAGACTTTACGTTTTAAAGGTAGTATGGCACCACGAGCATCCGACACCAAGTCAAGTAAGTATTTGTTTATTAAATGTTTATTATTGTGATGAGACCTTAGGAACACTCAAAAACTTCTAGCTTTAGGTGCTGAAAATGATAGAGATCAAAACTATAGGATGTGATTGCGAAAACAACCCTATCTCTTATATCTCATAAAATATCGTTAATAAACACTGAAATAATATTTTGATTCATAAAACTTGTAATCAGATTAAAAGTGAATTAGTCAATATGAGCACTAGAGGACGTGGTCGTGGATGCGGTAGACGTGGCCGTGGTAGAGGACGAGGTGCTACGTCTGAAGCGCCGAGTCATATACTGAAAATGGATGCACCTGCGTCATTCGTGGGCGAAACTGGATCTCGTGATCATGCGAATGAGGATAATGCTTTGACTCAAGCAATGTTGTGAGTCTTAGAAAGAGTAGCTAGAGCCAGGACTGGGCCAGTAGCTTACGGATCAATATCGGAATGACTCAAGTCTAGTGGTGCAGAAGTTTTAAGAGGTGTCTCTGGTGTAGCTCCGAATGTGGCAGAATATTGGCTTGAGGCTGTAGAACAAATTATGGATGATTTGGAGTGCACCGTCCAGCAGAAACTGAGAGGAGCTGTATCTTTACTAAGAGACAAGGCGTATCAATGGTGGCTTACTATTCGAGAAGGCACCGAGGCTGCATTGGTTAATTGGGTTTCTTTAAAGCTACTTTCCAAGGGAAGTACATCGGGACAAGTTATGTAGATGCCCGGAGGAAGGAATTCCTGAATTTGGTTCAAGAAAGTAAGACTGTGGCAGCCTATGAGGCAGAATTTCTTCGTTTGAGTTGTTATGCTCGTACTATAGTGCAGACTGATCATGAGTGCTGTGTACGCTTTGAGGATGGACTGAATGATGAGTTGTAAGTACTGATAGCTCCACAACAAGTACGGACTTTTACCTCGCTTGTAGAGAAAGCTAAGATAGTCGAAGAGGCTAAGAATTTAGAATGCCAGAACCGGGAAAAAGTAAGAGGCAAGAGGGATTTTAAGTATTCTGGTTCTTCTAAAAGGTTTCAAAAGAGGCCACGGAATGATGAGCCAGTTCAAGTTAGGGCACCTGTGACTACCAATCAGATCCAAGAATGTGCCGACTGTGGAAGACGACATCCCAGAGAATGTTGGAGGAAAACTGGAGCCTATTTTAAATGTGGATCCAAGGATCATCAGTTTAAGAATTGTCCTCGACGGACTGGAACGACTCAGGAAGCTCGTAAACCTGAGGCTCAGCCAGCTAGAGGTACTCAGCAGCCACCAAGAGGTCATGGACCAGGTCGTGGTGGTAATGGTAACGGATGTGGACAAGGTGCACCGGGTCGAGGTAATGGTGTTAGAGGAAACACGGAGGCAAGACAACCAGGATTGGTCTATGCCGTCAGGCCTCGTGAGGACGGCGATGCACCTGATGTGATAACTGGTACGTTCTTCATCTTTGATGTACCTGTTGCTACTTTGTTAGATGTCGGATCTACCCACTCGTATGTTGCTAGTGCCATATCTGGAAACCTAAATATTAGATCTGGGATTATCGATAGAGAGATGACGGTAATTAGTCCTTTAGGACAGTCGGTAATAGTGAATAAATTATTTAGAGATGTGCCCTTAGAGATTCAAAGAGAGGTATTCCTAGCAGACTTGATGGAATTACCTTTCGGTGAGATTGATCTTATTTTGGGCATGGATTGGTTGGTGAAGCATCAGACGCAATTGGATTGTGTCGAAAAGCGGATGTTAATAAGGACTGTGGATGATAAGGAGATAATAATGATAGGTGAAAGAAGAAACTTTTTGGCAAATGTGGTATCTACTTTGAAGGCAGAAAAGTTGGTGCGAAAAGGGAATAGAGCATTCTGAGCATTCATTAGTGCTTTGGATGCCAAGGATTTATCAGTAGAAGGTGTGAGAACGATGAAAGAATTTCCAGATGTCTTTCCCGAAGAACTTCTGGTTCTACCTCTAGATCGAGAAGTAGAATTTGGCATTGAGCTTTTGCCCGGAACTACTCCGGTGTCCATTGCTCCTTATAGAATGGCACCGAATGAGTTAGTGGAGCTTAAAGCTCAAATTTAAGAACTGCTAGATCAGGGATTTATTCGACCAAGTGTGTCTCCGTAGGGAGCACCGGTTTTGTTTGTCAAGAAAAAGGATGGGTCGATGCATATGTGCATTGATTATAGGCAGTTGAATAAATTGACGATCAAGAATAGGTATCCATTACGAGAATCGACAACCTGTTTGATCAATTAAGAGGAGCTTCAGTCTTCTCCAAGATTGATTTGAGATTGGGTTACCATCAACTCAAGGTGAAAGAGGCAGATATTCATAAGACGACATTTCAAACTCGTTATGGACATTATGAGTTTTTAGTGATGCCGTTTGGTTTGACTAATGCACCAGCTGCATTTATGGACATGATGAACCGAGTCTTTCAGCCCTATTTAGACCGGTTAGTAGTAGTGTTCATAGATGACATCTTGGTATATTTGAGGAATGAAGAAGAGCATGACTCTTATTTGCGCACTGCGTTAAAATTTTGCGAGATAAGCAACTATATGCCAAATTCAGTAAGTGTGAATTTTGGTTGAAGGAAGTGACTTTCTTGGGTCATGTAGTGTCAGTTGAAGGAATAAGAGTTGATCCTCGAAAGGTAGAAGTCGTGTTGGATTGGAAACCGCCAAAGTCGATGAGTCGAGATCCGAGTTTCTTACGTTTGGCTGGTTATTATAGACGCTTTGTTGAGGGGTTTTCATTGATTGCTGCACCCCTAACTAAGCTGTTGCGGAAGGAAGTATCGTATGTATGGACTAATAAACAACAAGAAAGTTTCGAGAAATTGAAGAAGATTCTAACGGAAGCGCCAGTACTGATTCAACCAGAGGCCGAAAAAGAGTTTATCATTTATTACGATGCGTCACACACGGGTTTAGGATGTGTACTGATGCAAAGTGGAAAAGTGGTAGCTTATGCTTCTCGACAGTTGAGGACGCATGAAGTCAATTATCCTACTCATGATTTGGAGTTGGCTGCGGTAGTATTTGCATTAAAGATTTGGAGACATTATCTTTATGGTGAGAAGTCAATCATTTATACGGACTATAAGAGTCTTAAGTATCTCCTTACCCAAAAAGAGTTGAATTTAAGACAACGGAGATGGGTGGAGTTGTTAAAGGATTATGATTTCTCAATCGAGTATCATCTTGGAAAGGCTAATGTTGTGGCAGATGCGTTGAGTTGTAAGGTTGTATCGAAGTTAAGAGCAATGTTTGCTCATCTCAGTTTGTATGAGGATGGCAGTTTGCTAGCGGAACTTCAGGTGAAGCCTCTGTGGTTGGAACAAATCAAAGAAAAGCAATTATCCAATGAAAAGTTGGGTCCTTTAATACAACAAGCTGAAAGTGGTGTAATAGGAGATTTTGGTTTGAACAAAGATGGTGTACTGTGTTTTCGTGGAAGGGTTTGTATGCCCGAGGATTCAAATTTAAGGCAAATGATTCTTCTAGAGGTGCATAGTAGCCCTTATACTATGCACCCCAGAGGAAATAAGATGTATCGGGATCTCCGTGAACAGTATTGGTGGCAAAAGTTAAAATGAGAAGTTACTGATTTTGTGGGAAAGTGTTTGACTTGTCAACAAGTAAAGGCTGAACATCAATTACCATCGGGATTGTTGCAACCAGTAAAGATTCCATTATGGAAATGGGAGCGGATAACGATGGATTTTGTTAGTGAGTTACCCTTAACACCTACTAAGAAAGATTACATGCGGGTGGTAGTAGATCGATTAACGAATCATCGTTCATTTTCTACGGTTCGTATGGATTACTAGTTGCAAAAGTTGGCTAAACTATATGTATCTGAAATCGTGAGGTTGCATGGGGTACCAGTGTCTATCATATCGGACAGGGATCCTAGGTTTACATCACAATTTTGGAAAGCTTTACATGAGGCTCTGGGTACAAAGTTAAACTTCAGTACGGCTTTTCACCCTCAGTCAGATGGTCAGTCGGAAAGAGTAATCCAGATTTTGGAAGACATGTTACGAGGTTGTGTGATCGACTTCAGAGGTAGTTGGGAGGATTTTCTACCATTGGTAGAGTTTGCGTATAACAATAGTTATCAATCCAGTATTTAGATGGCACCCTATGAAGATTTATATGCCCGTAGATGTCGTACTCCTACTTGTTGGACTGAATTGGGAGAACGATAGTTGTTGGGTCCTGAACTGATATCTGAGACGGAAGAAAAAGTAAAAGTAATTCAAGCGCGGTTAAAGGAAGCTTTAGATAGACAAAAGTCATATGTGGATCTGAAGCGAGAAGATATTGAGTTTGCGGTGGGAGATCAGGTTTTTTTGAAAGTTTCACCATGGAAAAATATTTTCAGATTCTGAAGGAAAGGCAAGTTGAGCCCTAGGTTCATTGGACCGTACCGTGTGTTGAAGCGTGTAGGACCGGTGGCCTATAAACTTGATTTACCTCCTAATTGAGTCGATTCATAGTGTTTTCCATGTTTCTATCTTTGAGACGCTATAGATCGGATCCATCGCACATAGTACCGGTAGAAGAAGTGGAATTAAGGCCAGTTTGTCTTTCGAGGAGGAACCAGTGAAAATCTTAGACCAAGATGTTGAGGTGTTAAGAAAGAAGACCGTACCATTGGTCAAGGTTTTATGGCGTAATCACAAAGTAGAGGAAGCTACTTGGGAGCCTGAGGATGCAATTCGACAACAATATCCTCATCTCTTTTAGCCAGGTAAATTTCGAGGATGAAATTTTCTTTAAGGAGGGTAGAGTTGTAACATCCTAAAATTTGAGTATTGATATGATGCATGTTTTCGTGCTTAACTTGTGTATAATTAAATTTTGCATGATTAGTATAATCTTGAGAAGACTTGAGAACTATTCGAAATTAGAATAAATTTTGGTAAGGAGTATTTAATTGAAGTGGAGCAAGTGACTTTGAGGTTTAAGTAGATTTAAGTGAGAAAAACTAGCATAAGATGAGCTAGTAGCAAGGTGGTGTTGGCGCATGTATGTTTGCTTGAGGGGGGAGGTTCGAATCTCCTAGCATGCAATTTGAAAGCTTTTATTATTTTTTTTTTGTTTTTCCTTAGCAAGTGTCGGTCATGGATAAGGATTAGATGAGTTGGATTAAATTTTTTATGGCAAGAAGACCATGGGAAAAAGGCAAGTGTTAACTTAGGGAAAGGAATAATTCGAAAAAGGTATGTAGGGGGAACACAAGGCACATATTGAGGAAGATGTTTTGGAAAGTTTTGTGTGGAAAAAACTTTGACTTTATGTCCATGTACTTGGACGGTTTTTGGGGCTAGGGGTTGGCCGAATTTTTAAGGCATTTGGATGAATAGGAGCTTGTTGTGCACATCTCTCTTTTGGTCATTTTTGTGCTTTTCTCCAAAATCTCTCTCCATTTTCCTCTCCTTAGCCGAATGCACTTTGAGCAATAGGTAACACCTTTGCTTTTCTTTAATCATTTCACATTTTGACCATTTCAGTTTTGAGTTCTTTCTCCCCAAATTATTTTCTCTCTCCTCTTTGTGACCGAAAATACAAGAAACATCAAAGACCATTTCCTCCTTTTTCTCTCATTGCCGAATGTCCATTGATTCAAAGTTCTCTTTTGGATCATCCTTTATTCATGAGAACCGAAATCCAAACATTCTTTTCTATTCTTTTTCTTCTCTACTTCTCTTGAAAGACTCTCAAACATCATCCTCTCTATCATTCTTCACCATGGCTGAATGTTACTAAGCACCATTTCTTTTAACTTTTCCTCCATAATCGAATCTTCTACAACTCACATATCTCCTTCTCAATCATTTTTCTTTCCACTCACACTTTAATCAATCGAAACTTAGTGGATGGCCAAAACTCAAGTGTTCGTAAACGTCGTAGATCGTTGAAATCAGATTTAAGGTGTTAAGGTAAGGGATTATTAAGGATTTTGATATTTCTCAAAATATGGTTATAAATGGTTTATTAATCGATTTCGTTTTAGAGGACGTTATCACTCGATTGTCATATTATGGAACGAGGATATTTGTGGTAAGTTAATCCCACTCTTTAAAACCTCTAGTTAAAATTTTGATAACTTATTGGTCAGACTAATGATTCCTTGTCTTTGAAGACAATCAAAATAGGGACGAAAAGAGTTGTTAATAGTGTTCGGAAGAGGGGTGGTTCCATTATTCTCCCTAAATTCAAGAGAAGGACTGTTTCGAGAATTCGAGACTTTCCATCGGGTTGTGGACCCTCATCCGATGAAAATCAATTATTCGAAGTCGTACGTACCCCCGAACCATTGTTTACTCGTGGTTCTTAACCTTTGATCAGAGAGAAATCGTAAATAGTGGTTGTTAGAGATTCTGAGGGTAAGATCTAGATCGCTTAATATTAGAATAGTTTAATATTAAATTTTAGTGTTCTAATCCTTCGTGATGTGTGTTTAGATATCGACGAGCGGGAGAGTGTAGTTCTCACCGTAATCAGGTGTGTAATCTCACACCGTATCTCATGGGTTAGATGACTATATCGTATAAATCGTTGGATGAAATCACAAGTTAGTGAAATCGGGAAGAATAAAATAGTTATCATCTTAAAGATAAGATTTTGAAAATTGTATTAAGATCATGAAAATTACGAAATTGCCCTCAACGAGCTAATTCGATAAAAGTGATAAGTGGGCCATATGTGATATTTGATAAGTGGGCCATATGTGATATTTGATAAGTGAGCCATATGTGATATTTGACAATTTGGGCCATATGTGATATTTGGCAATTTGGGCCATATGTGATATTTGAGAATTTGGGCCATATGTGATAATCGATAAATGGGCCATAAGTGATATTTGATAATTGGGCCATTTATGATAATTGATAAATGGGTTATATGTGATATGTGATTTTATGGGCCAAAATGCTATTTTGATTAATGGGCCAAAATTGATAAATTGTAATATGGTTTTTTTTTTTACAAATATTTTGTTATGCATAAACATGATTGCATGGGTTGGGATCAATGATGAAGAGAAGAAAGGCCTAATGCCAAAATTCTAGATAGGTGACTCTGTCACGATGGTGGCTGTCTAGAAATCTAGATCGGTGGTTCTACCACAATTATTTAAATGGCGTTGCCACAAATATTATATTGGGCTTAAAGCCTACTTTGGTGTGTTGGCGGGGTGGGTGACTAAAGCTCCCACAGTGTGTCTTTGGTTGGTATGGGTGGTGTGTAGCGGATGGAAATCTAGGTTTGGTTTTGGGAATTGCATATCACTTGCATTTTATACATGCTAAATTATTATATTTGAAATGGGCTTAGGCCCAAATAGATGCTTAGATGGTTTTGGCCCAGTGGACTATGGTAAGTGAGTTACACACTGAGTTCTAAGCAACTCACCCCAATTTTTTTACCCCTCTCAGGTAATAATAATTGATGGAGACTTGGGTCGGAGATGACTTCGTGTGGAGGCTATACTACAAATGGTGGTTTATAAAACTTTAAGACTTCTTTAATAATTTTTATTAAGTACTATTTTTATGGCGATGTAATAAGGCCTCTTTAATTATGGATTTTATTATATGGGTGGGTTTTATTGTGTTTTAGTTTTCCTAAGTTGGATTGGTTTAGTTTTTAATAATGGTTTTTTTCTATAACTCTCGTATAAAATAAAGGTTTTTCTTAAATATCATTGAAACGTAGGAAATTCTTTTAAAACTTTTCGATGAAATATTTCGACTAAATAAATCCAAAGTTTTTATCAATTACTACTCTATAGATCAAATGATAAACTCTTGTGTTTTAATTACGGTTTTCAATGAACTTCGATTTTTCGATAAAGTCACTCTCTTAATCATTTTGAAATTTGATTTCTACATTGTTAAATGATTTGAATGTACGTTTAATTTGTGTGGCATGCCAAAATCTGGGCTTAATGCATAGGCCGGGTTTGGGGTGTTACAAATGGAGTGAAATAGAGAGTTTAAGAAAGCCTGATTGATATTGATGAATAGTGCGAATCCACAGAAGTTGATCCTTTACAATCAAATCTCTTAAAGAAAACAAAAAAAAAAAACAAAAACAAAAACTACGAAACCATAAGAAAGAAAGAAAAAATTCTTAAACCTAAAGAGAAAATATAAGCTAATGGAATGATGTCTATAATGTGTGCCAGAGAGATTATTTATAGCCTTTAGGTAGCCATCATCCTTAGCCCTAGGTTAGCTGACGTTCCCAAGCTTAAAGTTCAATTGTGCATACCAAAACACCCATGTTTCGTGTTTTATTCTCATCACAAAGTTGATGTCGCGACACACAAGCAACCAGCATGTTCCTCTATAGCCATCTTTAGGGGTATGTCCCGACACCCTAGCCTGTGTTGCGACATTGAAAGTAGTTTCTCACTTTCTCTATTCTGCTCTCTATGTTGTGAAATAGCATCCAATATTGACTCAAAATACCCTCAAATTGTGTATTGCTAGAATTACGAAGATGTACAAGTGTACACAATTGCAACAAGTAATAAAGTGGCAAGTAAATGTCGAGTTATTGTACCCACAGGGATTGTGAAAATAATTATTTATGAATGTAATTTTAAAAACACTTTGGTGAAGAAAAATATTTTGATTTGAGGAGGTGATTAAAAACTAAGATTTTAACTAAGTAAAATAACTAAAAATAAAATAAAATTTCCAATGCACGATTTCAAAAGATGATTTTAATCAAGATGACATCATTGTGTTAGATTAATTACATTTCTTAACTTAGAATTATTAAACTCATGTTTATGTTGTTACGAATAAATTCATAGCAACTCGATAATTTGCTAACTTATGAACATACCTACTTACCAAAAATTCATTTATCTCTTGACTATATCTCTATGTCAATTCAACTGATTAAACAAATTTTAATAAGCAAATGTGTTAATGCAAATACATACTAATGAAATTAAAATAATCTCTTGTACATATCTCTATGCCAATTCAAACAATTAATTCAATCTCATAAGCACATAAAAGATTACATGATGTGACAATGTATTTCTACCTTAAAACAGTTTAATCACAATAATCTTGCAAGTTATGCAAGGCTAATGTATTGTTAGATACCGTTGCTAATTTAACCCTCAGCTACCTTAAATGATCAAACATGCATTGATTGTATCATGTTAGTTAATTACAATTTTGATCCGTTTAAATAATTAATTCATTAGTTACCTTACAATTGTAATGCAAGAATAACTTAGTCATGGTTTTACTTAATGAAACATCTTACCAAGGCCTACAACAACACAAACACAATTTTAATAAATTAATTAGAAGAAATGCAATCAACCTAACACGAATTAAATTTAATCCATATTAATTAAATTAAACATATCAACATCACAAATATTCATAGACATGTTCATCATAACAACAACAAAATTAAAAGGATAGGGAACAAGAACCAAATCCGGTGTTTCTCTGTGGCTTGACTAGTTTGCTCCACTCCTCCTTCTCCGCTTGTTCTGTAGAACCAAGGCTTTTACGAACACTTGAATGCTTCTACAAATGGTGGTTGATTGGCTCTTTTTCAAGAGGTGAAATCAGAAAGGGAATAGGGGAAGAAAATGAAGAACAATAGAAGGGAATGAAGAGAGAAAAATGAGAGAGAAGTGATGAGATGAGAAGGGTTGAGACGTGTTTGAACTGAGCAGCCAAGGGGGTATTTATAGGTTGATAAGGCTGATAGAAATAGCCAAAATCAGCAGCCAAAGACTCTCCCCATGGCTGGCCACACATGTGGCATGTTTGAAGATTTCAAACATGCTATTTTAAGGTAGGGGCAAATCTTGAAAGGCATAAATAGTGGAGGGGTTTGAATGCAATTTAAAGGAGTCTTAAAGGGCCATTTCGAAAGAAAAATAATCAGCCAAGCAAGCTGATTGGGTCAGCATGTGGGACGGTTTTAGGCTACCCAGAGCTCGGTTGGATCGATTTTCTCAGTTTAGCTCAACTAGGCCCCTTTTTATAATTAATTAACAATAATTTATTTAACCCAAATTAAATTGGATTAAAATTAAAATTAATTATATTATGAATTAATACACATAATTTGGATTGTCTTAGGTTGAAAAATTAATTCGCCTTGATGCTTCAAAGTTGCTTCTCGGTTTTACGCTTCTAGCAGTGTTTGTCGAGCCATTTTTTCCCTTTGTGCAAATTTGTCGAAAATAATCAAAATTAATCAAAATTTGATACAAAATTAATTAAAATTCAACGTGTTGATAATTTGAGTGTAATTTAATTATTTTATAATAATTTTATATTTTTCGACAATAATTTTATCAAAACTGCATGAATTTGAGTTAAAAAGGGCATGAAAAAGTGTGTATATTTTTGTGTTTACACACCCCCAAACTTAATTCATTTCTCGTCTCAAGTAATGCAAAAATTTGAAAAGAATTTCTCAGAAACACCTTTGAAAAATTTCTTCAGAACAACATTCTTCCCAAAATTATGATTTTAGTATACTTATGCTCAAAAACAAGAAATTTGATAATTATACTACTTAAGTATACATATCATTCAAATTAATCTCAACAACTATTATGATAGCAAAAATAGACTAAGTGCTTTCTCAATAAAAACATGTAAATCCCTACTAATTTGTTTTTATTCCCTTATTTAAGATTAAGCTGCAATCATTAAGTTTAATTTATGCCATCATATGTTGAACCTAGCAATTTCTCTCCACTAATATAGGTAGCACAGAAACTTTGTAACACCGCTTACCCGTATGCAACGCTGAAATAGGGTACGACGTATTACCAGACTGGCAACACAAGCATTCACACGATTCCGAGTCATGAGTTTGCATCCAAATTAAAATCATTCATATTCAATCATAAAGTCCCTAATACGAGCCTACGAGGCCCAAAACATGCATTGAAAGTGGTTTGGGACTAAACTGAGAACTCAAGAAATTTTTACAAAACTTTAAAAATTTTTGCTAACTGTAGGGCTCACACGCCCCCGTGTGACCCTGGGACCCGTCCGTGATGCAGACCATGTTCAATTTAGGGTGCTCTTTGACTTGTGCCACACACCCGTGTGCTAGGCCGTGTGGTTAATTAATTTAATTCGAATTAAGTGCAGGTTTCACACGGCCAAGACACACACCCGTGTTCTAAGCCGTGTAGCACAAATGCCCGTGTCTCTGTCTGTGTGCTATATTCAGGACATTTAGTTTTTCAAAATTAAGGTGTAGGGGACATACGGCCAATACACACGCCCATATGGCAAGCTATGTGTCACACACGGCCTAGACACACACCCGTGTGTCTACCGTGTGGAAAAAATAAGGCTATTTACCAAGCCTTTTTGCCACCCTTCCATGCACATACATGCACAACATCATATAATACCAATTCAAACATATACAAGCAACTAAAGCAATCACAATCAAAGTATTAACATCCCATCCACATGCTAACATCTAATATGCTTTAACATCATAATTTATCAACACAAATCATGTAAGTTCCACATTCAAGAATGGTATCGACATCTAAATATACTTCTACCAACATAAGCCATCATTCATGGCCATATACAAAATGAAATCATTAACCATTATAAGCCAATACATTTTTCCATATTACAAATGACACATATAACAAAATGATGAAGTCCCTATACATGCCATAACTCAAAATATTGACATTTCAATGGTACCCAAAATAATGATTGATAGTGTGTATGGATCTCTGACGATCTCCGATCCCGAGTTAGCTTGGTGACACTAAAAGACAAGGGAAAGAAAAGGGAGTAAGCTATATAGCTTTGTAAGTTCATATGAAAATAATAAACAACATTAATTATACATTTTTCAAATGAATAAGATAACATATATCATAAATGTCATTAAAACTTCATGAGCATAACTTACTCAATCACAATCTTACCAATAGTTCATCACATACATAATCTATTTTATTTGAGATTTTTATACATACCTGTACCAACTTGTAACATAATCACATACTTTCTCATCTTTGACATACCAGTTGAACCACTTGGAATACTATTGATACACGAAAAACTTTGCACATAAGTGCCACATATGTAGCTAAACCTACCACCAATCTCATAACACACATAGGCTCGCTCTCGAGCTATCCACGGGCCTACTCACACAAGCTATCAATCGAGACATAGCTACGCAGTGCTGCTCACACAAGCTGTGAGGTATCTGCAACATATACCAGTATACCCAGACACCGGTAATACGTGTAGGACCAGTACCCGGGTCACATAATCACATGGGTTCCTAGTAACATGTCACTTGTATCCTAATCTATTCCTAAGGTTCAACCGATATTTCTCTCTTACTGAAACCTCGTTGAATATGCTCATAGAATCAATAATAAAATCCTTGTGATATCAAAACATTAAAATACAAATATAACATTGCATTATTAACATACGAACTTACCTTGGTACAAAAATAGTGAAAATGGCCCTAATCGTCAAACACTTTATTTTTCCCCCGATCTAGGTCTGAATCTTGTTTTACTTGATCTATAATAGAAAATTTAACTCATTTAATACTCACATTATTCAATTCAGCCCAAAAATCACATTATGCCAAAATTACATTTGCCCCTAACTTTTCAACTTTTTACATTTTAGTCCCTAGGCTCGTAAAATGATTTTCATTCAATTTCATCACACCCAAGCCTAGTCAAAAGTATTTCTTGCTCATAACAGCCCACATTTTTCATTTTGATCGTGTCAAAATAGTCGAGTTTTAATATTTATAAAAGAGTGATGGAACCTGTAGACTGACTGCGACAACAATAGAGGCAAGTGCACTTGTCGAACAGTAGTATAGCTCAGGCAAGAATATCTTATCGAACCCAAGGGAACCTAAAAGTACTACTACTCACTTTCTTTCTATTATTTAGCCTAAAATATGGAATGATTGGATTATTAAACTAACGAAATACTTAAACTAAATGCAAAGACAAAAGATTGAATTAGAGAAAGACTTTAGGAAAACTCAGTTGATAAAGACGATACCCTCAGGAAGAATCCACCTATGACTTCACTTATAATTTATTCCCCAAACCATATGATTTCTTTACTTAGCTTGATCCGTGACACTCCCTAACCTATATTAAACCCTCTCTCGAGGCGAATAACGTCTAACCTTAGGTTAATTAGTGGAACTCTCGTTCTCTTATAATAACCCCTAAGGAAGCGAAGAATCGATCAATGGATTCCCATATTAGGTTTCACCCTAATTTGGCAAAATCTCATAACCCTATCTCTAGGCGCCCGATCAACTCCGCTCAATTATGCTAGATCTACTCTTAGGCGGGGTTTATTCCTCCTCCACCTAAGCACATCAGATTAAATTAAGCAATATAATGAAGAACAAACCAAGTACTTATCATATAAATTTAGAAATCAAATAACAAAATCCATCATAGGTTTCATCCCCTTCAGGTATCTGAGGGGTTTAGTGCATAACTAAATACGAAAACATCTCAAGAGTAAAGAATAAACAAAACATAAGAACTCCCTAAAACCCCTTGAAGGAATTGAAGAAGAGATCATCCGTCTTGAATGGAGTTTCGACTTCTTGAGATGGACCAACTGGCTATCTTCAAGTGACTTCCTAAAAGATGAATGCTTCGGCCAAAAAGCCTATGCCAAAAATCTCTCTTTCATGTCTGCCTTGGGTCATTTATATAGGCTTTGGAATGCTATACTTGGCTCCTAAGTATCTCTTTCAAGTAGAATTACTATTAGGGTGTTTGAATAGACTTAGGAGTATGTTTCTTTGGCTTCAAGCATCCAATTCGAGTGAAATTGCTCATTCCCGCGGCAGGGGCATGCCCATGGCACATGCCCGTGTAATTACAGGGTTAGGCCGTGCCTTGATTCAGTCGTTCTAGGCATGACCATATAGATCACAGGCACACCCGTATGTGGTAATGAGATGATGCACGGCCGTGCAACTCGTGAGTTGGGTCGTGCTCTAGGTAATCGTCGAGACACGATCGTGTAGGCTTTGGTCGAGGCCGTGTTGGTTTCTTGCTGAGGCCGAATTACTCCGTTTTAAGCCCGTTTTGTGTTCTTTTTATCCTCGGGTGCTTTCCTGAGTATAAACATGAAAAGAAAGGATTAAAAGAACCTTTTTACATAATTCAAGGGCTAAATCATCCAAAAGCCTATTAAATATGGAGTTAAAATATGTTACTTTTACGGTTTATCACATTTATTTACATTTTTACACATATTTTACAACTTTTACAAATAAGTCATTTTTAGGCATTTTCATAAAAATTCATTTAGTAAAAGTTGTTTATCCAACATCAAACTTGCATAATCTACCATTAAACATCAAAATACACAAAAAACTAACATGGGTAAAATTTTAGATTGTGACATCTCTTCAAATTAGTCATTGAAATAGCTAAATCAAGTTACAACATTCACAAAAATGTATAAATCTTTAAAAACGAGACAAAGACGGACTTACAATCGAGCTTGAAAGCTTGACCAAAACCCTAGCTATGGCTTCTCTTCAATTTTCGGAACAAGGGACTAAATTGAAGAAGATGGACACTTTTATTTGTTTTATTTTGTCTTTATTTACCAAATGACCAAAAAGCCCTTTTCTTTAAAACATTCAAATTTCACCTAATGCATGTCCATTTTTGTCCTCCAATTTAATCAATGGTTTAATTACCATCTAAAGACCTCTAATTTGAAATTTCATAGCAATTAGACACCTCTAGCTTCTAGAACACACATTTTGCACCTTTTGTAATTTAATCCTTTTAACTAAATTGAGTACCCCAACATCAAAATTTTTTAGCGAAATTTTCACGAAATCATTCATTAAAAATGTAGACCATAAAAATATAATAAAAATAAATTTTACTGCGTCAAATTCGTGGTCCCGAAACCACTATTTTGACTAGACTCAAAATCGGGCTGTTACAAACTTGAATCAATAGGTCTTTTAAATAGGTTGTAACGTCTAGGCTAGGGTAGGTAAATGATAGATAAGTTTAGGCTAAAATCTCTAAACTTATCTTGAATCGGAGCTTCGAAATTGTAACACCCCAAACCTGGCCCAAACGTTACGACCGGATCTAGTATGTTACAGGGTAAATTGAAAACGATCTTTCAGTGACTTTGGGAAAATCCATAAAAAAAAATTTTTTAAAAAAGAAACTTTTCGATTAAAGTGATGACTTTGTGTATAAACAATCAGATTCAAATGACTTTCAGGGAAAAGGGTATTTTGACAGGAGTAATCATTGTTAAGAAAACCCAGAGTTTTATCAAAAATATCTTGTAACCCATTTGTTAATATTTTTGAAAGATAGTTGTTTAATGTTTTAGGAAAAATCACGTTTTGAGCATTTATTAATAACCAGTAATCAAAGTAAATACTAAAACCCAATTAAAAGTTACCAAAGGCCTTGTTACAACGGAAATCTCCAAATAAAAACTAACTTTAAGCAGTAGAAAGTTCATAAAAATATAACGTCTTTTATGGCCTCCACGAGTCCACCTTGGCTCTCATATCCACGATCTACTGATTACCTTAAAAGTTACGGAAAGGGTGAGTCACAGAGATTCAGTGTACAAAACCATCAAACACATAAATCGGCCCATGGCCCACAATCTTGTATTTAGCTCATACACAATGTCATACAATCACAAGAAATGCATTAAGCAAAGCCCAACCTAGTATTTCCATCCTATACATACCAACCTATACCAATCATCACACCGTGGGGATTTCTACAATCAACCCTCCATCCGCTACACACAATCTTGACAGTCATGCTGTCAGAAAATGTGGCAGTGCCATCGATCACTATGTGACCTTAAAACAACTGTGGCATAGCCACCGATCACGATATGACCTCATAAACAGATGTGGCAGCGCCACCGATCACTATGTGACCTTAATCAACAATGTGGCAGAGCCACCAATCACCATGTGACCTTAAGAACAATGTGTCAGAGCCACTGATCACTATGTGACCTTATCAGTTCCCCTTTATCAACATTCACATATCCCATGCACAACATTTATATCATAACAGATGTATCATGCTAGTAACAAGGCAATAGATTATCACATACAACCAATCTCACATCAGGTAATTACAGATACGTACCTGGCACTTCCTGCCTTACCCCCAAAGGGTATGTCGACTGTATTTACAGTCTTTTCTGGCTTTTCAGCCCATATAATTAAAATATAATTAAGTAAAGTGTATTAGGGTTTACACACCTGGTAACACGTAAAACGATACTCTCTACGTCAACACTATCGATAGCAGAAACAACTACTATCTACCTACGACTCTGTTCTGATGCCTGTCCACAACCCGGTGGCCAATCTCGGACTGCTAACACCACTCGCTTCTTAAACTTAGAAATTTGGGTTTATGTGTCCAACCCTCTCCTTTGCCTGATCGATATTGGATTACATCAAAAATCTTGTCAAATGCTACTATAATGAAATATGGTTGTTAAACCACAGTATAGGGTTAAGGTAACGAATACGATAAGGAACCTAAATGAAATCTAAAGAGAGCACCCTTACCTTGAAATCCCGAAAAGAGAGATATGGTTAATGATTTCTGGCTTAGGGATCTAACCGCTTTGATTTCCTTCAATTACCGAAATAGAGCCCTAAAGAGAACACAAGAAACAATAAGAACCATATATCCAATGATGGCCTTACCAAGCCAATTAGCCATTCGTCCTTGGCTTCCAAAACTCGAAAGAGAAAACAAAGGTTAACAGAAGTCGACACTTACCTCAACACAGGAGATCCGGCTATCACTTATGAGAAGATTCGACAATGACAGGGAAAAAGATGAAAAGGCCGAAAGAAATAAAATAAAACTACAAATGGGACCTAGGGGTTTTCGATTTTAGAAGATATCAAAAGAAAAGATGAACAAGAGAAGGCTATGAAGATTCGGCTTGTAGAAGAAATCAGAGAAGAGAACTATAGACAAGGGACATTCGACTACAACATAGAAATGGAGATGAGAATGGGGTTAGGGGTTTCAGCTTTTGAGAGAGAACCAATTGGGAGAAGAAGAATAAAACAAAGTAAAGAGAAGTGTAGGAATGGTAAAGAAGAAGAAGAATTTTTTGGCAGGACTTTAGTGAATTCGGTTTTGGCAGAAAATGAAGAAGAGAGAAAGAAAACCTCAAATGCCGAAAATGGAAAGAGAACTCTTACTTGGCTAAACACAATTTCGGCACCTACTAACCACAAAAGTCGAAAATGCACTATTTTGAGAACAAAAACCATATTCTTCCAAAGTGGAAATATGGCACACCCTAGCCACACAAAAACTGATTCCCCTTCTACTATGAGTTTGAAATTCGGCCAACACTAAGCTCACAATGCCCATCCCTTTTTTTCCTCCTCAAATTCCTCCTGATCACCCGCTTGAAATATTTTGAACACTTCCAACTCCCCTTTTTCCTTTCTGTCCACTCCCCTATCCTGAAGTGTCCCAGTCAAGCTCTGCCTCTGCTCTCCTTAACGCCAAAAAAAAACTCCCAAAGTAAGCTCATTGTGACTTGAACCTGCTCCCTCTGCTACTCCTTGTGGCGTCACTTACCAGCATCTTAAGTGGCGCCCCTATGCCACTCTTCCTACTCTTTAGTTATGTCAACCAAACACCAACACAATCCCTTAAGTCCTATTCCAGCTAGCTCATCCACTAAAGTGCCTAAAATGGAAATTTTAGCCAGGGCTCCGGCTTTTCACCGGGCCTTTCCTAGACTCCCACACACCCTAAACAAGCACATTACACAAAGCATACACACAAAAACACATCAAATACATAGCCCCTGGATTAGGATATTACAAAAATAATTACCTTCAATACCCCAACTTATTTCACTTTCACATGCTCTTTTATACATCTATTTCTTTCGATTACATATGCTCTCTCTTTTTTATTTTTCCTTTTTTTTTTAATTTCACAAGCATTTTTCTGTATGTATTACAATTTTTTGAGCATTTGATACATCTTTTCAACTCCCCTAAACTTGTTTCAAAGAATATTCTGTATAGTATTGAGTCTAGTGTTTGGGACAATTGAATGATAATTGAGAGAAAAGTGATGGCTAAATATTACAAAGGTTAAATAAAATTAGGCCATATAGTCTCAAAGTTGGGTTTCAAAGGATAAAAATTCATCAAGGTAGGCTTGAAAGGCTCAAACGAACCAAACAAAAGTTGCTAAATCATTTTCAACATTCCATGCTTCCTAGGATTTCGCCTCAAGAAACTACAAAGTCAATTCTATAGACCTAAACTTTCATGCATGCCTAACTTTCCTAAGTAACTAAAGATTTTATCGTATGATTTGCATGCTTTATTAAAAATACATTTATGTCATATTTTAGTTAACATAACAATTATTGAAATAATCAAACTTTATTCATACTGAAGTTTAGCATACTTAACAAAATTTCAAATTTTTGAACAAAATATAACCTAATCATAACTAAAAGAAAAATTTATTTTGAGCGGAAATAATTTCAATTTTTCAGTCCCCCTACTTAAGATGAACAATGTCCTCATTGTTAAAAGTGAATAAATACTATACACCAGGTATGATTCTGGAAAAGAAGAGGTGAGTCAATTTGACTACTTAAGTACCAAGCTCTCTCTAGATCCAATCCTATACATGTATATATCTATTGTCACACTTTGTACTTTGCAACTTGTTCATTTTTATTTATGATTTCCACCTATTGTTATATTATGTGAAAATAAAAATTCCTAATAAATCTCAATCTTATTAAATAACCTAAGAATGAAAATAAAATAAAGTCAATATCCTCCTTTTTTAATTTATTTGCAGATTCCTCTGAATTCGACTTATCTTTTGCTCCATCGTCTTTGTTTTTGCATGAACCACTTCGCTTCCTCTTCGATAGTGGACTATGTTGTTCATATATAAAACCTGGAAACTTAGGCACAAAAATAAATGGGTTATTGTATATTTTTGTAAGAGCGCTTCTCATTGAGTCATCTTGTGTTTTTGAATATTTCCAGTTAGCTTGTTGCTACCAGTGCATATGTTGCATGATGTCCATCAATTTTGACAACTCATCTCAAAGATTTGGGCAAGGAGATTGAGCCTTGAACATTGAAGTTGCGATGTCAGGTTCAGTTACTGGTTCCATTAGTTCTGCCTTATCAGGGATTTCAGCTGACTGCATTGGTTCAATCTCTATGGGATCTTCTTTTTCTTCTTCTTCTTCTTCTTCAGGATCCTCACTCTCTTCAACTTGTTGCTGTAGGATAGAGCCTTCACTATTCGGTAGAGGTCCCAATCTATGATTGTGCCCAGGCTATAACCTGTCTTCTTTACATCTGCAAGAATTTTAACTTTCAAACACAAAATTGTTATCATAAAGGGAAAGTAAGCTAGGCCAGAACGTCTAGCGGCACAATTCTACAATTATCTCAGGATGATTTTTCCTACATCAATGGTCTTTCCAGTTAAAATCGAGTGTAATAAGACCATTCACTCTAATGAAATTGTAGTCCCACGTGAAATGGGCATAAGGCTGAATCGAATGAAATAGAACCATACCTTCGCTAGTGGTGTCAAATATTCTTTGCGAAAAGTGCAAATTTCTTGCTTTGACACAGTCCACTTAGAACCTAGAACTGTAAGTTCCTCGAGAATTTCTTACAGATTTTCAGACTCAATATTTCTCATCCAGGAAGAATATTCGTCGTCTTCGAAATCAGGTAATTCAAAGAATTCATTAATAGCGTTTGACGTTATTGGTTCCTTGAAACACCCCAAACCCGGCCTACAAGCCCTGACCGGATCTGGCATGCTCCTTGAATAAAACGTAGTTAAATCTCGTTATGTCATCTTGAAATACTTTGTGGTTTTGAAGAAAATGGATTTGGGTTATTCTCAAGTTGAAAACTGTCTTGTAATTTAATTTTGTATTAAAACGTTATCTTCATATTTCAAAAATTACAAGTTTAAAGAAATGCCAAATTTTAGAGCTTATCATTGAGTTGAAAATCGTAGGTGTTTATGTGTCAAAACATTTGAAGTTGTTTTACGAAAAATTGTTTAACCACTTGTCTAACGTTGATCGTACCAGAACAAAAATTAAAATGCATAAATAAAACAGTTAAAAAATAATGGCCTTATTACAACAAAAAAAAAACCCGAATAAAACCTGAAAACATAATAAGAAAACGTGAAAATGCTGAGCTGAGCATGGCCACCACTAAGTCCCTGCCGACCCGGTCCATTTACTGAGTATCATTTGCAAAATGTTAGCCCACGAAGGGTGAGTCAACAGACTCAATGTGTAACAACCAACACAGACTCCCAAACGATCAAGGCATATTAAATCACGTAAAACAAATATAGAAAATGATGCAACCCAAACCCACCTAGATATCCAACCTCTACACATCACCCGTACCTACCAATCACACCGTGGGGATTACTAAATCGACCCTCTATCTGCTACACACCATCGAAGGCAGTCACTGCAGTCAACTGCACATCGCCCTTATAATCGTGGCATAGCCACCAGATAATGTGACAGAGTCACCGGATTCATAATATATGACATAAGTCACCGGATAATGTGGTAAAAACCACCGGAACACTTCCCCTTTATCATTGTCACCCATATGATCATGCATCATAAAAAACATACAAATATCATGCAATTTACCTCACCCCATGTCCATAACGAAATTTCACATTTTCTCATATCCATGTTTATAAGCATTATTAATGAGTATTAAGGGGTAACATACATGAATACACTGCACCATTGAATGGTACCCTTAGCCATATTTATTCATTGCCTTATTAACATATACATAACAATATTGCTACTAATCGGGAATTGAGGGTGGGTTACACACCTGGTTACTAGCGCGATTACCGAATCCTGAAAGTCCCAATCTAACGCAATAGATCCCCTTCCCTACATTCGGCCCACACTAAGATCATTAACAAAGAGACCATTCGGCTATACAAATAAATCCCGAAAGGATAACGCACAACCATAATCCTTTCCTATGTGCCGATTTGGTTTCCAACCAAATCCCGAAGCTATGTGATGAACCTTACTTGCAATCGGCCAAGCACTAATACACACAAATGATTAGCCTTCGGCTTTTGAATGAAAAAGAAAAAGATCTATACGCTAAAACCCTTACCTCGCTTGCCTAAATCCCAAAACTATCATTTGACCTTGAAGATGTCGAAATCCTTACATAACTTATGTCAGATTCGAATTATTGCATAGGACCGATAAGAGTGGCCCTTGGCTGAATGTTACCTCCTGCTTACCTTGGATCTCAAAACCCAAAAAATTCACCTTTCAATCGTCGGCTACAAGAATCCCGAAGGATCTCCTTCATGGTTCGACCACAAGAAAATAAGAGGGATTCGATTCCTAGATTTCGGTACTAACCAAATCAGTCAAGAAGAGAAGAGAAGTAGGAAGTTTACTTACCAGAAGATTCGGCTAACTAAAGATAGATTCGGCATTGAGTATGGTGTTTAGAGCACGTGAGAAGAGAAAGAAATAAGGCCAAGGATATTCGGCCAAACACTTGAAAGAATAGAAGAGAACACAAAGGGGTTTCGGCTTTTCAAGATGAAAAGATGGAAAAGGAATCAATAAGAATGATTCGGCTTTTGTCAAAAGAATGGAGAAGAGATGGTTGGGACCTTAAGAGTTTCGGCAATGGTGGGAATGAATGAAAGAGAAGTTTCAGCCTTAGCAAAATAAAAGAGAAGAAAAGGGAGAGAGATTGGTTCGGTCTAAGGATGAGTAAAGAAATTTCGGCACTAACTCCCCTATGCATGACCGAATATGCCCCTTTCAAAGTCCCTTTGCCGGCCAACTCTTCCTCTCTCTTCCTAATCCTTTCTTTTCCTCCTACTTAGCCGAATCTTTGAGTTGTCAGACCCAATTTACACTTCATCCATCTAGAGTCCAAAACGCTTCCCTTGCTGCTCGAACCTGGGTCTCTTCACACTCCCTGTGGCATCACCTTCCAGGGCCCTAAGTGGCGCCTCTTTGCCACTTTACCAGGGCTTTACTTGTGTCATAACCCTCACACACCTCTACTTAAGACTTAGCTCCCTTAGTTCCTTTTTTAGGCTTAAAAATCAAATATTTTTCTAAGGCTTCTACCTATATCCCAAGGTTCCCGAAGCCCCCAAAACACATTCAAAACACACACAAGCATTCTACCACATACATTTAAGTGAAAATGCATAACCCCTAAATCCTAGATATTACAGTTCTACCTCCTTAAAATAATTTTGACCTCGAAATTACCTGGCTAAAATAAGTGAGGGTATTGCTGTCGCATTGCTTCCTCCGACTCCCACGAAGCTTCTTCCGATCCATGGTTACGCCATAACACTTTGACTAGAGGAACTGATTTCCTCTGAAGCACCATCACATCCCGTTCCAGAATCTGAATCGGCTCTTCCTCATAGGACAAATCTGGTCTTAGTTCCACCTCCTCAACCAGTGTTACATGAGATGGATCCGATCGGTAATGTTATAGCATCGAAACATGGAACACATCGTGCATTTGCTTCAACTCCGAAGGTAACTCCAACTGATATGCCACTGGTCCAACCCGCTTCAAAACCCGATAAGGTCCTATAAACCTGGGACTTAACTTTCCCTTGCGACCAAATCTCATCAACTTCTTCCATGGCGAAACTTTTAAAAACACTTGATCTTCTTCTGCAAACTCTATCTCCTTCCGCTTAAGATCTGTATATGACTTCTGCTTGTCAGATGCCTCCTTCAACCGTGCCCGAATTACCTTAACCTTTTCTTCCGCTTGTACCACCATCTTCAGACCTAAAACATGACGTTCCCCTAATTTTGTCCAACACGTAGGAGTGCAACACCTCCTTCCATACAGCGCTTCGTACGGTGCCATCCGAATACTTGCTTGATAGCTATTATTGTACGCAAATTCCACTAAAGGCAAGAACTCCTCCCAACTTCCTCTGAAATCTATCACGCAACCCCTCAACATATCCTCTAGCACTTGAATTACCCGCTCAGATTAGCCGTCCGACTACGGATGGAATGCCGTACTGAAGTCCAAGCTGGTGCCCAATGCTTGATGTAGTGCTTTCCAAAATCGAGACGTAAACCTCGAATCCCTATCTGAGATAATCGACACCGGAACTCCGTCTAGCCTCACGATTTTTGCTGCATACAATTTTGCCAATCTCTGCAGGGAATAGTCCACCCGCACTGGTATGAAATGTGCAAACTTCGTCAACCGATCTACTATCACTCATACCGAGTCCTTCTTAGTAGGCGTAAGGGGAAGCCCCTAACGAAGTACATGGTAATTCTCTCCCATTTCCATTGCAGAATCTTTATCGGCTGAAGTAATCCTGACGGTACTTGGTGTTCACTTTAACTCACGACACGTTAAGCACTTCCTACAAATTTCAGAACTTCCGCTTAAGACCAAGCCACCAAAACTGATCCCGTAGAATCCTCAGATAACTTACTTCCTCCACGATGCATAGCATAAGGGCTACTATGCGATTCCTGAAGAATTTTCTACCATAATTCCTCATCCTTTGGCATACAGACCTTGCCTTGAAAACGTAGCACTCCATCACCGTTTACACCATAGTCTTCTAACTCCCCATTTTGTACTTGTAGCAACTTAGCACTGAGTTCACCATCTACCAATTGTTTCTCTTTTACCTGACTTAGCCATGTTGGCTTCACTTGCAACTCCGCTAGCAAACTTCCATCCTCATAAAGGCTAAGATGTGCAAACATCGCCCTTAGATCCGACACCACTTTCTGACTTAGGGCATCTGCCACCACATTTGCCTTGCCCGAGTGATACTCTATTGAACAGTCGTAGTCTTTCAACAATTCCACCCACCTTCGCTGTCTCAAATTCAGCTCCTTCTGAGTCAGCAGATACTTCAGACTCTTGTGATCCGTGTAAATCATCGACTTTTCTCCATATAAATAGTGCCTCCACACTTTTAGAGCAAACACTACTGCAGCCAACTCCAGATCATGCGTCAGATAGTTAACCTCATGTGGCCTCAACTGCCGAGACGCATAAGCGACCACTTTCCCATCTTGCATAAGGACACATCCCAATCCTGTATGGGAAGCATCACAATACACCACGAAGAATTTCCCGCTTTCGGCTGAATCAAAACTGGAGCCTCTGTCAATACTCTTTTAAGCTTCTCAAAACTCTCCTGCTGCTTATCCGCCCATACGAAAGGTACCCCCTTCCTCAGCAACTTCGTCAAAGGTGCTGCTATTGACGAGAACCCTTCAAAAAATCTCCTGTAGTAGCATGCTAACCCCAAGAAACTATGAACCTCAGCCACAAACTTAGGTGGTTTCCAATCTAATACTGCCTCAATCTTCCGAGGGCCCACCCTTATTCCTTCCACAGACACCACATGCCCTAAGAATGTAACTTCATTTAGCCAAAATTCGCACTTGCTGAACTTGGCATATAGCTTCTTTTCCCTTAACACTTGTAACACCACCCAGAGATGCTCATCCAGACTTGGAATACACTAGGATGTCGTCTATAAACACAACGACGAACCGATCTAGGTAGGGTTGGAAAACCCGTTCATCATATCCATGAATGCAGCTGGGGGGTTTGTCAATCCGAACGGCATTACTAAGAACTCATAATGCTCATATCTTGTTCGGAAAGCTATTTTATAGATATCTACTTCCTTCACCCTAAGCTAATGATATCTCGACCGTAGATCTATCTTTAAAAATATCGTGGCCCCCTTAAGCTGATCGAACAAGTCGTCTATCCTCGGCAATGGATACTTGTTCTTGATGGTCAGCTTATTTAACTACTGGTACCTATGCACATACGCATAGTCCCGTCCTTCTTCTTCACGAATAGGACCGGTGCTCCCCATGGAGACACACTAGGTCGAATAAACCCACGATCGAGTAACTCTTGGATCTGGGTTTTAAGCTCTACTAACTCCTTTGGTGCCATTCGGTACAGAGCAATTGACATAGGAGCTGTACCCGACAGTAAATCAATTTCGAACTCTACCTCCCTGTCCGGGGGTAACCCAAGCAGCTCCTTTGGAAAGACATCCACGAATTCCCTTACTATTCTCACTCCACTAACTCCTTCTTCTTTTGTATCCAAAGCACTCACGAAGGCCAAAAATGCCTTGCACCCTTTCCGAACCATCTTATTAGCCTTTAATACGGAGACTACGTTAGCTAAATAATTTCTTCTTTCTCCCATCATAATTATCTCCTCATCCTCTGGAGTCCTTAACTCCATTCGCTTAGCTGCGCAATCCAATTTAGCCCGATGTTCTACTAGCCAATACATACCTAGAATGAGATCAAATTCCCCAAAAGGTAGTTCCATCAAGTCAGCTGGAAACTGCGCCCCCTGAACTTCCAAAGGCACTGCCCTAAAGAGTTTGTCTACTACTACTGATTGCCCTAAAGGACTAAGTACAGCCATCTTCCTAGGTACAGTCTCAGAGTTCACATGCAGAGTTCCAGATACCTCACTAGCGATGTATGAATGAGTTGACCCTATATCTATCAAAGTAATTAAGGGTAATCCAGAAATAAGGAACGTATCCATTATGACATCAGGTGCATCACCATCCTCCCTCCGACGAACTGCATACACCAAACTTGGCTGTCTTGCCTCTGTGTTACCAACACCTCTGCCCAGTGTCCCCCGACCTCTTCCATAATTGTTACCTTTGCCAATCAGACCACGACCCCACGGTGGTTGCTGTCCACCTCTGCCAACCTGACTAAAACCCTGACTTGTTGGTCGGCTCCTGCCTGATTCCACAGGACTGTCCTTAATCATGTGTTCTTTGGACCCATACTTAAAACATCCCCCTGTCTTCTTCCAACACTCTCCAGATGCATCATTCCACACTGAGCACAAGTACGGTACTGTCCTCCCGTAACAACCTGCTGGCCTCGCGGCCCCTCAACTCTAGGTCTCTTTTGAACATTTCTGGATGACCCTGATGATTCAAAACCTCTCTTTTGTCTATTTCTATCTGAATCCTGTCTCACATATTCCTTAACCCCTTGACTACCTTAGTCTTTTCTACCAACACGGCAAACTCCCGCTCCTGCTGTGGAGTAATCAGTAATCTCAGATCATCCCTCAGTCTATCCTCGAACCTGAGACATCGTTCATGCTCCGTGGCCATGATACCTTGAGTATACCAGCTCAACCATAAGAATTCTGCCTCGTACTCCGCTATGGACTTATTCCCCTAAACCAACCTCAGAAACGCCTTCCTCTGTGCATCAATATAGCTAGTCCCAATATACTTCTTCTGATACGCCGCCTTAAAATACTCCCAAGTGAGATCATCCGCTATAGCACCATCCCAAACCGTGAGCCACCACTGGTATGACTCATCGCGAAGAAGCGACACCACCCCTTTAGTTTCTCCTCAGCAGTCAGGTCCAAATCCTCCATAATTCGCTCCGTCGCCTCCAACCAATACTCAGCCGTATTGGGCGCCACACCAGATACACCTCAGAATACCTCCGCTCCATTGGCTCACAGTCGCTCGGGTACAGATTTTTGAGCTCCCATGCCTCCACCTGCTCCAGCGACCCTCTCAAGCACTCGCAGCATCACCTGTGATACTGCGTCATCCCCCTTCTGATCCTGATATTCAACATCAGCAGCTGGTGGTGGTGGCATCTCATTCTCAGACCCTTGACCAGACCTAACGGGTTCCGATACGATCATTCTGCCTCTTCCACGCCCTCGCACATTATGACCACGTCCCCTAGAACTCATGCCTACGATCACGATTTAATCTGCTTTAAAAAGTTTTATGCATCAGTTTTTGTTCCACTGATTACCCACGAGCAAGTTTTATGTAAAGAAGTTTAATGGTAGTTCTTTCGATCATTTCAGGGTTTTCGTTTCAAATCTTCTACCCTAATTCAGAGAATCACATTCATTTAATAGTATCTACTACACACACTCACCACTCAAACATTTTCGTCTGTTCCAACCCAGGGGTATTTTTGTAATTTGTCCTATAGGGGTATTTTGGTATTTTTTTCAAATCAGGGTATCTTGATATTTTACAAAATAGGGGTTTTTGGTATTCTTACAAAATAGGAATATTTTGATAAAAGTTCAAGGTAATATGGTAATTTTATAAACTGAGGGTATTTTAGTGATTTTACAAACCAGGGGTATTTCGGTAATTTTGTAAATCGGGGATATTTCAAAAAAAAATTCAAAATCTAAAAAAGTTTTTACAAATCAAAGGGGTAATTCAGTGATTTTAAAACTAAGGTTTTTGTAAAACAGTATAGCTAGTCCCTTTCGGGTTTTAATTATTGAATTTAGCCTATGAATAAGTCCTCTTGTTAGGGTGAACCGTCACTACGCACCAGGTAGGATTCGAGCGAAGAGGGGGTGAGTCACTAGGACTGCTTAAATACCAAGCTTCCCTTGAATCCAATCCTATACATGCACTCAACGGTTGCCACACCCTTAACTCGATGACTCACTCACAGGTTTGTTTGATTAGGCTTTAAATTTTATGTAATTCTGTGTTGGAGTAAACTAATCCTAGGGTTCAATAGCTCCTAATCTACTAATCTATGATCCCGTAATACCCACATACAAATCACACAGTGGTTAGGGGTACTTACCTGGTGGACTTCGGGCCGGAGACTCAAGTGCCATGCCAGAAAACCTGCTCATCCTTTAGTAAAACTCAATTTTAAAAAAATGTTTTGGGCCCAAAAGCCCTCAAGGTCGAGTTTTGAATCGGGCTCTGATACCAAATTGAAACACCCCAAACTCGGCCCACAAGCCCTGACCGGATCTGGCATGCTCCTTGAGTAAAACGTAGTTAAATCTCGTTATGTCATCTTGAAATACTTGGTGGTTTTGAAGAAAATAGATTTGGGTTATTCTCAAGTTGAAAACCGTATTGTAATTTAATTTTGTATTAAAACGTTATCTTCATATTTCAGAAATTACAAGTTTAAAGAAATGCCATATTTTAGAGCTTATCATTAAGTTGAAAATCGTAGGTGTTTATGTGTCAAAACATTTGAAGTTGTTTTATGAAAAATTGTTTAACCACTTGTCTAACGTTGATCGTACCAGAATAAAAATTAAAACACATAAATAAAATAGTTAAATAATAATGGCCTTATTACAACAAAAACAAAACCCAAATAAAGCCCGAAAACATAATAAGAAAACGTGAAAATGCTGAGCTGAGCATGGCCACCACTAAGTCCTTACCGACCTGGTCCATTTACTGAGTATCACCTGCAAAATGTTAGCCCACGAAGGGTGAGTCCACAGACTCAGTGTGTAACAACCAACACAGACTCCCAAACGATCAAGGCATATTAAATCACGTAAAACAAATATAAAAAATGATGCAACACAAACCCACCTTGATATCCAACCTTTACACATCACCCGTACCTGCCAATCACACCGTTGGGATTACTAAATCGACCCTCTATCCGCTACACACCACCGAAGGCAGTCGCTGCAATCAACTACACATCGCCCTTATAATCGTGGCATAGCCACCAGATAATGTGACAGAGTCACCGGATTCATAATATGTGACATAAGTCACCGGATAATGTGGTAAAAACCACCGGAACACTTCCCCTTTATCATTATCACCCATATGCTCATGCATCATACAAAACATACAAATATCATGCAATTTACCTCACCCCATTTCCATAACGAAATTTCACATTTTCTCATATCCATGTTTATAAGCATTATTAACGAGTATTAAGGGGTAACACACCTGAATACATTGCACCATTGAATGGTACCCTTAGCCATATTCATTCATTGCCTTATTAACATATACATAACAATATTACTACTAATCGAGAATTGAGGGTGGGTTACACACCTGGTAACTAACGCGATTATCGAATCCCAAAAATCCCGATCTAACGCAGTAGATCCCCTTCCCTACATTCGGCCCACACTAAGATCATTAGCAAAGAGACCATTCGGCTATACAAACAAATCCCGAAAGGTTAACGCACAACCATAATCCTTACCTAAATGCCGATTTGGTTTCCAACCAAATCTCGAAGCTATGTGATGAACCTTTCTTGCAATTGGCCAAGCACTAATACACACAAACGATTAGCCTTCAGCTTTTGAATGAAAAAGAAATAGATCTATACGCTAAAACCCTTACCTCGCTTGCCTAAATCCCGAAACTATCGTTTGACCTTGAAGATGAAACACCCCAAACCCGGCCCACGAGCCTTGACCGGATCTGGTATGTTCCCCGGTGTAAACCGTTTCAAATTCTTTTGTTACTTAGGAAAAACTTGTGTGTTTTTAAAGAAAGATTGTCTTGGGTTGGGATTGAGTTGAAAACAAGTTTATTTTTTTTTAAATCCTTTACTTTAGGTTTCAAAACGTTTGGGCTTCGTTTTTAAAAAAAATGATTACTTAATCTTTTAATAAATAAAGGTTTGTAAGCTTAACAAATAAAAACAGAATAAAATAATTCTACTAAGGCCTTATTACATCAAATAAATCCCACATTTAAATTCAAAATAATTAAAATAAAATAGTCCAAATAAAAGAAATCTGAACTTCACATGGCCTCCACTAATGATCTACCGGCCCGGTCTATCACTGGTCGTCACCTAAAAAGTAATCCCACAACGGGGTGAGTCAACAGACTCAATGTGTAACCAACACTAAAATTTAATATTTCAGGCATACAATATCATTCATGTTCATAAAGCATTTAAACAATATGATGCAACCCGAACCCAAACCTATATGCCATCCGCTACACACCACCCGTACCATCCTGCACACCGTGGGGACTACTAAGTCAACCCTCCATCCGCTACACACAATCGAAGGCAGTCGCTGCAGTCGACGTGCTCATCACCCTTATAAAAATTCGTGGTCTTAGGTCACCACATTCAGTTTTAGGTGGTCTTAGGTCACCACATTCATTTTACGTGGTCTTAGGTCACCACATTCAGTTTTCGTGGTCTTAGGTCACCACATTAATTTCCCCTTTTCATATAACTCATATGCCCCCATATTTCATACACAATATGCAAAATCATGCCTTAATTCACATTCTTATCACTTTTCACATGTTAAAAATAACATATATTCATATTCCTAGTAGGAGTAGGAAACGTACCTTAGTACTTTGTACCATAGTATGGTACCTTAGCCATATTCACATTCTTATAAACATGCACATTTAATTTAAAACATAGCCATGAACATATTAAAACTTAGAGTAGGGTACACACCTAATTCGCTTAACGATTTCACTTGAAATCCCGAATTTCGATCTTAGATCTTTAACTCCCTACATTCGGCCCATATCAAATATTTAATGAAAAACTCATTCGGCCATAAGACCAAATCCTAGTAGGATTTGTGTACTAAAACTTACCTTAATATCTATTTGCTTATTACTCAAATCCCTAAAACTTTATTATTCTTCTCCTTGTATTCGGCCAAACACTGGATCTCTACATAGGTTAGCTTCAGCTTTTTAACAATTATGAAATAGATCTAGATATCCAAAATAGGCCTTGGCGAACATACCTATGTGCTTACCTTCCAAATCTTAAATCCCTAATTGGATCCTTGCTTCCTTAATCTTTGTTGAAATTCCTATAACCATATGTTAGATTTAATCTAACATTAAAACATAAAACATGGACTTTAAATAATGTACATATATCTTACCTTAGATCCTTGAAATCCGAAAGATACCTTCTTGTAGTTGACAATTCTTAAATCCGAATACCCTTCCATAATTCGCCAAAATCAATAATAGAGATTAGTCCCTAACTTTTCGATAGGTCTAAAATATAAAAGAATTGAAACCAATTTTGGATCTTACCCTTTTAAGAAATCGTGAAGACCTTGTTAAAAGCCCTTAAAGAATCGGCCTTGATGACTAGATGATAAGGTTTCGCTTTTGGGATTTAATGGAGAAGTCACTAGGGGTTCTCTTGGGGTATTTGGTTTCCACAAAATAAAGAAAAGAAAACTTGAGAATTTTGGTAATGGTGGACTATAGATTCAAATTTTAACAAATGAAAGAGAAGAGAAGAGAGGAGAGCACTAAGAAATTCGGCTAGGGAGAAGATGAGAAATAAAAATTGATGAGTAGCCCTATTCTTTCCCTCTTATAGCCGAAATTACTACTCAGAATCCCTTACTTGGCCACCACTCTTCTATTTTGATAACTTTATCCTTTGAATTATCACTTTATTAAAAGAATTAATCCAACAATTATCTCCAAAAAATAATGATAAATAAATCTATTATTTATTTCCTATTTAGACGAAATTTAAAGAGAATAAAACTCTTCCCTTGGGTTCCTTAGTGCCGTCCACTTCCCTGCTCTTTGTAGCAAAAATAAAACTCCTTTATTTGCTCTCCAAGTGACTCGAACCTAGGCCCAATACCCTTGTATGTGGCGCCATTTCCAGAGGCCCTAAGTGGCATCTCCAGGCCACTTTTCCAAGCCTATTTGTGTGTCAAATTTCACATACCTTTTCTCTTAAGGCCACCTTGCCTCAGTTTCCTCTTTTAAACTTAACAATTCCTAACATTTCCAAGTTTCCAAAATGTTCACTTTCTTATTTTAACTTAACATTTCCAAGTTTCCAAAATGTTCACTTTCCTATTTTAACTTAACATTTCCAAGTTTCCAAAAATGTTCACTTTCCTATTTTAACTTAACATTTCCAATCTTCCAAAATGTTCACTTTCCTCTTTTAACTTAACATTTTCAAGTTTCCAAAAATGCTCATCATACATTCTTAATACATAAGTCATGCCATTTCATATAATTAAATCAAAAATGCATAGGCCCATTTTCAGGATGTTACATTTCTACCCCCTTAAAATAATTTCGTCCTCGAAATTACTCACTAACGAACAATCGTACAATCTAACTCACCACACTACGCTATTGTTGCGTACTCTGATCTTAATAAAACTAACACATTACCTATGCACAATTCCAAAGTTCACATCTAAGGTTTCATACCATTCACTAGCAATACAAGAACAAACTAGCTCTATAATAAACAGGGCAATGAAGGGTATTCCAAAAATAAGAACTTACCCATTGTCACATCCAAGCACATCATTCTCCTCATGACGGACCGATCGCATAAACCAACCTTGGTTGTCTCAAGATCTAAACCTTCAAGACCTCCGCTTGGTGCTCCACGTCCTCTTCCAAGCACCATTTCTCTCGTTATTCGGACCACGACCCACCGAGGTCTGTCTTGTCCACCTCTACCAAACTGATTAACATTCGAGTTACGGTTGATTCTTATCCGGTCTCATCGGACAATCCTTAATCATATGGTCCTTTGACCCACACTTAAAACATCTTCCGTCTTTTCCAACATTCACCTAAGTGATTCTTCCCACATTGTTCACAAGTAGGATCGCCTTCCAAGAATGACTTGTTGACCTTTGACTAAATCAACTCTAGGCCTCTTTTGCTCATTCCTGGATGGCTTTGGAAATCTAAATTCTCTCTTCTGCCTATTTTGATTGGAGTTCTCCCTTTTGATTCCTTCCGCTATCTTAGTTTTCTCTACTAAAGCAGAAAACTCCCGCTCTTGATGTAGAGCTATCAATAACCTTAGGTCATCCCTTAGACTGTCTTTGAACCGCACACAGCGCTCGTGCTCCGTAGCCACTACTCCTCAAGCATATCGGCTTAACCTCAGCAATTTAGCTCCATACGCTGCTACTGACTTGTTTCCTTGAACCAGCCCCAAAAAAGCTTTCCTTTGCTCATCAATATATCATGTGCCGACATACTTTTTCTGATATGCCTCCTTAGCATACTCCCAGGTCAGATCCTCAGTTGTGGCACCATCCGGACTGTTAACCACCATTGGTATGCTTCATCGCGTAACAGTGCCACCATTCCTTTCAACTTCTCTTCAGGGGTTAGATCGAGCTCATCCAAAATGCACTCGATCGCTTCCAACCAATATTCAGTTGTACTGGGTGCCACACCAGATACTCCACGAAGCACTTCACCGTTGGCTCTGAGTCACTTTCAGTATGATTTTTGAGCTCCGCATTTCCACCCGCCACCACCATTTCAAGAACTCGCAACATAGCTGCGATACAAGATCATCCCCCGTCGAGCTTGTCGCCGACAATCGACAAGCGATTGGGGGGTGGTGGCGGTGGTAACTCATTGTCGACCCTTGACCCGATCTAATGTGTTCGACACGGTCATTCTTCCTCATGCGTCCATGATGACCGCGTCCTCTAGAACTCATATCTAACAACGCGCTTTAATCTGATTTAAGAAATTTTTATGAATTAGCCTTTATTCCACTGATTAACCGCGAAGAAGTTTTATGAAAAGAATTTTTGAAGTGGTTCTTTCGTATTCATACATGCACACAGTCTTTACATTCATCCATCAATCAATTATGAACTTTCGTTCATTCAGAGAAATGTTGTAGTTTTCATTGTTGTTGTTTTTCCACTACACAGGGGTATTTTCGTAATTTGTCCTACAGGGGTATTTTTCACAACTTATCGAAACAAGGTTCCTTGGTGTTTTTGTCAATGAGGGTATTCTGGAAATTTTGCATTCCCGGGGGTATTTTGGAAAATTTTGAAATCCGAGGGTATTTTGATAATTACCCCAGGTGAATTTGTAAATCTTAATAAATCACGGATATTTTGGAATTTACAAAACTTAAGGGTTGTTTTTGAGAATTTGTTTCCCAAATCAGTGTTGTTGCAAAAATTTTTGAAGATCGGGGGTCATTCTGGTAATTTTGTAACTCAGGGGTATTTCGATAATTTGTAGGGTAGGGGTAATTTCGTAATAATTTTTTTTTAAATCAGGGTATTTTGTCATTTTGCAAATTATGGTTTTTGAACATTTTATAACGTAATGAAATTTTGATAGGAACTGTGGATATTTTGAAAATTTCATAAACTAAGGGCATTTTTGTAATTTTACCACTAGGGGCATTTTTGGTAATTTTTTATAGATCGAAAATATTTTAAGAAAATTTTATAAAAATAATCTTTTCCAATCAAGAGGATAATTTAGAAATTTTAAAACTAGGGTTTCCATAAAATACGGCTAGTCCCTTTCGGGTTTTAGTTAGGGGTTTAGCCCGTGTATAAGTCCTCTTGGTTAAGGTGAACCGAAGCTACGCACCAGGTAGGATTCGAGTGGAGAGGAGGTGAGTCACGCGGACTGCTTAAATGCCAAGCTCCCACTGAAACCAATCCTAGACATGCGTACCATGGTTGCCACACCCTAACTCGGCGACTTAACCACAGGTTTGTTTAGTTAGGCATTTAAGTCTTATGTAATTGTTGGGGTAACTAGCCCTAGGGTTCAAGTACTTATCACACTAATCTATGTTGCCATAAAATCCCATACATTTCACATATTCAAATCACTTCAGAAGTCAGAAGTACTTACCTGGTGGACTGCGGGTCAGAGACTTAGTGGGCCATGCCAAAAAAACCTAAAAATTTTTCAGAAAATTCCTTTTGGGCTTACTTTGGAAAACGTTTTGGGCCTTAAACCCAAGGCCGAGAGTTTAAAACTGGGCTCTGATACCAAACTGAAACACCCCAAACCTGGCCCTGAGCCTTGACCGGATCTGGTATGTTCCCCGGTGTAAACCGTTTCAAATTCTTTTGTTACTTAGGAAAAACTTGTGTGTTTTTAAAGAAAGATTGTCTTGGGTTGGGCTTGAGTTAAAAAAAAGTTTATTTTTTTTTAAATCCTTTACTTTAGGTGTCAAAATGTTTGGTCTTCGTTTTAAAAAAATGATTACTTAATCTTTTAATAAATAAAGGTTTGTAAGCTTAACAAATAAAAATAGAATAAAATAATTCTACTAAGGCCTTATTACATCAAATAATTCCCACATTTAAATTCAAAATACTTAAAATAAAATAGTCCAAATAAAAGAAATCTGAACTTCACATGGCCTCCACTAATCATCTCAGGCCTTGGTCCATCACTGGTCGTCACCTGAAAAGTAATCCCACAACGGGGTGAGTCAACAGACTCAATGTGTAACCAACACTAAAATTTAATATTTCAGGCATACAATATCATTCATGTTCATAAAGCATTTAAACAATATGATGCAACCCGAACCCAAACCTATATGCCATCCGCTACACACCACCCGTACCATCCTGCACACCGTGGGGACTACTAAGTCAACCCTCCATCCGCTACACACCATCGAAGGCAGTCGCTGCAGTCGACGTGCTCATCGCCCTTATAAAAATTGTGGTCTTAGGTCACCACATTTAGAATTTGTGGTCTTAGGTCACCACATTTAGTTTTACGTGGTCTTAGGTCACCACATTCGCTTTTACGTGGTCTTAGGTCACCACATTCGGTTTTGTGGTCTTAGGTCACCACATTAACTTCCCTTTTCATATAACCCATATGCCCCATATTTCATACACAATATGCAAAATCATGCCTTAATTCACATTCTTATCACTTTTCACATGTTAAAAATAACATATATTCATATTCCTAGTAGGAGTAGGAAACGTACCTTAGTACTTTGTACCATAGTATGGTACCTTAGCCATATTCACATTCTTATAAACATGCACATTTAATTTAAAACATAGCCATGAACATATTAAAACTTAGAGTAGGGTACACATCTAATTCGCTTAACGATTTCACTTGAAATCCCAAATTTCGATCTTAGATCTTTAACTCCCTCCATTTAGCCCATATCAAATATTTAATGAAAAACTCATTCGGCCATAAAACCAAATCCTAGTAGGATTTGTGTACTAAAACTTACCTTAATATCGATTTTCTTATTACTCAAATCCCAAAAACTTTGTTATTCTTCTCCTTGTATTCGGCCAAACACTGGATCTCTACATAGGTTAGTTTTTGCTTTTTAACAATTATGAAATAGATCTAGATATCCAAAATAGGTCTTGGCCGAACATACCTATGTGCTTACTTTCCAAATCTTAAATCCCGAATTGGATCCTTGCTTCCTTAATGCTGTTGAAATTCCTATAACCATATGTTAGATATAATCTAACATTAAAACATAAAACATGGCCTTTGGCCGAATGTACATATGTCTTACCTTAGATCCTTGAAATCTCAAAAGATACCTTCTTGTAGTTGACAATTCTTAAATCCCTAATACCCCCTTCCATAATTCGGCCAAAATCAATAATAGAGATTAGTCCCTAACTTTTCGATAGGTCTAAAATATAAAAGAATTGAAACCAATTTTGGATCTTACCCTTTTAAGAAATCGACAGCACCCTTGTTAAAAGCGCCTTAAAGAATTGGCCTTGATGACTAGATGATAAGGTTTCGACTTTTGGGATTTAATGGAGAAGTCGGCTAGGGGTTCTCTTGGGGTATTTGGTTTCCACAAAAATAAAGAAAAGAAAACTTGAGAATTTTGGCAATGGTGGACTATAGATTCGGCTTAACAAATGAAAGAGAAGAGAAGAGAGGAGAGCACTAAGAAATTCGGCTAGTGAGAAGATGAGAAAGAATAATTGATGAGTAGCCCTATTCTTCCCCTCTTATAGCCGAAATTACTACTCAGAATCCCTTACTTGGCCACCACTTTTCTATTTTGATAACTTTATCCTTTGAATTATCACTTTATTAAAAGAATTAATCCAACAATTATCTCCAAAAAATAATGATAAATAAATCTATTATTTATCTCCTATTTAGATGAAATTTAAAGAGAATAAAACTCTTCCCTTGGGTTCCTTAGTGTTGTCCACTTCCCTGCTCTTTGTAGCAAAAATAAAACTCCTTTATTTGCTCCCCAAGTGACTCGAACCTAGGCCCAATACCCTTGTATGTGGTGCCATTTCTAGAGGCCCTAAGTGGCATCTCCAGGCCACTTTTCCAAGCCTGTTTGTGTGTCAAATTTCACATACCTTTTCTCTTAAGGCCACCTTGCCTCAGTTTCCTCTTTTAAACTTAACATTTCCTAACATTTCCAAGTTTCCAAAATGTTCACTTTCCTATTTTAACTTAACATTTCCAAGTTTCCAAAATGTTCGCTTTCTTATTTTAACTTAACATTTCCAAGTTTCTAAAAATGTTCACTTTCCTATTTTAACTTAACATTTCCAAGCTTCCAAAATGTTCACTTTCCTCTTTTAACTTAACATTTCCAAGTTTCCAAAATGTTCATCATACATTCTTAATACATAAGTCATGCCATTTCGTATAATTAAATCAAAAATGCATAGGCCCATTTTCAAGATGTTACAGAAGATGTCGAAATCCATACATAACTTATGTCAGATTCGAATTATTGCATAGGATCGATAAGAATGGCCCTTGGTCGAATTTTACCTCCTGCTTACCTTGGATCTCAAAACCCAAAAAATTCACCTTTCAATCGCCGGCTACAAGAATCCCAAAAGATCTCCTTCATGGTTCGGCCACAAGAAAATAAGAGGGATTAGATTCCTAGATTTCAGCACTAACCAAATCAGTCAAGAAGAGAAGAGAAGTAAGAAGTTTACTTACCAGAAGATTCGGCTAACTAGAGATAGATTCAGCACTGAGTATGGAGTTTAGAGCACGTGAGAAGAGAAAGAAATAAGGCCAAGGATATTCGGCCAAACACTTGAAAGAATAGAAGAGAACACAAAGGGGTTTCGACTTTTCAAGATGAAACGATGGAAAAGGAATCAATAAGAATGATTCGGCTTTTGTTAAAAGAATGGAGAAAAGAAGTTTGGGACCTTAAGAGTTTCGGCAATGGTGGGAATGAATGAAAGAGAAGTTTCGGCCTTAGCAAAATAAAAGAGAAGAAAAGGGAGAGAGATGGGTTTGGTCTAAGGATGAGTAAAGAGACTAAGAAATTTCGGCATTAGCTCCCCTATGCATGACCGAATATGCCCCTTTCAAAGTCCCTTTGCTGGCCAACTCTTCCTCTCTCCTCCCAAACCCTTCTTTTCCTCCTACTTAGCCGAATCTTTGAGCTGTCAGACCCAATCTACACTTCATCCATCTAGAGTCCTTGTGCTGTCCATCACTGCACCTCCTTGCCAAAAAATAAAAGCTCTAAAATGCTTCCCTTGCTGCTCGAACCTGGGTCCCTTCACACTCCCTGTGGCGTCACCTCCCAGGGCCCTAAGTGGCGCCTCTTTGCCACTTTACCAGGGCTTTACTTGTGTCATAGCCCTCACACACCTCTACTTAAGGCCTAGCTCCCTTAGTTCCCTTTTTAGGCTTAAAAATCAAATATTTTTCTAAGGCTTCTACCTACATCCCAAGGTTCCCGAAGCCCCCAAAACACATTCAAAACACACACAAGCATGCTACCACATACATTTAAGTGAAAATATATAACCCCTAAATCCCGGATATTACATTCCTTGATTCCGTGAATAGAAACTTCCATCAATTTGCTTGAGGTCAAATTCACATAAAATTCACGAACTAACTCCTCATCTACACTAGATCTTTTCTCACAAAATAACTCCCAATTGAGAGCTTCAACAATTTGTCGAATGCATGCCATGAAATCAATATAGTTGCTTTCTTTCAACATAAAGCCTTTTTCTGGATGCACCTGTTGATTCTTGAAAAAGCTTTCATATCTCACTTTGGCTTCTTCATAGTAGAAGTGATTTTGTGATTTGTCAATTTGGGTAGAGGCACGAGTTCTCTTGCGAGGCATGATTAACCTGAACATAAGATGGAAACAAATATTTTCTCAAAAATTTAATTAGTATAAAATATTAATAATTCAATAAATTGGAAAAATAAATAATTAAATAAAATAAAAATTTGGGAGAAAATTTTGTCTTGCCACCTTTTTATAAAAATTAAGAGCTTAAAGCAAATAAATATAAAGTAAAAGGGGTTGGTTTAGGGATGGTAGTAGGGTGTCTTGATGGTGTGGTGCGATAGCCAAGGGTGTTGGTACGATTAGCAATGTGTGGTGTGAACAGATGCATAAGCAAAGCACCCAAGATCTTGTCAGGCGAGATCCTTGCGTGAGCGAGAGGGCATGCGTTTTTGCGTATGGATGCGAGAAAGTGGGTAGCAAGCAGGTGCGTTGAGCAAGCCTGACGAGCTGCTGGAGTTGGACGTGCGGCAGGTGCGGTGACAAGGAGCAAGCGCTGCAGCGCCAAGCAAAGCGTGGGGATGTGGCGAATAAATGCCACTAGGCGTGAGGGTGATTTGCGGAGTTGGGCAGTGTTGTGGGTAGGGAGTTCGGCACTAGGTGATTTGGTACTTGGTGGGTTTTGGATGCTAGGATTGATGGAGGGATGAGTGAAAAAAATGGCAAAGGTGGGTGAAAGTTATAGTGTAATGAGTAGGAGTTCAATTAGAATTCTTAGAACAAATTAATAATTAAGATATTCCAAAATCTAATTCTTCATAGAGTTAACAACAATTAATAATCAAGTATAATGCATATTAAATTATTATTTTCTATTAATTTATTAAAATAAATACTTATTAAATAAAATATGATCAAATTTAAACTAATACTAATCCAAAGATAATGCATATTAAATTATTATTTTCTATTAATTTATTAAAATAAATACTTATTAAATAAAATATGATGAAATTTAAACAAATACTAATCCTAATTCTATGCAAAGTGGATAATAATTAATATATATTATAATAGATATAATTATATATTAATAATATTATAATATATATTAATGATTATCATCTTATTTATTAAATTAAATTAAAACATTTATTCAGGATGCCTTTTAAAAATATTTACAAAAGCGACATCTAAGTTTTAGTATTTACAAAAGAGCAACAAAATTTTGAAAATAATTCAACTAAGTACCTACACTTAAGAAAAATTTGAAATTGAGTTGCAATTAAAACTTGGATCAAAATTGACCCTTTTATTTGAAACACTAAAAATTTATTTTGTTATTTAGGGAATAATTTCTCCAAAGATTATGTTAAAATCAATTCCAGGAAAGATTGGAGGGCTCACAAGGGGTCCCGCTTAAGTTCCAAAGTCCTAGAAAAAATATATTTAAACATACTAATCCCGAAAATATACCTTAAATCATTTATTGAAAAAGAAAAAACAAGAAAAATTAAATATCTGATAAAATGAACAAGATTTGATCCCGTTCAATTTTATCTCCACAGTAATGTTTTAAGTGCTTAGCATTGACTTGAAAATTACCTCCCTTACTATGAAGTTCAACAACTCCATATGGATAAACTTGGTTAATCGTAAATGGACCAAACCAACGTGATTTTAACTTACCTAGAAAGAACCTTAATCAAGAATTGAATAACAAGACTTACTGACCTACTTCAAATTCTTGAACCCAAATGTGTTTGTCATGCCATCTCTTAAGTCTTTCCTTGAGTAATTTGGCATTCTCGTATGAGAACATTCGGAACTCTTCTAACTCATTGAGTTGGAGCATCCATTTCTCTCTAGCAAGCTTAAGATCCAAGTTAATTTGTTGGAGATCCTAGTAAGCTCTGTGTTCTAACTCTAAGGGCAAATGATAGGCTTTCCCAAATACCAACCGATAGGGTGACATCCCTAAATGTAACTGCCTGATTTTTGGTCTAGTTGAAGCAGTGGTTTTGGGACCACAAATCTGACATAGTAAAATTTATTTTTATTATATTTTTATGGTCTACAGTTTTATGGAATGATTTCATGAAAATTTCATTCGAAAATTTTGATGTTTGGGAACTTAATTTAGTTAAAAAGTCTAAATTGCAAAAGGTGTAAAATGTGTGTTCTAGAAGCTAGAGGTGTCTGATTACTATGAAATTTTAAATTAGAGATCCTTAGATGGTAATTAGACCGTTGGTTAAGTTGGTGGTAAAAATGGACATGATTAGGTAAAATTCCAAAGTTATGCATTAAGGGTATTTTGGTCATTTGGTAAATAAAGATAAAATAAAACAAATAAAAGATGTCATCTTGTTCAAATTAGTCCCCATGGCCGAAAGTCACTAGGAGAAGACATAGCTAGGGTTTGTTCATCTTTCAATCTCAATTATCAAGAAAAACAAAGTTCTGACCTAGATTGGGGGAAAAACAAAGTGTTTGACGATTAGGTCCAATTTCACTATTTTTGTACCGAGGTAAGTTCGTATGTTAATAATGCAAAATTATAATTGTATTCATAATGTTTTGTTATTGTATGAATTGTATGATTGACTCTATGGATGAAATTGATGAAGTTTCGACAAGTGAAAAAATCTGGGTTGAACCTTAGGGATAGATTAGGATACAAGTGACATGTCACTAGGAACCCATGTGAATATGTAATTATGTGATTTATGTGTCCCGAGTGCTGGTCATGTACGTCCTACCTGTGGCTGGGTATACTGGCATATGTTCCAGATACCTGACAGCTTGTGTGAGCAGCACCGTGTAGCTACGTCTAGACTAACAGCTTGTGTGAGTAGGTCTGAGGATAGCTCGAGAGTGAGCCTATATGTGTTATGAGATTTGTGGTAGCATTGGCTACATATGAGGCACTTATGTGAAAATCTTTTCGTGTATCCGATAGTATTCCAAGTGGTTCAACGGGGATGTCAAAGATGAGAAAGTATGTTATTATGTTAAGAGTTAGTGCACGTATGTATGAAAAACTCAAAGGAAATAGATTTGGTATATGATGAACTATTGGGAATAATATGATTGAGTATGTTATGGTCATGAAATTTTAATGACATTTATGTTGATTCATGTTATGTTATGCATAAGATAAATGTATAATTAAAGTTGTTTATTATTTGCAAATGAACTTACTAAGCTATATAGCTTACTCCCCTTTCTTTCCCCTTATATTATAGTGTCACCAAGCTAGCTCGAGATTTGAGATCGTCGGATATCCATTCACACTATCAACCATTATTTTGGATACCATTGAAATGTCAATATTTTGAATTATGGCATGTATAGGGACTTGGTCATTTTTTTATATTTGTAATTATGATTTGGCCATAGGTATTAGCCTAAACGGTTAATGATTTCATTTTGTATATGGACATGAATGACGGCTTATGTTGGTAGAAGTATATTTATATGTTGATACCATTCATGAATGTGGAAAATTGCAAGATTTGTGTTGATAAATTATGATGTTAAAGCATGTTAGATGTTAGCATGTGGATGTGATGTTAATACTTTGGCTGTAGATGTTTTGGTTGCCTAAGTATCCTTGAGTTGGTATTGTGTGATGTTGTGTAGGTATAAACAAGGAAGGGTGGCAAGAGGCTTGGTAAATAGCCTTATTTTATCCACACGAGTAGACACAGGGGCATGTGTCTAAGCCGTGTGCAACACACGGCTTGCCCCATAGGCGTGTGTATTGGCCGTGTGTCCCCTGCACCTTAATTTTGAAAAATAGAATGTCTAGAATATAGCACACAGGCAGAGACACGACTGTGTGTCTCAGCCGTGTGAGCTACACGGCCTAGCACACGTCCGTGTGGCATGGACGTGTGACACAAGTCAGAGAGCACCCTAATTTGAACACAGTCTGAAGCACGGGCATGTCCTTGGACCACACGGGCATGTGAGCCCTGTAGTTACCAAAAATTTTCTAAGTTTTGTAAAATTTTCCTGAGTTCTTAGTTTAGTCCCAAACCACTTCCAATGCACATTTTGGGCCTTGTAGGCTTGTATTAGGGACTTTATGATTGAATGTGGATGGTTTTAATTCAGACGCAAATTTTATGATTCGATTTGTATGAATGTTTGTGTTATATGTCCGGTAATGCCTCGTACTCTATTTCGACGTTGAATACGGGTAAAGGGTGTTACATTTAGTGGTATCAGAGCTACAGTTTAGTCTATTCTCAGACTAGCGTAGCGTGTGTAAGAGTCTAACAATACATGCCATAAATGAAACATGATAGTGAGATGACCTTTGACAACTTTCAATTGTGTTTTTATATAGTAAATGGATCCCAATCGAGCTGAAGCTGATGACGTAGAAAGTAATGCACCAGCTCCCACTCAAGGGACCGCGCCATCTGAAAGTAGACTAGTGACAATTGGTCAAAGAGAATGGGCTAGGGAAGCCTTTCTCCACATGATGAATGAGTGGTATACGGAGTTTGTTCGAACAAATCCGACTGCTCAACCGCCTCCACCGCCACCTATTCCTCAGTCGGTTCTCGTAGCTCCACAAGGTATGGAATTTGTAAGATTGAGTAAGCCTCTGGTTGATAAGATCCGAAAGCATAAGGCTGAAGATTTCAAAGCTAATGTCGATGATGATCCCGAGAGAGCTGATTTTTGGCTCAAAAATTCTATCAGGGTATTTGATGAACTGTCTTGCACATCGGATAAATGTCTGAAATGTGTTGTATCGCTCTTGAAAGACTCAGCATACCAATGGTGGAAAACTCTTGTATTAGTAGTTCTGAGAGAGAGGATTAATTGGGAATTCTTCCAAGATGAATTTAGGAAGAAATATATCAACCAACGGTTCATTGATCAAAAACGTAAGGAGTTTTTAAAACTAAAATAGGATCGAATGTCAGTAACTGAGTATGTGCGAGAGTTTGTTAGGCTCAGTAAGTACGCTCAAGAGTGTGTTTCCACTGAGGCTATCATGTGCAAAAGGTTCGAAGATGGTTTGAACAAGTATATCTGATTGTTAGTTGGAGTTCTTGAGCTGAAAGAATTTGTGTTGCTATTTGACCGATCTTGTAAAGCTGAAGAATTAAGCAAGGAAAAGAGGAAAGCTGAGTCTGAGGCTAGAGATACAAGAAAAAGGTCGATGAGTAAGTCATTTCAATCTCAGTCTAAGAAATCGAGAGATTTGTATGCTCGTTCGAGTGCTTCAGCTGGGTATTCCAACAAAGATCGTGTGAAATAATATTTGGGTTCTAAAGCCCAAACTATGTCGATAGTGAGTATTGGAAATGTTAGATCTAATCGACCTAAATGTCAACACTGTGGTAGGCAACATCCCGATGAATGTAGAATGAATGATCGGGCTTACTTTAAGTGTGGCTCACAAGACCACTTTATTTGGGACTGCCTTGAGATGGCTGAGAAAGACAAGATTTAGAATGCAAGATCGGATGACACTGCTGCTAGAGGGAGACTCCCGAGGAATACGAGAAATGTGACTAGTAGTAAAGGTGTGACCAAATATTCAACTATAAGATCCGAGGCTAGAGCACCTGCTAGAGCCTATGCTATCCGTGCTTGCAAAGAAGCGACATCTCTCGATGTTATCGCTAGTACTTTTTCTCTCTATAATACTAATGTAGTTGCATTGATTGATCCTAGATCAACTCATTCTTATGTTTGCATGAAATTGGTAGCTAGTAAGGGCTTGCCTGTTGAGTTTACTGAGTTTGTGATTAAAGTGCCAAACCCCTTAGGCAAACATGTATTAGTTGATAGAGTTTGCAAGAATTGTCCCTTGATGATTCGAGGTCACTGTTTTTCGGGTGATTTAATGTTTTTCTATTTGATGAGTTTGACGTTATTTTGGGTATAGATTGGTTGACACAACATGATGCGGCAGTGAATTGTAGATGGAAAATTATTGAATTGAAATGTGAAAATGGTGAAATTCTTCGGATTGATCCAAATGAGTCGGGTGAGTTACTTGTTGTGATCTCTTCGATGTCTACCCAGAGATATGTAAGAAAAGGTTATAAAGCTTATCTAGCTTATGTGTTGAATACAAAAGTGTCTGAATTGAAAATTGAATCAGTGCCGGTAGTTTGTGAATATCCGGATGTTTTTCCAGAAGAGTTGCCTAGGTTGCCACCGATTAGAGAATTTGAGTTTGGTATTGACTTAGTGTCAGGGACTTCACCGATTTCGATTGCTTCGTATTGAATGGCTCCAACTAAATTGAAAGAATTAAAATCACAGTTGCAAGAGTTGACAGATAAGGGTTTTGCAAGACCAAGTTTTTCTCATTGGGGTGCACCAGTATTATTTGTAAAGAAGAAAGACGGATCTATGAGACTTTGTATCGATTATCGATAGCTCAATAAGGTAACGATAAAGAACAAGTATCCTTTTCCAAGAATTGATGACTTGTTTTATCAGTTGAAAGGGGCAACATTGTTCTCGAAGATTGATTTGAGGTTTGGCTACTACCAGTTGAGAGTTAAAAAGTTGGATGTACCGAAAACCACTTTCAGAATAAGGTACGAGCATTATGAATTTCTTGTCATACCTTTCGGAATAACTAATGCTCTTACTCTTTTTATGGACTTGATGAATCGAATATTCTGACCATATTTAGATAAATTTGTGGTTGTGTTTATTAATAAAATCTTGATTTATTCTCGAGATGAGACTGAGCATGCTGAACACTTAAGAACTATATTGCAGACTTTGAGAGACAAGAAATTATTTGCTAAATTTAGTAAAAGTGAGTTTCATCTTCGAGAAGTCAAATTTTTGGGACATATTGTTTCTGGGGATGGTATTCGGGTTGATCCAAGTAAGATTTCAGCAATTGTTGATTGAAAATCACCGAGAAATGTATCAGAGGTTAGAAGCTTTTTGGGCTTAGCCAACTATTATAGACTTTTTGTTAAGGGTTTTTCGATGATTGCTACTCCTATGACTAAGCTGTTGCAAAAAGATGTTATGTTTGAAAGGTTTGAAAAATGTTAACAAAGTTTTGAGAAGTTGAAAGCATTATTGACTGAGGCGCCGATTTTAGTGCAACCTGAACTGAGAAAAGAGTTTGTGATTAATAGCGATGCATCACTGAATGGATTAGGATGTGTATTGATGTAAGAGGGCAAAGTGATAGCCTATGCCTCGAGACAGTTAAAACCGCATGAGAAGAATTATTCGATGCATGACCTAGAATTGGCTGCCATAGTGTTTGCTTTGAATATTTGGAGACATCACTTGTATAGTGAGAAATGTCATGTCTTTTTGGATCATAAGAGTTTAAAGTATTTGATGACTCAGAAAGATTTGAACATGCAGCAACGGAGATGGCTCGAGCTACTAAAAGATTATGAGTTGGTAATTGATTACCATCCCGGAAAGGTGAATGTAGTCGCAGATGCTTTGAGTAGAAAGTCCTTATTTGCCTTGAGGGCTATGAATACGAGGTTGACTTTATTTGAGGATAGTTTGATTCTAGCTGAGTTAAGATCTAGACCGGTATTTCTTCAAAAAATTTGTGAAGCTCATAAAAGTGATAGTGATATGCAAGCCAAAAGAGCTCAGTGTGAACCGGTAGTGATTCAGACTTTCAGATCGGTTCTGATGATTGCTTAATGTTCTGAGATAGAGTATGTGTACCGAAAAATGATGAGATTATTCAGAAGATTCTTTATGAGGCACATAATGGTTGTTTATATGTTCATCCAGTCAGTAGGAAAATGTATAATGATTGGAAGAAATTGTATTGGTGATCGGGTATGAAGCGAGATATTTCAAAGTTTGTTTCGAGATGTTTGATTTGTCAACAAGTAAAAGCCGACACCAAGTACCTTCAGGTTTACTTCAACTAGTAATGGTGCCCAAATGGAAATGGGACAGAATTACGATGGATTTCGTAACTGGATTACCTCTGACTCTGAAAAAGAAAGATGTTGTTTGGGTCGTTGTTGATAGATTGACGAAATCAGCTCATTTTATTTTGGTACTTACTGACTATTCACTTGATAAGCTAACTGAATTGCATGTTGCTGAAATTGTTAGATTGCACATAGTGCCTATTTCTATTATTTTGGATAAAGATATGAGATTTACGTCTCGATTTTGGAAAAAGTTGCAAGAAGCTTTGGGTACAATGTTGAATTTTAGCACTGCATTTCATCCGTAAACCGACAGTTAATCTGAGAGAATGATTCAAGTACTCAAAGATATGCTTCGCTGTTGTGTATTAGAGTTTGAAGGTAATTGGGAAAAATATCTACCTTTAGACAAATTTGCTTATAACAACAGTTTCCAGTCGAGTTTAAAGATGGCACCATATGAGGAATTGTATGGCTGCAAGTTTCGAACTCCGTTGTACTAGACCGAGCTCAGTGAGAGAGATTCACGGGGTTGATCTGGTTAGAGAGACCGAAGATAAAGTGAAAGTAATTTGTGACTGTTTGAAAGTAGCTTCAGATCAATAGAAGCCCCACGCGGATTTGAAAAGGAAGGAGATTGAGTTTCAAGTTGGTGATAAAGTATTTCTAAAAGTATCTCTGTGGAAGAAAATTTTGAAATTTGGTCGCAAAGGCAAGTTGAGTCTGCGTTTCATTGGGTTGTATGAGATAGTTGAAAGAATAGGGCCAGTGGCATATCGGTTAGCTTTACCGATAGAGTTAGAAAGGATTCACAATGTATTTCATGTGTCGACGTTGTGACGTTATCGATTAGACCCTTCGTATGTGATTTCTCCGACAGAGGTTGAGATTCGACTCGATATGACTTATGGTGAAGAACCGATTAAGATTTTGGCTCGGGAAGTCAAACAGTTGAGAAATAAAAGTATAGCCCTAGTGAAAGTTTTGTGGCAATGAAACGGGGTCGAAGAGGCTACGTGGGAACCCGAGGAAGCTATGAGAAAATAGTACCCAAACCACTTTTCTGGTAAGATTTTCGGGGGCAACAACTCCTAAAAGGGGAGAGTTGTAACAGCCCGATTTTGGGTCTAGTCAGAACAGTGGTTTTGGGACCCCAAATTTGACACAGTAAAATTTATTTTTATTATATTTTTATGGTCCACCATTTTATGGAATGATTTTGAGAAAATTTCGTTCGAAAATTTTAATGTTTGGGCACTCAATTTAGTTATTAGGACTAAATTGCAAAAGGTGCAAAATGTGTGTTCTAGAGGTTAGAGGTGTCTAATTGCTATGAAATTTTAAATTAGAGGTCCTTAGATGGTAATTAGACCATTGGTTAAGTTGGTGGACAAAAATGAACATGATTAGGTGAAATTTCAAAGTTATGCGTTAAGGGTATTTTAGTCATTTGGTAAATAAAGACAAAATAAAACAAATAAAAGATGTCATCTTCAAATTAGTCCCCATGGTCAAAATTCACTAGGAGAAAGACATAGCTAGGGTTTGTTCATCTTCCAAGGTCAATTATCAAGAAAAATGAAGTTCGGACCTGGACCGGGGGAAAAACAAAGTGTTTGACGAATAGGTCCATTTTCATTATTTTGTACCGAGGTAAGTTCGTATGTTAATAATGCAACGTTATAATTGTATTTATAATGTTTTGCTATTGCATGAATTGTATGATTTGTAATAGCCCAATTTCGATGAAATCGAAATACTGGTTTTGGGACCACAAATCCGAGTCGAAAATAAAACTTATTTTTATTTTATTATATGGTCCGTATTATGATAGATATGATATGTGAAAATTTTGTTACTAAAATTTTATCGATTGAGTGCTTAATTATGATAAGACCAAATCGCATAAAATGCGAAAGTTGAATTCTAGTAGCCATAAGGATTAAACAGCTATGGAATTCAAAACTTAAGGTCCTTATATGGTAATTAGACCATTAAGGAAAGTATGTAGATTTTTCTTGGTGACTCATCCATGGAAATATAGAAAAGGGTAAGGACTAAATTGGAAAGTGAAAATTTTAATTAATTAAAAGATGGTAAAATAGATATCATCTTATTTTCTCATCTTCTTCCCCAAATTAAAACATGGAAACCCTAGGAGAGTGAGAATAAACTTTCATGGCCAAATTGGGTAAGTTTCCTTATTATGTTTTTAGTAATTTTGATATTTTTGGAATCGAGATAGTCTAAACTATCTATTTGGGGGATTAAATTGAAAACTTATCAAGAAATGAAAAATGGGTCATGGATGTATATGCTGGAAATTAGAAATTTATGGAAGAAAATGAAAGATTATTGATAGAAAAACAACTTTAACAAAGTGATTGTAATATCCTTAAATCGGGGCCTCTGCATTTTGCATTGTTTGCATGTGGCGATATGCTTACTATGTTAGTTTAGCATGTTTTGGGGTCTAGGCATGACCTCGGGTTAGGCCTGGGTCATGGCCAAAAATTTTGTTTTAGTGCTTAGGAAGAGGGAGCTAGGAGAGTTAGGGGTTAAAAGAATTTATTGGAGGGTTGTGGTACAAACAACCTAGTGGCAAAGTGGCAAAAGAGGCGCCATTAAGGTGCTTGGATGGTGACGCCACATGCAAGGTAGGAGTGCTTGAGTTTGAGCTGCAGAAATCCCTTTCTGCTTATTCTTTTTTCACGCCACAAGCAAGGAAGAGGTGTGCTCAGGTGGGACTCTCTTGAATGGACGAAGTGTAGATTAGGTCAACAGCTCAAAGATTTGGCTATGTAGGAGGAAAAAAGGGGATTTGGATGAGAGGGGAAGAGTTGGCCAAATGGAGGGGTCTTGGTATGGCATTTTCAGCCAAGGAGGAGAGTGTATATGTTAGGGGCTTTAGATGCCGAAACAAGGAAAGTGGGAGGCCATTTTCTCTTTTTTCTTTTCATTTGTGTTTCTGTAAAAATTCTTTTCTTCTCTTTTGACCAAAAACTGAAAAGAACCAATTATGCATCTTCTCTTCTTCCTATTTTGTTCAAAGCCGAAACCAACACCCATTCTTAGTCAACATCTTTTTCTTCTTTCAAGACTATTGTGCCGAAAGTTCTTTCCTTCTCTTTGCCGAACCCTTTCTTTTCCATTTTATTTTCTTTCTCCATCTTTACGCTCTTCAAAAGCCGAACCCTATGAGTTCTCTTCTTCTTCTCTTCTTTCAAGTGTTTGGCTGAATATCCTTGGCCTTATTTTTTTCTCTTCTCACGAGATCTAGTCTCTATTGAAGTGCCGAATCTATCTCTTTCTTTTTAAGGCATAGCCGAATCTCTTGGTAAGTGGCTTCTCTTCTATCTTCCCTTCTATTAAAGACACGTATATTAAACTTCATTCTTGTTTCATGTTGGTAGCGAAACCTCTAAGATCACTTAGGGGTCTTAGAACATTGGTGCTTGGTGGTGGGCCATCGAGAAGGTAAGATGGTAACTATCTCTTTTGGTTTCGGGATTCATGATAGGACCGAATGGTTCTTGAGATTCTTAATGTCGTGTTTAAGCCGATTGTAGGGAGGTGTGTTGCCGAATACTATAGATCATCGAAATTTGGCCAAGCGATCTAGGTAAGGGTTATAGTGTTTCGGATCTGTCTCTCATTCATTCAAAAGTCGAAGGCTAATCGTTTGTGTGTATTAGGGCTAGGCCGATTGCAAGGAAGGTTCATCACGTAGCTTCGGGATTTGGTAGTAAACCAAATCGGCATTAAGGTAAGGATTATGGTTATGCGTTAACCTTTCGGGATTTGTTTGTATAGCCGAATGGCCTCTTTGCTAATGATCTTGATGTTGGCCGAATGTAGGAAAAGGGATCTAGTGCGTTAGATCGAGATTTTCAAGATTCGGTAATCGCGTTAGTAACCAGGTGTGTAACATCACACTAAATTCTCGATAGATCAATAGTAATAATGATAAGCACGTGTTAATAAAGTGACGAATAAACATGGCTAAGGCTACCATTCAATGGTACAGTCCATTCAGGTATGCTACCCCTTCATACTCGTTAATAGTGGTTATAAATATTGATATGAAAGTATGTGAAATTTCGTTATGGCCATGGGGTAAGGTATATTGCATGATATCGGAATAATATGTATGTTGCATGGGCATATGGGTGATGTTGATTAAGGGAAGTGTTAGGTGGTTTTACCACATTATCGGTGACTTATGTCACATATTATGAATCCGTGATCTGTCACATTATCGGTGGTATGCCACGATTATAAGGCGATGTGCAATTGACTGCAGTGACTTCCTTCGATGGTGTGTAGCGGATGGAGGGTCGATTTAGTAATCCCCACGGTGTGATTGGCAGGTACGGGTGATGTGTAGAGGTTGGATATCTTGGTGGGTTTGGGTTGCATCATTGCTTATATTTGTTATATGTGATTTGATATGCCTTAATTGTTTGGGAGTTTGTGTTGGTTGTTACACACTGAGTCTATTGACTCACCCTTCGTGGGCTAACATCTTGCAGGTGATACTCAGTAAATAGACCGGGTCGGTAGGGACTTAGAGGTGGCCATGCTGAGCTCAGCATTTTTGGGTTTTCTGATAATTAGACTTATCACGTTTTTTTCGTTTTCGGGATTTATTTCGGGTTTTGTTTTGTTGTAATAAGGCCATTACTACTTAACTATCTTATTTATGCGGTTAAATTTTTATTCTGATATGATCAACATCAAACAAATGGTTTAACAATTTTTCGTAAAATAACTTCAAATGTTTTGACACCTAAACACCTACGATTTTCAACTTAATGATAAGCACTAAAATTCGGCATTTCTTTTAACTTGTAATTTTTGAAACATGGAAATAACGTTTCAACACCAACTTTAATAACAACACGGTTTTCAAAATTTATCATAACACAAATCTATTTTCTCCAAAACCACCAGCTTTTTCCAACATGACAAAAGCGAGATTCATTCGTTTTACTCAAGGAGCATGCCAGATCCGGTCGGGGCTTGTAAATTTGAGTTTGGGGTGTTTCATTTTGGTATCAGAGCCCGATTCAAAACTCGACCTTGAGGGCTTTTGGTCCCACAATATTCTTTTTGAAATTGAGTTTTTCTAAAAGATGAGCAGGTTTTCTGGCATGGCACCTAAGTCTCCGGCCCGAAGTCCACTAGGTAAGTACCTCTAATTATTGTGTGAACTATATGTGGGTATTACGGGATCGTAGATTAGTAGATTAGGAGTTATTGAACTCTAGGATTAGCTTACTCCCACACAAAATTTCATAAAATTTAAAGATTAATCGAACAAACCTATGATTAAGTCGCCGAGTTAAGGGTGTGGCAATAGTTATGCACATATCTAGGATTAGATCCAGGGGGAGCTTGGTATTTAAGCAGTCCTAGTGACTCACCTCCTCTTCGCTCGAATCCTACCTGGTGCGTAGTGACGGTTCACCCTAACCAAGAGGACTTACCCACAGGCTAAATTGAATAATTAAAACCCGAAAGGGACTAGCTACAATGTTTTATAAAAAAAACCCTAGTTTTAAAATCACCAAATTACCCCCTTGATTTGCAAAACCCACCTTAGATCTGAAAAATCATCGAAGTACCCCTATTTGTGGAAAATTACCCAAAATACCCTCAGTTTATAAAATTACCATATTACCTTCAATTTTTACCAAAATATTCCAATTTTCCAAAAATAGCAAAAACCCCTATTTTGCAAAATTTCAAGATACCCTAATTTGGAAAATTACCAAAATACCCCTATAGGATAAATTACAAAAATACCCCTGGGTTGGGAACGGACGAAAGTGCTCAAATCGGTGAACGTGTGTAGTAGATACTATTGAATGAATGTGATTCTCTGAATTAGAGTAGGAGATTAGAACGAAAACTTTGAAATGATCGAAATAACTACTACTAAACTTCATTACATAAAAATTGTTCGTGGATAATTAGTGGAACAAGAAGTTAATAGATAAAATTTCTTAAATCAGATTTAATCGCGATCATAGACATAAGTTTTAGGGGACGTGGTTAATGTGCGTGGGCGTGGTAGAGGCAGGATGACCGTATCGGAACCAGTTAGGTCTGGTCAAGGGTTTGAGAATGAGATGCCACCACCAGCAGCTGTTGGTGTTGAATATCAGGATCAGACGTAGGATGACGCAGTATTGCAGACGATGCTGCAAGTGCCTGAGAGGGTGGCTGGAGCAGGTGGAGGCATGGGAGCTTGAAAATCTGTACCTGAGCGACTCTGAACCAATGGAGCGGAGGTATTCTGAGGTGTATCTGGTGTGGCACCCAATACGGCTGAGTATTGGTTAGAGGCGACGGAGCGGATTATGGACGATTTGGACCTGACTGCTGAGGAGAAACTGAAAGGAGTGGTATTGCTTCTCCGAGATGAGTCATACCAGTGGTGGCTCACTGTTCGGGATAGTACTGCAGTGGATGATCTCACTTGGAAGTATTTTAAGGCGGCGTATCAGAAAAAGTATATTGGGACTAGCTATATTGATCTTGTGAGAGGAAGGCGTTTACGAAAGGTGGTTTAGGGAGTAAGTCCGTAGCGAGTCTGAGGTGGAATTCTTAAGGTTGAGCCGGTATGCTCGAGGTATCATGGCTACGGAGCAAGAACGATGTGTCCGATTTGAGGACGGACTGAGGGATGACCTGAGATTACTGATTGCTCCACAGCAGGAGTGGGAGTTTGCCGTGTTGGTAGAGAAGGCTAAGGTAGTTAAAGGAATTAAGGAATCTGTGAGACAGAATTCGGATAGGAATAGACAAAAGAGAGGTTTTAGATCATCAGGGTCATTCGAGAATGTTCAAAAGAGACCTAGAGTTGAGGGCCGCGAGGTCAACAAGTTGTTACGGGAGGACAGTACCGTACTTGTGCTCAATGTGGAAAGATGCACCTGGGAGAGTGTTGGAAGAAGACAGGGGGATGTTTTAAGTGTAGGTCCAAAAAACACATGATTAAGGACTGTCCTGTGGAAACAGTGTGAGCCAAACCAACAAGTCGGGGTTTTAGTCAGTGGCGGAGGTGGGCGATAACCACCGCGGGTCGTGGTTCGGTTAGCGAGGTAATGGTTACGGAAGAGGTCGGGGACACAGGCGGAGGTGTTGGTAACACGAGGTGAGGCAATTTGGAGTGCGTGTATGCGATTCGTCGAAGGGAGGATGGTGATACACCTGATGTCATAACAGGTACATTCCTTATTTCTGGATTACCCTTTAATTCTTTGATATATATAGGGTCAACTCATTCATACATCGCTAGTGAGGTATCTGGAACTCTGTATGTGAACTCTGAGACTGTACCTAGGAAGATGACTGTACTTATTCCTTTAGGGCAATTAGTAGTAGTAGACAAACTCTTTAGGGCAGTGCCTTTGGAAGTTCAGGGGGCACAGTTTCCAGCTGACTTAATGGAGTTGCCATTCGGGGAATTTGATCTAATCTTAGGCATGGACTGGCTAGTGAAGTACAGTGCAAATGTGGATTGTGCCGCTAAGCGCATGTCATTGAGGACTTTTGACGACAATGAGGTTGTGGTGATGGGCGAGAGACGGAATTACTTGTCGAACGTAGTATCTGCCCTTAAGGCAGAAAAGATGGTAAGAAAGTGATGTGTATCTTTTCTGATGTTGGTCAGTGCCTTATAGGCTAATGAAGCAGCTGTAGGAGGGGTCAAGATGGTAAGAGAATTTGTGGATGTCTTTCGGAGGAGTCTGCTGGGTTACCCCGGACGGGAGGTGGAGTTCGAATTGATTCTTGCCGGTATAGCTCTGTGTCAATTGCTTCGTATAGGATGGCGCCAAAGGAGTTGGTGGATCCAAGAGAGCATTTATTCAAGTGTGTCCCCTTAGGGAGCACCAGTCCTATTCGTGAAGAAGAAGGACGGGACTATGCGCATGTGCATAGATTACCGGCAGTTGAATAAACTAACCATCAAGAACAAGTATCCATTGCCGAGGATAGATGACTTGTTCGATCAGCTTAAGGGGACCGCGATATTTTCAAAAATAGATCTACGGTCGGGATATCATCAGTTTAGGGTGAAAGAAGCAGATATCCATAAGATAGCTTTTCGGACAAGATATGGGCATTATGAGTTCTTAGTAATGCCTTTCGGATTGACGAACGCCCCAGCTGCATTCATGGATATGATGAACTGAATTTTCCAACCCTACTTGGATCAATTTGTCATTGTGTTCATAGACGACATCCTAGTGTATTCCAAATCGGAGGGAGAACATGATGAGCATCTCCGGGTTGTATTGCAAGGGTTAAGGGAAAAGAAGCTATATGCCAAGTTCAGCAAGTGCAAATTTTGGCTGAAGGAAGTTACGTTCTTAAGGCATGTGGTGTCTGTGGAAGGAATAAGGGTGGATCCTCGAAAGATTGAGGCAGTATTAGATTGGAAACCACCTAAGTCTGTGGCAGAGGTTCGTAGTTTCTTGGGGTTAGCAGACTACTACAGGAGATTTGTTGAAGGGTTCTCGTCAATAGCAGCATCTCTGACGAAGTTGCTGAGAAAGGAGGCACCTTTCGTATAGGCGGATAAGCAGCAGGAGAGTTTTAAGAAGCTTAAGAAAGTATTGACTGAGGCTCCGATTTTGATTCAACCGGAAGTAGGGAAAGACTTTGCGATGTATTGTGATGCTTCCCATACAGGATTGGGATGTGTTCTAATGCAGGACGAGAAAGTGGTTGCTTATGCATCTCGACAATTAAGGCCACATGAGGTTAACTATCCGATGTATGATTTGGAATTGGCCGCAGTAGTATTCGCCCTAAAAGGTGGTGGCACTATTTGTACAAAGAAAAGTCAGTGATCTACACGGACTACAAGAGCCTGAAATATTTCTTGACTCAGAAGGAGCTGAATTTGAGACAGCGAAGGTGGGTGGAGTTGTTGAAGGATTACGATTGCTCAATAGAGTATCACCCGAGGCAAGGCAAATGTAGTGGCAGATACCCTAAGTCGAAAAGTGGTGTCGGGTCTGAGGGTGATGTATGCACATCTTAGCCTTTATAATGATGGAAGTTTGCTAGTAGAGTTGCAAGTGAAGCTGACATGGTTAAGTCAGGTGAGAGAAAAATAGTTGGTAGATGGGGAACTAAGTGCTAAGCTACTGCAAGTGAAGAACGGAGAATTGGAAGACTATGGTATAAATAGTGATGGAGTGCTATGTTTTCGGGGTAAGGTCTGTATGCCAAAGGATGAGGAATTAAGGCAGAAAATTCTTTAGGAATCACATAGTAGCCCTTATGCTATGCATCTGGAGGAAGTAAGTTATCTGAGGATTCTGGGATCATTTTGGTGGCTTTGGTCTTAAGCGGAAAGTTCTGAGAATTTGTAGGGAAGTGCTTAACGTGTCGGTGAGTTAAAGTGAACACCAATCTACCGAGGATTGCTTCAGCCGATAAAGATTCTGCAATAGAAGTGGGAGAGAATTACCATGGACTTTGTTAGTGGGCTTTCCCTTACTCCTACTAAGAAGGACTCGGTATGGGTGATAGTAGATCGGTTGACGAAGTCTGCACATTTCATACCAGTGCGGGTTGACTATTCCCTATAGAGGTTAGCTAAGTTGTATGTGGCAGAAATTGTGAGGCTGCACGGGGTGCCAGTGTCGATTATCTCGGATAGGGATCCGAGGTTTATGTCTCAATTTTGGAAAGCACTACATCAGGCATTGGGCACCAGGTTAGACTTTAGTACAGCATTTCATCCGTAGTCGGACGGCCAATCTGAGCGGGTAATTCAAGTGTTAGAGGATATGTTAAGGGGTTCCGTGATAGACTTCAGAGGAAGCTGGGAGGAGTTCTTGCCTTTAGCGGAGTTTGCGTATAATAATAGCTATCAAGCAAGTATTCGGATGGCACTGTATGAAGCGTTGTATGGACGGAAGTGTCGCACTCCTATGTGTTGGACAGAATTGGGGGAACGTCAAGTTTTGGGTTTGGAGATTGTGGAAGAATCCAAAGAAAAGGTTAAGGTAATTCAGACACGGGTGAAGGAGGCATCTGACAGGCAAAAGTCATATGCAGATCTTAAGCGGATGGAGATAAAGTTTGCCGTGGGGGATTAGGTGTTTCTAAAAGTTTTGCCGCGGAAGAAGGTGATGAGATTTGGTCGCAAGGGAAAGTTGAGTCCTAGGTTTATAGGACCTTATCGGGTTTTGAAGTGGGTTGGACCAGTGGCATATCAGTTGGAGTTGCCTTTGAAATTGAAGTAGATGCACTATGTGTTTCACATTTTGATGCTACGTCGTTACCGATCCGATTTATCTCATGTAATACCAGTTGAGGAGGTGGAGCTAAGACCAGATTTGTCTTCGAAGAAGAAGCAGATTCGGATCTTGGAGCGAGATGTGAAGGTGCTACTGGAGAAATCGTTCCTCTAGTCAAAGTGTTATGGCGTAACCATAGATCGAAGGAAGCTTCGTGGGAGCCAGAGGAAACAATGCGATAGCAATACCCTCACCTATTTTAGCCAGGTAATTTCGAGGTCAAAATTATTTTAAGGGGGTAGAATTGTAATATCCTTAAATCGGGGCCTCTGCATTTTATATATGTTTGCATGTGGCGATATGCTTACTGTGTTAGTTTAGCATGTTTTGGGGTCTAGGCATGACCTCGGGTTAGGCCTGGGTCATGGCCAAAAATTTTGTTTTAGTGCATAGGAAGAGGGAGCTAGGAGAGTTAGGGATTAAAGAATTTATTGGAGGGTTGTGGCACAAACAACCTAGTGGCAAAGTGGCAAAAGAGGTGCCACTAAGGTGCTTGGATGGTGCGCATACATGCGAGAAAAAGAGTGCTTGGGTTCGTTGCGAAATCCCTTTACGCTTATTCTTTTTCACGCCACAAGCAAGGAATAGGTGTGCTCAGGTGGGACTCTCTTGAATGGATGAAGTGTAGGTTGGGTCAACAGCTCAAAGATTCGGCTAAGTAGGAGGAAAAAAGGGGATTTGGATGAGAGGGGAAGAGTTGGCCGAATGGAGGGGTCTTGGTGTTGCATTTCCAGCCAAGGAGGAGAGTGTTTGTGTTAGGGGCTTTAGATGCCGAGACAAGGAAAGTGGGAGGCCATTTTCTCTTTTTTCTTTTCATTTGTGTTTCTGCCAAAATTCTTTTCTTCTCTTTTGACCAAAAACCGAAAAGAACCAACTGTGCATCCTCTCTTCTTCCTATTTTGTTCAAAGCTGAAATCAACACCCATTCTTAGTTGACATCTTTTTCTTCTTTCAAGTCTCTTGTGCCAAAAGTTCTTTCCTTCTCTTTGCCAAAGCCTTTCTTTTCCATTTCATTTTCTTCCTTCATCATTACCCTCTTCAAAAGCCAAACCCTGTGAGTTCTCTTCTTCTTCTCTTCTTTCAAGTGTTTGGCCGACTATCCTTGGCCTTATTTCTTTCTCTTCTCACGAGATCTAGTCTCCATTGAAGTTTCGAATCTATCTCTTTCTTTTTGAGGCATAGCAGAATCTCTTGAATTAGTGGCTTCTCTTCTATCTTCCCTTCTATTAAATACTGTATATTAAACTTCATTCTTGTTTCATGTTGGTAGCGAAACCTCTAAGATCACTTAGGGGTGCCGAACATTGGTGCTTGGTGGTTGGGCTGTCGATGAAGTAAGATGGTAACTATCTCTTTTGGTTTCGGATTCATGATAGGACCGAATGGTTCTTGGGATTCTTAATGTAGTGTTTAAGCCGATTGTAGGGAGGAGTGTTGCGAATCTGTAGATCTTGAAATTTGGCCAAGCGATCTAGGTAAGGGTTCTAGTGTTTGGATCTATCTCTCATTCATTCAAAAGTCAAGGCTAATCGTTTAATGTGTATTAGGGCTTGGCCGATTGCAAGGAAGGTTCATCACATAGCTTGGATTTGGTTGGAAACCAAATCGGCGTTAAATAAAGATTATGGTTATCGTTAACCTTTCGGGATTTGTTTGTATAGCCCAATGGTCTCTTTGCTAATGATCTTGGTGTTGGCCAAATGTAGGAAAGGGGATCTAGTGTGTTACATCAGGATTTTCGGGATTCGGTAATCACGTTAGTAACCAGATGTGTAACCTCACACTAAATTCCTGATAGATCAATAGTAATAATGATAAGCATGTGTTAATAAAGTGATAAATAAACATGGCTAAGGGTACCATTCAATGGTACAGTCCATTCAGGTATGTTACCCCTTAATACTCGTTAATAATGGTTATAAACATTGATATGAAAGTATGTGAAATTTTGTTATGGCCATGGGGTAAGGTATATTGCATGATATCGGAATAATATGTATGTTGCATGGGCATATGGGTGATGTTGATTAAGGGGAAGTGTTCCGGTGGTTTTTACCACATTATCCGGTGACTTATGTCACATATTATGAATCCGGTGACCCTGTCACATTATCTGGTGGCTATGCCACGATTATAAGGGCGATGTGCAGTTGACTACAACGACTACCTTCGATGGTGTGTAGCGGATGGAGGGTCGATTTAGTAATTTCCACAGTGTGATTGGCAGGTACGGGTGATGTGTAGAGGTTGGATATCTAGGTGGGTTTGGGTTGCATCATTGCTTATATTTGTTATATGTGATTTGATATGCCTTAATTGTTTGGGAGTTTGTGTTGGTTGTTACACACTGAGTCTATTGACTCACCCTTCGTGGGCTAACATCTTGCAGGTGATACTCAGTAAATGGACCGGGTCGGCAGGGACTTAGTGGTGGCCATGCTCAGCTCAGCATTTTCGGGTTTTCTGATAATTAGACTTATCACGTTTTTTTCATTTTCGGGATTTATTTCGAGTTTTGTTTTGTTGTAATAAGGCCATTATTATTTAACTGTTTTATGTATGCGGTTAAATTTTTATTCTGATACGATCAACATCAAACAAATGGTTTAACAATTTTTCGTAAAATAACTTCAAATGTTTTGACACCTAAACACCACTAAAATTCAGCATTTCTTTTAACTTGTAATTTTTGAAACATGGAAATAACGTTTCAATACCAACTTTAATAACAACACGGTTTTCAAAATTTATCATAACACAAATCTATTTTCTCTAAAACCACCAGTTTTTCCAACATGACAAAACGAGATTCAGCTACGTTTTACTCAAAGAGCATGCCAGATCCGATCAGGGCTTGTGGATCGAGTTTGGGGTGTTTCATTTTGGTATCAGAGCCCGGTTTAAAACTCGGCCTTTAGGGCTTTTGGGCCCAAAATATTCTTTTTGAAATTGAGTTTTTCTAAAAGATGAGCGGGGTTTTACGGCATGGCTTTGAGTATCCTACCAAGTCCACCAGGTAAGTACCTCTAATTATTGTGTGATTTGTATGTGGGTATTACGGGATCGTAGATTAGTAGATTAGGAGCTATTGAACTCTAGGATTAGCTTACTCCCACACAAAATTTCATAAAATTTAAAGATTAATCGAACAAACCTATGAGTAACTCACCGAGTTAAGGGTGTCGCAACAGATATGCGCATGTCTAGGATTGGATTCAGGGGGAGCTTGGTATTTAAGCAGTCTTAGTGACTCACCTCCTCTTCGCTCGAATCCTATCTGGTGCGTAGTGACGGTTCACCCTAACCAAGAGGACTTACCTACAGGCTAAATTGAATAATTAAAACCCGAAAGGGACTAGCTACACTGTTTTATAAAAAACCCTAGTTTTAAAATCACCAAATTACCCTCTGATTTGCAAAAACCACCTTAGATCTGGAAAATCATCGAAGTACCCCGATTTATGGAAAATTACCCAAAATACCCTCAGTTTATAAAATTACCATATTACCTTCAAATTTTACCAAAATATTCCAATTTTCCAAGAATACCAAAAACCCCTATTTTGCAAAATTTCAAGATACCTTGATTTGGAAAATTACCAAAATACCCCTATAGGATAAATTACAAAAATACCCCTGGGTTGGGAACGGACGAAAGTGCTCAAATCGGTGAACGTGTGTCGTAGATACTATTGAATGAATGTGATTCTCTGAATTAGAGTAGGAGATTAGAACGGAAACTTTGAAATGATCAAAAGAACTACTACTAAACTGCGTTACATAAAAATTGTTCGTGGATAATTAGTGGAACAGGAAGTCAATACATAAAATTTCTTAAATCAGATTTAATCGCGATCATATACATGAGTTCTAGAGGACGTGGTCATAATGTGCGTGTGCGTGGGCGTAGAGGCAGGATGATCGTATTAGAATCAGTTGGGTCTGGTCAAGGGTCTGAGAATGAGTTGCCACCACCACCAGCTGCTAGTGTTGAAGATCGAGGATCGGGACGGGGATGGAAGATCGCAGACGATCGTTGCGAGTGCTTGAGAGGGTGGTTGGAGCAGATGGAGGCATGGGAGCTCAGAAATCTGTACCTGAGTGACTCTGAGCCAATAGAGCTGCGGTATTTTGAGGTGTATCTAGTGTGGCACCCAATACGGCTGAGTATTGGTTGGAGGCGGCTGAGCGAATCATGGATGATTTGGATCTGAATGCTGAGGAGAAACTGAAAGGAGTGGTATCGCTTCTCCGGGATGAGTCATACCATTGGTGGCTCACTGTTCGGGATAGTCTTTGCGTGGATGATCTCACTAGGGAGTATTTTAAGGTGGCGTATCAGAATAAGTATATTGGGACTAGCTATATTGATGCGCAGAGGAAGGCGTTTCGAAATTTGGTTTAGGGAGTAAGTTAAGAGCGAGATCTGGTGAGAATTTTAAGGGTGAGTGGTATGCTCGAGGTATTGTGGCTACTGAGCATGAACGATGTGTCCGGTTTGAGGACTGATGAGGATAACCCGAGATTCTTGATTGCTCCACAAACAGGAGAGGGGAGTTCTGCCGTGTTGGTAGAGAAAGCGAAGGTCATTTGAAGGGGTTAAGGAATCTATGAGATGTAATTGGATAGGAATAGACAAAAGAGAGGTTTTGGATCATCAGCGTCATCCGAGAATGTTCAAAAGAGACCTAGAGTTAAGGGGCAGTGAGGTCAGCAGGTTGTTACGGGAGGACAGTACCGTACTTGTGCTCTGTGTGGAAAGATGCACCTGAGAGAGTGTTGGAAGAAGACAGGGGGATGTTTTAAGTGTGGGTTCAAAGAACACATGATTAAGGACTGCATCTGTAGAAGCAAGTGAGAGCCGACCAGCAAGTTAGGGTTTTAGCCAGGCTGGCAGAGGTGGACAGCAACCACCGCGGGGTCGTGGTCCGGTTGGCAGAGGTAAAGCTTCTTGAAGAGGTCGGGGACACCGGAGTGAGGTGTTGGTAACACGAGGCGAGACAATAGGGTCTAGTGTATGCAGTTAAATCGGATGGAGGATGGTGATGCACGATGTCATAAGTGCGTTCCTTATTTTCGATTACCTTTATTACTTTGATAGATATAGGGTCAACTCAGTTATACATCGCTAGTGAGGTATCTGAAACTCTGTATGTGAACTCGAGGACTGTACCTAGGAAGATGATGTACTTAGCCCTTTAGGGCAATCGTGATAGTAGACAAACTCTTTAGGGCGATGCCTTTGGAAGTTCGGGGCGCGATTTCGGTGACTTAATGGAGTTACCATTCGGGAATTTGATCTAATCTTAGGCATGGAGTGGCTAGTGAAGTACAGTGTGAATGTGGATTGTGCCGCTAAGCGCATGTCATTGAGGACTTCGACGATAATGAGGTTGTGGTGATGGACGAGAGCGGAATTACTTGTCGAATGTAGTATCGCCTTAAAGGCGTAAAAGATGGTAAGAAAGGGATGTGTAGCTTTTACGATGTTGGTCGATGCCTTATGTGCTAATGAAGCATTGTAGGAGGGTCGGGATAGTAAGAGAATTTGTGGATGTCTTTCCAGAGGAGCTGCCTGGGTTACCCCCGGACAAGAAGGTGGAGTTCAAAATTGATTTACTACCAGGTATAGCTCCTGTGTCAATTGCTCCGTATAGGATGGCGTCAAAGGAGTTGGTAGAGCTCAAGGCCCAGATCTAAGAGTTACTCGATCGTGGGTTTATTCGACCTAGTGCGTCCCTATGGGGAGCACCGGTCCTATTCGTGAAGAAGAAGGACGGGACTATGCGCATGTGCATAGATTATCGACAGTTGAATAAGCTGACCATCAAGAACAAGTATCCATTACCGAGGATAAATGACTTGTTCGATCAGCTTAAGGGGGCCGCGATATTTTCAAAAATAGATCTACGGTCGGGATATCATCAGCTTAGGGTGAAAGAAGCAGATATCCATAAGATAGCTTTTCGAACAAGATATGGGCATTATGAGTTCTTAGTAATGCCGTTCGGATTGACAAACGCCCCAGCTGCGTTCATGGATATGTTTAACCAGATTTACCGACCCTACTTGGATCAGTTTGTCATTGTGTTCATTGACGACATCCTAGTGTATTCCAAATCAGAGGGAGAACATGATGAGCATCTCCGAGTTGTATTGCAAGTGTTAAGGGAAAAGAACCTATATGCCAAGTTCAGCAAGTGCGAATTTTGGCTAAAGAAAGTTACGTTCTTAGGGCATGTGGTGTCTGTGGAAGGAATAAGGGTGGATCCTCGGAAGATTGAGGCAGTATTAGATTGGAAACCACCTAATTCTGTGGCAGGGGTTCGTAGTTTCTTGGGGTTAGCGAGGCTACTACAAGGAGATTTGTTAAAGGGTTCTCGTCAATAGCGGCACCTCGACGAAGTTCTTTGAGAAAGGAGGTACCTTCGTCTGGGCGGATAAGCGATAGGAGAGTTTTAAGAAGCTTAAGAAAGTATTGGTCGAGGCTCAATTTTGATTCAACCGAAAGCAGGGAAAGACTTTGCGGTGTATTGTGATGCTTACCATACAGGATTGGGATGTGTTCTAATGCAGGACGGGAAAGTGGTTTCTTATGCGTCTCGGCAATTAAGGCCACATGAGGCTAACTATCTGACGCATGATCTAGAATTGGCCGCAGTAGTATTTGCCCTAAAAGTGTGAAGGCACTATTTGTACGGAGAAAAGTCAGTGATCTACACGGACCACAAGAGTTTGAAATATTTGTTGACTCAGAAGGAGCTGAATTTGAGACAGCGAAGGTGGGTGGAGTTGTTGAAGTATTACGATTGCTCAATAGAGTATCACCCGAGTAAGGCAAATGTAGTGCCAGATCCCCTAAGTCAGAAAGTGGTGTCGGATCTAAGGGCGATGTTTGCACATCTTAGCCTTTATGATGATGGAAGTTTTCTAGCAGAGTTGCAAGTGAAGCTGACATGGTTAAGTCAGGTGAGAGAAAAATAGTTGGTAGATGGGGAACTAAGTGCTAAGCTGCTGCAAGTGAAGAACAGGGAATTGGAAGACTATGGTGTAAACAGCGATGGAGTGTTGTGTTTTCGTGGCAAGGTTTGTATGCCAAAGGATGAGGAATTAAGGCAAAAAATTCTTCAGGAATCGCATAGTAGCCCTTATGCTATGCATCTTGGAGGAAGTAAGTTATGAGGATTCTGGGATCGCTTTTGGTGGCCCGGTCTTAAGCGGAAGTTACAGAATTTGTAGGAAGTGCTTAGCGTGTCGTGAGTTAAAGTGAACACCAAGTACTATTAGGATTGCTTGGTAGATAAAGATTCTGCAATGGAAGTGGGAGAGAATTACCATGAACTTCGTTAGTATGCTTCCCCTTACGCCTACTAAGAAGGACTTGGTATGGGTGATAGTAGATCGGTTGACAAAGTCTGCACATTTCATACTAGTGTGGGTTGACTATACTCTGCAGAGGTTAGCGAAGTTGTATGTGGCAGAAATTGTGAGGCTACACGGGGTGCCGGTGTCGATTATCTCGGATAGGGATCTGAAGTTTACGTTTCGATTTTGGAAAGCACTACATCAGGCATTGGGCATCAGGTTAGACTTTAGTACGGCATTTCATCCGCAGTCGGACGACCAATCTGAGCGGGTAATTCAAGTGTTAGAGGATATGTTAAGGGGTTGCGTGATAGACTTCAGAGGAAGCTGGGAGGAGTTCTTGCCTTTAGCGGAGTTTGCGTACAATAACAGCTATCAAGCAAGTATTCAGATGGCACCGTACGAAGCGTTGTATGTACGGAAGTGTTGCACTCCTACGTGTTGGACAGAATTGGGGGAACGTCAAGTTTTAGGCCCAGAGATTGTGGCAGAATCTGAAAAAAAGGTTAAGGTAATTCAGACACGGTTGAAGGAGGCATCTGACAAGCAAAAGTCATATGCAGATCTTAAGCGGAAGGTGATAGAGTTTGCCGTGGGGGATCAAGTGTTTCTAAAAGTTTTACCGTGGAAGAAGGTGATGAGATTTGGTCGCAAGGGAAAGTTGAGTCCCAGGTTTATAGGACCTTATCGGGTTTTGAAGTGGGTTGGACCAGTGGCATATCAGTTGGAGTTGCCTTCGGAATTGAAGTAGATGCACGATGTGTTCTACGTTTCGATGCTACGTCGTTATCGATCGGATCCATCTCATGTAATACCGGTTGAGGAGGTGGAGCTAAAACCATATTTGTCTTACGAAGAAGAACCGATTCAAATCTTGGAACGGGATGTGAAGGTGCTACAGAGAAAATTAGTTCCTCTAGTCAAAGTGTTATGGCGTAACCATGGATCGGAGGGAGCTTCGTGGGAGCCAGAGGAAACAATGCGACAGCAATACCCTCACTTATTTTAGCCATGTAATTTTGAGCTCGAAATTATTTTAAGGGGGTAGAACTGTAATATCCTTAAATCAGGGCCTCTGTGTTTTACATGTGTTTGCATGTGGCGATATGCTTAATTTGTTAGTTTAGCATGTTTTGGGGTCTAGGAATGACATCGGGTTAGGCTTGGGTCATGGCCAAAAATTTTGTTTTAGTGCTTAGGAAGAGGGAGCTAGGAGAGTTAGGGGTTAAAAGAATTTATTGGAGGGTTGTGGCACAAACAACCTAGTGGCAAAGTGGCAAAAGAGGCGCCACTAAGGTGCTTGGATGGTGACGCCACATGCAGGGAAGGAGTGCTTGGGTTCGAGCTACAAAAATCCCATTTTGCTTATTCTTTTTTCACGCCACAAGCAAGAAAGAGGTGTGCTCATGTGGGACTCTCTTGAATGGACGAAGTGTAGATTGGGTCAACAGCTCAAAGATTCGGCTAAGTAGGAGGAAAAAAGGGGATTTGGATGAGAGGGTAAGAGTTGGCCGAATGGAGGGTTCTTGGTGTGGCATTTTCGGCCAAGGAGAAGAGTGTTTGTGTTAGGGGCTTTATATGCCGAAACAAGGAAAGTGGGAGGCCATTTTCTCTTTTTTCTTTTCATTTATGTTTCTGCCAAAATTCTTTTCTTCTCTTTTGACCAAAAACTGAAAAGAACCAATTGTGCATCTTCTCTTCTTCCTATTTTGTTCAAAGCCGAAACCAACACCCATTCTTAGTCGACATCTTTTTCTTCTTTCAAGTCTCTTGTGCCGAATGTTCTTTCCTTCTCTTTGTCGAACCCTTTCTTTTCCATTTCATTTTCTTCCCCCATCTTTACCCTCTTCAAAAGTCGAACCCTGTGAGTTCTCTTCTTCTTCTCTTCTTTCAAGTGTTTGGCCGAATATCCTTGGCCTTATTTCTTTCTCTTCTCACGAGATCTAGCCTCCATTGAAGTGCCGAATCTATCTCTTTCTTTTTAAGGCATAGCCGAATCTCTTGGTAAGTGGCTTCTCTTCTATCTTCCCTTCTATTAAAGACATGTATATTAAACTTCATTCTTGTTTCATGTTGGTAGCCGAAACCTCTAAGATCACTTAGGAGTGTCGAACGTTGGTGCTTGGTGGCTGGAACTGTCAGTAAGGTAAGATCGTAACTATCTCTTTTGGTCTCAAGATTCATGATAGGACCGAATGGTTCTTGGGATTCTTAATAATGTGTTTAAGCCGATTGTAGGAAGGAGTGTTGCCGAATACTCTAGATCTTCAAAATTTGGCCAAGCGATCTATGTAAGGGTTCTAGTGTTTCGAATCTGTCTCTCATTCATTCAAAAGTCGAAGGCTAATCGTTTGTGTGTATTAGGGCTTGGCCGATTGCAAGGAAGGTTCATCACATAGCTTGAGATTTGGTTGGAAACCAAATCGGCGTTAAGGTAAGGATTATGGTTATGCGTTAACCTTTCGGGATTTGTTTGTATAGCCGAATGGCCTCTTTGCTAATGATCTTGGTGTTGGCCGAATGTAGGAAAGGGGATCTAGTGCGTTACATCGAGATTTTCGGGATTCGGTAATCGCGTTAGTAACTAGGTGTGTAACCTCACACTAAATTCCTGATAGATCAATAGTAATAGTGATAAGCATGTGTTAATAAAGTGACGAATAAAAATGGCTAAGGGTACCATTCAATAGTACAGTCCATTCAGGTATGTTACCCCTTAATACTAGTTAATAATGTTTATAAACATTGATATGAAAGTATGTGAAATTTCGTTATGGCCATGGGGTAAGGTATATTGCATGATATCGGAATAATATGTATGTTGCATGGGCATATGGGTGATGTTGATTAAGGGGAAGTGTTCCGGTGGTTTTTACCACATTATCCGGTGACTTATGTCACATATTATGAATCCGGTGACTCTGTCACATTATCTGGTGGCTATGCTATGATTATAAGGGCGATGTACACTTGACTGCAGTGACTACCTTCGATGGTGTGTAGCGGATGGAGGGTCGATTTAGTAATCCCCACGGTGTGATTGGCAGGTACGGGTGATGTGTAGAGGTTGGATATCTAGGTGGGTTTGGGTTGCATCATTGCTTATATTTTTTATATGTGATTTGATATGCCTTAATTGTTTGGGAGTTTGTGTTGGTTGTTACACACTGAGTCTATTGACTCACCCTTCATGGGCTAACATCTTGCAGGTGATACTCAGTAAATGGACCGGGTCGGCAGGGACTTAGTGGCGGCCATGCTCAACTCAGCATTTTCGATTTTTCTGATAATTAGACTTATCACTTTTTCTTTTTTTTTTTTGTTTTCGAGATTTATTTTGGGTTTTATTTTGTTGTAATAAGGCCATTACTATTTAACTGTTTTATTGATGCGGTTAAATTTTTATTCTGATACGATCAACATCAAACAAATGGTTTAACAATTTTTCGTAAAATAACTTCAAATGTTTTGACACCTAAACACCTGCGATTTTCAACTTAATGATAAGCACTAAAATTCGGCATTTCTTTTAACTTGTAATTTTTGAAACATGGAAATAACGTTTCAATACCAACTTTAATAACAACACGGTTTTCAAAATTTATCATAACACAAATCTATTTTCTCCAAAACCACCAGTTTTTCCAACATGACAAAACGAGATTCAGCTACGTTTTACTCAAGGAGCATGCCAGATCCGGTCAAGGCTTGTGGGCCGGGTTTGAGGTGTTTCAGTGATTTTTGATGAAAACATTATTTAGGGACTAAAATGTAAACTTGTGAAATTGAAGGAAAAATTCTAAAATTTTATGAATACATGAGCTGTAAATTTTGTAATGGGGCATTGGTTAGGCTTGGAATAGGGAATAATTTGCACAAGTTTCATTTTCCGAGCTTAGGGACGAAAATAAAATTTATGGAAAAGTTATGGGAAAAATGGTAATCTTGCCTAGGATGAAAATTAAGTCCACTTGAATGTGAAATGTGATAAATTAATGTTAAATTTACTCGTATAGATCCGGATAGACCAAATTCAGAGCTAGAACGAGGAAAGAGGAAAATGTCGGATTAGTAGATTTTTGTACACGAACCTTTGTAGAGGTAAGTTCATGTAACTAAATTATGTTTATTTATATGTTTGTTTTGATTGTGATTATGTAAATTGTATAAATGTCGCATATATATGAAAGGATTACATATCTGATCAAGCCCGATAAATAAAAATGTACTAATTAATTGATAATGCACGATAGATGTTAAAAGAGTAAACGATTGAAATGTAGCTTTCATGCTCGAAATGGTGTGGATTATTATCATATGAATTATGTGGTGTTAAAGATGTATGAAATGATCACATAATGCTTGAAAATGTTAAATCCCGTTTGAATAAATGAAAATTGATGGATAAATATAATTGCCTGAAACAAATGAGGTCCTGCATTTGTTGTAGAATGGATTTAGCTCGGACGAGTAGTCCTAATGACTTCATTATAGAAAGGATTTAGCTCGGACGGGTAATCCTGATATATGTCCTCTCGAGCATATGCTATGGATTGGATTTAGCCCGAACGGGTAATCCAGAATGGACTCTATAGGGAATTCTTTGTCATATAAAGGATTTAGCCTTGACTGGTAATCCGACAAAGCCCTTAGAGTATATGTTACAGCTAAAATTTATCCTGTATTTGTAATCCTGCTGTATGATATGTGGCTCGAGAGTGTACCTAAAAGGTACTACTGAATATGAATTGACGGACTATGAAATTGTACACCTCAAGTGTACTACCTGTGTATCCATTGATATTTCAAATAAATTTAACGGGTAAAGTTCTAACAAGAGCAAAGATGAATTGAAAATAAATTGACATGGAATGATACATATGATATTGAAATATGACATGAAAAGGATATTACATGAAATACAAGAAGATAATATTTGTATATAGAAATTACTTGATGAGAACGTTCATCCTTGATCATAGACCCGTACACCTTGAATGTACTACTACTTGTGTGACCTTAATACTGGAATAAAATTAGTAAAGTCCTATCATAAAATGATCTGAACTCAAAAAGAATTATTATGAAGCTATACTTGTATTAATAAGAGATGTCCATACATGTTAAATGAACACATGTTGTGGAAAGCATAAGTGTTGAGCCCAAAATGTCTTGATGTTACTATGGAATATATGACTAACAAGGGAAATGAGGATGTGTGTAGGACTTGAGATCAAAGTGGTTGAATATGCCTTACTTAATTACCTCAAATAGGATGTATGGTAAGTTAAGTACCATTTTATACGAACTGTTGAAACTATTTTTTTAAAAACGGGAATCGACTAGGGTTTTGAAAATGAAAATAAAATGGGAGTCGCCACCAATCCTTTTTGATGAGGTGTGATCGACTCACCTTATAATTCAATCATTTTAATAAAATTTAATTTCACTAAAACGACAATATTTGGTCTACGAAATTTGAGAAAATGGGTTCGGGAGTCAGTTATGTGCGAGGAAGGATTAGCACCCTCGTCATGCCCAAAATTGGTACCAAATTGATTAATTAGTGTCTTAATGTTGAAAGTTGAAAATCGTGAATGAATTTCAAATACAATCCTTTTTATTAGTCTTAAAAACAATGCTTTAATTAAATCAAAACGATTGCTAAAGATTTCCTTGTCTTGAGATATCGGAGTATCGAATCCCGTAAGTTAGGATGCGATACCTAGAACACTCGAGCACAAGTTTGTCTTTAATTTTAATTAAAGTTTTGTGTATTTTGAAATTTAAAAGGATATTTGGCAATTTAGGTTTAACGAGAAAATCGAAACCCCGTAAGTTAGGGCACGATTCCTCGAATTTCCTAAAACACAAAATATTGCCTTATTTAGCAAAATTTTCTTTTCGAAATATAGCGAGTACAATGTTTAACAACGTGTATTTATTTTGTTTAGAGTAAAATCAAGCAATTTAAGTTGGATAAATATGATGGGATTTAATTCACAATGCGATGACATGAAATAAAAATGTAATAATGAGCATGGAATAATAATACGTGAATAAAATATTACACAAGTGAATGACAATAATATGAAAATACAAATAAACAAATCATAGTACATGCAATGGCAATAATCTCACAACATACACAATTTAAATACTAACATTAATAATCAAAGACCAATGAATTAAATATGCGATTAAAAAATAGCATAAAGTTAATTAAAATAAAATAAATAAAATGTACAACATTTTAAAATGAAAATAATGAGCTTAAAATAAATAAAGTGAAAAAAGAAATTTAAAATACACAAAGCAGTTAAAAAGATGATATATTTATAAAAATTTAAGATAGATAACATGTACATATAAATATAGGTATGAGATAAATAATATATTGTTAAAACTTAAAACAAACAAATATAAAATACTTTGACAAACAAAAGGGTTTAAAATAAATAACATATATAAAACCAAAAGCAGTTTAATAAAAGTAGTGTATAAAAACTTAAAGTAAATAATAATAATAATAATAATAATAATAATAATAATAATAATAATAATAATACAATTTTTTTAAGAAAATAAATAAATAATCCCATCAAACAGATCGAGGACAAGATTAAAAACGGATTGACATTTAAGGTATAAATTCGAAATAAGGAAAAGCCAATTAAGGATCAAAGTGTAACGCGCAGAAGCTGGCGGGGACCATGTGGGAAAAATTCCCAACCCTCGCGCGCAACGTTTCACATGGGACTAAAATGGAACAAGATCAAAAGCCATGGGGTCGAATTAAAAATGCAAAAGAAAGACCAAGAGGGTCGAATTGCAACTGAGTGACAAGGGGGGAGGACTCGCAGTGCAAATAACCCGTTTAATAGAAAACTTGCGGATCCTGTGGTAGCGGGTCGGGCCGCATGGGTTCCACATCAAAACAACACCGTTTTGTGGCCATTGACATAGCCTTAAATGACGCCATTTAGGGCTCTTTATAAAACAAATTTTTTTCTTCCGTTTAGGGCTCTTTATAAAATATATTTTTTTCTTCTTTTTTTTATTACTACTGTGGCTTTAAAAAAAAACAAACGGCCTTCACTTTTCCTCTGCTAGGGTTTCGAACCCAGCCTTGGCGCCGTCACTGTCCGCCGCTCTCCGCAATGGAGGGTGGTCGGAGCTACCCTAAAACACCATCTTCAACCCCCCTTTTTAGCAAAAGAAAGAAAAAAAAATCCAAAGGCGAGGCTTTCGTAGCCCAAAAATCAAAAGAGGACAAATTGTCGCCCTCTCCCTAGGCCGATTTCGAAGGCAGAGAGGGTGTTTTCGACGGCCAATGCGCGGATCTGCCTCGGTAAGTTCTTCTTCTTTTCCTTATTATTATATTTTCGTTTGTAAAAGTTTTAAAATAATAAAGAAATAAAAAATAGCAGTAAATAAAAATAAAACCGAAAAAATGAGATCAACCTTTGAAGCTTCTATTCTGTTTTCGATTTCTGATGTTCGTAAAAAAGTACAAGAGATTGGTTTTGGTTTTTATAATCGAGTTACAAAGATCCCTTTTCGTCTGTTTCCATTTTGTTTTCTATTTATTTTTGTCGTTTTCTTTTTTTTTTTCCTTGGCTTTTGTTGCGTGTTGCAGGTGACGTGAAAGCCAGAGGCGTGCTTGGGGGATCTGTTGATGGCGATTGTAGCAGAGGCATGGTGGCTGCTAGTGCTCAGAAGACCCTAGGTGCGGCACACCTAGGGTTTGGTTATTATTTTTATTATTTTTCTAATTTGTTAATTAGGGCTAATTGGGTTTAATTTAATTTGGGTGTGGGTTTATTATAATTGGGTTGTTTTGGGTTAGGTCTTATTGGGCCCAGGCCAAAATTGGGTTGTACAGCCTCTTTTCTCATTGTTGTGTAACGGGAATGGAGCAAAGACTTTAAAAGGACCAATTTTGCCTAGTCTTGCTGAGTCTCGGCACTTCTTTTCTTCTTCTTCAAGTAACCTTGCCTTGACCCATTGCAACTTCAGAAGTATAGGAATTGGTGTTTCAAATTTGCTCGAATGTAATTTTAGGGAGAAGAGATTTGTATCTTCGATCTACTCCACTGGAACCTCAAAGAAGTAAGAGTTGTGGCTCCAATGTAATCTAAGGGGGAAGGGATTTGTAGCTTCGACCTACTCTGCTAGAACTTCAAGGATATAAGAATTCAGAGAGAAGAGATTTGTAGCTTCAATCTTCTCTATTGAAACTTCAAGGAAATGAGGATTTTAGGGAGAAGGGATTTGTAGCTTCGACCTACTTCATTGGAACCTCAAAGGGATAAGAATTTAGGGAGAAGAGATTTGTAGTTTCGATCTTCTCTATTGAGACTTCAAGGATACAAGAATTCAGAGAGAAGAGATTTGTCGTTTCGATCTTCTCTACTGAAACTTCAAGGAAATGAGGATTTCAGGGAGAAGGGATTTGTAGCTTTGATCTACTCTGTTAAGACCTCAAAGGGATAAGAATTTAGGGAGAAGAGATTTGTAGCTTCGATCTTCTCTACTGAAACTTCAAGGAAATGAGGATTTCAGGGAGAAGGGATTTGTAACTTCGACCTACTCCGTTGGAACCTTAAAGGGATAAAATTCATGGAGAAAAGATTTGTAGCTTCAATCTTCTTTACTAAAACTTTCAAGGATATAAGAATTCAGAGAGAAGAGATTTGTAGCTTCGATCTTCTCTACTAAAACTTTAAGGAGATGAAAACTGGTAATTTCAACCTGCTCCGTTGTATTTTCAAGGAGACGAGGTTGGTGGCTTAAATCTACTCCGCTGCTTCATGGAGATAAGATTCGTCATTTTTAATCTGCTCCACTACTGCTAAGGAAACAAGATCTGTAATCTTTAGTCTACTCCATTGTTGCTTTAGGGAGATAAGGCTGATGGCTTAAATCTACTCCACTACTTCATGGAGATAAGATTCACCGTCTTCGATCTGCTCCACTACTGCTTAGGGAGACAAGATCTGTAATATTTAGTCTACTTTACTGCAAACTTAGAGAGGCGAGACTGGTATCTTCGATCGCTTCATGTAACCTCGTAAAGGCGGGATCTCATTGTCTCTAGTGCCTTTCTCACGCAAACTCGTGGAGGCAAGGCTGGTATCTCCGATCTATCTTCTACAACGTCTTTCAGAGGACATAATCTATAGAAGTGTATGAATGGACAACATTTGCATGAATGCAAAATTTCATGAGAATGATCCCTTTTTTAAATGTATAATGATTAGGATGCAATGATCGGAATGAATCAAATACTCCTAACTAAATGATATTATGGACGACATTTGCATGAATGCAGAACGTCATGAGAATGATCCCTTTTTTATTAGAGTGCAATGATTAGGATGCAATGATTGGAATGAATCAAATGTTCCTAACTAAATGATATTATGGGTGACATTTGCATGAATGCGGAATGTCATGAGAATGATCTTTTAAAATGTATAATGATTAGGATGCAATGATCGAAATGAATCAAATGCTCCTAACTAAATGTGTTTTGCATGAATGCAGAATTTTATGAGAATGATCCCCCTTTTTAAATGCTTAGGGTTGTCAAGCTTGAAAAAGATCATAACAATAGACCGGAAGGAAATTAATTGAGAGCAAAGCTCAAAATGAATAAATTAATCAAGATATCAAATGAATAAATTAATCAAGATATCAAATTTTGAAAAAACACAAAATGAGAATGAATTAATCAAGATAACAAAAGAAATTTATTGGGAGCGTATCTTGAAAATAATAAAGTAATTAAAGATAGCAAATTCAATAAGGGTAAGATGAAAACTAGGTGCCCCAGATATCGCAGCCTGAGCTTCTTTGTACGAACCTCTTGAGGACCATTTTGACCTCAATATGTGTTTAGGGGATCTAGAGTACTCCGTTGATGCCCCGAGACATAACATCTCTCCTTCTTGTTAATTTAGAGAAAGCGAGACTACCGCATGCCCCATTTTCGATAAAAATTTGAATTGCCTTTTTCAGGTTTTCAACTCAAATCTCTTTTGGTCTCAAAGTGCCCTTTGTGGGTTTTCAACTTGGCCTCTCCTTTTTCTTTTTTTCTTTCTTTTCTTTTCTTTTCTTTTCTTTTTATCTTCTTCTTTTTTCTTTTTCTTTTTCCCTTTTCCTTTTTTACTGAAATATTTCCTGATTTGAACTCAGAGGATTAGGAAAGTCCTCGTTATCCCTTTCGAACAAAATCAATGCTTTTCAAGAGAAGGTCTTCTTTATCACATAAGGTCCTTCCTAGTTTGGCATCCACTTTTCTCAGAAGTCCTTCTGTATGGGAAAGATCATTTTCAAAATCAGGTCTCTTTCATGGAATTCTTCAAGGTGAACCTTATTGTTATAGGCCCGCATTATTCGCTTTCCGTACAATTGACCAAGAGGATAGCCCTTAGCATCTCTTCTTCGATCAAGTTTAGCTAATCATATTGGGATTGGATCCATTCAACTTCATACACTTCAACTCTAGTAAAACTCAAGGAGAAGGAATCTTGACTTCAATGGGCAAAACCGTCTTTATTCCATAAATCGATGAGAAAAATGTTACCCCGGTGAGGGTCTTAACAGATGACAATCTTCATGGGTCTCAATCTTTTTCCGGCAATCTTTTTTTTTACCGTTTATTTTGGGTCGATACAGTGTTTAATCTTGAACAAACTGCGAACTTTTGATGTTGTGCTGTTGTTCAATTTTAATGCATCGTCAAATATGATCCCCTTTTGGGATTCTATACTTGTATAGAATTTACCTAATTAGGGTCCTTTTGTGAAAATATCATGCAAATGATGCAATGCAATGTAGATGCATGGAATGAATGCAAAAGAAAGAAAGGCATTGATTCTGAATTCAATTCCATTAGAGCAATTTTTCTAGAAAACAAATTTCTTTACATAAAACGGATTACATATGCGGCCTTGCCCTCGTACTCCCGGTAAAGACATCGATCTTCTCCTTCATATCAAGACGCTATGGTCGAATCTTGCTAATTTTCCCAAAGATGTCTCTATCGTCTCCTTTTTTTGCTTGATCTTTGTTACGACCCATTGCTCACTTATCCCTGCAATGCTCAAAAAGAGCTAAGACGTGATGGCTCTTGAATAATCTTTGTCAGTTTGAATCTTCAGACAACGACACAAAGTCTTGTTTTGTAACACCTCTAACCCGAAACCGTCGCCGAAATAAGATTAAGGGGTATTACCGATCAATCAGAACATTTAACCTCTAAATGTTGACACAAAGTCAAACATCATCAAACACATTCATATACAATCATAGTGTCCCTTAAACGAGTCATCAAGACCCTAAGCATGCTTATAAACCAAGTCGGAACTAAACCGAAACACATATAAAATTCCATGAAAATTGAAACTTTTCTAGAATACTGGGAGACACGCCTGGGTAGTAGTAGTGCCTCTCCCACGGCTACATGACACACCCGTATGACCTCCCCGTGGATATGTATTGCCAAAATCAACACGGCTAACAAGCATGCCCGTGTGCTAAGGCCGTGTCCTATAAGGTTATATACTGCCATTTCTCGTACAACCTGTAGGCACACACATGCCATGGCCATGTCGATTTAAGCCACATTCGCTAATTTACCCAAATCGAGGCATGCCCAGTGTTCTAAAGTGTGACATTATAGGCCATTTTTGCAAGGCCAACATGCCACCTACTTAGGGTCAAACCTACAAGCCAATCAACCAAACATCTCATGCACGTATTGTCATCTAAAAGCATACCAATTTAGCAATTTAAAACATGCAATCAATACCAACTCTAATCATACCCAATTCAATTCCAATACTTATTCTATCACAAGTATAATTCATTCCCAATCTCACTGCCCCTACTAGCATTTATCAACACAAAGTTTCCACTCAATAGCAAATTTATCAAAGCATTTATCAACACAAAGTTACCACTCAATAGCAAATTTATCAATCTACAAATCATGCCAAAAGATGCATAATATATATACCACATTCATTCATGCCAAACCTATCACATATCTAGCCACATCTCATGGCTACTTACAAATCTCAAACTTGATTCAATTAACTAGCCTATACATGCCATATTCCAGCTATATGCATCTTTTCAGAAGTACCAAAATAGAATGCCGATAGTGTGATTGAGAAGTCGGCGATCCTAGATCCGAGCTAGCTTTTACGACAACGCAAGGCGGAGAAACAAATCACACAGTAAGCTTTCCAAAGCTTAGTAAGTTCGTAATATAATACATATTACTCAATTTTACAACATCAATATGTATATATATATGTACCATCAGATAGATAAAGGCACAATAAGGCACATTATCAATCTCAACCACATACCCAATTATCTATTCATTCAACTCTTAAATCTATCATCAACCACATAGGTTCAAACGTACCTTGAGCAACACATAGTTACTTACCATTTATGCTACTCAATTGTTCGATATTACCTCTCGTTCAACCCTTGCTATTCCATTTGTTTATTCGCACACTTAGTGCTAATTTCATAACTGAAACATAATCATCACCGCACACTTAGTGCCAATACATTAAACCGAACTTATATTGGTATCGTACACACAATGCCAAGTCGATAAGCCGAAGCTTCTATCTTTTCGCACACACAGTGCCAATCATCTCTTTCTCGTTTCAAATTTTGCACACTTAGTGCCCCTTTATCTCAATTCAGCACATAGCATTTCAAATCTCATAGATACATATATATCCATTCAATTTATATCACATAGATAAAGTTTACAACTATTATTATATCCGAACTTACCTCGGATGTTAAAATACCGAAACGGTCGATTAATTGAACACTTTGTCTTTGCCTCGATCTCGAATCCGAACCTCTCTGTTCTTGGCCTATACACATTTAAATTCAATCCATTTAATCACCAAATCATTCATTTTAATTTAAACACATATATTTAGGGCATTTTACAAAATAGTCCTCATATTTTCACATTTTGACACTTTAGTCCCTATCTCCCAAAATCATCAAATTCACAAATTCCACACATTCACATGCTTGGACGAACCTCTCTAGGGATTATATAAGTCCAAATATTTCATCAAATTTAGCCCAATATACTCAATTTCACCAAAAATCCAAATACAAACTATGCTAACCCAATACTAAGCTCTCATATTTCAATATCAACTAACGCATAGCTCAAACATTCATCAATGGCTCATCACAAAAACATCATCAATACATAGAATTTGAGCATGGGTTTTGTAAAGCACAAAGCAACGATTACAAAAACGTAAAAATTATCAAAAATCGAGCTAAAAACACATACCAATTAGAGCTTGAAGTAGCTGAAAGTTTCAAAGCTTCAAACCCTTTATTTTCTCCCAACTTTCGGTGGAAGAAAAGATGATAATGGCTATCAAATTCCTTTTTTTTTGTTATAATAAAATTTTAAACAAATACCAATTTTGCCCTTTTATAAAACATATAAAACAAATATAAATTAAGGCTAATTTGTCATTTAGCCATCCATTAACTAAATAATGGTCAAATAACAATATAAGGCCTCCACGTTAAAAAGCCAACATTAATTAAGTACTCATAAATCAGCACATAGCTTTCATTTATTATGCAATTAAGTCCTTTCTATTAATTCGACACACAAACGATTAAATCATCACACATAATTTCCACACAGACCATGTCGCATACTATTCACACAGAAAATAATATTAAATTATTATTCTAACCTCAGATTTGTGGTCTCGAAACCACTGTTCTAACTAGGGTCTAAATCGAGCTGTTACATGTTTCCCTCCACAGACTATCAGTCTTCTTTCGTTGTGTTTACTTAGACCCTATCCGAACGGCCATACTATATTCCACTATATCAAGAAGTTCATTTTTCGATGACAAGCTCTTCTTTTTACCAAACGAATATGAATCATGTAACACCCCTATCTCGTGTCCATTGCCGGATAAGGGTTAAGAGCATTACCTGACAGATCGGAAACTTAATCAAACAATTCATCAAGTATCTCATCAAATACAAACATAATGTCCCCTTATGTAGATCATCGAGACCTAAAACATGTTTATAAACAGGGTCGGGCTAAACCGAATACATAAAGAAATCCTTAGAAATTTAAAACTTTTTTGAGTTTCAGGGGTTACATGACCGTGTGGGCAGGCCGTGTGCCTCCCACAGTTGCTAGACACACTCTTGTGTCTACCCCATGGTCAAAACTGACTTTACCCCGCGGCAACCAAGTACGCCCATGTACCCTGGCTGTGGTCGATCCTGTCAAAACCACATGGCTACCAGGCACGTCCGTGTGTCAAGGCCGTGTACTACTAGGCCATATACTGACTTCTTCACACGGCTACTAGACACACCTGTGTATCTTGGCCGTGTGCTCCTAAGTTAGCTATTGACTTAGCCCCACGGTCACTAGGCACACCGGCCATTTGTAAGTCCAAAATGCCACCCACTTAGGGTACAAGCCAGTCATCAATACATCTCATGTACATTTGACAACTAAGAATATACCAAAATAACCATTCAATCTATACATTCAATACCAATTTCAATCATGCCAACTTTACAAGACAAAAACTATTGAATATACAAGCAATAATTTATCCAACCTTACCATAATCTTAACCATTTCATGAGCTTCAAACCATACGAAAATATGCATCACAAAGCACATTCATTTAAGCATATTTTCAACTCATATCTAGCCAAATCACATGGCTAAGTTCACATCTCATAATTATCCAAATAACTAGCTTATACATGCCATATCTAGCTATATACGTTTCCAAAATGTACCAAAATAAGTTGAGTAGTGTGATGACAATCCTCGACTGTCTCAAGCCTTTAGTAGCTTTGACGATCTATAAAACAAAAAAACACACACAGAGTAAGCTTTCCAAAAAGCTTAGTAAGTCATATACAAATAAACCTATCATGTAAAGCATATAAGCATATGGAAACATTGGCAAAAAAAATATTAATAGCAAGTTCATCACATATATGCTTTGATCCATATTCTTGGCCATATTTGCCTCATTCATCAATTCAAGAATCATATATTTACATAGCTTTTCATAACCATTCTTGTATCTCATTCACAACCATTCTTGTATCTCATTCACATTCTCATATTCAATCATACATTTCTTCAAATCAAAATCACATAGGTACTTACCTTATATGCACTCTTAGTGTACATACCAAATGTACCTGAAACGAATATACTTTTACGTAATTGTTCATAGCTCGGACTTTGCCTATTGAACCTTTAGGAATCTAATAGGATACTCAGAAAGCTCGAAATAGTCATACAATGCCCATGTCCTAGACGAGGTCTTACGTGTACTCAGATATCAATGGCATTGTCTCAGACAGGGTCTTACACGAATCAATACGATGCCGATGTCCCAGACATGGTCTTACACGTAAAGCTCATATCGATGCCGACCTCCCAGACGTGGTCTTACACGAAATCTCAAATCAACACCGACATCCCAGATGTGGTCTTACATGATAAAACAGAATAGATACCTATGTCATGACATAACTAATCTTATCTATTCCTAGGTTCGTACGGGACTTCTCGGATATCGACACTAATTTAGCCTTATCTTAGAATTTATGTATGGATCATCTCATAAGCATTCATAGTAACAATAGTCATATGAACCTACACAGTTCAATACAGATACATTTATTTGCATAACGACTTACCTCGGATTTGATTTTACAGAAATGGAAATGGCTACTCGATTACTTTTGCTTTCCCGTGATCTAAGTCCGTTCAACTCGGTTCTTGATCTATACATATTCAGAATTAACTCTTTTATTCACTAACCCATTCAATTCAATCCAAGGACACACATTTAGGGCTATTAGCAATTTAACCCTCACATTTGTACAATTTATCAATTTAGTCCATTTTTCTCAAAACATCAAATTCACAAAATCATCACATACTCATGCTTAGTTGAATGTTCATACATCTCATACAAGCCCATAATTTCCATTAAATTTGCAATTTAGTCCCTCAAGTTACTATTTTCTCAATTTAGCCCTAATTAGCTAAATTCATCAAAAATTCAAGAATAAAGTATGTTCATCTAGCTCAAATCTTTCATTTAACAACTAAACTCATCCCAAAGCTCAACATATCATCAATGGCATATCTCACAATCATCAATACACAAAATTGAGACATGGGCTTGATAGTAGACTAAGCAACAATCTCAAAAACATAAAATCATCAAAATCCAAATCAAAATCATACCTTAATCAAACTCTTCAATGGCCGAACCCTAAGAAGCTTTATTTCTTTTCTTTTTCTTCCAATTTCGGCACTAATAAAATGAACATATGCCACTTTCTATTTCTTATGTTTTATTACAAACATAATAATATGCATTTTACAAATTTAGCCATTATTTTTATAACATATAATTTAAGGTCATTTTTTACCTTAACCGTCCACTATCTATAGTAATGGCTAATTTGCTATATAAATCCTCCATACTGATAAAGACATGGCAATTAGGAATCTTTTCATGTAGCATGCTAGTTTTGCATTCAATACAATTTAATCCTTTACTCAAATTAAACACACAGACGGACGAATTAACTTACGAAACTTTAGCACATGCATAATCACATATCATAAGCTTAGAAAATAATATTAAAATATTATACGGACTCGAATTTGTGGTCCTGGGACAACTTTCGAATAGGGTATAAACTAGACTATTACAATTCTCCGCCCTTAGGGATTTTTGTCCCCAAAAATCTTACCGTTAAACAGAGTCAGATATTGTTGTCTCATTGAATCTTTCGGCTCCCACGTTGCCTCTTCAATTCAATGACGATTCCACAATATTTTCACTAACGATATTTTCTTATTTCTCAACTCTTTCACTTCATGAGCTAAGATACGAATCGGTTCCTCTTCGTATGTCATATCAGATCGGATTTCAATTTCAGACGGAGTAATCACATGTGATGGATCGGAACGATATCTACGGAGCATCGAAACATGAAATACATTGTGTATCTTTTCTAGTTCAGGTGGTAAAAGCAATCTATATGCAACAAGCCCAATACGTTTAATGATCTCATACGGCCCGATGAACCTCGAACTTAACTTGCCTTTACGTTCGAATCGAAGCACTTTCTTCCACGGAGACACTTTCAAAAATACTTTTTCACCGATCTCAAATTCTATATCTTTTCGTTTCAAGTCCGCATACGACCTCTGACGATCAGATACTGCTTTCCAACAATCTTGGATCAGTTTCACTTTCTATTCTGAATCTTTTATCAAATCGACTCCAAGTAGCTTATTCTCAATGAGCTCAGCCCAATACAGAGGTGTACGACATTTACGTCCATACAAAGCTTCATATGGTGCCATTTTAATGCTTGATTGAAAACTATTATTGTATGCAAATTCAATCAATGGCAAATATTATTCCCACGTACCGTCAAATTCAAGAATGCAACATCTTAACATATCCTCCAGAATCTGAATGATCCGCTCGGATTGACCATTTGTCTATGGATGAAAAGTACTGAAATGCAGTTTCGTGCCTAAAGCTTCTTGTAATTTCTTCCAGAAGCTCGATGTAAATCTCGGATCTCTATCTGATATAATGGATAGTGGCACTCCGTGCAATCTCACAATCTCAACAATATAAAGCTCAGCTAACTTATCAAGTGAGTAGTCAGATCTTACCAAAATAAAATGGGTAGATTTAGTTGATCGATCAACTACGACCCATATCGCATCTTTCTTTCTCGAAGTCAGAGGCAATCCTGAAACAAAATCCATCATCACTCTATCCCATTTCCGTTCAGGAATTAAAATCGATTGTAGTAAACCAGACGGAACTTAATGTTCATCTTTCACTTGTTGACAGACTAAACATTTCGAAACAAAGTCAGAAATGTCTCGTTTCATACCAGACCACCAATAGTGTCGCTTCAAATCATGGTACATTTTAGTTCTTCTCGGATGAACAGATTGACGACTATTATGAGCTTCATTCAAAATTAGCTGAATCAACTCCGAATTTCTTAGAACACAGATACGATCTCGAAATCTTAAGCAATTATCAACAATTTGAAATTTAGATTTAGAATTCGAATCACACTAAGCTCGTTTCGGTAACAATTTATTATCAACCTTGTGAGCATCACAAATTTGCTGTACAAACAACGATTTCGCTTTTAATTCAGCTATCACAGAACTATCATCAGATAAATCTAATTGAGCATTTAGATCACGTAATGCAAACAATGATTTTCTACTCAATGCATCAGCAATAATGTTTGCTTTACCCGGATGATAATCTATCATAAGCTCATAGTCTTTTAATAGCTCTAACCATATTCTTTGACGCAGGTTCAAATCTTTCTGGGTCATCAAATATTTCAGACTTTTATGAACTGAAAACACGTGACATTTCTCACCATACAAATAATGACGCCAGATCTTAAGTGCAAACACAACCGCAGCTAACTCAAGGTCGTGCGTCGAATAGTTCTTTTCGTGTGGCTTCAATTGTCTCGAGGCATAAGCTACAACTTTGCCTTCCTGCATCAAAACACATCCTAGACCGTTTAATGAAGCATCACTATAAATCACAAATTCTTTGCCCGATTCTGGCTATACTAACACTGGAGCTTCTGTTAACAAAGTTTTCAACTGATCAAAACTTTTCTGACATTTATCAGACCATTCAAATCTAACATCTTTCTGAAGTAATCTAGTCAACGGAGTAACTATCACTGAAAATCCTTTTACAAATCGATGGTAATAACTAGCTAAACCCAGAAAACTATAGACTTCAGACGCATTTTTTGGAGGTTTCCAATCCAGAATAGCAAAAATCTTGCTTGGATCAACACGAATCCCATAAGCTGACACAATATGTCCCAGAAATCTAACCTCGTGTAACCAGAATTCACATTTGTTGAATTTCGCATACAATTGATTTTCTCTTAAAGTTTGCAATACGATTCTCAAATGTTCAGCATGCTCATCTTCATCACGTGAATAAATCAATATATCATCTATGAACACCACAACAAATCGATCTAGGTACGGTCTGAAAATTTTGTTCATCAGATCCATAAAAATAGCAAGAGCATTGGTTAGTCCAAATGGCATAACTAAAAACTCACAATGCCCGTACCTCGTTCTGAAAGTAGTTTTCGATAAATCTGAATCTTTCACTGTCAACTGATAGTATCCCGATCTCAAATCAATCTTGGAAAATACAGTAGCTCCTTTTAATTAATCAAATAAGTCATTAATTCTGGACAAAGGATATTTATCCTTTATTGTCACCTTATTCAACTGACGATAATCAATACACATTCTCATCGTGCCATCTTTCTTTTTCACAAACAGAACAGGAGCACCCCAAGGTAAAAACTCGGTCTTGCGAACCCTCTATTAGTCAACTCTTGCAACTGTGACTTTAACTCTTTCAATTCTGTTGGTGCCATTATATACGGAGCTATCAAAATAGGTTTCGTACTAGGCAATAGATTAATACCAAATTTAACTTCACAAATCAGAAGCAAACCTGGTAACTCTTCAGGGAACACATCAGAATACTCACAGACAATAGGCATTGATTCAACTTTCTTTTCTGACACTTTTGAATCAATCACATAAGCAAAATATGCTTCATATCCCTTTTTCACATATCTTTGAGCTTTCAGTATAGATATCACTGCAGGCAATCCATTCAAATTATTAGACTCAACTCGTACAATTTCGTCATTCGGATATCTCAAATCAATAGTCTTTCTTTTATAGTTCACAACAGCATCATGCAATGTCAACCAGTCCATACCCAGAATGATATCAAACTCATCAAATGGCAAAAGCATCAAATCAACAGGGAAACAACTATCTCGAAACATTAATGGAAAGTTCTTGCATACTTTGTCAACAAGGACACTTTTACCTAAGGGGTTCGATACTTTTATAGCAAACTCAGTAGACTCTACAGGTAAAGTCTTACTGAATACTAAATTCATGCATATATATGAATGCGTAGAACTAGGGTCTATCAATGCAATCACAGAAGTATCATAAAGTGTAAAAGTACCTGTTATAACATCTAGAGATGAAGCTTCCTCACGAGCTCGAATAGCATACGCTCTGGCAGGTGCTTTAGCTTCAGATCTTACAATAGTGTCTCTCGCAGTTCTCTGACTACCACTAACATTTCTTACATTCTTTGAAGGCCTACCCCTCACAGATGCATTATCAGGTCTCAGATTCTGAACAATCTCTGGCTCGACAGACTCGAGGCAATCACGGATAAAATGATCAAGTGATCTACATTTGAAACAGGCTCTGTCATTTAGTCTATAACTTCTCGGATGCCTTTTTCCACAGTGTTTACATTCAGGTCTCTCAGTCCGAACATTACCAATACTGGCCACTGAAATTGCTGGGGTTTTGGAACTCATTTGTGATCTAGCTCGATTTATATTCGAATGTCCCACATTATCTCTTGAACAAATTTGATTATCTTTGAATCTCTTCAAAGCAGACTGAAATGATTTCCTCAAAAATCTCTTTCTCATATCTTGGGCTTCAGACTCAGCTTTTCTTTTATCTTTCCCGAGTGCCTCAACTTTGTATGCTCGATCAACGAGTACAACAAACTCTTTTATTTCTAAGATCCTAACTAGCAAGCAAATATCTTCATTAAGAACATCTTCGAATCTTTTGCACATTATTACTTCAGATGATATACACTCTAGACCGTACTAACTTAATTTCACGAACTCTCGTTCATATTCAGTAACAGTCATTCAGCCTTGTTTTAGTTTTAGAAATTCCTTCCATTTCTGATTGATGAATCTCTCACTAATGTATTCCTTCTGAAACTCAATCTGAAAGAAGTCCCATGTAACTCAGTCTTTCGTAACAATAGAAATCAAGGTTTTTCACCATTGGTAAGCTGCACCTTGGAGTAACGATACAACACACTTTATACATTCATTCGGAGTAGAGACATTTCATCAAATACCCAAATAGTATTTTGTAACCAGAACTCGACCTTTTCAGCATCATCATCATTAGTAGCCCAAAACTTTTCGGCCCCATACTTATGGATCTTATCAACTTGAGGCTTATTCCACATATTCAAATTTGCAGAAGGAGGTATATTGGATGTCTGAAGGGGATTAACTGGGGACGGGGGTTGCTAAACAATTGGGTTATTCTTTACAAATTGAGTGAATCACTCACTCATCATTTGGAAGAAAGCTTGTTTAGATTCTCCCTCATGACCACTCGTAACCGGTCTCGGATCAGAGGGCATTGTCCCTTATGTGGGAGCAAGCGCATTACTTTCTACGTCATCAGCTATGGCTCTTTCGAGATCTATTGCTATACAAAAATCATATATTATACGTCAGGATTCATCACACTATCACAATTCAGATATATGGCATGTATAGCTAGACTCTGACACGCTACGTTAGTCTGAGAATCGACTAAACTGTAGCTCTAATACAAACCAAATGTAACACCCCTATCCCGTGTCTGTCGCCAGATTAGGGTTAAAGCATTACCTAACAGATCGAAACTTAATCAGATAATTCATCAAGTATCTCATCAAATACAAACATAATGTCCCCTTATGTAGATCATCGAGACCTAAAACATGCTTATAAATAGGGACGGGCTAAACCGGAACACATACAGAAATTCTCAAAAATTTAAAACTTTTCTAAGTTTAAGGGGTTACACGCCCGTATGGGTAGACCGTGTGCCTCCAACGGCTGCTAGACACCCCCATGTGTCACCCGTGGTCAAAACTGACTTTACCCACGACCACTAAGTACGCCCATGTACCCTGGCCATGGTCGATCCTGCCAAAACCACACGGCTACCAGGCACGTCCATGTGCCAAGGCTATGTACTACTAGGCCATATACTGACTTCTTCACACGGCTACTAGACACGCCCGTGTATCTTGGCCGTGCGCTCCTAAGCTAGCTACTGACTTAGCCCCACAGTCACTAGGCACGCCCTTGTGCCACAACCATGTGACATTATAGGCCATTTGTAAGGCCAAAATGCCATCCACTTAGGGTCAAACCTACAAGCCAATCATCAATACATCTAATGCACATTTGACAACTAAGAATATACCAAAATAACCATTCAATCTATACATTCAATACCAATTTCAATCATGCCAACATTACAAGACAAAAACTTATGAATATACAAGAAAAAATTTATCCAAACTTACCATAATCTTAACCATTTCATGAGCTTCAAACCATACCAAAATATGCATCACAAAGCACATTCATTTAAGCATATTTTCAACTCATATCTAGCCAAATCACATGGTTAAGTTCACATCTCATAATTATCTAAATAACTAGCCTATACATGCCATATCTAGCTACATACAAATCCAAAATGTACCAAAAGAAGTTAAGTAGTGTGATGACGATCCTCGACTGTCCCAAGCCTTCAGTAGCTTTGTCAATCTATAAAACAGAGAAGCACACACACAGAGTAAGCTTTTCAAAAAGCTCAGTAAGTCATATACAAATAAATCTATCATGTAAAGCATATAAGCATATGGAAACATTGGCAAAATTCATATTAATAGCAAGTTAATCACATATATGCTTTGATCCATATTCTTGGCCATATTTGCCTCATTCATCAATTCAAGAATCATATATTTACATAGCTTTTCATAACCATTCTTGTATCTCATTCACAACCATTCTTGTATCTCATTCACATTCTCGTATTCAATCATACATTTCTTCAAATCAAAATCACATAGGTACTTACCTTATATGCACTCTTAGTGTACATACCAAATGTGCCTGAAATTAATTTTCTTTCACGTAATTGTTCATAGCTCGGGCTTTGCTTGTTGAACCTCTAAGAATCTAATAGGATACTTAGAAAGCTCAGAATAGTCATACAATGCCAACCTCCCAGATGAGGTCTTACGTGTACTCAAATATCGATGCCACTTCCCAGACAGAGTCTTATACGAATTAATACGATGCTGATGTCCCAGACATGGTCTTACACGTAAAGCTCATATCGATGCCAACGTCCCAAACGTGGTCTTACATGAAATCTCAAATCAACGCCGACATCCCAGACATGGTCTTACATGATAAAATAGAACAGATACCTATGTCATGACATAGCTAATCCTACCAATTCCTAGGTTCGTACGAGACTTCTCAGATATCGACACTAATTTAGCCTTATCTCGAAATTTATGTACGGATCATCTCATAAGCATTCATAGTAACAATAGTCATATGAACATACACAGTTCAATATAGATACATTTATTTGCATAACAACTAATCTCGGATTCGATTTTACAGAAATGGAAACGGCTACTCGATTACTTTTGCTTTCCCGCGATCTAAGTCCATTTTCCTCGGTTCTTGATCTATACATATTCAGAATTAACTTTTTTATTCACTAACTCATTCAATTCAATCCAATCTAAGGACACACATTTACGGCTATTTGCAATTTAACCCTCACATTTGCACAATTTATCAATTTAGTCCATTTTTCTCAAAACATCAAATTCACAAAATCATCACATACTCATGCTTAGCCAAATGTTCATACATCTCATACGAGCCCATATTTTCCATCAAATTTGAAATTTAGTCCCTCAAGTTACTATTTTCTCAATTTAGCCCTAATTAGATAAATTCATCAAAAAATCAAGAACAAAGTATGTTCATCTAGCTCAAATCTTTCATTTAACAACTAAACTCATCATAAAGCTCAACATATCATCAATGGCATATCTCACAAACATCATCAATACACAAAATTAAGACATGGGCTTGATAGTAGACTAAGCAACAATCTGAAAAACATAAAAATCATCAAAATCCAAATCAAAATCATACCTTAATCAAACTATTCAATAGCCGAACCCTAAGAAGCTTTATTTCTTTTCTTTTTCTTCCAATTTCAGCACTAATAAAATGAACATGCGCCACTTTCTATTTCTTATGTTTTATTACAAACATAATAATATGCATTTTACAATTTAGCCATTATTTTTATAACATATAATTCAAGGTCATTTTTTACCTTAACCGTCCACTATCTATAGTAATGGCTAATTTTCTATATAAATCCTCCATACTGATAAGGACATGGAAATTAGGAATCTTTTCATGTAGCATGCTAGTTTTGCATTCAATACAATTCAATCATTTACTCAAATTAAACACACAGACGGACGAATTAACTTACGAAACTTTAGCACATGCATAATCACATATCATAGGCACAAAAAATAATATTAAAATATTATACGGACTCAAATTTGTGGTCCTGAAATCACTATCGACTAGGGTATAAACCAGACTGTTACAAATCAACACCTCCTTTCTAAGATGATGTGATGCAATGCAATGCAATGTAATGCAATCATAAACAAAACAAAACACGTTAGTAAATTAAAAATAAACAACAAAATAGATTACCTAAGTGGGTGACCACTAAGGTTTGGCGCGGTTCTACCTAAGGCGGGCTCTTAAGGCTCACTACATGTGGTTCGATTCTAAAGTAAGGGTACCTTAACCAGCAGATTCCTCGATCTTCACCCATTATAGGTTCATATAGATCGAGTTCAGTTCAGGGGGATACATTTCCTTATGGCCATGCGGAGATGAAAATCTCACGAAGACATAGGTATAGATGTATTCCGGAAGCAGTCTACTAGCCTATGCAAAGGTGAAAACCTCATGAAGGCATAGCTTCTCACTCCCACTTAAAAGGGGTAAGATCGGTCGATCTATGCGATGCAACATGAGAAGATAAAACAACAGGCTTAACACATTATGATAGAGACCACAAAAAACGACGGATGCAACAAAAACGTGAATTCAAATCAAATTTTCAAATTTTGAAAAAAGACAGAAATTAATCAATTTATAGCCTGACTCTCTTATTGATTCCCCAGTGGAGTCGCCAAGCTGTCAAAACCATTTTTTTAAAAAATGGGAATCGACTATGGTTTTGAAAACGAAAATAAAATAGGAGTCGCCACCAATCCTTTTTGATGAGGTGTGATCGGCTCCCTCATAAATCAATCATTTTAATAAAATTTGATTTCACTAAAACGACAATTGTTGGTCTACAAAATTCGAGAAAATGGGTTCGAGAGTCGGTTACGTGCGAGGAAGGATTAGCACCCTCGTCACGCCCAAATTTGGTACCGAATTGATTAATTAGTGTTTTAATGTTGAAAGTTGAAAACCGTCAATGAATTTAAAATACGATCCTTTTTATTAGTCTTAAAAAACAATGCTTGAATTAAATCAAAACGATTGCTAAAGATTTCCTCGTCTCGAGATATCGGAGTATCGCATCCCGTAAGTTAGGACACGATACCTAGAACACTCGAGCGCAAGTTTAACTTTAATTTTAATTAAAGTTTTATGTATTTTGAAATTTAAAAGGATATTTGGCAATTTTGGTTTAACGAGAAAATTAAAACCTCGTCAGTTAGGGCACGATTCCTCGAATTTCCTAAAATGCGAAATATTGCCTTATTTAGCAAAATTTCCTTTTCGAAATATAGCGAGTATGATGTTTAACAACGTGCATTTATTTTTTTAGAGTAAAATCAAGCAATTTGAGTTGGATAAATATGTTGGGATTTAATTCACAATGCGATGACATGAAATAAAAATGTAATAATGAGCATGGAATAATATTACGTGAATAATATATTACACAAGTGAATGACAATAATATGAAAATACAAATAAGCGAATCATAATACATGCAATGGCAATAATCTCACAACATACACCATTTAAATACTAACATTAATAATCAAAGACCAATGAATTAAATATGCGATTAAAAAATAGCATAAAGTTAATTAAAATAAAATAAATAAAATTTACAACATTTTAAAATGAAAATAATGAGCTTAAAATAAATAAAGTGAAAAAAGAAATTTAAAATACACAAAAGCGGTTAAAAAGATGATATATTTATAAAAATTTAAGATAGATAACATGTACATATAAATATAGGTATGAGATAAATAATATATTGTTAAAACTTAAAACAAACAAATATAAAATACTTTGACAAACAAAAGGGTTTAAAATAAATAACATATATAAAAACAAAATAGTTTAATAAAAGTAGTATATAAAAACTTAAAGTAAATAATAATAATAATACAATTTTTTAAGAAAATAAATAAATAATCCCATCTAATAGATCGAGGACCAGATTAAAAACGGACTGACATTTAAGGTATAAATTCGAAATAAGGAAAGGCCAATTAAGGGTCAAAGTGTAACGCGCAGAAGCTAGCGAGGACCAAATGGGAAAAATTCCCAACCCTCACGCGCACCGTTTCACATGGGGCTAAAATGGAACAAGATCAAAAGTCATGGGGTCGAATTAAAAATGCAAAAGAAAGACCAAGAGGGTCGAATCGGAAATGAGTGACAAAGGGGGAGGACTCACAACACAAATAACATGTTTAATAGAAAACACGCGGATCCTGTGGTAGCGGGTCGGGTCGTAGGGGTTCCACATCAAAACGGCGCCTTTTGAGGCCATTAACAAAGGCCTTGAAAGACGCCGTTTAGTGCTCTTTATAAAACAGATTTTGTTCTTCTTTTTTTTATTACTGCTGTGGCTTTAAAAAAAACAAAGGGCCTTCACTTTTCTTCTGCTAGGGTTTCAAACCCAACCTTGGTGCTGCCACTGATCCGTCGCTCTCCGCAATGGAGGGTGGTCGGAGCTACCCTAAAACGCCATCTTCAACCCCCTTTTTAGCAAAAGAAAGAAAAAAACCAAAAAATCCAAAGGTTAGGCTTTCGTAGCCCGAAAATCGAAAGAGAAGAAATTGTCGCCTCTCCCTAGGCTGATTTCGACGGTGGAGAGGTTGTTTCCAATGGCCAATGCGCGGATCCGCCTCGGTAAGTTCTTCTTCTTTTCCTTTTTATTATATTTTCGTTTGTAAAAGTTTTAAAATAATAAATAAATAAAAAACAGCAGTAAATAAAAATAAAACCAAAAAAACGAGATCAACCTATGAAGCTTCTATTCTATTTTCGATTTCTGATGTTCGTAAAAAAGTACAAGAGATTGGTTTCAATTTTTATAACAGAGTTACAAAGATCCCTTTTCATCTGTTTCCATTTTGTTTTCTATTTGTTTTTTTCATTTTCTTCTCTTTTTTTTTTCTTGGCTTTTGTTGCGTGTTGAAGGTGACGTGAGAGGTAGAGACATGCTAGGGGGATCTGCTGGTGGCGACGGTAGCATAGGCGTGGTGGCTGCTAATGTTCAGAAGACCCTAGGTGGGGTGCATCTAGGGTTTGGTTATTGTTTTTATTATTTTTCTGATTTGTTAATTAGGGCTGATTGGGTTTAATTTAATTTGGGTCTAGGTTTATTGTAATTGGGTTGTTTTGGGTTAGGTCTTATTGGGCCCGGCAAAATTGGGTTGTACATGAACTTACTAACCATTTTATGCTTACCCCGTTTTATTTTCCCCTATTTTAGTGTAAATCAGAAGCTCAACGAAGATCACTCACACTATCCATCAGCCCATGACGGTACAATATGGTAAATCAATTATGGTTGTAATGGCATGTATAGGATATGCTAACCATATTGGCATGTAAATGTATATGGTGCTTGTGATCTAGTCATTGGAATGGCTAGTAAAAGTTGTTTTGAAATACTAGTAATGTTATGCTATGGTAACCATATGTATATGTTAAGTAGTTGATCAAATCATGTTTAACACATGAATTGAACCAAGGTAGGATAGTGAACATGTATGCATGCAATGATAGGCCATCTTGAATGATGAAATTTACTTATTTGAATGCTTAAAATGGTTGGATTGTACTTGGTATATTTTGGTGCAGGAAAATGGTAAATTTGGGTGATGTAACACCCCTTACCTGTATCCGATGCCAGAACAGGGTACGAGGCATTACCGGACTTAAACATAAGCATTCATACAAAACTGAGGCATGAATTTCTATCCAAAATTAAAACTTTTCATAAAAATTCATATCATTCCTTAGACATGCCTAAGAGGCTCAAAACATATATTGGGAACGGTTCAGGACTAAACCGATCTCATAGAAAACTTTGCGGAACTTTAGGAATCACTTAAAATTTTCAAGCATTTTGGGATCAAACGTCCGTGTGAACACCAGACACGCCCATGTCACAGGCCGTGTGAAAACAGGCATACATTCTGACTTGCACCACATGGTCGAGGACACGCCCGTGTGCCAGGCCATGTAAAATCTAAAGGGGTTACTAACTTGGGTCACACCGCCAGCCACACGCCCATATGCCAGCCCGTGTGCCACACACGACCAGTAGACACGTCCATGTGTCTAGGTCGTGCCAAACCTATAGGGTATACTGACTTAATTCAAAGGGCTACCCCAGGGAACACACGGCCGTGAACAAAAGCCATGTGTCACACACAGTCAAGCCACACGCCCGCGTGCTCGACCGTGTGGAGTGAAAATAGGCTTAATTGAAGCCACATTTCTCACCCTTCTTAAGCATACCTAAAACACCATATTTCATGCCATTTCAATACATTAATAAGCATCCAAACCATGCTATTACATAAGGCAACATATACACATCAAAATTAACATGGATTTCCATGCCACATCTCATGGCAAATTGCATCAAACACATAGGCATCATTTTCCCAAATTACAAATACTCATCAAACAATCATAAAGCCTATCCATGCCATATAACTAAGTCATAAAGTGTATAAATACCGAAATCATTAGCCAAATAGTGTGATGCGATCTCCGCCGACTTCCAACCCGAGCAAATCTCTGAAAATCTATAAACATAGGAAAAACACACAAAGTAAGCTTTGAAAGCTTAGTAAGCTCGTATCTTAATAAACTTAACATAACAAATAATTTCATTACAATGCCATAAGCATGATACGCTATTCTCAAGTTTATAACAAGATTTCATATCAAATCATCACCATTCAATAATATACTTACTTACTAACTTTACTTTTCACAAGTTTTGTAACACCCCAAACCCGACCCAAAACATCACGACCAGATCTGATATGCTACGGGTTAAATGTTGAAAACTTTACTTTGGAGGGTTTTGAAAATCCCGATTCGTTTATACAGGTATTTGTTAAATAAGTGATATTTGTAGAAAGCCTTTGTAGTTTTTTTAAAAAAAAACTTATGTGAAAATCTTTTTTTTCCTTCTTATAATCAAGTCCTTGAACATAAGTTTATAGAATATAAATATTAACAAATATAAATTGATAACCTAAGTTATGGAGGCCTTATTACATAAATAATCCCAAAATTAAAACTTAAAGGAAAACCGAAATAGTTTATGAAAATAAAACTTGATGGCCCTCGAGTCCACCTCGGCTCCCATGTCCACGATCTCTCGCTCATCTAAAAAGTCGAGGAAATAAAAGGGTGAGTCACCAAGACTCGGTGTGCAAATCCGAAAACACATAAAAGGGTGAGGCCCATTAAACACATTATGGGCCTTGGCCCATACACAATGGCAACAGAATATATACATGCTACATGACCCATCCCAATCCTATAGTCCATCCTCTACACACCAGCCCATACCAACCATCACACCTTAGGGATTTCTACAATCAACACTCCATCCGCTACATACCATTTCGACAGCTGTGCTGCCTATCATAAAGACCGATCACTATGTGACCTATGTGGCAGAGCCACCGATCGCCATGCGACCTTAATAATATATTGTGGTTTAACCACCGATCACTATGTGACCTATTAATCAGATGTGGCAGAGCCACCAATCGCCATCCGACCTAAATAACATGTTGTGGATTATCCACTGATCACTGAGTGACCTATTAGCATGCTCTTCCCCTTCGTCATATCAATCCCATCCCATGCATACATACATGCAGAATCAAAACAATATACTATCTAAAAAGATCACAGACAACCACATCCTTCGATACACATAGAGAAGTTTCTATAATTACGTACTTGGCATCCTTTGCCTACCCTTTTCGGGTAACACGACTGTTCATACAGCCTTTTTCTGGCTTTTACCCATAACATATATATAGTACAGATTAACTAGTGTGATAGAGATCCACACACCTGATTACATACAAGACGAAACTTTCTATGTCGACACTATTAGAAGCCGATATGACTGATAACTGTCTAAGGTTTTATTCTGAAGCCGGTCCACAACCCGGTGGCCAATCCCTTATGGCTGACACAGCTCGCTTCTTAAATCTATGGGATGGATTTATGGATCCAATTACCTCTTTCGTTTGACTAGCGTTTGGTCTCCAAAAACTGAAAGAGAAGAAGTGAAGAGAGAATTTAGTGCTTACCTTAACTGACAGATTCGACTAACTCTTAGAGATTCCAGCTTCTGTGAAGATCAAAAGGAAAACAATGCAACAGGATCTATGAAGATTCGACTATGAAGACATCAGTAAAGAGAGAATAAAGGAAAGAACAATGATCATTCGGTTATAAAAAAGAATGAAGAAGAGAAGAGTTATGAGTTTCAGCTTTTGAGAAAAAGATGATTGAGAGAAGAGAATAATGGAAATTTCAGCTTTTGCATAAAAGTAGAGATGAGAGGACAGAAAAAGAGAATAGGGTCAAATACCGGAATTGAAGAGGTATCGCCCCTACTTAAACCAAAATTTTGGCACCTACTGCCTAAAAACTGAAAATACCCCTCTTTAAAATCAAAACTAAGCTAGTTAATCAAGGGAAATTTTGGTACCCCTTGAACCTATCAGAACCGATTTCACCTCCCCCTTCAGTGTTGGAATTTCGGCCACTATTGTGACCAATAGATAAATCAAAAATTTTCTCCTTATCTTTATCTGATTACTCACCCACAGTGTCATGGATAACACCACCTCTTCCTTCCTTTATCAGCACATTATCAACCTTATTATCCACACTAAATAATTCCTAATTTCAAGCATCCAAGCCGAACTCCACTACTACTCTTTGCTATTGTCGAAATTAAATTAAAATAAAAAGGTATCATGCGACTCGAACCTTGGACCTCCTTAACTGCTTGACACGCCACCTCCTAATCCCTGCATGTTGCCACTGACCACTGGGCCACAAGCCTATTTTTTTTGTCTTACTTCACAGATAATATCTTTTAAGCCCTATCCTACCTGACTCTCCACTAGAGTGCCCAAGCGAAAATTTTTACTAAGGCCTCTACCAACTTCGAGCCCATTCGGACCCCTAAAACATTCTAACAAGCATAATAAGCACAACAATACATTACAGCACGTTAAATGCAAAGCCCCATAAATTCGGGATGTGATAGTTCTACCCCTTTAAAGAAATTTCGGCCTCGAAATTACCTGATCAGAATAGATGCGGGTATTGCTACCGCATTGCTTCCTCTGGTTCCCAAGTAGCCTCCTCAAAACCGTGATTCTGCCATAGAACCTTAACTAACGAAACCATTTTCCTTCGCAATACCTTAACATCATGATCCAGGATTCCTACTAGTTCCTCTTCAAGGGATAGGTCAGGTCTCACTTTGATTTCTTCCATAGACACCACATGAGATAGATCCGAATGGTAACGTCTTAACATAGTGACGTGGAATACATTGTGAATCTGGCTTAGCTAGAAGGTAGCTCTAGCTGATAGGCTATCGGCCCTACTCGTTTCAACACCCGATAAGGTCCGATAAATCTGGGACTTAATTTACCCTTCTGTCCAAACCCAGTACTTTCTTCCATGGCGACACTTTCAAGAACACCTTATCACCCACTGCAAACTCTTTGTCCTTACGCTTCAAATCAGCATAGGACTTCTGTCTGGCCGACGCTTCTTTTAGTTGAGCCCGAATTAACTCCACCTTCTCCTCTGTCTTGGTAACCAACTCTGGGCCAAAAATTCGACGTTCCCCTAATTCTATCCAACAGGTAGGAGTACGACACTTTCGCCCGTACAATGCTTCATAGGACGCCATCTGAATACTAAACTGGTAGCTGTTGTTGTAAGTAAACTCCGCTAATGGTATAAATTCTTCCCAACTACCTCTGAAATCAATGACACAACCTCTCAACATGTCCTCTAAGATTTGAATTACCCGCTCATCTGTCCATCGATCTGAGGATGAAATGCTGTGCTGAAATCCAACTTTGTACCCAACGCTTGATGCAATGCCTTCCAAAATTACGACGTGAACCTCAGGTCCCTGTCCGATATGATCAATACTGGTACTCTATGCAACCTCACCAACTCCACTATGTATAGCTTAGCCAATTTTTGCAGAGAGTAATCGACTCGTACTGGTATGAAATGAGCAGACTTCGTCAAGCGATCAACAATCACCCAGACCGAATCTTTCTTAGTAGGCGTGAGAGGTAACCCACTAACAAAGTCCATTGTGATCCTTTCCCACTTCTATTGTGGAATCTTCACTGGCTGCAATAACCCTGATGGTAACTGATGTTCCGCCTTTACCTGCTGAGAGGTCAAACACTTACTCACCAATTCAGTTGCCTCACGCTTCAAGCTTGGCCACCGAAACTGATCCCGCAAATCTCGATACATCTTACTCCCTCCAGGGTGCATAGCGTATAGACTACTATGCGCTTCTTGCAAAATCTTACGCCTCAACTCCGGATCTTTTGGCATGCAAACTCTCCCTCAAAAACATAACAGTTCTTCCTCATTCACACTAAATTTCGTTAGCCCATCATTTGATATTAGCTGCAACTTCATCTTAAGAAACTCATCATCCGCTGCTTCTCCTTAACCTGAATAACCCAAGAGGGTTTCATTTGAAGTTTAGCCAATAAACTCCCATCATCGTATAAACTAAGGTGAGCAAACATTGCTCTCAAGTTAGAGATTACTTTATGACTCAAAGCATCCGCCACCACGTTAGCTTTACCCGGATGATACTCGATCGAGCAGTCATAATCATTTAACAACTCGATCCACCTCTTCTGCCTTAGATTCAACTCCTTTTGGGTCAAAAGGTATTTTAGGCTCTTATGATCGGTATAAATAATAGATTTCTCCCCGGACAGATAATGTCTCCAGATCATCAAAGCAAAAACCACCGCCGCCAATTCCAAATCATGGGTGGGATAATTTGCTTCGTGCGGTCTTAACTGCCGAGATGCATACGCAATAACCTTTCCATCCTGCATCAACACGCATCCTAGTCTCGTGTGTGAAGCATCACAGTAAATTACGAATTCCTTCCCAGCCTCCGGCTGAATCAATACCGGAGCCTCCGTCAAAATCCTTTTTAACTTCTCAAAACTCTCTTGCTGCTTATTAGACTAAACAAACGGAACCCATTTCTGTAACAACTTAGTCAATGGTGCCGCAATTGAAGAAAATCCTTCAACAAACCTTCGGTAGTACCCGGCCAGACCAAGAAAACTCTAAATTTTTGCCACAGACCTAGGCGGCTTCCATTCCAACACCACTTCAATTTTTCAAGGGTTAACCCTAATCCCCTCTGCCGACACAATGTGGCCTAAAAAGTAACTTTACTTAGCCAAAATTCGCACTTACTAAATTTGGCATACAACTGCTTCTCCCTTAAAATCTACAAAACCACTCGCAGATGTGAATCATGCTCCTCTTCTGATCTTGAATAAACCAGGATATCATCTATAAATACTACGACAAACCGATCCAAGTAGGGTTGGAACACTCAATTCATCATATCCATAAACGCTGCTGGTGCGTTAGTCAACTCAAATGGCATCACCATGAATTCGTAGTGACCATAGCAAGTCATGAATGCCTTCTTATGAATATCCGCCTTCTTGACCTTAAGCTGATGGTACCCTGATCTCAGATCTATCTTCGAAAAGACTGAGGCCCCTTTCAACTGATCGAACAAGTCATCGATCCTTGGCAACGGGTATTTGTTCTTGATTGTTAACTTATTCAACTGACGATAGTCAATGCACATACTCATTGATCCATCTTTCTTCTTAATAAATAACACCGCGGCCCACGGTGACACACTTGGTCGAATAAACCCTTTATCTAGCAACTCCTGAATCTGCGCTTTCAATTCCACCAACTCCTTTGGTGCCATTCTATATGGAGCAATAGATACTGGTGCTTTTCCCGGAAGAAGATCGATACCAAACTCCACTTTACGATTCGGGGGTAATCCCGAAAGCTCTTCTATGAAAACATCAGAAAATCCTTTCACCGTCCAAACGTCCCCAACAGTTAGGTCCTTGACTTCTAGAGCCCGAACAAACATTAAAACTGCCTCGCATCCTTTTCTCACCATCCTTTCTGCTCTTAGGGCAGTCACCACATTCGACAGATAGTTCCCCCTTTCTCCTATCACCAACACTTCACCACCCTCGGGGGTTTTTAACACCATACGCTTGGCTGCACAATCTAAATTAGCTTGATACTTCACTAGCCAGTCCATGACTAATATTAAGTCAAACTTCCCGAACGGCAATTCTATCAAATCCGTCAGGAAAACTATTCCCTGAACTTCTAAGGGTACCTCCCGATAGAGTTTATCTACTACCAAAGATATTCCTAATGGGCTAATTATAGTCATCGCCCTAAGGGTAATCTTGGAATCTAAACTTAAAGTTCCAGACACACTACTAGTAACATATGAATGCGTCGACCCAATGTCAATCAATGCAGTGTAAGGCAAACCAAATATTAAAAACATACCAGTTATAACATCTGGTGCGTCAGCCTCCTCTCGACGCCTGGTAGCATAGACCAACCCCGGCTACCTCACTTCAGTGTTTTCGGTGCCTCGATCTGGTGCTCCACGGCCCCGACCGAAATCGTTACCACCTCTGACTAGACCACGACCTCTCTGCATCACGACCTCTTTTACCCGTGAGCATTTCCTACCCCGCAGCAGTCTTACATCGTCCGTGGTCGTGGGATGTCTCTAACGATGGTCCATAGATCCACACCTAAAGCACTTTCCACTGCCTGCCCAACACTCACCTACATGAAATTTACCACATCGAGCACACTTCTGTGTCTGACTAGCAGCAGCAGGTCTCCCATCCTGTCTCGGCCTATCTGACCTAGGTCTTTTCTGAACATGCCCGGCTGCCCCTGATGATCCAAAATTTCTCTTACTTCCACTCCTATCTCTATCCCTCTTCAGTTTTTTCATCCACTTCACCTCCTCAACTATCTTAGCTTTCTCCACAAGCACAGCAAATTCCCTCTCCTGCTGTGGAGCTATCAAAACACGTAGATCATCCTTCAGGCCATCCTTAAATCAAACACAACGCTCATGTTCTGTAGCCACTATCCCTTGAGCATAACGGCTAAGGCGTAAGAATTCCGCTTCATATGCCGCCACAGATTGGTACGCTTCATCCGGAAGAAGGGACACTACTCCTTTTAGCTTCTCTTCTTCCGTAAAATCTAGATCATCCATTATGCGTTTAACCGCCTCCAACCAATACTCAGCTGTACTCAGGGCTATACCAAAAATTCCCCTAAACACTTCTGCCCCATTTGCTCTAAGTCACTTCGACACAGATTTTCGGGCTCCTGTGCCCATGCCTGCCCTAGTAACCGTCTCTAAAACCCTTAACATCGCCTGAGATATCGTATCATCTCCGGCCGTCTGGTCTTGAAATTTTGCCTCCTCAACTGGTGGAACTGGCATGTCATCTCTTGATCCATGGCCAGACCCTACTGGTTCTGACACAACCATCCTGCCCCTATCACGGCTATGCGCAGGACATCCACGACCCCTTGTACTCATTCTACCGATTCACGTTTATCTGATTAGAAATTTTATGAATTATTAATTTCTTTCACTGATTAACCACAAACAATCTTATGGAAAGTAGTTTAATTAGTAGTTCTTTCGAATTCAAACTCAGTCTCAAGTCTGTATCTCCTAGTTCTAGAAATCACATACATTCCACATCCATATGCATCACAACAGAGCATCACATAATAGCATCAAACACAAAAGTGACAACCATAAACCCACCTTCGTCACATAAGGGTATTTTCGTCATTGCACTACCTAAGGGTACTTTCGTAATTTTATCCTACAGGGGTATTTTGGTAATTTTGTAATTTAGGGGTATTTCGATAATTTTGCAAACCAGGGGTATTTCAGAAATTTTACAAAACTAGGGGTATTTTAGCAATATTACGAAATAGGGTGGCTGTTCCCTTTCGAGTTTTAGTTATAAATTTTGGCCCGTCAACAAGTCCTCATGGCTAAGGTGAACAGTCACTACACACCAGGTAGGATTCCAGCGAAGAGGAGGTGGGCCACTAGGACCGCTTAAATACCAAGCTCTCCCTAGATCCAATCCTAGACATGCGTATGCCCATTGCCACACTCTAACCCAATGACTTGTTCATGGACATGTTTAATTAGAGAAATTAAGTCTTATGGATTTTAAGAGTTATTTAAACTGAGCCTAAAGTCCATCAAACTCTAATCATACTAGCCTATGTCCCTATGGATCCCATTAAGCCCAACATGCATAACACATAATGAGTTTAGAATACTTACCTGCGTGGATTAGGTGCTGGTAGACCCGAAGGCCATATCTCAAACGAAAGTTTTCTCAGATTCACATCAATTTTACAAATCACTACTGGACCCATTTCACAGCCTGAATTTTGAACTAGGCTTTGATACCAAAATGTAATACCCCAAACCCGACCCAAAATGTCACGACTAGATCTGGTATGCTACGGGTTAAATGTTGAAAACTTTACTTTGGAGGGTTTTGAAAATCTCAGTTCGTTTATGCAAGTATTTGTTAAATAAGTGATATTTGTAGAAAGCCTTTGTAGTTTTTTTTTTAAAAAAAAAAAACTTATTTGAAAATCTTTTCTTTTTCCTTCTTTTAATCAAGTCCTTGAACATAAGTTTATAGAATATAAACATTAACAAATATAAATTGATAACCTAAGCTATGGAGGCCTTATTACATAAATAATCCCAAAATTAAAACTTAAAGGAAAACCGAAAATAGTTTATGAAAATAAAAACTTGATGGCCCCTCGAGTCCGCCTCGGCTCCCATGTCCACGATCTACTGCTCATTTGAAAAGTTAGGGAAATAAAAGGGTGAGTCAACAAGACTCGGTGTGTAGATCCCGAAAACACATAAAAAGGGTGAGGCCCACAAACACATTATGGGCCTTGGCCCATACACAATGGCAACAGAATATATACATGCTACATGGCCCATCCCAATCCTATAGTCCATCCTCTACACACCAGCCCGTACCAGCCATCACACCTTGGGGATTTCTACAATCAACCCTCTATCCGCTATACACCATTTCAACAGTTGTGCTGCCTGTCATAAAGACCGATCACTATATAACCTATGTGGCAGAGCCACCGATCGCCATGCGACCTTAATAATTTATTATGGTTTAACCATCGATCACTATATGACCTATTAATCAGATGTGGCAGAGCCACCGATCACCATGCGACCTAAATAACATGTTGTGGATTAACCACCGATCATTGATTGACCTATTAGCATGCTCTTCCCCTTCGTCATATCAATCCCATCCCATGCATACATACATGCAGAATCAAAATAATATACTATCTAAAAAGATCACAGACTACCACATCCTTCGATACACATAGAGAAGTTTCTATGATTACGTTCCTGGCATCCTTTGCCAACCCTTTTCAGGTAACACGATATAGCCTTTTTTGACTTTTAGCCCATAACATATATATAGTACAGATTAACTAGTGTGATAGAGATCTACACACCTGATTACCGATAAGACGAGACTTTCTATGTCGACACTATCAGAAGCTGATACGACTGCTAACTGTCTAAGGTTTTGTTCTGAAGCCGGTCCATAACCCGATGGCCAATCCCGTATGGCTGACACAACTCACTTCTTAAATCTAGGGGTTGGATTCACGGATCCAATTCCCTCTTTCGTTTGACTGGCGTTTGTATCCATGGAACAGATCTTCATCAAAAAATCAGATTAAAACATTGAATCGAGTACAAACGCAAATGTACATTTATAAGGCAGAGATCCCTTACCTAGAAATCCCGAAAGAGATGGAGTTTAGAGACTAGCGGTTTCTGACTTTTAGATCTAGACTATCTACTTCGATTCCTGATGTGTCACCCCAAAATAAGAACACAAGAACAATCAAATCATTACTCCAAAGACAATCTTATCTAGCCTTTCGGCTTTGGTCTCCAAAAACTGAAAGAGAAAAAGTAGAGAGAGAATTCGGCACTTACCTTAACCGACAGATTTGACTAACTCTTAAAGATTCCAGCTTCTGAGAAGATCAAATGGAAAACAGTGCAATAGGATCTATGAAGATTTGGCTATGAAGAAATTGGAAAAGAAAGAATAAAGGAAAGAACAATGATCATTCGGTTATAAGAAAAGAATGGAGAAGAGAAGAGTTATGAGTTTTGGCTTTTGAGAAAAAGATGATTGAGAGAAGAGAACAATGGAAATTTTAGCTTTTTCATAAAAGTGGAGATGGGAGGAAAAAAAAAGAGAATAGGGTCAAATGCTAGAATTGAAGAGGTATCCCCCCTACTTAAACCTAAATTTCGGCACCTACTGCCTAAAAACTGAAAATGCCCCTCTTTAAAATCAAAACTAAGCTATTTAATCAAGGGAAATTTCGGCACCCCTTGAACCTATCAGAACCGATTTCACCTTCCCCTTCAGTGTTGGAATTTTGTCCACCACTGTGACCAGTAGATAAATCTAAAATTTTCTCCTTATCTTTATCTGATTACTCATCCACAGTGTCATGGATAACACCATCTCTTCCTTCATTTATCAACACATTATCAACCTTATTATCCACACTAAATAATTCCTAATTTCAAGCATCCAAGCCGCACTCCACTACTGCTCTTTACTATTGCTGAAATTAAATTAAAATAAAAAGGTATCATCGACTCGAACCTTGGACCTCCTTAGCGCTTGACCGCCACCTCCTAATCCTCGCATGTCGCCATCGACCTTTGGGCCACAAGCCCATTTTTGTCTTACTTCACCGATAATATCTTTTAAGCCCTATCCTACCTGACTCTCCACTAGTATGCCCAAATAGAAAATTTTTGCTAAGGCCTCGGCCCAACTTCGAGCCTATTCTGGACCCCTAAAACATTCTAACAAGCATAATAAGCACAACAATACATCATAGCACGTTAAATGCAAAGCCCCATAAATTCGGGATGTGACAAGTTTATTCAATTCGATTCTCATATAACATTCAATTCTCACTTTCATATAGCCAAATGAGCACATTTTTGGAATTAACATATTTAATCACATATCTTTCTCATATCAATCACATATCATCACTTATACCCGAATTCACCTTTCATTCATATAGTATCTGACAATTTCACATGTGCCACTTTACAAATCACATATTATTTATTTGTTCATGTTTCATTTGCACATATCCACATTTCATTTGCATATACATCACATAACATTCTTTGCACATATATATACTTACCTTTCATTATCAAATATTATATACATTTCAACGTACCTGAATCAGAATGTCATTCACTTAATCACTTATTTCTAGGAATGCCCATTGAACCGTTCAGAATCAATAAGGATACTTGGATAGCTCAAAAAGCTCGTACAATGCCATATCCCAGATATGGTCTTACATGTTATGACATATCGATGCCAATAGCCAAGCTAAGGTCTTACACGATTCATATATCGATGCCAATGTCCCAAACATGGTCTTACACGTAATCACTTATCGATGCCAATGTCCCAGACATAGTCTTACATGAAATTATATATCGACATCATATCCCAGATATGGTCTTACACAAAGTCTCATATATCGATACCATAGTCCAGCTATGGTCTTATACAAAATCATGTACTGCCATGGTCCAACCATAGTCTTTTCTACCGATTCGTCTTTCGTTACGAAATGATCGTGTTCGATCCTGCATTTTTTTAATTATTTCAAACATTTAATTTATGTTCCACAATTAAATCAATTATATGAATACATTCATACTATCATTCATCAATTTCATAAATATACATTGAAGTTCGATTATACAAACTTACCTTGATTGCTAAAATGACGGAATGGATCGACTAGTCCAATACTTTGCTTTCTCCCTGTTTCTCATTTTTCTCAATCTATATAATAACAAAATTTTCTTATTTAATCAATAATTCACTCAAATTAACACAATTTACACATTTTGGCAAAATTGCACTTTTACCCCTATTGTTTTACATTTTCACAATTTAGTCCTTATCTCGTAAAATTGAAAATTCATGAAATTTAAGGACAACCCATACTATTCAAATTTTTTATAGCTTCATAATAGCCCATATTTTCATTTTATTCAAACATTTAACCATAAAATTTTACAATTTCACAAATAAATCCCTAATTGATAATTTTGTCAAAGTACTTAACAAAACTTGTATATCTATCATTTAACCTTCAATATCTATCATTAAACATTTAAACACTTAATCATTCAATAATGGCATCATTCAAATACTTTAATAGTTCATAAATTGGAGATATGGGCTAGCTAGATTAAGCTCAACGAATTCAAAAACATAAAAATTATTAAAAACCGAGCAAAAACAACTCACCAATTAATCTTCAAAGCTTGGTTGAATGTAGCTTCATCCATGGCCGTTTTCTTCATTCATTTTTGATGGAGGATGAATTAATGAAGATAATAATTTGGCTTTATTATAATTATTACAACATTTATTAACCATTTACCAATTTAACCTTAAAAATAATTCAACAATTCATTTATACCAAACCATTAACATCCACTAACATAGAAATGGCATATTTACCACATAAGGACCTTAAATTTAAGGTTCTATAGCTATTTAATACCTTTAGCTAATAGAACACAAGTTTTACACTTTACGCAATTTAGTCCTTTTTACCGAATTAAGCCTTTAAACGGTAAAATTTCGTTATGAAATTTTCACACAATAATTCTATCATGCTGTAAACCATAATAAAATATTAAAATAAATATTTTGAATTCATATTATGGTCCCAAAACCACTGTTTTGATTATCCCTAAAAATGGGCTGTTACAAGTGACAAGTGAGGTTAGGAAATGGCTTTATTTTGTCCACACGGGCGAGAGTCTAGACCATGTGTGACACACGGCCTATCCCATGGGTGTGTAGCTAGGCCGTGTGTCCCCTGCACCTTAAATTTGAGAAAATAGAATACTCAAAATTGAGCGCACGGGTAAAGACACGGGCGTGTGTCTCAGCCGTGTGGGTGACATGGCCTTGAACACGGGCGTGTGTCTTGGTCGTGCGAAACTTGCACCTAATTTGAATTGAATTAAATAACCACATGGCCTAGCACACAAGCGTGTGATATGGTCATGTGGCGCAAGTCAGAGAGCAACCTAAATCGGACACGACCTGAGGTAGTGGCGTGTCTAAGGGTCACACGGGCAAGTCCCTTAGACCACACATGTGTGTGAGCCCTGCACCTTGGAAAAATTTTGAAATGTCACGAAAAATTCTTAGAGTTTTCGATTAAGTCTCGAATCGATTCTAATGCTAGTATTGGATCTCGAGGGTCCATCTAAGGGACGTTATGAATGATCTTGGCTAATGAATAGTGATTGACATGATTTATCTGAGAATATTCTGAAAAGTTCTGGTAAGGCTCCGTACCCTTGTTCTGGTGACGGATACAGGTTAAGGGTGTTACATGATTGACTCTAAGGATGAAATTGACGAAGCTTCGACAAGTGAGAAAATCCCTGTTGAACCTTAGGAATAGATTAGGATACAAGTGACATGTCACTAGGAACCCATGTGAATATGTAATTATGTGATTTGTGTGTTTTGGGTGCAGGTCCTATATGTCCAACCAGTGGCTGGGTATACCGGCATATGTTACGGATACTTGACAGCTTGTGTGAGCAGCACCGTGAAGCTACGTCTCAACTGATAGCTTGTGTGAGTAGGCTTGAGGATAGCTCGAGAACGAGCCTATATGTGTTATGATATTTGTGGTAGTATTGGCTACATATGTGGCACTTATGTACAAATCTTTCGTGTATCCGATAGTATTCCAAGTGGTTCAACGAGTATGTCAAAGATAAGAAAGTATGTGATTATTTTACGAGTTAGTATAGGTATGTACGAAAAACTCAAAGGAAATAAATTTGGTATATGATGAACTATTGGGAATAATATGATTGAGTACATTATGTTCATAAAGTTTTAATGACATTTATGCTGATTCATGTTATGTTATGCATATGATAATTGTATAATTAAATTGTTTATTATTTGCATATGAACTTGCTAAGCTATATAGCTTACTCCCCTTACTTTCCCCATATCTTATAGTGTCACCAAGCTAGCTCGAAATTTGAGATCGTCGGAGATCCATTCACACTATCAACCATTATTTTGGGTACCATTGAAATGTCAATATTTTGAGTTATGGCGTGTATAGGGACTTGGTCATTTTGTTATATGTGTCATTATGATTTGGCCAAAGGTATTAGCCTATAATGGTTAATGATTTCATTTTGTATATGGCCATGAATGATGGCTTATGTTGGTGGAAGTATATTTATATGTTGATACCATTCATGAATGTGGAAACTTGTAAGATTTGTGTTGATAAATTATGATGTTAAAGCATGTTAGATGTTAGCATGTGCATGTGATGTTAATACTTTGGTTGTGGATGTTTTGATTGCCTAAGCATGCTTGAGTTAGTATTATATGATGTTGTGTAGGCATGAACAAGAAATTGTGGCAAGAGGCTTGGTAAATAGCCTTATTTTGTCCACACAGGTAGAAATACGGGCATGTGTCTAGGCCGTGTGCGACACACGGTTTGCCCCACAGGCATGTGTATTAGTCGTGTGTCCCCTGCACCTTAATTTTCAAGAACAAAATGTCCATAATATAGCACACGGGCAGAGACACGGGTGTGTGTCTCAACCGTGTGTGCTACACAGCCTAGAACACGGGCGTGTGTCTTGGTCATGTGAAACCTACACTTAATTCGAATTAAATTAATTAATCACACGATCTAGCACAAGGACGTGTGGCACGGTCGTGTGACACAAGTCAGAGAGCACCCTAAGTTGAACACGGTCTGAAGCACGGGCGTGTCCCAGGGTCACGTGGGTGTGTGAGCCCCACAGTTAGCAAAAATTTTCTAGGTTTTGTAAAATTTTCCTGAGTTCTCGGTTTAGTCCCAAACCACTTCCAATGCATATTTTAGGCTTCGTAGGCTCGTATTAGGGACTTTATGATTGAATGTGGATGGTTTTAATTCAGACGAAAATTTTATGATTCGATTTGTATGAATGTTTGTGTTGTATGTCCAGTAATGCCTCGTATTTTATTCCGGCATTGAATACGGGTAAGGGGTGTTACACTAAAGGTGTCTTTTATGTTGTCTTGTAGGCCCATAAAGCATCGTCCAATCTTTTAGACCAATCTTGTCGGTTCAGGCAAACTACCTTCTCAAGTATGTCTTTGATCTCTTTGTTTGCCAGCTCAGCTTGCCCATTTGTCTGCGGGTGGTAAGCTATGGCAACCTTGTGCTTCACTCCATACTTGTCGAGTAACCATTTCAACTACTTGTTCACAAAATGGGACCCATTCATCACTGATAATGGTTCTTGGGGTTCCAAACTCCTGCAAAAACTTCATCACAACCTTAGCATCGTTCGTCGGATATGTCTCAGCTTCAAATCACTTAGACACATAGTCTACTGCTACCAATATGTACTTGTGACCAAAATATTGAGGGAAAGGACAGAGAAAGTTAATACCCCAAACATCGAATAATTCTACCTCAATAATAATTTTTCAAGGCATCTCATTTCTGTTTGTGATGTTTCCAACCCTTTGACATTGATCACAGCTCCTTACATAAGTATACGCGTCTTTAAATAGTGTTGGCCAAAAGAATCCAGCTTGCAATACTTTGGCCGCAGTACGTGTACCTCCGAAGTATCCCCCACTCGAAGTTGAGTGGAAATGATATAAAATCTTATGTACTTCATCTTCTGCCATGCATCTCCTGATCATTTGATCTGCACACTTTTTAAACAAGTATGGTTCTTCCAAAAAATAGTACTTTACATCATGAAGAAATTTTTTCTTTTGATGATACGTCTAATCAATCGGCATCAAACCACAAGCTAAATAGTTAGCAATATTAGCAAACCAAGGGGCATTATGGACAAGATTTACCTTCAGTATGTGTTCATCTGGAAATGTCTCCTAAATGGGTATAAGTGGAGAATTCCCTTCTTGTGGCTCCAATCTAGGCAAGTGGTATGCTACTTGGTTTTCTACCCCCTTTCGATCTTGAATTTTTAGATCAAACTCTTGAAGTAGAAGTACTCATCGGATCAGTCTCGAATTAGTGTCTTTCTTGGCAAGTAAATACTTAATTACCGAGTGGTCCGTATAGACAGTGACTTTGGTACCTACAAGATAAGATCGAAACTTGTCAAAAGCAAACATAATAGTAAGTAACTCTTTCTCTGTTACCGTATAATTCAGTTGAGCTCCTGTCAGAGTTTGACTTGTGTGGGATGAAAAACTTTGTTCCTTCACTGGCCCATGACAGCTCCTATTGCGACGTCACTTGCGTCACACATCAATTCAAATGGAAAATCCCAGTCTAGTGTGGCGATTATAATCTTTGAAAGCTCTTAAGCACTCCTCATCAAATTTGAACGTCGTGTCCTTCTCCAATAATTTGCATAAGGGTTACAAGAGGGAATGCCCCTACCATGGCAAGAGCAATTTTGGAGAAGTCCTTGATAAATCTTCAATAGAAACTGGCGTGGCCCAAAAAGCTCCTAACACTCTTTACAGATGTTGGAGGTGGGAGTTTCTCATAACGTCTACTTTGCTTTATCTACCTCAATTCCATGTCTTGTTATCCAATGCCCTAGAACAATACCTTTTTGTACCATGAAATGACACTTTTCCCAGTTGAGTACGAGGTTTGTTTCTTCGCATCGCCTTAGTACCTTGGCTAAATTGGCTAGACAATCATCATATGTATCTCCGAATGCTGAAAAATCATCCATAAAGACTTCCAAGTATTTTTCAACCATATCGGTAAAAATAAACATCATACATCTTTAAAATGTAGCAGGTGCATTACATAAACTAAATGGCATACGTCTAAATGCGAATGTATCATACAGACAGGTAAATGTTGTCTTGTGTTGATCTTATGGTGCTACTATAATCTGATTATACCCCGAGTATCCACTGAGAAAATAGCAATAGTTTTACCCTGCGAGTCTATCTTGCATATGGTCTAAAAATGGAAAATGAAAGTGATCTTTCCTAGCCGCCTTGTCCAGATTCCAGTAATCGACGCAAATTCTCCATCTCGTAACTATTCTAGGCGGTATCAACTCATTATTCTCATTCTCAATGACCGTAACATCTCTTTTCTTTGGCACGCACTAGACCGAACTTACCCATGAACTGTCTGAGATGGGGTAAATTATACCCGCATCTAACTACTTGATGATTTCTTTCTTTACCACATCCTTCATGATGGGATTCAGTCTTCGTTGTCCATCAATCATCCCTTTCTTGCCATCTTCCAGAATGATCTTGTGCATGCATATAGATAGACTAATGCCGCGAATATCGGTTATAGTCTATCTGATAGCCTTATTGAATTATTTCAATACTAAGATGAGTTTCTATTCTTACTCAATAGTTAATTCTGTTGAAACACTCACAGGTAAAGTAGAAGCATTACCTAAATAAACATATTTTAAATGTGAGGGAAGTACCTTCAGTTCTAACTTAGGCGGCTCCTCGATTGATGCTTTTGGTTGGGCATAATCCCTATTCTCTAACTCCAAAGATTCAAAACAGGATTACGGATTAAATCCCCTTTGATTAGCTTCTAGCAAGGCTAAGTATTCATCCTCCTCTTCATCATTTAGAGGGTTTGATGTCAAAATTTGTTCCACTAGGTCCTCAACATAGTTGAGTTCCTTTTCCATGATTAATTTCTCTAAATCGGACACTACAGAACAACCATCAATTGTGTCAGGAAATCACATAGACTAAAAAACATTAAATGTTACCTAATCGTCCTGAACACACATAGTAAGCTCGCCCTTCTGCACATCAATAAGGGTCCTTTCAGCTGCTAAGAAAGGCCTTCCTAGAATGATTGGCACTTCTTTGTCTGCTTCAAAGTCTAGAATAACAAATTCAGCATGAAAAATAAATTTGATTACACGTACCAATACATTCTCGATTTTCCTTCTAGATGTGCTAAAGATCGATCTGCTAATTGAAGTGTAACCATAGTAGGTTTAACTTCACCTATCCCCAACTTCTTACATATTGACATGGGCATCAGGTTGATACTCGCACCCAGATCACATAGTGCCTTACCACAATATGTTGCTCCAATGTTGCAAGGTATGGTAAAACATCTAGGATCCTTCAATTTTCGGATTAGTTTGTCTAGAAGATATGCACTATATTCCTTTGTCAAGGTTATCGTCTCAAATTCTCCAAGTCTTCATTTTTTTGATAGGATATCCTTCATGAATTTGACGTAGTTCGGCATTTATTCAAGTGTTTCAACCAATGGGGTGTTGATATGAAGTTGCTTGAGTACATCTAAGAACTTCTTGAATTGAACTTCCTACTTCTGCTTCTGAAGTCTTTAAGGGTAGGGTAGTTAAGGCTTTTTTACTGGAACTGGTTGATTCGTCTTCTGTGGCAATTCTGCATCTAACAAAGTTGTTGAAGTTACCTTATCGAATATTATAGATTTAGGTTCCGGTGAAACTAAAATTTCAATAGTTGGTTGAACTTCCTCTGAGTCTTGAGCATCAGCTAGCTCCTTTTCAACTTCTACTGTATTGGGCTCTAATGTCTTTCCACTCCTCAACGTCAATGCTTTATAATGCTCCTTCCTTAAATTCCTTAAATTCTTTATATCACTGGGTAAAGCACCTTGTGGTCAATTTCTAAGTTCAGTTGCAAGCTGGCCCATTTGGTTTTCCAGGTTTTTCAATGTAGCTACTTGGCTTTGGATTAAGGTGTAACACCCCTTACCCGTGTTCGACGCCGGAATAGGGTACGAGGCATTACCGGACTTAAACACAAGCAAACATATAAAACTGAGACGTAATGTCCATCCAAATTTAAAACTTTTCACATACATTCATATCGTCTTTAAAACAAGCCTACGAGGCTCAATACATGCTTTGGAAATGGTTTGAGACTAAACTGAGAACTTTGGAAATTTTTGCAAAACTTAGAAAAAATTTCATGTTGCAGGGCTCACACGCCCGTGTGGCCCAAGGGTCATGACCGTGTGACCCTTGGACACACCCGTGCTACAGTTCGTGTTAAAAATAGAGTGCTCTCTAACTTGTGCCACACGGTCGTGCCACATGCCCATGTGTTAGGCCGTGTGGTCGATTTAATTTCCATAATTTTTTCATAAAATAGGTGCAGACTTCACACGGCCAGGGCACACACCCATGTTTAAGGTCGTGCCGTCCACACGACTTTAGACACACGCCCGTGTCTCTGCCTGTGTGCTCGATACTGAGCATTCACCAATTAAGGTGCAGGGGATACACGACCGAAACACACGCCCATGGGGCAAGCCGTGTGTTTAGGCCATGTGTGACACACGCCCGTGTGTCTACCTGTGTGGACAAAAATAAGGCTATTTACTAAGCCATTTTGTCACCCGTCCATGCACAAACCTACACAAAAAAACATAGAACCATTCCAAGCATATATCATCAACCAAATTAGCCACAACTAAGGCATCAACACCCCATTCACATGATATCATTTATCATACAAAAACATTTCATACTAATCAACTGATATCATGCAATTTATCACATCCATGAAAAGCATCATCATATGCATATATATACTTAAACAAATATTAGCCAATTTCAATGGCAATTTACAAAATGATTTACCAACCAACATAAGCCAACACATTTGGCTAAATCAATTATGAAACATAATAAAATGACCAAGTCCCTATACATGCCATAACCCAAAATATTAAAATCAATGGTACCCAAAATATTGAGTTGATAATGTGAATGGATCTCCGACAGTTTCTGATCCCCGAGCTAGCTTGGTGACACTATAAGACAAGGGAAAAGAAAGGGGAGTAAGCTATATAGCTTAGTAAGTTCCTCTGCAAATAATAATTATTATAATCACACATGTATCATACAAATAAACATGATGAACTTGGCATAAATAGTATCAAGATCTTCTAATCATAACTTACTCATTCATAACCTTACCGAGGGATTCATCACATATCGAGCTCATTATTAAATGAGTTTTACGTACGTACCTGTACCAACTCACAACATAATCATAACCTTTCACAACTTTGACATACTCGTTGAATTTCCCGTTGAACCATTTGGAATACTAAAGGATACTCGGGAATCTCGCACACACAATACTATGCCAATACCATATCCCAGATATGGTCTTACATGGGATATCTTATAGATTCCAATACCCAGCTATGGTCTTACACGAAGTCTCATATCGATGCCATATCCCAGATATGGTCTTACACGTAATCTCAAATAACCCTAATGTCATGACGTTAGTATCCTACCTATTCCTAAGGTTCAACCGGGATTTCTCACTTGTCAAACTTTATCGATTACATCTAAGGAGTCAATCATAATTCATACAATATTAAATTATTTAAAACACAAATAAAACAATGCATTATTTACATACGAACTTACCTTGTTACAAAAATAGCAGAAATAGACCTAATCGTCAAACACCTTATTTTCCCCTGATCTAGGTCCGAACGTCATTTCTCTTGATCTATAATAGCAAGTTCAACTCATTTATTATCCAAATTTCTCAATTCAATCCAAAAATCACATTATGGAAAAATTACAGTTTTGCCCTTAAACTTTAACATTTTTACATTTTGGCCCCTAGGCTCGTAAAATGAAATCTATTCGATTTCTTCAAGACCCAAGCCTAGCCGAACCTCTTTCTTGCTTATAAAAGCCCACATTTTTCATTTAATCACACTTTTACACACATTTTGAAATCTTTTTACAAATAGGTCCTTTTGACATTTTTCTCAAAAATCACCTAGCAAAAGTTGTTTATCTAACATTAAACTTGCATAATCTACCATTAAACATCAAAATACACACATGTATAACATGGGTTAAACCCTAGCCCTCAATCATCTCTCAAATTAATGGTAAAAATAGATAAATCGAGTGATAACGACTTTAAAAATGTAAATATCATTAAAAACGGGACAAGAACGGACTTACAATCGAGCTTGAAAGTGGCCAAACCCTAGCTATGGCTTCCCTTCTAATTTTTGGCACAAGCATGAAGAAGATGGACTAAATTTTGGCTTGATTTTTGGTTTTTAATTCATTTAATTACTAAATGACAAAAATGCCCTTCACTTAAAACTTTGAAATTTTATCTCACCATGTCCATTTTTATCCACTAACTTAAAAATGGTCTAATTACCATCTAAGAACATTCAATTTAAAATTTCATGGCAATTAGACACCTCTAGCATGTAGAACTCAACTTTTGTACTTTTTCAATTTAGTCCTTTCTGCTAGATTGAGTGCTCAAACGTCAAAATTTTTGAACGAAATTTTCACAAAATCATTTTGTAAAATTGTAGACCATAGAAATATAATAAAAATAAATTTTACTGTGGCAGATTTGTGGTCCCGAAACCATTGTTTCGACTAGACCTAAAATCGGGCTGTTACATAAGGCATCATTCTTGGCTATGTATGCCTTCAACAAGTTTTCTAAGCCATTGGATGGTTCAGCTTAAGGTCATTTCTGAACTTATTTCATAAAAATGGGTGGCTAGGTTGGTCTAGGTTGGGCGTATGTGTTACTGGGTCCAGCCCCTTAGTTACTCTAGGAGAAATTAGGGTGGTTTCGCCACAATAGGTTATAGGAATTGGATTGTAATCCTTGCCTTACTCGATTTTGGTTTTGGTTACCCATGTAATACATGGATTCTCGGTTCGATGGACATTCTTCAAATAGATGCGCTTCCCCGCAATAGACACAGGCTACGTTTTCAAATTGATTCGGTGGCTGTGCTGCAAAACTATTAAACCCATTAGTGGTAAAATTTTAAGCATTGAGGATATTGAGGATACCTGAGATGTGAGTGAAGTAAGAGTGTCTACTTCATGTATTCCATCGACTCGTCTTCCTGACGCTGCTCGATTGGTTGGCCATTGATAATTGTTGCTGGCAATCCTCTCAATGATTTCATATGCCTCATTATAAGACTTAGAAAGGATAGCACCATTAGTAGAAGCATCTACTACCATCCTCGTGTGGTCATTGATACCATTATAATAAAACGTCTCAAGTTAGATGCAATATGGGATTCCGTGATGAAGGCACTTCTATAATAATTCTTTGTACTTTTCCCATGCCTCATACAAGGACTCGTCATCCATTTTTTGGAAAGCAGTGATCTCATTCAACTTAGCATTCTTGCTAGGCGGGAAATACTTCATGAGGAATCTTTTTGCTAACTCTTGCCATGTGGAAATTGAATTTGATGGCAATGAGTTCAACCAAGCTCAAGCTCTGTTCCTTAGAGAATATGGGAATAACTTGAATCGTAATGCATCTTCCAGTACTCCAGCTAACTTGAAAGAATCGCTCACCTCCATAAACAATCTTAAGTGAAGATGAGGATCTTTGGTAGGCATTCCACTGAATTGGCCCACTGTCTGAAGCATTTGGAACATGACTGGATTCAGCTAGAATTGTTGTGCCTCGATTTCGGGTCTCCTAATACCATGATTAAGATCATGAAACACTGGCATGGCATACTATCTAAGAGCTCTATCCCTATCATCAGCAATAAGGATAAGATTTTGAGCAGGGTTTGCTCCGTTTCCTTGATTCAAATTTTCAAGGTTCATCTCTTCGATCCTTCTCTGACTTGCTTGTCTTCTTCGCTTTCGAAAAGTTCGTTCAATTTCAGGGTCTACATGGAGTAAATCGATAATTCGGTCAATACTCATAAACACCTAAAATAATCACAGAAAAATTAATTAAGTTAAAATTGAACAGAAAAATAAACCAAAATGCAAAACTAACAAATTCACAAATAATGACTTTTTAAAACAGCCCTCGGCAACGGCGCCAAAAACTTAAAATGATGAAAATGTGCAAGTGTACACAATCGCAACAAGTAATAAAGTGATAAGTAAATGACGATTTATCGTACCCACAGGGATTGTGAAAAGGATTATTTATGAATGCAATTTTAAAAATACTTTCGTGAAGAAAAATATTTTGATTTGAGGAGGTGATTAAAAACTAGGATTTTAACTAAGTAAAATAAATAAAAATAAAATCAAATTTCCAATGCACGATTTCAAAAGATGAATTTAATCAAGATGGCATAATTGTGTTAGATTAATTACATTTCTTAACTTAGAATTATTAAACTCATGTTTATGTTGTTACAAATAAATTCATGGCAAATAACTTATAAACATACTTACTTACCAAAAATTCATTTATCTCTTTACTATATCTCTATGTCAATTCAACCGATTAAACAAATTTTAATAAGCAAATATGTTAATGCACATACATACTTATGAAATTAAAATAATCTCTTGTACAAATCTCTATGTCAATTCAAACAATTAATTCATTATCATAAGCACATAAAAGATTACATGAGGTGACAATGTATTTCTACCTTGAAACAGTTTAATCACAATAATCTTACAAGTTATGCAAGGCTAATGTATCGTTAGATACCGTTACTAATTTAACCCTCAACTACCTTGGATGATCAAACATGCACTGATTAAGTATCGTATCAATTAATTACAATTTCAATCCGTTTAAATAATTAATTCATTAGTTACCTTAACAATTGTACTGCAAGAATAACTTAGTCATGGTTTTACTTAATCAAACATCTTACCGATGCCTATAACAACACAAACACAATTTTAATAAATTAAGTAGAAGCAATGCAATCAACCTAGTACAAATTAAATTTAAGCCATATTAATTAAATTAAACATATAAACATCACTATTCATAGACATGTTCATCATAACAACAACAAAATTAAAAGGATAGGGAACAAGAATCAAATCCGGTGTTTCTCTGTGGCTTAACTGGTTTGCTCCACTCCTCTTTGTCTGCTTGTTCTTGTTGAACCGAGGCTTTTATGAACACTTGAATGCTGCTCCAAATGGTGGTTGATTGACTCTTTTTCAAGAGGTGAAATCGGAAAGGGAATAGGGGAAGAAAATAAAGAACAATGAAAGGGAATGAAGAGAGAAAAATGAGATAGAAGTGAAAAGATGAGAAGGGTTGAGACGTGTTTGAAGTGAGCAGCTAAGGGGGTATTTATAGGTTGATAAGGCTGCTAAAAATAGCCAAAATAAGCAGCCAAAGACTCCTCCCATGGCTGGCCACACATGTGGCATGTTTGAATATTTCAAACATGCTATTTTAAGGTAGAGGCAAATCTAGAAAGGCATAAATAGTGGAGGGGTTTGAATGCTATTTGAAGGAGTCTTCAAGGGCCATTTTGCAAGCCAAATAATCAGCCAAGCAAGATGATTGGGTCAGCATGTGGGACAATTTTGGGCTGCTCGGTGCTCGGTTGGATCGGTTTTCTCGGTTCATCTAAAATTGGCCCATTTTCATAATTAATTAACAATAATTTATTTAACCCAAATTAAATTTCATTAAAATTAAAATTAATTATATTATGAATTAATACACATAATTTGGACCGTCTTAGACTAAAAAATCAATTTGCCTTGATGCTTCAAAATTAGTTCTCGATTTTGTGCTTCTAGTAGTGTCTGCCGAGTCATTTTTCGCCCTTTGTGCAAATTTGTCAAAAATAATCAAAATTTGATATAAAATTAATTAAAATTCAACGTGTTCATAATTTGAGTGTAATTTAATTATTTTATAATAATTTATATTTTTTGACAATAATTTTATCGAAACTGCATGAATTTGAGTTGAAAAGGGGCATGAAAAAGTGTGTATATTTTTGTGTTTTCACCTTCACACTCACAAAGTACGTTAGCACTCTCTTAGGCCTCACTCAGCCCTTAACATTGATAAAAGACTTAATGTGCACATTTTATTGAATGTAAACAAAATTAAAGAAACTAAATTAAAACATAATGAAAATGCATGTATTCAAGCTCCTTAAATGTGAAAACTAATTTAGCCTGCTACACTGAATTACAGCAGATCAGGAACCAACATAAAAGAGAGATTGTGAACACTAATAATCACTCTAATGGTAGTCATTAGGGTACTAAAGGCTAGAGTAGCCTACAGTAGATGGATACGTCACACTTTTGAGCATGATACCTTAAACAAGATGGATTACAAGGAAGTAATCTAACCGCTATTCATCCCAAGAAAGATTTAATCCACTAGAGTAGTGTGGTATTCACTATTTATCCCAAAGGATGGGATGACAGCAGGTCCTTCAGGACTAAGGTAAGAGAAGGAGTTCGCCATGGACTAGACAGATTTGGAATGATGCTAAGGGGGAGAGACCCAAGGGTATTAGAAAGGTAGACTGCAGGACTACCTCATAAGGATATGGTGGAAAGAAGATCTCCACACTAGAAATAAATCGAAAGAAGAATACAAGTAAAGAAAGGATAGTGTCTGTGAAAATGACGAAACATCCGAGGTATCTATCAAAACTAATCGTGGCTGATAGGATTGCCCAAGTGTAATTTTTTTAGCAATCTATCTATAATGGATAGGATTGAGGTATTAATTAGGGTCGTTACGACAGGTTTAAGAGTAATTACTCGTGCAAGTAGGGAGTTATTTATGTTTAGTTCTTTCTATTTAAACATTTTTAAGATGGGGTCTAATTTCAATAATATAGAAACTTAATAAGTTCATTCGAACTTACAAGAGATGACCTATGATTGCAAGAATTACATGACAAGGAATTCAAGGAAGGACTAAGCCAGGTTGGATTAATTCAAGGATTCAATGCCGGTTTGGAGTCATGCCCATAAGAAAAGCGTAACACAAGAGGCTTTGCCTCGAGGTCTAATACATTGTAATTAAGTGAATTCCTTTTGGATCGAAGTTGAAACAGTAGATCTTGGATTAAAATTTTTATGCTTCTGTTGTAAATAAGTTTTTTTAAAAATAGGTAATACAATCTGATTTTAAAATAATGAGTTTCAATCATGTACACGAACCCGATTCGGTTGTGACGCTCTATACCTGGATCCAACAAACGGTTTGGGTAAGGGTGTTACATGAAGGATTAATGCCTTTAAACCCTTTAACTCATTGTGCCATATTTACATAACTCCTTTATCAAAGCTCATCGAGCTACAACAACTGGTGCAACCTGTAGAGACGCTCCTACTACTTGTTAAAAGACTTCTGTAATGAAACAGAGCAGATTCATTTCTTCTTATCAAGCGCTATCATTTCTAGGTTGTCGAGCACCGGTTGGATCAATGCAGGTGCCTCAATTCCAATCTTATTTTCACTCCCAGCAGAGCGATCACTACTATAAATATCATTCCCAACATCATTTCTTGATTCACTAGACATTTTCAGCTATAAAACAAAGACATTTTATAATTAGCATCCAAATCCCAACTCAGACTCAACTCGACTTTGGCATGTACCTCTAGACTCAATTTTGAGCTTGATTTAGTCCGAGAATCAACTAAACCTATAGCTTTGATACCACTAAATGTAACACTCTGTTCCCGACCTGATCATCAGGTCCGAGCTACAGTGTTCCACATTTGTTGTCAAAGCAACTACGATCAAAATAAACACAATTAAAACCATTTAACAAGAAAATGCAAACATTATAAGTAAAAAAATATGGAAATTATACATTCTTGAGTCTTATACGAGCTTACCAAAGCTTTAAAGTTATCCTGAGGTCAAATTAGGACTGAATTGTAAAATATTCAATTTACAAGGTTAACGTCGTGACGTCACATTTCCACGCCGAGATGATGCCACAAAGTTTGTCACGTCACAATGCCAGGTCACTCGATGTCACGACATCACTTACTATTTTGGCCTCGTCGAGACGACGGGGTTCCTCGCCTCAACGTGACATTATATGTCATTTCTCATCGCGACATAATACATTTGACGTCGTAATGTCACATACTATTTCTGCAAATTTTCTTTTTTGGTTAAAACCTTCAACTTTCCAAATCAATTCTAAACATACATATTATACTCAACCAACACAATTACCATAGCTAACATCAGTTTAAAACACAATAAAACCTCAATCATCAATTCATCATACCTCATCAACTATAAGCTAACTAGCTAATAAGATTCAATCCCTTCAAACACGCTTGAACGTATTCTTTAAGATCATTAACATATAATATGACACATCATTAAAACCAAGTTTATAACTATCTTTAAGCAACATTCAATTAGCTAAATAATTACATAAACTATTAAAACCATAAGTATATATGTAAACATAGTTAAGTATCAAACTTGACTCAAATTAGGTAGATACATGCCAAACTATTAAAAAAAAAACAAAAATTGCACAAACATTTCTGAGTCAGATTCGATTTTCTGGATGCTAAGACAACCTCCCTTTGATCTACAAGGAATCTACTTCACCTACGTACGGAGTAAATAAAACCGTACGCTAAGCAAATCGCTTAGTGGTAATTCTACAATTCAAATCAATAGAAGCAAATACATACAAACGCATATGTTCAAATCATAGTCTAATTCATGCCAATTCATGAAAATACTATCACTTTCATATATCTATGCTTATATTCATTTTAACTCAACAATTCTTTATATATACATAATATTTTTTCATATAACATTCAATTTATTTGCATTTAGTTCCTTTCCATATCCATTCATGAATAATATCAACTATTTGTTTATTAGCATCACAATTAATTTCATAAGTCCCTTTTCACTTGAACACTTCAATCATTCCCAAGCCTGGTAGCTCATTCATACATTTTTTGACCCCCAATGCTCACTTTCAACTCAATTTGAATAATATCACATTTCGTATTTCCATCGCACTTTATTTTCTTTACTATTTAGTTAATTCTTGTATTATTAATCCTATTAACCAAACATGAACTCGATACAGATACACATATCTTTCACCCTGGGTTGCCTGTCAACGATGACGCTATATCGATATATAATACCATCCCAGATTGTCCGGCAACAGTGATTTTCTCAACTCAATCGATTTGTCACCCTGGGTTGCCTGGAAACAATGACTCAATATATAATATCTATCACCTCAGATTGCCCGACAACGATGGTTTTACTCAATATTTTGATCCTATGGGATGCCAACTATATCCAACACAGTCCGAACAAGTAATAAGGTAATTAAATTTCGATTTCATTATACAATTCAATTTATTCTTTATCATGCTAAATTCACAAACAATTTATCAATTCAACACAGAATTTAACATGTTCTAACATAATCTCGTACCAATTGCATATATCGAGAAAATAATGAAATTTTCTATTTTATTCAATTTAGTCTCTGGTTCGATATTCGATCTAAATTGCATCATTTTAGCTTAAGCAATCATCGATACTCACCTCCAACTCCATATAATTCAGAATGATATAAATATGCATCAATTAAAAGGCTCCCAAATTATAGAATTACAAATTGAAAATTTCGAGCTATTCGTCAACGGTTTTGGATTTTCCTTTCCCTCTCAACGAATCTGAGTTGACGTTAGCTACGAATTAACATAAACATACAACACTATCAGTATACAGCTAATTCACAATCAATTATCAATATATGAAACTTTTACAATTTATTCAATTTAGTCCCTAAAACCAGGACGAACCTTTATTCAATGTAGTCCCTAAAATTGGGACTAACCTAACTTTCAATTTAAAGCTACAAATTGAATTTTAATTTCACTATTACTAATTAAGGACTTCCTATTTTTCATTTCTACAGTCAATTTTACAATTTATTCAATTTAGTCTCTAATGCACGAAACTATCAATTAAGCTTTACAATTTAATCATTTTTCACATCTAAGCATAAAACCTATCAATTTAACACCTAAAACTTCAAGAAATTAACAATGAAAATATCCTAAAAATTTAACAGTTTTACAAATTGGTACATGGACTATCTAAATCAAGCTCCCATGATCTCAAAAACATAAAAATTACAAAAAGGACTAAATTGCACTTGTACAAGCCCAATTTAGCCCGGGCCCACTAAAACCCAAAACCAAATCAAACATCAAAAACAAAAAAAAACTAAACTAAACCCAAAAACAACCAAAACCCAATCCAAGCCCAAATACAAACCCTAGCCCAACACTAAATTTTTCGAAAAAAAAAAACAAAACCTAACCCTAGGCGCCGCCTTAGCCTACCGCCACGCAAAGACCTCTCCACTCACATCGCCCACTTGCACCTGCAAAAAACAGAGAAATCATTAAGCATATACAAGTTGTAAATGGCTATAAAAAGCCATATAAACCCAATGTATTTTTCGGGGACATTTTTTAAATATAACAAAAAAAAAGATTCAAAGATATAAACAGATTTAAATAAAAACAAAAGATAGCGGAACAGATCGAAGAAAGAAGTGAAGCAAACGTGCAAAAATGTCCCTTTTTTATTTTTCCTTTGAAACTATTTTTTTATATACAAGAATTTTTTTTTTACTTTTTTTAACTAGTAATATATAAACATACATTAAAATATAAAAAAAGGGGGAAAAAACTCACTTTGGGGTTAAGCGCCATGTGCACAATGGCTTGCCATGGTAATCCGGTGACGATCGGGCCAGACTCTTGTTGGACTCCCATGCCCTGCAGAGAAAAAAAGAAAGAGGGTTAGAGTTTTTTTAAAAAAAAAAGTGATAAAATGAATTTTGTTTTAAGAATTTTGGGCCTTAAATAGCCTTCCAAAACGACGCCGTTTTGGGGCTGGCCTTAAACGCCCGAAACGACGTCGTTTTACCCTTAGTCTGACCCGTTCTAGCTTAGGATCTGCGTTTTTAAATGAAAGGGCTAATTGCACTTTTAGCCCTTTCGCTTTTTTATTACTTTGCAATTAAGTTTTTTGGTTTTCAATTCGCGCCCTGTAGTTTACTGCATGTTTCAATTTAGTCCTCATGGTAACTGCGTCGTTTTGGAAAGCGGGAGTATTTTCCCTTTTGCCCCCTCCAGTTCCTTCGCGCGTGTAAATAGGTCCCTCGATTGTTTTTTGTTATTTTCGAATTGGCCCAAAACTTTTGTTCTAAATTTGATTTAGCCCCTTTTTTTATTTTTTGCTATTTTGCTTAATTTTAAATGTTACTGATTTTTTTAAATTACTAATATCATTGTTATTATCATTATTATTACTATTAAATCTTTAATTTTGTATTATTATTACTACCATCATCGTATATCTTTTTTTTATTTTTAATACTTTTATTTTATTATATTATCCTTACTTATATATATATATATATATATATCGTATTATTGTGTGTGTGCGCTTTTCTAATTTTAGATTATTGGCTATTTTATCATTAATATTATTATTATTTATTTATTATATACTTATTATTGTTATTATCTACTTAGTTATACCCTTTTTTTACATTTTCAAACTTAATTATTATCTTATCGTTATTGACATTATTATTTAATTCCTATTATTATGATTTACCTTATTATTATTATTTTATTATTACTATTATTATTATTCATATTAATGAACTTTTATCATTATTTCTATTTTTATTATTATTACATAGCTTTATATATTGAATTAAAATTTATCTTACGTATATATTCATCTTGTTCATTTTATTTTCAATTTCATTTTATTAATGCATTTATCTTGTCATGCATGTAGCACCATATTCTCTCATTTTACTACATGCCACATTAACCTTTACCCGATACACCAAGTTTTAAAATAATCGATATTTCGTATTAAAAATTAGAGAAAATCGTGCCCTAACTTACTGGGTTCTAATTCTTCTCACTCAATCTGAATAATGGAATATCCCTTTTAAATCGCAATACAAGTTTTGAATAAAATACTTGTTCTCGGAGATTCGAAATGTTGTGCCCTAACTTACTAGCCATGACATCTTGTTACCTCGAGACGAGTTTTTTTTGTAAATAAAAGCGATATTCTATATTTGGAATTTTGAGAAATCGAGCCCTAACTTACTGAGTTCCGGTTTCTCATTTGACAAATGACGGAATATCCTCCTCAAACTTAAATCCGAGTTTTAAAGTCAAAAGACAAGCTCAGTTTCGGGAACCCAAAGTGTCGTACCCTAACTTATTGGGTATGACATTTTATCTCTTCGAAATAAGAGGGTCTTATCATCCATTTTGATTTGCTCAAGTTTTAAAAATAAAAGAGGATTGTCTTTTCAAATCTTTTCAAATTTTCGACATTAAGACCTTAGATAATCAATTAGGTACCAATTTTAGGCGTATCGAGGGTGCTAACCCTTCCTCGTGCGTAATCGACTCCCGAACCCGTTTTCTGGATTTTGTAGACCAAAATTGTTGTTTTGACAAATCAAATTGTTTATTAAAAACAACCACTCTTCAAGGTGATCCGATCACACCTCATCAAAAAGGATCGGTGGCGACTCCCTTTTTTATTTTCATATTTTTTAAAAATCAAAGTCTATCCCGTTTTTTTTAAATGGTTATGACAGCACTAATTGATTTTTGCCCAAAAGTTTCAACTTCTGCTAGGGTTTTCTTCTTTAGTTTCGGTTGTTAAATGAAGAAGATGATGAAAATCATCTTCTCTTCCACTTTCTTATTTATATACTATTTTTTTCTTAATTAAACTAGTTTAAATTAGTGAATTTATAATAATTTTCTTAATCGATCATTCTTTGCTATATCATCCACTATTCCATATTTAATATGGTTTTTTTTCTATTTTAGACCTTTGGTTAATTGTAACTTAAGTTCTCAATTCATTTTCTAATTAAAGATCTATACTGATTGGATAGTCCCTCGACACTAATTAAACACTAATTCGGCTAAATTACTTCTCCAAAATTTAATTCACCTATATAATAACTCCTTAAATATATTTATTTAATATTTACGGACTCGTTTTACTAAAACAAGATCCTAAAACCACGTATTCTGACACCACTGGAAACTGGGTCGTTATAATAATTGATCTGTTAAAAGAAATGAAAAAAAGTTAAATTTAGACTTAAGGGTAAAAAAAACTCTCAGAAAAAAATAAAAAAAAAAAATCAATTGAGCCCTTATAAAAAAGTGCACCCAATTGATCCCTTAGTAATTCCAAAAAATCAATTGGCCCCTTTCGTTATCGAAAATTGTCACTTGACCGGTTTAACCATTAACCATTAACCTACAATTTTTGACCTATTCCACTGCTGGTCAGTGGCAATAGGATGGTGGCTTAAATCATGTTCCCTACTGGTTAGGGAGCCAAGATTCGCCTTTGATCTTGCCCCACTACTGGTTAGGGTGACAAGATTTACAATTTTTGACCTATTCCACTGTTGGTCAGGGACATAGGACGATGGCCTAAATCACGTTCCCTACTGGTTAGGGAGCCGAGATTCGCCTTCGATCTTGCCCCACTACTGGTTAGGGCAACGAGATCTACAATTTTTGACCCATCCTACTGCTGGTCAGTGGCAATAAGATGGTGGCCTGAATCATATTCCCTACTGGTTAGGGAGCCAAGATTTGCCTTCGATCTTGCCTCACTCTTGGTTAGGCGACAAGATCTATAATTTTGACCTATTCCACTTCACCGGTGGGTGGCAATAGGACAGTGGCCTAAATCATGTTCCCTCTTGGTTAGGGAGCCAAGATTTGCCTTCGATCTTGCCCCACTACTGGTTAGGGCGACAAGATCTACAATTTTTGACCTATTCCACTGCTGGTTAGTGGCAATAGGACGATGGCCTAAATCATGTTCCCTACTGGTTAGGGAGCCAAAATTTGCCTTCGATCTTGCCCCACTACTAGTTAGGGCGACAAGATCTATAATTTTTGACCCATTCCACTGCTGGTCAGTAGCAATAGGGTAATCAACCTATTCCACTACTGGTCAGTGGCAATAGGACAATCCTCAACCTATTCCACTGCCGATCAGTGACAATAGGATGGTCTTCAACCTATTCCATTGCTGGTCAGTGGCAATAGGATGGTGGCTTCACCAGTGTTGCTACACCGTCCTCTGGGGACATATCCTGTAGACTCAATTTTATATGCTTGTGTTTATGCCAATGATGCGGATGCTGTGATCGGAATGACTCAAATGCTCCTAACTACGTGTGATATGGATGACATTTACATGAATGCAAAATGTCATGAGAATGATGATTTTTCATTAAGATGCAATGATTGTAATAAATCGAATGCTCCTAACTAAATGATACTATGGAGGACATTTGCATGAATGCAGGATGTCATGAGAGTGATCTCTTTTTTAAAAGCTTAGGGCTGTAATTGCTCGTTCGCTCGTCAAGGTCATGGCACAGCGCAATATCTCGTCTGATATCTTTGACAGAGAATATGGGGAAATAGCTATGATTTTAGACTCCTCTTCCTCGAACGTTTTTGATCCCTAAGTGTGTGGTTCTAGACAACAGTCCTGTTTCAGGTTCCTTCGCTGTTTAGAGGCTTTCGGAGTAATAGGTGAGACTCCTTTTATGAAAGCATTATGTGACCATGGGTCGTTATTTCAATTGCAAACAACTTAAAGATTTAAAATAACAATGGAATTTATGAAGAATGGAATTGGATTAAATCAACAAAAGTAAACATTATTGGAATACAAAAAATGGGTAAAAAAAGTAGGTGCCCAGGATATTGCGACTGAGTTTCACCAACCGAATCCTTAGAAGATCATTTTGAGTGAGCAGACGTTGGGAGATCTGCAGATTGCTTTGTAGATGTTTTGAGGTGTAACATTCCTCCTTTTCTAATTATGGGAGAATAAAATTGTCACATACCCTCTTTCGTGCAAATTTGAGCCATTTTATCGGTTTTCGACTCAAAGCTCCTTTGGTCTCAAAGCGCCTTTACGGGTTTTCGCTTCGGCCTCTCCGATTTTTTTTTTTAGATTTTTTAGGTCTTAAAGCGCCCTTTGCGGGTTTTCACTTTAGCCTTTCCCTTCTTCAAGCATAATACTTCTTAACTAAATCTGAATTTATGGGGTTGGATAGATTTTTCCCGTCCATCTCGGCCAGAATTAGGGCCCCTCCAGAGAAAGCCTTTTTCACCACATAAGGTCCTTCCCAATTTGGCATCCATTTCCCTCTAAAATCCTTTTGTATGGGGAGGATCTTTTTCAAAACCAAGTCTCCCTCGTGGAATTCTCTTGGACGCACTTTTTTGTTGTATGCTTGCATCATTCGCTTTTGGTACATCTGACCATGACGGATAGCTTTCAGTCTCTTTTCTTCGATCAGATTCAACTGATCATATCGAACTTGGATCCACTCTGCTTCATCCAATTTCAGTTCGGACAATACTCGAAAGGACAGAATTTCAACTTCAATGGGTAAAACCGCCTCCATCCCGTAAACCAATGAGAAAGGAGTTGCCCCGGTGGAGGTTCTGACTGACGTTCGATAGGCGAAAAGGGCAAATGGTAACTTATCGTGCCAATCTTTGTAAGTCTCAGTCATCTTCCCTACTATCCTCTTGATGTTCTTATTAGCTGCTTCTACTGCACCGTTCATCTTTGGGCGATATGGTCACGAATTGTGATGTCGATCTTGAATTGCCTACAAACCTGCGATCATGTTGTTGTTCAAGTTTAACGATTATCGATATGATCCTCTCAGGTATTCCATATCGACATATGATTTCCCTTTTTAAGAACTTGCTGACTGTTGATTTTGTCACATTAGCATATGAAGTGGCCTCCACCCATTTAGTGAAGTAATCAATTACCACGAAGATGAACCGATGTCCATTGGAAGCTTTTGGAGAGATTGGTCCAATGACGTCCATGCCCCACATAGAAAAAGGCTATGGGGAGGTCATAACATGTAAAAGTGAGGGCGGTACATGAATCTTGTCCCCATAAATTTGGCACTTATGACATTTCTTAGCATAATCAATGCAATCACTTTCCATGGTAGACCAATAATACCCGAATATCATGATTTGTCTGGCCATTGCGAACCCATTGCCATGTGTTCCACAGACACCCTCATGGACTTCTTCTAGGATTTGCCTAGCCTCGGCGCCATCCACACATCTCAATAGCACTTGATCCTTTCTTCTTTTGTATAGGATTTCTCCGTCTAAGACATAGTCACAAGCTAGTCTTCTCAACGTCCTTTTGTCATTTTCAGTTGCTTGATCGGGGTATTTATGATCTTTCATGTATAGTAGTATATCGTGATACCACGGGTGATCATTTTGCTCCTCTTCTTCCACGCTGTAGCAATGGGCTGGGACCTCATAAATGCTCATTTATATAGGCCTCATATCCTCCTTGTTGTTTGCTCGTACCATAGAAGCTAATGTGGCTAGAGCATCAGCCATCTGATTTTCGTCTCTTGGTAGATAACTGAAAGTGATGTCATCGAACTTTTTGATCAGTTCTTGGACCAATCTTTTGTATTCGACCAACTTGGAATCTCTCGTCTCCCATTCTCCTTTAAGTTGATAAATCACCAGCGCAGAGTCTCCGTATACTTCCAGCACCTTAATCTTGTGTTCTATAGCGGCACGGATACCCATGATGCAAGCTTCATACTCTGCCATTTTGTTTGTACAATCAAAATCCAATTTACAAGTGAATGGGTAATGATCTCCATTTGGGGACACCAGAACAGCCCCAATTCCATTGCCTATAGCATTCGATGCCCCGTCGAAGTTCAGTTTCCAAGGACGACTTTCTTGGGTACCTTCTTCAGTGGTTGCTACGTACATTAGGTCTTCATTAGGGAAATCGAAGTCCAAAGGCTCGAATCGCCGAGCTCTCATCGCCGTAAAATCTGCTATTGCACTTCCTTTTATCACATTTTGGTTTACATAAACTATGTCAAACTCAGAAAGTAAAATTTGCCATCGGGCCATCCGTCCATTCAAAGTAGTTGACTCCATTAGGTATTTCAGTGGGTCTAGCTTCGATATGAGCCAGGTCGTATGATACAACATGTACTGCCTCAGTCTCCAAGTTGTCCAGACCAAGGCACAACATAGTTTCTCAATTGGTGAGTACCTTGTTTCACACTCAGTGAACTTTTTACTAAGGTAGTATATTGCCTTTTCTTTCTTTCTTGAGTCATCGTGCTGGCCGAGCACACATCCCATTGAATTATCAAGTACCGTCAAATAGAGGATTAAAGGCTTCTCTGGATTTGGCGGTGTCAATACCGGAGGATTGGACAGGTATTGCTTTACCTTGTCGAAGGTCTTCTGACATTCCTCGTCCCACACACCTGGATTGTGTTTTTTAAGAAGACGAAATATGGGGTCACATTTCTTAGTCAGCTGTGAAATGAACCGAGCAATGTAATTTAATCTTCCTAAGAAACCTCGAACTTCTTTTTGCGTGCGAGGCGGAGGCAATTCTTGTATAGCCTTAACTTTGTCTGGGTCAACCTCAATCCCCTTTTCGCTGACTATAAATCCTAGCAGTTTGCCTGACCTAGCTCCAAAGGTACACTTTGCCGGGTTAAGCTTCAGTTGGACTTTCCTCAACCTCAAAAATAATCTCCTTAAGACTTGGACGTGCTCCTTTTCAGTTCGAGACTTGGCGATCATATCGTCAACATAAACTTCAATTTCTTTATGTATCATGTCATGGAATAGGGTTACCATGGCTCTCTGATATGTTGCTCCAGCATTCTTCAGCCCAAATGGCATTACCTTATAGCAAAAGGTTCCCCACATGGTTATGAACGTGGTTTTATCCATGTCTTCAGGAAGCATCTTTATCTAGTTGTATCCTGAGAAGCCATCCATGAATGAGAACAATGAATAACCCGCCGTATTATCCACTAGGGTGTCGATATGAGGTAACGAAAAATTGTCTTTCGGGCTAGCCTTGTTTAGATCCATGTAGTCTACACACATTCGTACTTTCCTATCTTTCTTAGGGACGGGGACGATATTGGCTACCCATTCCGAGTACTTAACCACTTGCAAGAAACCTGCGTCAAATTGCTTCTTGACCTCCTCTTTTATTTTCAGTAAAACGTCTGGCCTCATCCTCCGAAGTTTCTGTTGGACTGGCTTGTATTCTTCTTTTATGTGCAAACGGTGTACCACGATATTAGTGCTTAACCCGGGCATGTCTTGATATGACCATGCGAAGACATCCTTGAATTCTTGGAGTAGCTCGATGAGGTCTCGCCTTGTCTCTATGGTGATACCGGCTCCAATCTTCACTTCTTTCTTTTCTTGTCCATCTCCTAGGTTCACTATTTCCACTAACTCTTTGTGAGGTACGATTTTTTTCCTCTTGTTCTACCATCCTTAACAGTTCAGGAGATAAGTCACGGCCTTGGTCATCTCCAAAATCCTGAAAATCTTCCGTACCCATATCTTGCTCAAAAGGACATTCTGAGTCATTGGTAGCGTTACTCAAATCATTGATATTTGGGGACCTGTTATGGAGATGAATAAAGGCTCATAGAATCACAGAATCTAGGCATGCTTATTGGTATCATAAATGAAGAATAGAAATGTTTAGAAGAATATCTAAAGAAAGAATAATGATAATGAATGAAATGAACATAAAAGAAAATTTGCTCAAAAGATGGCGGAGATGTATTTCATTGAAAATAACGATGCCTTATAAAAAATCATGCTTCACAAAAGGGACTCTTATTGCTTCTAGACTTAAAGCAACAAGTGTGTTTCGAGTATTACTCTGAATGAGTTCTAAAAGCTACAGGAATCTCCTCCGCAGTCCAGTTGTTTAGAACGCTGCCTGGCTCATAGGGGCGGATGCCATTCTGATTTTCTTCCTCAATTTTCCCCTCAGATATAGCGTTGACATGCACGATTTCTTCATTTTGCGTTCCTCGTCCCGGATGGATAACCCCTCCTGATATAAAGGTCTCACGAATTTGAGGAATTATCATCGGTTCCCATTTAATCTCATCTCCACCCAAACGCACTTTCCTTCTTTCTTGCTTCTTTTCTAACTCTTTCTTCTTTTGTTTTGCGTTCAGCTTGAATCCTAAACCAAAGAGGTCTCTTTTTTCTTTTAATCTCGGGACTTCGATTCCTCCTTAGAGATACCTTTCCAGTCCCTTTTCGGGTACGGCTCTGTTTTCGACCATTAATTGTAAGCCTATTTTTGTGGTTTTGGATAATTGAGGCACTGGAATCTTGTTTCCCTCGATGACGAATGTTGCGTTGATGAATTCCAAAGAGCGGAAGGAACATCAGTCGTTTCGTCATTTGCTTCTAAATATGGTGCACTGTTGGTTACTGTTGCGATGATGTCTTCTTCAGCATTTATTGTTACCAAACGGCCTTCTGTGACTAATTTCAATTTTTGGTGCAACGATGAGGGGACTGCTCCCACTGAGTGTATCCAAGGCCTCCCCAACAAACAGTTATATGACGGCCTGATATCCATTACTATGAAATCCACTTCATATGTACCTGGGCCGATTAAAAGAGGTACTTTGATCCTCCCCATGACTTTCCTTTCAGTTCCATCGAATGCCCTTACTATATTGTAGCAGGCCTTCATGTGAGAGCTATCAATGGGTAACTGATTCAACGTCGATAATGGCAAGACATTGAGTACCGATTTGTTATCGACTAATACCCCTGGTAGTGTGTATCCTTTGTTGTGTAGTAATGTGGAGGGCCTTGATGGAACCCATACCTCCCAGCGGAATCTCGTCATCATTAAAGAAAATGAAGTTATCAGCACTTATATTGCTAATTAGACGATCCAACTTGTTAACGGTGATATCATTAGCAACATAAGTTTCATTCAATACTTTCATCAGTGCGTTGCGGTGCGCTTCTGAGCTCAATAGCAAGTCAAGCACAGATATACGAGCCGACTATTTATGCAGCTACTCCACAACGCTGTATTCACTATGTTTTAAAAACTTCAAGAATTCTTTAGCCTCGTCTTCTTTTACTAGCTCATTTATAGGAGCTTCCTGTTTGGTCGCACTTTCTCTCTTTTCTTCGGCCACCAAGGTTTTCTCTTTTGCAAGCTCGATCTGTGGGTTTGCCATGTCGTAACATCTCCCGTTACGCGTATAGGAGCCTACTTCCTGGTTTCCCTTTGCGGTGCTGGACCAGTCTCCTTTCCCAGGAACCGTCACATCGCAGTTGTAGTTCCAGGAAACCTTTTTGTTATCTTCATATGAAAAGGCCGCGGGTCTTCGAATCACAATCTTCGGAGGCTCCTAGTTTCCTTTCATAGTGCGAGACGAGTCCCCTATTTCAGGAATCGTCAGGTTGCAGTTAGAGTTCTGGGGAACCTCTTTATTGTCTTCATACGAAAAGACTGCCGATTTACGAATCACGATCTTCAGAGTTGTCTTTATCCCAGCTCCATCGTTCTTTGGCCGCGAGATGATGACCAAAGGATAGCTAGTTTTCGAGGCTTTTATTGCTGATTCATCTTTTCACACGCAAATGCTTCTTTCTTTTCGGCCTTCATTAATTTCAAAAAACTCCAACTCTTTATTGTCCATCAGCCTTTGTATCAGAATTCTGAACTCAATACAGTCCTGGATTTCGTGCCCCTCTATGTTATGAAACTCACAGCCTTTTCTTGTTCCTTCATGCTTTCCTACCGGACTTGATATAGCTAATCTCGTCTTCATCATTTCTTTCCATACTCGTTTCATCGGAGTCCTTACTTCGTCAACATCCCTTTTAACTCTCCTTCCGATGTTCTCGCCTATCATATTGACCCCATGATTAGGCAGCAGGTGCCCCGTGCTGGGGGTATCGTCCACTTCTATAACGCCCATCTGGATGAGTCTTTCTACCAGTTTTTTGAAAGTAAGACAGTGCTCTATTGAATGCCCCACAATCCCTGCGTGGTACTCGCACTGTGCGTTCGCGTCATACCACTTAGGGTATGGGGGTTGTAGGGGTTTTAGGTAATGTGGGGAAACAATATGTGCATCGAATAAGTTCTGGTACATTTCCTTGTATGTAACTGGAATTGGCGTGAATTAGATTTTCTCCGTGTTCTGCTTTGTACTGGGTTCCTGCTTAGAGGGACCTTGATGATCGCCGACATGTACTGGGTGATTCTGAGAATAGGCTTCAGATAACCTTTATTTAGGTTATTTACATCGTTCTCTCTTTTCTTTGGGATTGTCTTTCTGGCACTTTCTCCCACTTCTATCTTGCCACATCTGATTGCATTTTCTATCATCTCTCCCGACATCACGATGTCTGAAAAGCTTTTAGTGGCGCCTCCCAGCATATGATTAATGAAAGGAGCTTTCAACGTATTAATAAAGAGCATGGTTATCTCCTTTTCCAAGAGCGGTCGCTGCACTTGTATTGCTACCTCTCTCCATCGCTGGGAATACTGTCTAAAACTTTTGCCCGGCTTTTTTTCCATATTTTAGAGCGTGATTCTATCAGGAGCAATATCAGCTACATGGCCATAATGTTTCATGAAGGCCTATGCCAGGTCCTTCTACGTCTTGATTTGGGTATGACTAAGCTGGTTATACCATTTGGCAGTAGACCCGACCAAACTGTCTTAAAAATAGAGAATCAGCAACTGGTCATTATTAAGGTGCCCAGCCATCTGCCAGCAGAATATTGTGATGTGCGCCTCAGGACAGCTAGTCCCATTATATTTCTCGAACTCTGGTGTTTTGAACTTTGGCGGAAGGACTAAGTCCGGGACCAGACTTAAGTCTTTAGCGTCCATCCCGTAACGATGGTCAGCCGTTTCTATTTCTTTAAACTTTTCTTCTAGCCACTTGCAACGATTCTCAAGTTGCTTTAACAAATCTATTTTTGCCTTGTCCATTTCTGCCAATTCATCAAAATCGGGGACCACAGGGTTAGCTAGACTTTCCCCTGGGTTGGTACCCGAACCAGTCGGGAGGTGGGCTGGTATCGCGGTACCAACCTGATATTGTGGTCTAATAGTAACAGACGTCCTTTGGGGATGCACCTCTGGTGGCACTTGGGTATTAGGCGGGGTAAAACCCGGAGGGTAAACAGGGTCATCATTATCATTTCCCAAACTAGTAGCAACGCCCTTTCCTTTCTCACGTTCATTGGCCAACAATCGCGCCTAACCGATTTATCATGTTACTCGAGATTCCCGTGATCCGTTCTATCATGTCTGTTGTATCTTGATTAATCGTTCTTGCATCTGCTCCTGTATTTCCTTTTGCATTTGTTCTAGTCTTTCCATTCTTTGATCCATGATTTTTGTTTTGCCTCTGATTGTAACGATGTTCCAGGGTCACTGTCATAATTTAAGGTTCATTTGTGAGATTTAATGCACATGATGCAATGTAATGCTAATGCACGAAATGTATGCAAAAAATGCATTAATTCTGATTCAATTTCCTTTTAGAATAACTTTTCTAGAAAATAAGTTTCTTTACATAAAATGGATTACATATAAGGCCTAGCCCTAATACTTAAGGCCTTGACTTCCTCAAGAAGCCCAGCTAACTCTTGACCTTGCTCTGGCTTTGATTCGTAAAATAAACCTAGTACATCAGCTCGGACTGCTAAGGTTTGTAAGTGATCCGTCATCTCTCGCACTTGAGCCATGGCTTCCCCCATAATGTAATCTCGATCTCTGACTTGATTCTGAGAGTAATGAAGTTGCTGCTTCCAATGCTCCTCATTGACTTCAAGGAGCTCTACCCGTAGCTCACAACCATGTAAAGTAGATTCTAGCTCTTCGATTCTTGCTTTCATTTCTTCAATTTTACTCAGACTAGTCTTTAATTCGACTACAGAGTTACGGCTACGATACTGATACAATAATCTTTCCGATTCATCACCCGAGCCTTTAATTCCTCTTTCTCGTTCTGAGTTTCTACCAAACTCCTTTTCAGAGTAGCTTCTCGAACTTGAGTATCTCGGAGTTCCCTTTCCCATTGACTGGCTCTATATTTTTCCTCTTTAAGTTCTTGATGCCATTGCTCTGACATTTTTCCTAATCCAGCAATTTTCATTGACCTTCGCAGCTTCTTATAGTCCGTTTTCAAACTGTCCAAATCTTCCTCAAATTTTATTTTTCCCTTTCTCGACTTTTTGACTTTCGACTTCACGAATGTCAACATCCAATCCTAATTGCATTTTCTCTTCTTCTAATTGTTCTATCCTTTTCCCTAATTCCACATTCTTTTTCTCAAAATCCTGTTTGATGATTTCGAGCTCCGACGGGATTACCTGCAGGTGCTCTTCCACTGATCGGGCGTTTTCTTGGCCTGATGTGGGGATGTTGTCGTTGATTCTCTGACTCCACCATCGGTCATATTCGAGGGTTATCATCGGGTTAGTGGCAAACCTTTTCATTCTGTGAGTCCGATTCCAAGCACTCGCTATTTCACAAACTCTCTTCTTACAATTGTCTCCTTTATACTCAAACTCGTACTGAATTAGACCTTATGTTACAGGTATAAACTGCCTCAATCTGTACTGTCTCAACACAAGGAGAGGAGCATATCCGACAGCTTCCCATATTCCCAGTAGAGGAACCCAGTCAAAATCTCCACACCGATATAAGATCTCATCAGGAATCATTAAAGGAGCTTTCTATTCTACGTCTTCTTCTTGCAGGTTTTACAGAATCATCATCCATTTTTCTTCTATAAGATCGTCTCGCCTTGGCGTGGTTGCTAATTCTTTTAGCAGGGAATAGTCCTCGGAGAAGATTTGACACGATGCCTTTTTCGCTTTCCAAAAGTGACTATTGAACCATGCTAGTAAGAGCTGTGCACAATCGGTGAATCTTCCTTCGCCCGCTCTTCGACACGCGCTTAGGGACCTGAAAGTTTTGGCCAGAATTACAGGAACGGGTGTGACTCTTCTATCCAATCTGTCGAATAAGTCTGAGACCGCCTCGTCTACATGCCCTAGAGCTTTGGGGAAAATAACCAGTCCATAAATGCTCAAGGCAAAAATGTCAACCCTTTTCTTCACGTCAGGATGCGCTATGATCAAATCCCTTAAATTTCTCTAAGGGATGCACTTACAATCTCCTTCTTGTTTTATCCGAGCTGCAACCCACTGCTCGCTTATTCCCGTAATATTCATCAGCTTTTTTTAATAATGTGGGGACATTAACAGGTCTTGCATAAACTTTGTCAATTTGAATTTTTGGGCAACGGAGTAAAGTTGTGTATTCTTCTATAGTAGGCATCAGGTCCGCTTTCCCGAAAGTAAAACAACTATAAGCAGGATTCCAAAATTGGGCTATAGCTCAGAATAAGTGATGGTCTACCTTGATGTCGAGCAGATAAGGCAGATCACCGTAATGACAGTAGAATAGTTGCTTGATTTTGTCGTCCCATTGACTCCATATCTCTTTCATCTCTTGAAGATTATTTTGAGTTACACTGATACGTGTGAAGTCCCATAATTCTGAGATGTGCCCTTCTGTAAGACTATCACCTTTTTCTTGTTGCACTGTCTTGGCCCATATTCGGACGGCCGTATTGTCCTCCACTCTATCAAGAAACCCCCTTTCCATGACAAGCTATCTATTTAGCAATTGAATGTGAATCAACACCTTTATTTGATAAAGATGCCATGCAAAAATAAAAATGAAGCAAATCAGTATTTCATACACAGCAAGCAAAGAATAAAAATACCTAATCTAGTAACCACTAGGGTTTGGCATGGCTCTACCAAGGGTGGGTTCTTAGGGCTTACTATATGAGGTTCAGTTCTAGAGAAGGGTACCCGAACCAGCAGATTCCTCGATCCTCACCCATTATAGGCTCATATGGACCGAGTTCAGTTCAGGGGAATACATTTCCCTATGGCTGCACGGAGATGAAAATCTCACGAAGACATAGGTACGGATGTATCCCAAAAGCGATCCACTATCCTGCACGGAGGTGAAAACCTCATGAAGGAGTAGCTTCTCACTCCAACTTAAAGGTGTGACTACAACGGTCATGCAATGCAATGCCGAAATTAAAACAACATGCAATAAAAAGATCGTAATTTTCAAATCGAACTTTCAAAATTCGACAAAAGATAGAAAATAATAAATTTATGGCTTGACTTTCTAAATCAGTCCCTAGTGGAGTCGCCAAGCTGTCGTAACCATTTTTTTGAAAAAGGAAAAAGGGTTCGACTTTGGTTGTTAAAAAAAAAGACAGGGAGTCGCCACCAATCCTTTTTTATTGAGGTGTGATCGGGTCACCTCGTAAAACGGTTATTTTTAATAAACGGTTTGATTTATCAAAACAATTATTTTGGTCTACGAAATCCAAAAAACGAGTTCGGAAGTCGGTTACGCACGAGGAAGGGTTGGCACCCTCAATACGCCCAAAATGGTACCAAAATGATTAATTAGTGTCTTAATGTCGGAAGTTTGAAAAGGTTTTTAAGCTACGGATCCTTTAAAAGGTATTAGGATATTTGAGATTTCTTTGTTCCGAGAGGGTACAAACATCACATCCAAAGACGTTAGGACATGATATTCTACACCTTCGTAATCAAAGCTATCTCATGATTTTACTGAAGTTTATCAAAAGGATGTTTAGTTATTTAGTCAAATGGAAAATCGCAACTCAAAGACGTTAGGGCACTATTCCCCGAATTCCCAAATACAGAACATTGCCTTTATTTTAAAACCTTTAAATGGAGTGTAGTAATTTTACAAAATGCATCGTATCGTATTAATTTAAAGAAAAGGCTCGAGTCAAAACTTGAGATTTCTTTGTCCCGAAAAGATATAAACATCACATCCAGCACGTTAGGACACGATATTTTAATATCTCGTAATCAAAGTCGTCTCGTGATTCGCAAAACTTCGTAAAAAGGATGTTAAGTATTTAGTCAAACAGAAAATCGCAACCCAAAGACGTTAGGGCACTATTTCCTAATTTCTAAATATGAAACAATGCCTTTATTCTAAAACCTTTAAATGAAATATGATGATTTTCAAAATATATTTTGTTTAGTAATAATATGAAATTAAGAAAAAATGAACGTAGATATAAATATAAAAATATAAGAGTATTAATAATAATAATAATATGATAGTGATATAAAACAATGATAATACTATACTAATATGAATAATACATATATATAATATTAGTGGTAAAATAGAATAATAAAATTATAGTGATGAAAATTAAATAATAAAACAATAAAATATAAGATAATGGTAATAATGTGAAAATAATAATATAAATGATAACCAAGTGAAAATAAAAATAATGCCTTAATACTAACCTATAATAAAACAATAATAATAATAAAATTGAGAATAATATTAGTGATAGTAAAAATATATAATAATAATAATAACAAACGTATAAATAATAATAATAATAATAGCAAAGTGATAATAATAATAATAATAATAATAATAATAATAATAATAATAATAATAATAATATATAATAATAATAGTAATAATTTTAGCTAAGTTAAAAAATAGTGAAAACAATAAAAGGACTAAATTAAATTAAAAGTAAAATTTGGGCAAATTTAAAATAAAAGAAAGATTAGGGACCTATTTACACGCGCGAAAGGACTGGGGGGACCAAAGCGGCAATAAACCCCTTCGGTCAAAACGCGCCGCAGCACTAGGGACTAAATTGCGAACCGAAATAAATTGTGGGGTCAAATTTGAAAATAATAAAAACTTAATTAAAAAAGGTCAAAAAAGTGGGAGGGCCATTTGCGCGATTAGACCCAAAAACAAAAACACACGGATCTTCTGGTCGGGTCGGGTCAACACGCGGATATGGGGGCAAAACGACGTCGTTTTGGGGTTAAAAGCCGACCCCAAAACGACGTCGTTTTGAGGGGCTATATAAAGCCCTAAACCCAGAAAAAAATCATTTGAGCTGCTTTTTTAAAAAAAAATTCTCTTTTCCTTGTTTTTCTCTGCAGAGGGGGGAATCCGGTAGGATTTCGACCGGTCGTCGTCGCGTTGTTGTTGTTCTTGCCACGCATTACCAGTGGCCTAAGTTCAAAAGAGGTAAAATTTTGTATTTTTTATTCCTTTTTAATATCCTTTAATAATATGTATACATATATGTCGAGAAAAGGAATGCTTCAAAATAAAAAAGGGAGAGAAAATCACCTTTTTTCGCCTCTGTTTTAGGTTTTTAGTCGATTTTTAGGGTTCTTTTGCTTTCTTGTGCTGGTGCTAAATCTGTCTGTTATATCTTTGATTCTATTCTTTGTTTAAATTTTTATGCTCTATTGATCAAAAGAAAAAAAAAAGATCCTCTGTACAGTTTTCGATTGGCCTTTTATAGCCACTGTTTTACAATTTAATAAATGTTATGTCCTTTCCCATTTATTGCTTGCAGGTATTCGGTGCAATTGGAGGAGTTGGTGGTGCTCTTGCAATGGCGGTGGCGATGGCGAAGGGCGGTGGATGGGATGAAAACGGATAAGGGCTTAAGATCGGCAAGTGGCCCTAAAGGCGTACTAGGGCTTCTGTTTTGTTCTTTTCTGATTAGGGTTAATTTGGTGTATGGGCTAATCGGGCCTGGTTAGTTTGGGTTTAATTGTTTTGGGCTCTTGATTTTGGGTAACAATTTGGGTTTTATTTGGGTTTTTAGTGTTTGTAGAATGGGCCGGGCAGAATTGGGCTTGTACACTTACTACAAAATTTATAGCCTTCTCAATAAGGTCCTATTTGGTGTTCTCATGCTAACACCCCTTTTTAAAAGTTGTTCATCTAACAACTAAGACTCAAGTTCTTCCATAAAAATGCAGCAATTAACTAAGGCAGCTCTCATGGTAGAACTTTATACCTTTCACAACATTGTACAATAGTCCCCTCATTTGAAAGCTTAAGCTCTAGGGGTCTCAAAAGTACAATTATTTTCAAGAAAAGTTCACTAGAACACTTACTTGAATAGATGAAAGCTTGCTGAAATTTTTGAAGGTTCTACCCCTTATTTGCTGCCAATTTTCGGTGGAAGATGATAGGAGAAAAGATGATAACTTTTCTCTCCTTATTTTATTAATAGAAGTCAAATTAGTCCACCTACTACTACTAACTTTGACTAAAATTGACAATCTTGTCTCCCATACTCTCTTATGGCCGGCCAAGCCTCTTCCAAAGGCTAATTTGCCTTTTAAAGACCCCCAATTAACAAACCATAGCCATTTGGTACTTTTAGCATATAGAATGGAACTTTCGCACTTTATGCGATTTAGTCCTTTTTCGCGATTGAGCATAAAATCGCTAAAATTAAAGTACCAAAATTTTAATGCTCACATGCTATCATGTTCTAACTCATAATATATCATGAAAATAATTTCTCAGGTTTCAGATTAGTGATCCCGAGATCACTATTTCGACTAGCCCCTAAGTCGGCTGTTACAATGTTAGCAAGAAAATAATTATTTTCAAAAATATTCTTTTCCAATTTGTTTTAAAAAATCAAAAAATAAAATATTTTTCAAAAAATAATTGAAATGTATATATAGAATGAATCTAGATAAATGGTTGTCCAAATTTAAATGAATCGGACAAATAATTATCTAAATTTTTTTAGATGAATACAAAATTAAAAGAAAATTCAAAATTATAAAAATATATTAAAATATATATAAATTATATATATATATATATATATATATATTTAAGTTTCAAATATGCAAAAACTCAAAGTGTAATTATTATTTCTTAAAAATTCTAAATACATATATAAATTCATATTAAATATACTTGCTTTGTACAGAAATATGTACCTTTTACTTTTTTGTCTTATAGGGGTTGAACTATTTAAAGTATTCATTCACAGTAGATGTGCTCATGGGCCGGGTCAGATACAACCGAAATTTTAGTCATATTTGTTAAGTTTCAGTTCTGTGCGACTCAAAAAATAAGCCTAAAATTTTATCTATTTTTAGCTCGGATAAAAATGTTAAAACTTGGGCCCAACCCAGCCCATTTTAATTTTTTATATTACTTTTTAATATATATTTTTAAAAATATTTAATACATTAAAAATGCTAAAATATTAAAAAAATATTTCGAACAAATTGAAAATAAATTTTAAAAATATTTATACTTAAATAACACTAAGATAAGTGTAGTTTAAAAAGCAAATGCCTCTAAAATAGTAACAAAGTTAATAAAATAAGAGTTTTACAATAACAACAAAATAATATCAACATAATAATAAAAAATAACAAGAAAATAGTAAAAGAATAATAATAAAAAACAACAAAACTACAAAAAAATTAAACATATTTGGGCATGAGCCAAAAAGGCCTTACCCCAATCCTGATCTATTTTCTAAACGAACTTTAATTTTATTTTAAATTTATTTTTAAAATTTTTATTTTTATTTAAATCTTTTTATTTTTCGAGCCACTGTAATTGTGACACTTCTAAATCATTTATGTGGAGCGTGCTAAATTTCTAATCTTTAGGAGCGAAGAGTAGGATAACATGACAGGTGTGCTCGTGAATTTTTTCAACTATCTATAATTTTCCTCTAAATAATTTTTTCATCAAATTAGCCTATTTTATGTTCAGTTTAAAGCATGGCTTGTAGATAAAGCTCCTGAAGCTTTGAGATGCCAGAAGTTGCTAGTAAGATATACAAATGTGCAAAACTCAAAAATAATTATTATTTATTAAAATTTAAAATTATATAAAATCATCTTGAGCATATGTATATTCAATATGAATTTTTAATAAATAATATTTTTGAATTTTTCACGTTTGAAAATTTTATATATTTTTAGAATTTTTTAATAATTTTTGAAGTTTTTAGTTTTGCACTCATCCAATATGAATTTGGATAACCATTTGTCCAGATTTATTCTATATGCATATTTTATTTTTTAAAAATATCTTTTTCAATTTTGGTGGTTTCCGTTAATCATGTCAACAAGATTAATAGTCAAATCGATTAACTAATAACTTCCGTTAATAGAAAGAATCAGTTGATTTTTTAAGATTATTAAAGACTCAATTAAGTGTACTTTTTCATAATAGTTCAATTGAACTTTTAATTTCTTAATAAAGACATTTTTTATCCTTAAGCCTTAAATTTATTGCTTAATAATAACATTACAACAAAGAATATATATAGCATGCATATTACACACATCGACAATAATAATCAATAAAAACAACAATAATATACATACTATGCCTCTCAAGTATTACGGTGTTGTCCCTGCAATATCATCAAGCTCTCCAATTTTGTTTTTAAATCTTTCAATCTTAGCTTTCATGGCTTCTATCTCTTCATTACTTGCGGCTGGTTGTGAAGAACTAGGTCCATGATAAGAGAAAGTAGGAATGGCTCCCACGCAACCATCGTGCCCTTTTTGTTGTGGTCCTTTAACTTGAGAAAACATTAGGTCCATTCTTTACATTTTTTGGGTCCTAAGTAAATTAATAATTTGGGGTTTTGAGTCCTTAAAAGTTAGAGAAAAATTTTTAAATCCCTTAAAAATTGATAGAATAAAAAATTTGAACCCGTAAAAAAAAAAAAAAAAAACCTTTTCAACCTTTGTCCCTGAATGACGACACTTCTAAACAACTCCAGAGGAAAACACAATATTGTTTCATTTATCTTTTGTTGAAAGGGTTCCTAAAATATAAAAGTTAAACATGCAATTGAATAACTATATTAATATGACATTATAATGATAAATATAAAGCTTCAATGGAGTATAAGGAAATATCACAACAATTTATATATGTCTTCACATTCATAATATTGCCATCTTTGCGAGTACGAGTTTTAATATAGATATCAGCTGACGTGGATGGCGACATTAAGAAAAAATTTCCATAAAACTAAAATCAAAAAACACATAAGATGAAAATAAGAAAAAAGAAAAATAGAGACGGTGTTGAGCAATCCTATCATAAAATTTTGTTCATCCGATTTTGATCTATTTGTTTCACTTTGGCTCTATGTATAGAAATAAAAAATAAGAAAATATAATATTATACTTTTATTTCTTCAAGAAAGTACATCATTGTTTAGATAGAATGAATAATATGGTAGATGTTTTTGGGCCTTGATAAAAGATATAATAAAATGTACAGATATCCGTCAGTACAGTTTTGTGTGGGTATAGTTATTTTGTAATTAATCGGTAACTATCTTTTCTTTTATTTTTACACATATCATAATTTCATTAAATCTTTTACTAAGCCTTTTAATCTACCAAAATTAAAAAAGAAAGGAAAGGAGGAAGTAGATGAGTGGAGTTGATGCTATTTTTTAATCTTGATAACTAGTCAATACTATGTGTGTTGTAATAAAATTAAAATAATGGGTTTGAGTGTTTTGATCTATACTTGACGTTATTGTTTAAATGGTTAGCAAGATTAAAAGGAAAGGTAATGACTTATTTTAATTAAAATTAAGGTTGTAGCGACCTAAAATTTGATTGGGCGCTAATTGAGAAAATTATTAAAATTTGAAAATGAGTTTCAATTTTATTTAAAAAGGAGTCGCCAATCGATCTTTTTTCTAGGTGTGATCGGACACCTAATAAATCCTCTTTTTAAAGAAAAATCATTTTTTTGAATTTTCTTAAAAAGGGCCGAGTTCAAGTCTACGCCAAAATTCCGAGAAAAAATAGGGTTCGAGAATTTACATGAGGAAGGTATTAGCACCTCGCGACGCCCAAAATTGGTATCTCGTTAAACGCGTTGTCTTAATTTTCAAAAATACAAGTTTAATTTAATATTTAATCGTGATCCAATTGAGACACGAATTTTTTTTTTAAAAAAAACGAGAATTTTAAGACTCGAGAAAATTTTTTTAAAACCCGAGAATTTTTGAAAACACTAATTTTTTTAAAACCCAAAATTTTAAAAACACAAAATTTTAGAAATACTGAAAACACGAGAATTTTTTGAAACACGAATTTTTTTGAAAACATGAAATTTTTGAAAACACGAAATTTTTGAAAACACGGAAATTTTAAAACACAAGAAATTTTTTTTTAAAAAAAAACATGAAATTTTTGAAAACTCGAAAATTTTGAAACGCGAAAATTATTTATTTTTAAAACACTAATTTTTTTAAAATACGACAACTTTAAAAATACGAGAATTTCTTTTTTTGAAACACGAAATTTTTGAAAATATGAAAATTTTAAAATACGAATTTTTTTTTTGAAAAGACGAAAACTTTTAAAACACGAGAATTTTTGAAATACGAGAATTTTGAAAACACAAGAAATTTTTTTACTCAATACGAAAACTTTGAAAACACGAGAAATTTTTTGAAACAAGAAGTTTTTTTTTGAAAACACAAAATTTTTAAAAACACGAGAATTTTAAAACACGAGAATTTTTAAAAACACAGAAATTTTAAAACACGGAATTTTTGAAAACACGAAATTTTTTTTTAAAACACGAGAATTTTGAAAAACACGAAAAATTTTCAAAATACGAATTTTTTTTACACGAGAATTTTTTGAAAATCGAGAATTTTTGAAAACAAGAAATTGTTGAAAATACGAGAATTTTGATAAATTATATATTATCGTGTTATATACATTTTTAAAAAAAAAATAAAAATAAAATTTTGATACTTTGAAAATAACCACAAAAATAACCATTTTATTTTAAAACTCGAAAAATTTTTTTTAGATTTTTTTATTTTAAAAGGTCGTATCGTATTTAACACGAACCGATGATTCACCCAACATAGCGATAAAATCAACGACAAGTGTTAAACCGATTCGTTGCCTTGACAATGAGTTTATTAAAAGTTTAAATTTGATAAATAAAATCACACCATAATACTAATAAAAATAAAAAAATAAGGAAAAAATAAAATTAACATAATACTAATGAAATAATATAAACATATGGCCCAATAAACAAATAAAAGTTAAAATTTTACCAATACCCAAAAATATGGGTCATTGAAATGGGCTTTCAATGGTGTGGGTCAGTCCCACATCGTGGGTCAGCTTCGCTTGAGGGATGGGGTCTTGTTGCTTGGTGGATGGAAATGTTTCTTGGGCTTGGGTATAGCCCACTTGTATGATTTTTTTGGCTGGCTAGTATTTATAATGGACTTGTTTTTTTTTTGTTCTTTTGTTTCTTCAACCCCAATACAAGATGCACGGGAAAAGAGATTGGTGGTGAGGTGACCTAAAAGAGGGAGATCATGTGGCGGTAGTTCTCACTTGGTAGTGGGGTTTTATAGGAAAAGTTTGATTCGACCGTGGTGGAAGAAGAGCTTATTTTGATGTTTTGGAGCCATCACCAAGGAAGAAAAATAAAAGAGAAAACGATGGTTTATGGAAATCGGGTTGGGTACCAAGAGGATGACCAACGGAGTTCTCAAAGCCACGAGAGATCGTTATCAAGGGATTTTTCCTTTTCTTCTTTGATTGCCTAATATTTTGGGCTGATTTTCTTTGAGAATTTTTTTTTTACCGAAAATCCTCTCTTGCTTTGGTGTGATTTTTGCTTTTATGCATCCATTTTTGCCTTTTTCTCTCAGATTTTGGTGTAGTGGTTGAAGGATGGAGTGACTCCCATGGTGGGCGTAAAAGTCTGAGAGTGGGTGCCCCAAATCATGGATTTTGGAGATTTTCCGATGAAGGACCAGATTGCAAACGCAAAGAAAATTGTTGGGCCAAAGTGTAATTTTAAGAAAATAAGGGTAAAAGTATAATTCGAAAAGTTTTGGGGCCAAAATGTAATTTCAAGAAAGTTTAGGGTTAAAATGTAATTTTTAATTTTTTAAATAAATCCATAATTAATCCGACAAAATTTAGTGCTTATAATGCTCTCTTTGCTCATCATGTGAAACAGGATAGAGCAAAGACTTAAAAGCTTAAATTTTGTTCGATGTCCAATATTTATTCTTTATTGAAAATAAAATCGAAAATAGCTCGACATAGACACCTAAGCTCAACTCACTTCTGATTATGAGTTGATCTTTGAAAAACAGAATTGAAAATACCTCAATGTGATTCGAGGCTCAACTCACCTCTCGCAATATGAGTTGATTTTTTTTGAAAACGAAAATTGAAAACTACCTCTGCAGGACCCGAGGCTCAACTCACCTCTCGCAATATGAGTTGAAAACGAAAAAAAATACCTCGGCGTGTGACTCGAGGCTCAACTCACCTCTCGCAATATGAGTTGATTTTTTGAAAACAGAATTGAAAACACCTCAACAGTGATTCGAGGCTCAACTCACCTCTCAATATGAGTTGAGTTTGAAAATGAATTGAAAAATACCTCAAGCAGATCTGAGGCTCAACTCACCTCTCGCAATATGAGTTGATTTTGAAAAATGTAAATTGAAAAATACCTCGTGCAGGACCCGAGGCTCAACTTACCTCTCGCAATATGAGTTGATTTTGACAAACAGAATTGAAAATACCTCAACAGATTCGAGGATCAACTCACCTCTCGCAATATGAGTTGATTCTCAAAACGAAATTGAAAAATACCTCAATGCAGTGACCCGAGGCTCAACCCCCTCTCGCATTATGAGTTGATTTTGAAAATAGAAATTGAAAATACCTCATTGCAGTGACTGAGGCTCAACTCACCTCTCGCAATATGAGTTGATTTTAGAAATTGAAATAATTTTTTTAAAAAGTATCAAAATTTCAAAACATATCATCCGGTGGAACTCGAATGTCTTCCTTGTCCTTGGTCTAGACAACCTATCATCAAAACCTTTGCTTTATTGAATACTCAGATATGTCATGCATGATATTATCATGATATGCACATGTTTGGTCTTAAGTGCTTTTATGCCTACATGATTATGCCATACGATTGGGCTTGTTTTCCAGATATCTCTTTTAGTTACGACTCTCATGATGATGCATTCATTGCTTCGATTCTTGATTTCCCTTTCGTGTTTTGTACCCATCCTCGAGTAATCTGCTTTCTCGTATCACCCTTTTGCCCCTTGTTGAACTTTGTCCTTGCTTTGAGGCTCTTGTACTTACCAAATTCTCATTCTGTAATACTCAACATTCCTTTTGTTTAGAGTATGTCCTTTCACTATTTATCATTTAGACGAACCACACATGAGATGCATGAAAATAGGAAAGTAGGTACGAAAGAATACCTCACATTCATATTTATTCCAAAAGCAATAAGCAAAGAAAATTGACAAGGAAAAGCTCAATAAAGAAAACATTATAAAGAAAGGAAAACAGATTCAATTGTCACAAATGCTCTAGATATTCAACGCATGAACTTCTCCACATTTCTTCATCCCGGATCTCTTCGAGCACGGCTTCTTGTGTAGAAGATTTGAGCTTCGGATCGCTTCAAATATTGTAATCTCGCCTCATGACTTCGCTCAAACCGTCTTGCTCCTTTTGTCCGAACCTCCTTCATTAGGACGCCTTTCGTGTTTTCATCCTAATCTTTTTTGTTTATCAAGACGCCTTTCGAAGTTTTCATCTTGATCTCTTTTTTTTCCTCTTTTTTTTCTTTTTTTTATCAAGACGCCTTTTCGGGTTTTCATCTTGATCTTTTCTTTTTTTTCCTTTTTTATTATTATCAAGACGCCTTTTCGGTTTTCATCTTGATCTTTTTTCTTCTTTTTTTTTTTAGGCATAGTACTTTTCACGGATCTCGAGTTCATGGATTAGGTAACTCCTTCCCATCCATCTCGTTGAGAATCAAAGCTCCGCCAGAGAAAGCCTTCTTTACGACGCACGCCCTTCCCAATTTGGTGCCCATTTTCCTCGAAAATCTTTTTGTATTGGGAGAATCTTTCTCAAGACGAGTTCCTCGAATTCTCTTGGCCGCACCTTCTTATCATGAGCCGTGATCATTCTCTTTCCGTACATCTCGTCCATGATGATTGCCTTCAAACGCTTTTTCTTCGATAAGATTTAGCTGATCATATCGGGCTTGAACCCATTCGATTCTTCTAGTTTCGACTCTATTAAGACTCGTAGAGAGGGATCTCAACTTCAATGGGCGTAATGCCTTCCATTCCATAGACCGTGGAGAAAGGAGTTGCTCAGAGATGTCCGCAGATGACATGTGCGATATGCATACAAAGCGAATGGTAGCTTCGTGCCAATCTTTATATGTCTCGGTCATTTTCCCAATAATCCTCTTAATGTTTTTGTTAGCCGCTTCTATCGCTCCGCTCATCTTTGGGCGATAGGGTGAGGAATTATGATGCTTTATTTGAAACCGCCACACACTTCTTTCATCATCTTGTTGTTTAGCTTTAAAGCGTTATCTCAAATAATTTTTCAGCAAACCGACGACATATGATTTTTTTTAAGAACTCGCAAACTGCAGTCTTCATCACATTAGCAAATGAAGCGGCTTCTACCCATTTTGTGAAGTAATCTATAACCACAAAATGAACCGTGGCCATTAGAAGCTTTTGGAGAAATTGGCCCTATAACATCCATGCCCCACATAGAAAAAGGCCACGGAGAAGTCATGACATGAAGGGCGAAGGGTCGTATGAATTTTATCGCCAGAATTTGACATTTGTGGCACCTTCGTGCGCAGAATTAATGCAAATCACTTTCCATCGTCACCAAGAATAACCGAGTCTCATAATCGCTCGCCATAGTGAAACCATTGGCATGCGCCCCACAAATTCCTTCATGGACATCTTCAAGTATTTTTCGGCTTCAACAGAATCCACGATCTCGTGAGCACTTGATCTTTTCCTCTTTGTACAGATATCCCCATCAAGGACAAATCCCACCGCCATTCTTCTCGATTGTTCTTTGTCATTCTCATTTGCTTGCTCGGATACCTTTGATTCTTGACATATTCTAAGATATCATGGAACCACTACCATCCATCCTCTCTTTTTCAATGCTAAAACAATGTGCAGGACCTCATATATACTCATTTGGAGAGGCATTATTTCCGCTTTCTGCTTGCTTTGAACATTGAAGCTGTGGTGGCCAAGGCATCACCAATTGGTTTTCTTCTCGGGAAGTAGTTAAAAGTCACTTCTTTGAATTCTTTGACCATTCGCCACGAGATCGCGATATTTGACTAATTTAGAATCTCTCACTTCCCAATCTCCACGAATTTGGTAAATCACCAACGCCGAGTCCCCGTGATACTTCTAAGATTTTGATGTTTCGCTCAATAGTCGCCAAGGCCCATGATGCAAGCCTCATATTCGCTACATTATTGGTACGGTAAGAAATTTAATCTGGCAAGGAGTGGATAATAGTTCCTTCCTGTGACACTCAAGATCGCTCCAATCCCATGCCCCAATGCATTCGATGCATCACAAAGCTCATCTTCCATGATTTCTCTTTGACAACTCGCACTTTTTTCTCGCAATACATATCAAATCCTCGTCTGGAAATCAAATCTCAAAGGCTCATATTCTCCGTGGCTCGAGTTGCTAAAAAGTCACTATTGCGCTTCCTTTATCGACTTTTGACTCACATATACAATGTCATACTCGATAGTAGGATCGCCATCGTGCCATTCTTCCCGAAAGTGCAGTGATTCCATCATGTATTTTATTGGGTCCAATTTTGAAATTAACCACGTTGTATGATACAACATATATTGTCTCGAGCCTTCGAACTACCTGCACTAAAGCACAATGTAATTTTTCAATTGACGGGTACTTTGTTTCATATTCAGAAATTTCTTGCCGAGGTAGTAGATCGCCTTTCTTTTCCCCGACTCATCATGTTGCCTCAAAGACGCAACCCATTGAGTTTTCGAACACAGCTAGATACAATATTAACGGTCTTCCGGGAGTTGGCGGTACTAGCACCGGAGGGTTAGACAAATACTGTTTTATCTTGTCAAAAGCCACTTGGCACTCATCGTTCCACTCTCCCGGATTATGTTTTCGAAGGAGTCAAAAAATTGGGTCACACTGGTTGGTAAGTTGAGCAATGAATCGAGCGATGTAGTTCAACCTCCCTAAAAATCCTCTGACTTCTTTTTGTGTACGCGGAGGTGGTAATTCTTGTATGGCTTTTATCTTATCTGGATCAACCTCAATACCTCTCTCACTAACAATGAAGCCGAGTAATTTTCCTGAGGTAGCTCCAAAAGTACACTTAATGGATTAAGCTTCACCGAACTTTTTAGTCTTTCAACAATTTCTTGAGGTTCCCAATATGCTCTCTTTCCGAGATTTGGCAATCATATCATCAACGTACACTTCTATCTCTTTGTGCATCATGTCATGGAATAGCATCACCATTGCCCTCCGATATGTTGCCCCAAAGATTCTTTAATCCGAACGGCATCACCTTGTAGCAAAATGTTCCCCACATTGTTACGAAGGTAGTTTTCCATATCCTGGAGCCATCTTTATCCGATTATAACCCAAAATCCATCCATGAAAGAAAACAATGAATGTTTTGTCGTGTTATCCACCAACGATCGATGTGTGGCAAGGAAAATTATCTTTAGGACTTGCTCGATTCAGATCGCGATAATCCACGCACATTCTGCACTTTACCGCCTTTCTTCTAGATCGGGACTATGTTAGCTACCCATTCGGTATTTGAGACTTGTAAGAAGCCAGCATCAAATTGTTTCTTGACTTCTTCTTTATCTTTAACAAAGATTTCAAGTCTCATTCGCCTTAGCTTCATTGAATGTGTTTGCATTCTGGTTTCGTGGGAGTCTATGGACCACTACATCCTCGTTTCAACCTCGCATGTCTTGATACGACCATGCAAATACATCTTTATACTCACAAAGCAAGGCGATCAAATCATGTTTAGTGTTATCCAAATAGAGGTCCCAATCTTCACTTCTTGCCTCTTTTCTTCATTTCCAAGTTCACTGTCTCAACAGATTCTTGATGGGGTAGGATCTGCTTATCTTCTCGCTCTATCATTCTTTGTAAGTCGAGACGAGACATAATCTTCAAAGATTTTCCTCAACTTCAATTCTCCTAAACAAATAGCTTTTCAAAATCGATTTCGTGACTTGTAACGGATTGTTCATGTCGTTGGTATCTAAGCACCGAAAGGTGAATGGAAAAGAAAACTATAGAGGAGTATCAAAGGATTGGAACCCACAAGTATATGTTATGGCATGATATGAGATATATGTAAGGATAGGCTGTGAGAAGGAGAATAATTATGAAGTTAATGAGAATGAAATGATTATGACAAAATGCATCTCCATTAATGTTCATTTAAATAATAAAGAGCAAATATAAGCTCTTACAAAAGAATCCCACTATTACTTAGGGGCACACAAAAAAGGAGAGTTAACATTGAGCATTACCCTGGAGAGGACTTAGAAACTACAAGAAGATCCACAGCAGTCCAATTGTTCAAAATGAATCCAGGAGGACAAGGGCGATCATTGAAACATCTTTAATTGCATCATCTCCTTTGTCAATAACATTTATACCGACGCTTTGAAGACCCTTTCAATTAATAATAGCGTGCTTCGTGAATTATCTCATACTCGGTACATCATTCCCGCAGATGTAAATGTTTTGACAAAGGAGGATACGCTATGGGCTCCCATCTCAAATCTTGGCCCGAGGCTCTTGTAATCCTCCTTTCTTGATCTTTTCAGCAATTGTTTTCTTTCTTTGTCGACATCCGCTTGAACCCTAAACCGACGAGCCTTGTGGTGTAATCGCTTTAGTGCTCTAACTATCCCTTGCCGATATTTTCCCAAACCTTTCTTCGCTCGGGCTCCCTTTCCCACTACCACTTTTAATTCCCATTTTGGTATTCCTTGACACTTGGGCGTGGAATCTTATTTCCTTCAAAGAACAAATGTAGCATTGATAAATTCAAAGGAACTAAGGAACATTCTATCGCATCATTGTTTACTTCAATGTAGGTGCGCCAAGAGAGATAGATGCAACAATGTCTTCTTCACCAAATGATCGTGATCAAGCGGCTATCCAGATAAACTTTACTTTTGATGGAGAGATGAAGGAACCGCCCAACAGAATGGATCCAAGGCCTCCTAAAAGGCAATTATATGGGCGTGATGTCCATGACCGAACTCGATATCATATGTACATGGGCCCACTTCTAGAGGAATCTCGATCTTTCCCATGACCTCTCGTCGTGTCCCATCAAATGCCCTTATCAGAGAGTGACAAGGCCTAAGATAAGACATATCAATTGGCAAACTTAGAAAATGTGGCCAAAGGCATGACATTGAGTGCGTAATCTGCTGTCAATAAGCACATTCTAGATTATATAACCCTTGCAACCGGTTGTAATGTGCAATGCTTTTATAGAGCCCTACCGCTTTGGTGGTATTTCGTCATCACTAAAAGAGATGAAATTATCCCATTTAAGTTATTCACCCACCTATCAAGCTTTTCAATGATACGTTGTTTCGCTACATATGCTTGACTCAACACTTTCAAAGAAAGCATTTCGATGTGGTTCGAGTTCAACAAGAGAGATAACACCGAGATTCTTGCTTACCGCTTGCTCAACCGCCCACGATATTATATTCATCGTGTTTGATGAACTTCAAGAATTCATGTGCTTCATCCTCATTCACGTGTCCTTTAATCTGCTGCCTGATCAGATTTCAATATCAACCTCAGATCATGCATTGGTGCCTTCCTTTCGATTCAAGTCAATGACTTTCTTCTTTGGTTCACCTATTTCGGGAGAATAACACCTCCCACTGCGGGTGAAGTGTCCCACTCTACTAATATCTCCAATCACTGCCTTTGACTTTTCACCTTCGGGTACGACAATATTAACATCATATTTCCATGGTACTGCCTTATTGTCCTTGTAAGGAAAATGAGATGGCACTTCAATCACCACATTTGGTTTGACTTCTTCTTCTTGGCCTCGTAATAAATCACCAGAGGCCGATCAAGACTATAAGGGATAGTTGATGGTTGATTATCGAGGCGATATTTCCTTTCCTCGGCCTCATCCATTTTATCAAAGATCTTGACCTCGTTATTATCCATCATGTCCGTAGTAATTTTCTCAATCCTCACAAGACTGGATGTCATGCCCTTCAATACCATGAAAATCACAAAACATTGACTCTTTGTGTTTTCTTCTTTGAAAATTCATTGGGATAACAAACGCCCTTTTTAACCATTACCTCCCAAACCTTCCGCAGAGGTGTCTTTATTTTAAACATAACTTTTAGCTTGTCGCCGCCTTCTTTTGTCACCGCGCTCACGCTCCTTCAAGATGGTTAGGGAGCGATTTTACCACATTATTAGTGCCATCAAATCGTAAAATTCTCGCATCAATAAGACCTTGAACCCTTCTTTTAAAGGCTAGACAATTTTCTATAGAATGCCCTCGTTTCAAAGATGGTACATGCAACTAGCATTAGGATCGCACCATTTTGGGTATGGAGGCTTCAAGGATGTGGGATATTAATTATTTTCCAATAACTTCGGCACATGCCTCCGTATGATACGGGAATAGGGGTGAATTGAGGTTTTTCAGGATTGGGTCTTGTCAGTTTTTGTTCATTTTTGGGTTGGCTTTGAGCAGGCATGGTATTTGGTGGGAACATGGTGAATGGTCTTTGGTTATTTGTGGCATAGACGGGATAAGGAGGAGGTGCTTGATAGTAAGGGCTTTGGGGAGGAAAATAGAAGTTTGAAGGTGGGTAATATCGGGTCGTGATTGGGTTGGGTATGGGTTGGAAGTATAGTGTCTCTCGCCCCACCATATGGGCTTCGCTTCTTTTTTCTTTATGGCATCGCCTTTTCGAACCCTGAGCCTTCCATCCTTCCACTCTTGATAGCATTTTCTATAAGTTCCGGATATTACAATATCTGCGAAATCCTTCGTGGCGCTTCCTACCAATTTATCGAAATGGCGCTTTCAAAGTGTTGATGAAGAGGATCATATCTCTGCTTTTGTTAATGGGGTTCTACTTAATGAGATATCCTCCACCTTTGAGCATATTGTCTAAAAGTCTCCGTCGGCTTTTTTTCCATCATCCGCAGAGTTAATCGATCGTGCACCATGTCGATACATGCTTGTATTGTTCACAAAATGTCGATGCTAAGTCTTTCCATGATCGAATCCTTTCTCATCGAGTTGATTATACCATCGGGCGGCCGATCCGATCAAGTCGCCTTGAAAAAAGCAGTATTAGTAATTTATCCTCATTTACGTAATCACCATCTTCGACAAAACATGATAAGATGCGCCTTTGGACATCTCGCTCCATCATATTTTTCAAAATCTGGTACTTTAAATTTCCGAGGCGTAACTAGATCGGGCACCAAACCGAGCTCTTTAGCACTCACCCGTAGAAGGCTTCAGATCTTCTATCGCCTTAAGTCTTTCTTCCAGACTCTATACTTATCTTGAACATCATGATCATCCATTTTCAACTCTGGCTATTTCTACCGGATCATCTAAATCTGGAACAATCGGTCGCAAGATTAGCTCCGGTTTGATACAAATATCCTTGCCCTAGATGAGTAGGTGGCGCAGTCGCTGTTTCAGGCCCGCAGCTCCCTTGAGGATGTCCTCTTTGCATTGCATGGACGTGGGGTGGAGTGAATCCGGAGGATAAAGCGGATCCCGATTAACTCTTGACTGGGCTCTCAGATGTCGTGGCTCAGATGGGTCCTTTTCCTTTGACCAAAGTCGTCATCATCTCCATCATTTTGGCCATTTTATCTTTTTGCTCGAGCGATTCCTCTCGAGATCTCACCATCGATCTCTTGCTTCCTTGTGACTTAGCCAATCGCTTCTTGCAACTCTCTTTGGGTCCTTTCCATCCTTTCAATTCTTTCGTTGAGTTCAAAGATCCATAGTTCTAGCTCTTAGACGTGTCCTATAAGAATGTCGTGATTCCGATTCGTAGTGTCGTAACTATGGATTATACGGTTTCAAATTTTAGTGAATGATTAGAGTGATATGCATATGTAATGAATGGATGAATGAATAAATGACAAATGGATGTTAATTATGAATAAATATGCAAAAGTTTGGTGTTGATTTCAAGATAGCCCCATATTTAGGCATTTCATTAATCAAAAGAGTCTATTACAAAAAGTTTTGCTGCCTCTCGATTTAATAGTTACACAAATTTCCTAGCCACATCGCTTTGTTTTTCACTCGCCTAGGAATTCGACATGTTTGATCCTTGCCTCGGAGGAATTGGTAACGAGATCTTCTCGCTTCATCCGATAGTTGCACAATTTGCATATAGCTTTATGTAATTTCATTAATCAAACCACCAAGATACATATCTTTTTCTTGGAGAGCTCTTTCAGAGGCACGAATATCTCTCATCATCTTGGCCATTCTTTTCTTCTAGGGCTTTTAGGAGAGTATCTAAGTGTTGCTGATGAGCTTGTAGTGTATTTTCTAAATCTTGTATTTTCCTTCTTAGCTCTTGACGCCGACCGACTAGTCATTAATTTCGCAGACGCAGCCAGATTCAACATTCTTCTTCCTTAACTCTATCATAGCACGAAGCCTTTTTTCCTCTTCCTTCTTCGCTTTCCTCTCCGTAATTCCATTCCACCTTTGATGTTGCTTAGTTCTTCTTTCCATTCCGCGGTGATTTGCCCATTTCGCTATTCTTTATGGTGCCTCTTAATTTCTTATTTTCCAAATGAAGATCCTTTAAGTCATTTCTCGTGATTTCACTTCTTTTCTCGACCTTCTCGCTTCGGATTTTTCAATTTGAACATCTATCTTCATGGTAATTTTCCTCTTGAAGAGAACTAATATCCCGTAATGATCGGCCTTTTCACGCTCAAATTCATGTCTTGCTATTTCCAGTTCGGATGGCATTTCTTCCGAGAAAGGATTCGAAAGTATAATCCGTTGGTGAGGTTTGTTGACTATTCACCGCCTTTGTCTCCATATTTTATAATCTTGAGTGATAGTATCAGCATATAGAGCTAACTCTATTAGGTAGATTTCCTTCCAAGACTTTGCAGATCTCGGACTTTTTCATGTAACCTTCACCGTAAAAGCAAACTCAGATCGTGCTAATCCTCCCAGAGTTGGTATAAACCGTCGTGAAGCAAACCGCTTTTGAACCATTAACTGCATATCCAACTCCTCCCCATAACCCGAGTAAAGGTACCCAATCTTGGCTTCCGCATTTGTATAGCGTAATCAAGGACGGATCCATGGTGCTCTCAAGTTATATCTTGGCATGAGGTTCAAAAATCAAACCCAGGTCGTTTCAAAGGACATCCTTCGCCAATCTTTCTCAAGGTAAGCTTCCAACGGAACGAATGTTTTGAAAACATGTGGAAAGGTGTGCTGCTCCACTTTCCGTGGCTTAGAATCCAAACATTGAGTAGTCAGGCACATCCGATAAAACGCCCTTCCCTTTCTCCTACAACAATTTAGAGATCTAAAAGTCTCATTAAGATAGTTGGGACGGGTTGATTTCTTGTCTCAACTTTTCAAAGAAATCCACTCACCGCAACTTCTATATGCCCAAGAACTTTTGGGAAGACAATTAATCCGTAAATGGCTAAAGCAAATGATCCACTCTCTTCACAATGTCCGGATGGTTTTGAACTAAGTCTCGCAGAGAAAACCATGGAATACAACCGACTTCGTTCTTTTTTCTTTATCTGCTTTTCAGCCCATGTATCACCCATTCTCGCCAACTTCATTAGCTTTTTCTTGAAGGTCATTGGTTTGGGCTCTTTCACATATATCTTGGTGAATTGTGCATTGTTAACGCCAAGCAAGGCGGCATACTCTTCTATGGTCTGAGTCATATCTTCTTGGTTGAAAGTAAAACATTGATAAGTCGGGTCCCGTAATTGAACCATGGCTTGAATCAACTCGTTCGCTCACGCTGACAATGATTATTGCTTAGCTATATCCCCGCACTTCTCGTGAAGATGCCCTTAGTGTCCGAGTCCCACTGCTTCAGATCCTAGTCAAGTCTTCGAGGTTATTCCACGAACATTCATGGTCACATGCTCGGAAGATTGAGATACATCCTTCCTTTAAACTATCCCTTTACTTTCTCGAAGTTTTCAAAGACCGCCTCAACCACGGCTTTTTCTCGGTCACTTGTGTAATTGACTCCTCCATCGAAACCCGCTTTTGGCAACCAATCTCTAATCAACACCTTCCTAACAAGATGCCTATAATGCATGATGAAAAATAAAAGTGAAGACAAATAACATTGGTTAGTAATTACAAGTAGTATAAACGGAGAAAAACTATGGAAAATCTAACAAATTAAGATATTTAATTTTGCATTTTAGTGAAACTAACCTACTCTTTTTTTTTTTTTTTTACCCCATCATATTTACAAAATAAACTTACCCCACATGCTTATCAGATAATCTACCCTCTCTAAATTATTAAACGGACCCAATTTGCTTGCATAAAAAGTGTAAATGTAAAAGAAAAAAAGGTAAGAAATGTTTCTCCCATGTACTTATTTTGGTATCTATTAACGGACAGAGGTTCGGCATGGCTCTAATCGGGTGGCTCATACGGTTCACTATATGCGGTTTCGGTTCTAAAAGGTACTCGAATTGTCCGTGATCGTCGCCTACTAAGGCTAGTACGAGCCCCTGCTATCGCCCATCATAGGCTCATGAGCTCAATTCGAGAGATTACATTTACTTATGCCTATGGAGGGACAAGTTAACTCACGAAAGCATAAGTCATATGTAACTCCTAAGTATTCACTAGCCTGCGTGAGGGACGAGTTAACTCACGAAGGCATAGCGTTTATTTCCACTTTTGCTTGACGGAGCCCGAGTAGAGAGCTCATGTTATGCGAAAATGCAAGTGCACAAGTGTGGGGAGAAACTCACAAACCTTTTCATTTTATTTAAAAAAAAAACTAAAATCATAAACTTAGAGTGAAAAACAAAAAGATAAAACAAGTTAGAAAAATATTTACAACATGATGCAAATGCATGACTTTTCAAAAACAAAATTTAAGGATCACGACTTAATATTAATTTGAACAAAAGTTTCAAAATTTTGACAACACGCGTTTAATTCTGACTCGACTCTAAAAAAAGGCGCCCCAGTGGAGTCGCCAGCTGTAGCGACCTAAAATTTGATTGGGCGCTAATTGAGAAAATTATTAAAATTTGAAATCGAGTTTCAATTTTATTTAAAAGGAGTCGCCACCGATCTTTTTTCTAGGTGTGATCGGACACCTAATAAATCCTCTTTTAAAGAAAAATTATTTTTTTTGAATTTTCTTAAAAAGGGCCAGTTCAAGTCTACGCCAAAATTCCAGAGAGAAAAAATAGGTTCGAGTCGGTTACGCCATGAGGAAGGTATTAGCACCTCGCGACGCCCAAAATTGGTATCTCGTTAAACGCGTTGTCTTAATTTTCAAAATACAAGTTTAATTTAATATTTAATCGTGATCCAATTGAGGCACTAATTTTTTTTAAAAAAACGAGAATTTTAAGACTAGAAAATTTTTTAAAACCGAGAATTTTTGAAAACACTAATTTTTTTAAAACCCAAAATTTTAAAACACAAAATTTTAGAAATACTAAAACACGAGAATTTTTTTGAAACACTAATTTTTTTGAAAACATGAAATTTTTGAAAACACTAAATTTTTGAAAACACGGAAATTTTAAAACACAAGAAATTTTTTTAAAAAAACATGAAATTTTGAAAACTCGAAAATTTTAAAACGCGAAAATTATTTATTTTAAAACACTAATTTTTTAAAATACGACAACTTTAAAAATACGAGAATTTCTTTTTTGAAACACGAAATTTTTGAAAATATGAAAATTTTAAAATACTTAATTTTTTTTGAAAAGACGAAAACTTTTAAAACACGAGAATTTTTGAAATACTTAGAATTTTGAAAACACAAGAAATTTTTTTTACTCAATACGAAAACTTTGAAAACATTTAGAAATTTTTTGAAACAAGAAGTTTTTTTTTTGAAAACACAAAATTTTTAAAACACGAGAATTTTAAAACACGAGAATTTTTAAAACACGAAATTTTAAAACACGGAATTTTTGAAAACACGAAATTTTTTTTAAAACACGAGAATTTTGAAAAACACGAAAAATTTTCAAAATACTTAATTTTTTTACACGAGAATTTTTGAAAATCGAGAATTTTGAAAACAAGAAATTGTTGAAAATACGAGAATTTTGATAAATTATATATTATCGTGTTATATACATTTTTAAAATAAAATAAAATAAAATTTTGATACTTTGAAAATAACCACAAAAATAACCATTTTATTTTAAAACTCAAAAATTTTTTTTAGATTTTTTATTTTAAAAGGTCGTATCGTATTTAACACGAACCGATGATTCACCCAACATAGCGATAAAATCAACGACAAGTGTTAAACCGATTCGTTGCCTTGACAATGAGTTTATTAAAAGTTTAAATTTAATAAATAAAATCACACCATAATACTAATAAAAATAAAAAATAAGGAAAAAATAAAATTAACATAATACTAATGAAATAATATAAACATATGGCCCAATAAACAAATAAAAAGTTAAATTTTACCAATACCCAAAATATGGGCTCTTTGAAATGGGCTTTCAATGGTGTTGGGTCAGTCCGCCTCATGGTGGGTCGCTCCTTGGAGGGATGGGGTCTTTGTTGCTTGGTGGGATGGGGCTGTTTTTGGCTTGGGTATAGCCCACTTGTATGATTTTTTTGGGCTGGCTAGTATTTATAATGGACTTGTTTTTTTTTTTTGTTCTTTTGTTTCTTCAACCCCAATACAAAGATGCACGGAAAAAGAGATTGGTGGTGAGGTGACCTAAAAGAGGGAGATCAAGGCATGTAGTTCTCACGGTGGTAGTGGGGTTTTATAGGAAAAGTTTGATTCGACCGGTGGTGGAAGAAGAGCTTATTTTGATGTTTTGGAGCCATCACCAAGGAAGAAAAATAAAGAGAAAACGATGGTTTATGGAAATCGGGTTGGGTACCAAGAGGATGACCAATCGGAGTTCTCAAAGTCACGAGAGATCGCATCAAGGGATTTTTCCTTTTCTCCTTTGATTGCCTAATATTTTGGGCTGATTTTTCTTTGAGAATTTTTTTTACCAAAATCCTCTCTTGCTTTGGTGTGATTTTTTGCTTTTTATGCATCCATTTTGCCTTTTCTCTCAGATTTGCGTGTAGTGGTTGAAGGATGGAGGACCTCCCATGCCTGGGTGGCGTAAAAGTCTGAGAGTGGTGCCCCAAATCATGATTTTTGGAGATTTTCCGATTGAAGGACCAGATTGCAAATGCAGCAAAATTGTTGGGCCAAAGTGTAATTTTAAGAAAAATAAGGGTAAAAGTATAATTCTGAAAAGTTTTAAATAAAATGTAATTTCAAGAAAGTTTAGGGTTAAATGTAATTTTTAAATTTTTTTTTTAAAAAATTTTTTTTAAAATTTTTTTAAATAAATTCATAATTAATCCGGACAAAATTTAGTGCTTACAAAGGTCATAGATTAAACACTTATTTATCTATAAGGGCTTGTGTAACCGTCTTTAAAACCCACGTTAAACATGCAGGTCTACAAGGGCGGCAGGTATATGAATCAACTGAAGTCAATCAAAATCCTCCTGCCTAACGTGCTTCCTAGGATATCAAGTCTCTTCCTCATCTAAATCAACTCAAACAGATCCACGTGCCTAAGCTGCTGTCCCTTTTTCATCTCACCATAAATTTAAAATTTTTAATAGTGGTAATTAATTAATGAGTAAGCGTACAATGAAAATGTACACAAACAAATAATAATAACTAAAAATTTACTATATCTCTTGTCTGATTGTGTAATCAATTAATTGATGAGTAACCAGACAACGAAATGTACCCCAAATCAATTATACTTCAATTAATAGATTAAGTTGTTATATTTATATTTTGGGTAAATTACACTCAACTTTTTAAATTATTGATAAGTTTATATTTTAGTCACATAACTTTAAAATTTTATAAATGGTCATTGAAATATTCAAAAGTTTTTTATTTAAGTCATTGGGTTGTTAATTCTTTTTTTAAGTTTGGCTAGTAAGCTCTAAGTGACTCAATTTGACGATCGATATACTGGATCAATACCTCTCGACGAGTAGAAGAACATACCGTATATTTATGTTGATTTGATAGTCAATGTTAGAGATCGGAGAAGGAAGTTGTTTGGATTTAGTTCACAAATTTGTGATGTTCAAAATTGTTTCATGAAAAAAAATGAATAGTGGAAGAGAAGGGTAAGGAGAGCTTTTAATTGGTGCAGGCAGAGCAAACAAAGAAGGCTAGACGACAATGATTTTAATAGTTCAGTGACTTCAATGAAAACTTTCGAATAATTCAATAATTATTTTGTAATTTTTTTGAAGTTGAGTGATCAAAATATGAACTTACCAATACTTTAGTGACATTAAGTGTAGTTTACCCTTAAATTTATACTAGTATTAACACCCTGCTTTCGTCGGGGAAAAGCTAATATTGTAGTAGATGCATTGAGCTAGAAATCAATTTTTCTTTGAGAATGATGAACGGGCATTTAACTTTAGAGCATGGTGGTTCAATTTTTTCGAGTTAAGGGTTAGGCCTGTTGGGATCTAGTGCCTTTAGTGTAGTTATTACGTGTATATATGTACTTATAATTTTTTCGAGCAAATTGGTTTAATAAAACTCCATCATTATCCTTAATATTTTTTGTATATGGTCCTTAATGGTTTTTGTATGCAAAACAAATATTGGCCAATTGAGTATTTAATGTTTAACTAATACTTAGTGACATTACGTGGCTGGATCGTAATGTGAGAAGAAAATTTATATTAGTAGATAATCTAAACATGTCCTTAGTCTAATCTAAGCTGAGCAAGTCGATTAAAAGACTAATATGTCGTCTATCAAGTCCAAATAGAGAGATACCTTGTGTTAGGTATCGAAGCAAATGACTCAAAAAAATAGACACATGGATATGATTGACTAAACTGATAGTATATCGGACAGGACCCAAGTGGAATAGACCCTAGATCTGTTTATGGGTTTATTCCTTTGTGATGTTCATAATGTGACTTACCTCAATCCTAAGTAGGTGACGGGCTATGTGTGCACGATTCGTGTACTTTGATGTACTGATAGTTTGTGTTCAATTGGTAATAGAACCAAAAATTGATATATTGGGTATACAACTTCTACATGACATAACTTCACTTGCAATAGTAGAATTCATAGTCAAATCAATGGTAAATGATATTCTCTCATCAGCATTACATGATAAAACTTAGGGTTCAGTTAAGTTATTAAGTTGATAAATCATTTCAAAGTTGTTAAATAGAAAATTAATACATAAATCATTCATACATCTAATGTTTTATCATGTAATTTCTTTTAATTAGTTATAACTATGTCATATAAACAAATAAATTCATAATTGTCAAATATCTAGCACTTGTGAATAATTGTTTCTTTTATGCATAAAATATTATGAAATTTCTAAAATTAGGATTATGCTTATAATTATAGTTATTATATTTAAGGAATTATCCACTTACATTAATACAAAACTACATTTCATAACTTTTATACTGAAAATATTTAATTTTTAATAATAATTCTCTTAAATGAGATAACTTATATAGACTATTGAAACGATCTATCTATTATTTATAAGCCTATTCCTTTAAATATTTTTTTTCATTCGACTTGATTTGGATAAAACAAGTTTTACATAAGAAAAATTGAATCGAACCAAATTATGAGGGTTAAATTACTATCAACTCAAAAGCAAATTGAATGAAACAAAACTGAAAACCAATTAAATCGAATATATCAATTTTCTCGATTTTATTTATTCAATTCTAATATACATAACCCCGTAAAATGGTGCTGAAAATTATAAAAATAATAATAATAATATAAATTTGACTTTAATTATGAAGTTTGAATAAATCTTTGCTTCTTCAACAAGGATGAATTTAGAAAACTTGTCTGGAGGGAAGGTACCTTGAATGAACATGTTTTAGACATGCTAATTAATCTAATGAAATAGCACATTATTTATTATTATTTTACTTGTCTATAGAAATGAAAAAATAACACAAAAACTCTTAAAACAAAGAGACTGCAGATCTAAAAAAGAAACACTACGCGGTTATTAGTTTATTAATTTAAATTGTAACTCTCCTACTTTTTTAAAAGAAAAACAATTAATGCTCTGCATTCAATTGGGTACCTGAACTTTTAAAATGTATAAAAAAAACCCTTAAATTTTTTTTTAAAAAAATAAGTCCCTACTTATTTTGCAATTAATTGAGTACTTGAACTGTTAAAATGTATCAAAAAGGCCCTTTAACCGTTATTAATCGTTAAAATTAACTGCCCCTAATTTTTTTTAAGTTAAAACCACCACGTGTCACAACCACAGCATGACATGTGATACAAAATTATAAAAAATAAAAATTAATAAAAGTTACAATATTATTAAATTTTAATAAAAAATTAAAAATTATAAAAATTATAAAATATATAGAACTATAGAAGAAAAAATTATAAAATTTTATAAAGTCGTAACAAAACTATAAAAATGTAAAGAAATATGAATTTCATAAAAAATTATAAAATTATCGTACTAAAAGAAGTATTTTATAATTTTTCTATAACTTTATTGATTTTTATTTTTTATCACTTTTGCCACATGTCACATTGTGTTGCGGCACGTGATTACTTTAACTAAAAAAATAGGGGGTCGTTAACTTTAACATTAACGGTTAAAATTAATGATTAAAACGCCTTTTTGATGCATTATACAATTTTTTATGATTTTATAAAATTTTACAAACTTTTTAAATTTTTAATTATTTTATTAAATTTTATATTTTATATTGAGTAAAAAATAAAAATTCAATTATTTTTTTTAAATAATTGTGGGACTTTTTTTTTTTTTTTCTTAGAAAGCAACATTAAAATTGCTCCTCGTTCCAAACGTGCCTTAAAATAATTAAATAAATGAGGATGGTAGCTATCACTCAAACCAAACTGTTCCTGGTTCCTAGCGTACCAAAATTTAGATTTATTAAATTAAATTTATGATGTAATTAATTAATCAAATCAACTCTAATTACGTATTCATAGTTATCTGGTATAGAATAATTTTTTTTCTGGGCCTAATCCTTTTCTTAATTATTAATGGAATGGAACAAATATTATCCCAATCCATTGAAAAGGGAAGTTTTAGTGATTTAATCTTTTAACATATTTAATAATTTATAAAATATTATAAATTATTTCTATAAAAATATAAAAATAATATGAAAATAAGGAATTACTTATCACTTAATTTAGAATTTTTCAATTTCTTTTACTTTATATTATTTTAACATTTTACTTTTAAAATTTTAAATTTAATATTCATTAAATAATTTAAAATATTTCATAAATAAAATATTAAATAGATTCTATAAATAGAGGAAGCTAATAAACTTTTTTAGGGAGGCGAAATTAAATTGTAATTTTTTCGATAGTAAAATGTAATATTATCATTTTAATAGCCTACAAAAGATTAAATCAAAATTTTATCATTTTTAGGAAGGCCAAATTGTAATTTTATCTTTGCTAATTTAAAATTTTAAAATTTTTAAAATGCAAAAAAAAAAACAGCTTATATGCAAAAAAAAAAAAAAAAAGAAAAGAAAGCTTACTTAAATCTTTTTAATACATTTTGAAAGTTCAAGTATCCAATTGAGTAAAAACTAAAATTTAAAGATTAAATCAAATTTTTATCATTTTTAAGGAGGGCCAAATTGTAATTTCATCTTTACTAATTTGAAATTTTAAAAGGACAAAAAATTAAAAATTTTAAAGGCCAAAACAATTTTTTTTTATTTTAGAGGTCTCACCCTATTTATAACTTAAATTTAATATTTAATTTTTAAATAATTAAATTTTTAATTTTAATTTATCAAACATCAATTAACAATTTTAATGTACAAACCAAGTGTCTTTTTCGACAAATAAATATTTTATTACTAAAAGTGTGAAACAATAAATGAGGGAATAGGACATCTCATAAGTGTTGTAAACACATTAAATGGATGTCTATAACCTTTAAACATTTATGAAAGTAATGAGATAAAATCCCCATTCATTATTAAAGATGCTTGATGTATGTGTTAATGAAGCAGTTAAATAAGTTCAATTTATTTGTGTTACATTGAATGTCAATAACTTATAAATAGAATTCTTTTATAAATGAAAAGAAGATACGAGAAAATTCTCTGTTTACTTTAAGTGTTCTTTTATTTAATTATTTTATAACACGTTATCAGCACGAGTTTCTACAAGTTCATACTGAAGTTCACGTCATTTTGATTTTATATAATTTTTCCGTATTACTACCGTTAAACTATATACGGTATATGTATTTTCAAAATTCTTTTATTTTGTTTTCTAGATGAAATATTTGTTTTGGGTAGCATTTGCACAATTATTTTTACAACTCAAATGTTATAATGATAATTATATCATGTTTTTTTTTACTAAAAGGAATTTCAATTAATGTAATTTGTGTTAATTTATTAATATGATTATTCCTCTCTATGCCAATATTTGATATACATATTATTATTTAGCAAATTTGGTATATATAGTTGAATTATTTTACGATTGAGAATGCTTATTATTTACTAATATTTTTTAATTTTGAGTTGTGGAAAATTTTGAAAGAACGATTTGACTATCAGAAAACGGTGATACTCCCTAAAGCTCGTTATGATTGGATGCACTTACGGTTGCAAGATTTTAAGACTGTAAGTGAATACAATTCAGAACTTTTCAAAATTAATTCTTAACTAAAATTATGTGGATAAAACGTAACTGATGAGGACCTGTCAGAGAAAACGTTTTCAACCTTTCATGCTACTAATGTGCTCCTGCAGCAGCAATTTTGTGAAAAATGTTTTAAAATGTATTTTGAATTGATTTCATGTCTTTTGGTGACTATACAAAATAATGAGCTATTGATGAAAAATCATGGAATTTGTCCCACTGGTTTTGCACCATTCCCTAAAGTGAATGTAGCAATACACAATAATTATAAAAATAAAAAATATAGAGGTCACGGCTATGGTCGTGGACGTAGTGGGGGACGTGGTTAAGGACGTCCTAGTAATCGTTATCATGGTGGTCATAACGATGATACTTCTAACCACCAGAAAAAAAATAACAATGAAAGATAAGAAAGAAGTGGTCAAAATAATCCTTCAAAGATTGTTGAGAATATATGCTACTGATGTGGTATGAAGGGGCATTGGTCACGTACCTATCGTACATCTAATCATTTAGTGAAACTATATCAACCATCCATTAAAAAGAAGGGAAAACATATGGAGACAAATTTTATATCTCAAAATGATGAAACGAAGGCAAAAGATGAAGATATTCACTATAATACTAAAACTGACCATGCCTACGTGGGTGATAAATTTATTGACCTTAATAATATAACTCACCTAGATGTGGTAGATTTCTTTGAGAAACATTAGAAAAATTGATGTTATTTTGACATTTTTATGTTGTTTTAAGTATGCTTTATTTTTTGCATAAAGAATAATTTATATATTTAATAAATATTTGCAATGTTTCTCATATTATATTTTGTTTGTTTTTATGAAGAATATAAATATTCAATGAAATTTCGATGGATATAAAATCAATGGAGACTTGTGTCTTACAGATAGTGCTACAACACATACGATACTCAAAGATAAAAAATATTTTTCTCATTTGACAATAAGTAATGGCCATGTTAATACAATATCGGGTAGTTCAAAACTTATTGAAGGCTCTGGAAGAGTTATTATATTATTACCTAAAGGTACAAAATTTTTCATTGTTGATGCTTTATATTCCACTAAGTCTCAAAGAAATTTATTGAGTTTTAAAAATATTCTTCTTAATGGATATCATATTGAGACTATGAATGAGAAAAATATTGAATATTTATATATTACAAATGTTGAATGCGGAAAGAAATATGTTTTGGACAGGCTACTTGTTTTTTCATTAAGTTTATATTATACACATATTAGTGTAATTGAGTCACATTTTACTACAAACCAGAAGTTTGTAGAACCACATACTTTTACTATTTGGCATGATCGATTAGGTCATCCCGGATCTATTATGATGTGAAGAATCATCGAGAATTCAATTGGACACCCATTAAAGAACCAGAAGATTCTTGAATTCAAGGATTTATCTTTTGTTGCTTGTTCTCAAGGAAAATTGATTATTAGACCATCACCAACTAAAGTTCGGATTGAATTTCCCACTTTTCTGGAACGTATTCAATGTGATATATGTAGGCCCATTCATCCACCACGTGGACTGTTCAGATATTTTATGGTATTGATAGATGCATCTAGTAGGTGGTCACATGTGTGGTCACATGTGTGTTTATTATCAACTCGCAACCTAACATTTACAAGACTACTTGCTCAAATAATTTGATTAAGAGCACAATTTCCAAATTATGCAATCAAAACTATTCGTCTTGATAATGCTGGTGAATTTACATCCCAAGTTTTTAATGATTAATGTATGTCAATTGGGATAAAAGTTGAACATCTTGTAGCTCATGTTCACACACAAAATGGTTTAACTGAATCGTTTATCAAACACCTCCAACTAATAGCTCGACCATTACTTATGAGAACAAAACTCCATGTTACAACTTGGGGATATGCTATTTTGCATACAGCAGCACTTGTTCGCTTAAGGCCAACAAGTTATAATAAGTACTCCCCATTACAATTGGATTTTGGTCAGGAGCCAAATATTTCCCATCTTAGAATTCTTGGATGTGCAGTATATGTTCCAATTGCTCCACCACAACACAGAAAGATGGGTTCTCAAAGGAGGTTGGGAATATATATTGGTTATGAATCTCCTTCTATAATTAAATATGTTGAACCATTAACTGGATATTTTTTTACTGCACGATTTATTGATTGTCATTGATGAAACAACATTCTCAACATTATGGGGAGAGAAAATACAACTGGTAAAAGACATTACATGGAATGGATCATTATTATCTCAATTAGATCCTCGCACAAGTCAATGTGAACAAAAAGTTTAAAGGATCATACATTTGCAAAACATCGCCAATCAACTGCCAGATTCATTTACTGACCTAAAGAGAATTACAAAATCTCACATACTAGCTGAAAATGCTACAGTACTAATTGATATCCCAATAGGGAAAATTGTTAGTGCAAAAGAAAGTAATCCACGCCTAAAACGTGGAAGGCCAATCGGTTCCAAAGATAAAAATCCTCGTAAAAGGAAATGAGTAATTGTTCAAGATGGTAATTTTGTGGAGGCAAGTGCCCAAGAAAAGGCCAAAGATATAACTAATCAAAAACCTTCAGAAGAGGTTCAGGTACCTGAAAATGGTGATAATAAAGAGATCTCAATAAGTTATGTTACTTTAGGAAAAAGATGAAACCGAAAAAATATAGTTGTCGACAATAATTTTGCTTATAATGCTGCTATTGAAATAGGAAAAGAAAATAAGGATCTTGAGCCTAAATCTACTGAGAAATGTAGAAATAGAAAAGATTGGCCAAAATGGAAAGACGCAATTCAAGCAAAATTAAATTCACTTTCTAAATGTGAGGTTTTTGGACCTATAGTCCAAACACCTAAATATGTAAAGCCGATGGGATATAATTGGATATTTGTTCAAAAACGAAATGAGAAAAATGAAGTCGTAACATATAAAGCACAACTTGTAGTACAAGGATTTTCGCAAAGGCCCGACATTGATTATAAAAAGATATATTCTCCTGTGGTGGATGCAATCACGTTTAGATATCTTATTAGTCTGACAGTATGTGAAAAACTTGACATGCATCTAATGGATGTTGTTACAGCTTATTTGTATAGTACACTTGATGGTGAAATTTATATGAAAATCCCAGAAGGATTTAAAATCCTTAAAGGATATAGAGTTTCTCGGGAAAATTGCTCAATCAGATTAACAAAAAGTTTATATAGATTAAAATAATCTAGACGTATGTCGTGCAATCGTCTTAGTGAATAATTGTTAAAAGAAGGTTATAAAAACGATCCAATTGGCCCATGTGTTTTTATAAAAAGGTCTGAATCAAAATTTGTGATAATTGTTATCTATGTTGATGATCTAAATATTGTTGGAACTCCTGAAGAGCTTCAAAATGCAATAAATTATTTAAAGAAAGAATTTGCGATGAAAGATCTTGGAAAAACAAAATTTTGTCTTGGCCTGCAAATCAAGCATTTAAAAGATGGAATTCATGTCCATCAGTCAACTTATACGAGAAAATTCTCTATTTACTTTAAGTGTTCTTTTATTTAATTATTTTATAACAATAAGAAATTTGAGATTACTAAGAAAAAAAAGGAAAAAAAAAACTTTGCTTGAGGGAACAAAGCCTTAGACACCAAATCCCAGACCAAGTTTGGACACCATTATGCTACAAAACCCCTTAATATGCACAATTTCAACACAATATTCCTATGGTTAAAAATACAAACACTCCATCAAATGAAACCACTACTCCAACATGTTGAAACCAACAATCGATAATTGTTTAGACAAGCTAAATGAATGAATGTGACAGATGAAGTGGACATTTTTTATGATAAGGGATAAGGAAATATTTATATAGTTAGGTCTTTTTATGTTTACAAATCCTATCTTAATGAGTAAATTTTGTATCTTTAATCATGATACAATAAGTGATTTAAATTCTATCACACCCCCATATACCAACTTCACTTTGTATATGAAGACTTAGATTACTCACCTCTAAGTTTTCTTCTTGAGAACTTAGGCAATACACAAAACTTGTATACTTTCTCAAAAGTACTCATAATATGTTCCATTATGAATAGATAAGTGCTCTAAATACTCTATTGCAAGACCTATAAAAGTCTATTAATATATAAAAGTTCAAGACTTGCTAGCATATTAAGAGATCAATTACAATCCAATCCCTTCTTCGAAGCAACTAAAATAGCATCGATACAATATAACAAAAAAGACTAAAGTAACTTGGATTGTTGGAGATAAGTATTGTAACACCCCTAACCCGTAACCATCGACGGAATAGGGTTAAGAGGCATTATCGAACATTTCGGAACATTTACAGTCATATCACATCATAAGGTACATTATCCTTTTAACATAACAAATCATATTTGTAGAGTCCCTTAAATTGGTTTACGAGATCTTAAACATGCACTAGAAAGGGGGTCAGGACTAAATCGAATACATACAATATTTTTTGAAAATAAAATTTTTTCAAAGTTACAGAGGTCACATGCCTGTGTAGGTAGGCTGTGTGCCTCACACGGCCTCAGACACACCTGTGTGTCCAAGCCGTGGCAAAATAGGGCATACATACTGTCTTGACCACACGACAGAATACACACCCGTGTGCTTAACCCATGGTCGACACAGACTTATTTCACACGGACTGTCACAAGCCCGTGTGTCTGGCCCGAGTGCTAGACTGACTTAATTTGAATTAACAACTTAAATGACACGGTCGAGACACGTGCCCGTGTGCTCAACCGTGTGGGCAAATATAGGCCATTTGCAAGGCCAATTTGCCACCCAAATTTTGGGCCAAACCTACAAGCATAAAACCAACCTAAATTCATACTCCAAAGGTATACAAAACATACCAAAACATGCAAAATTTGGCCCTTAGTCACATCATTCATTTGCATATACAATTCTTACTAAAATATATACTAATTCAAGCATAACTTTCCATCAAAAACATATAATTAATTCTTCATCTAGACCATTTCAATTCATAGCAATTTTTCATCAATTAAACATCTAAATCAACTATGAACTCACCTATATATGTATCATTTCATTTAGCTACATATGAGCACATTAAAACTTACCAACTTAGGCATCAATAAGCATGAACAAAACTCATTCATAAACACATCTATTAACAAGCCATGTCACACAGCTATCTTTACACATTTCAAAACATCATCCAAGTACTCTAGCCTATACATGCCATACTTTAATATATACAACTTGTAACAGCCCGATTTAGGGCCTAGTCGGAATAGTGGTGCGAGACCACGAATCTGAGGTGAGTTTATGAGTTTTTAAGGTTTATGCCATGTTTGCATGCTAGTGTGAAAGTTTCATGAAGCAATTTGTTAAATTGAGGTTGAATGGTCCAAAAAGGACTAAATTGCAAAAGTTACAAAATATGAGTTTCTAGAAGCTTTTTGTATGAGATAGCTTTAGAATATCAATTAGAAGTCCTTAAGTAGAAATTTGCCCAAATTATAAATTTTGGACACATTTGGACATGAGTTAGTAAAATAGAAATTTTTAAAGAGAAGGGCATTTTGGTCATTCAATCAATTTAAATGATTAAAATGGGAAAAAGATGATAAAAATCTATTCATCTTCTTCCTCACATTGACGAAAATTTGAAGACTCCATAGCTAGGGTTCTTCATTTTTTTCAAGCTTGCTAGTAAGTTCATTGTAGCCCCGTTTTTAATATTATTTGTATTTTTGAAGTTCTCGTATAATGAATTAGTTATTTTTAGCTATAAAATGAGCTAGGATGCATGTTCAAAAATTTACCCATGAACGACATGCATGTTAAATGATGTTTTATGGAAGTTTATGAGAGTTTGATGTTAGATAAACATTTTTATTCTAAGTGAATTTCATGAAAAATAATAGTTTGGACTAATTTGTAATAGTTATGAATATTGGTCATACATATTAGAAATAGTGAGAATTGATGATTGTTATAGTAGAGAAATGAATCAGCTAAGCATGAAGTTTAAGGAAGTTTAATGAAAATTATTTTACGAGCCTTTGGGGCAAAAGTACAAATATGAGAAAGTTTAGAGGCAAAATAGTAATTTTTCCAAAGTATCTGTTAAGGGTCAATTTAGTCAATGTGGTTATTAAATGATCTATTTATGATTATAGATCAAGAAAAATGAAGCCCGGATCAAAATCGAGACATGAACAAAGTCGAGGACTAAATTGTATATCTACATACATTTTGTATATTGAGGTAAGTTTGTATGATTTCTAAGCTTTATGATTTTTATCATTGAATTGCTTAGTATAATGTACACTATTTTCATGGAATGTTTAATGTAATATTAAACAAAGAAATCAATGAAATTAAGTATGAGCAAGTCTCGATTGAATATGAATTTTCCAGGATACTCGATCTACCATATGAGATAAGAAAGTTCGTATAAGACCAAGCCAAGGCATGGCATCGACAATCAAGCACAAATATCATGTAAGTCCAAGGAAAGCTTGGTATTGAACAAGTTATCATGTAAGTCCAAGGCAAGCTTGGCATTGAACAAGTTATCATGTAAGTCTAAGGCAAGCTTGACATTGAACAAGTTATCATGTAAGTCCAAGGCAAGCTTGGCATTGAACAAGTTATCATGTAAGTCCAAGGCAAGCTTGGCATTGAAAAGCTATCAAGAGAAAGAAATCCCATGTAAGTCCAAGCCAAGGCATGGCATTGGTGAGAACAAGAAAGACTTCATATAAGTCCATGTCAAGACATGGCCTTGAAACCAAGATGAGATATTCCATGTAAGACCGTATCTAGGATATGGCTTTGGCATCAAGATATGTGGGATGAGATTTAGTATCCTCAGTTATTCGCAGAAATTCATCGGGCAAATGAGTAAAGTTAAAATGAGTTAACAAAGAAAGCTAGGTAAGCAAAGCTATTACCAAGTTGAAATTGAGTATCATTTATGTTATGAATGATGAATTAGAGATCATGATTACTATGTTAAAGTATATTGATCAATGTGATCAAGTGACACAGGTACCATGTTTACCTTATAAGTATGAGAATAGCAAGTATCATGAGACATGTAAGAATCAGTATGAGTAAGTAAACTCTATAGCTGAAATTTATGATACCATTGTTATGTCAAATGGTTTATATTAAGCAAGTTTATTAATATGTGTTTTACATGCAAACTTACTAAGCTAAATGCTTATGTCTTTAATTATTTCTTTCTATGTAGTCCCACCAAGCTAACTTGTAGATCGTTGGGGTCGGAGCTCGTAGCACACTATCAATCTCTATTTTGGTATAGCCAAGTTATTTTGCTAAGTATGGCATGTATAGGAAGCATTTCATTTTGAGAATATGTTTAAAATTGGCCAAAGTAATTATTCTTTCGTATATGGCAAAGTAATTGGCCAAAATTAACTAAGTATGTATGTTTATAGAGATCAATGAACTATGTAGTAATATTTATGAAAAATATATTGAATTGAGCATGGGTTCGGTCTTGATTTCAGGGTGGCAATTGGCTTGGTAAATAGAATCTAAGTGCCTACACGATTAGGCACACGGGCGTGTGTCTAGGCCATGCGTACCCTGCACTTTAGTGTTTTAAGTCAGAATAGGCCACGGGCGAATCCCACGGTTGTGTGTTTAGGCCGTGTGTGATACAAGGTTAGAACATGGGCGTGTGCCCAAGACTATGTGAATAAGTTAGTATATCAAGATATAGCACATGGTTTACATCCATGGGCGTGTCAAGGCCGTGTGTAATTAGTCAGTGTCGACCACGGGTGGACGACACGGGCATGTGTTAGGGGTACACGGGCGTGTCCCAAGTCACATGGGCGTGTGACCCCTATTTTAAGGAAAACTTTTCATTTGAGTTCCGAAAGTTTTCCAGATACGTGTTTAAGGCCTCGTAGGCCCATGAAATGTATGATTAGACTAAGAAAGAGAAGTTTTTAATTCAGAGCAAAATTTTATAGCCCGTAAGTACATATTTTAAGTGAGTTCAAGCATGGTAATGTCTCGTATCCAGTCTTAGCATTGGACTCGGGTATGGGGTGTTACACAACTTCAAAAGGGTACCTAAATATAGTTTGATAGTGTGGTGATGATCCTCGATGAATCCCGAGCTTCTCGTAGCTTTAATAATCTATAAAACAATAAACAACCACACACACAAAGTAAGCTATCATAGCTTAGTAAGTCAAAAGCAAATAATGGGCAATTTTAAACATTTGCATTAAATCAACTAGCCGAATCAAACAAACCTTATCCAAATGAACATTCATCATGTTTGCAAACTCAATATTATCAAATTTACTATAAAATTATATCATCATTAACCAAATACTCATATACTCATATACACATATAAATTTCTCCTTTATCATGCCTAATTCATATATTCATCTCAAACACATATACTTACCTTACTTTCATATTCACGTAACATGGTGCGTACCTGAACCTTTTAACCTATTTTCACATTTGACCTTAGCTCGATAATGCCTGTTGAACCATTCAAAATTAATAAGGATACTTGGATAGTCGGAAGGCTCGTACAACGCCAACGTCCCAGACGTGGTTTTACATGTAATCACATATCAATGCTACTGTCCCAGACAGGGTCTTACACAAATCAAATACGATGCCAATGTCCCAAACATGGTCTTACACGTAAACACAACTCGATGCCAACGTCCCAGATGTGGTCTTACATGAAAACACATCTCGGACTCCTATGTCATGACATATGTATCCTAACTATTCCAAAGGTTCGTACGGGGCTTTTGAACGTCTTATCTCGATCATTTCAGGCTCATAAATATTGCTTCCATGCTCAATTCATTTCAGTATAATCATTCACATAAATAATAATTCAATTCGACACAAATAAAATAGATATAATATAATTCAACAACATTTATTTACTTATGAACTTACCTCGAATAACGACGGATGAAATCGACTACTCGACTACTTTCGACTTCCCCTGATCTAATTCCGATTTCTTTCATTCTTGATCTAAATAAATTCAACTAATTTAATCACACATTCATTTAATTTAATCCACAAATACATATTTAGGCCTTTTTACACATTAGCCCTTATAATTTCACACTTTTACATTTAAGTCCTTATTTCATAAAATCACAAAATACATAAAATTTCATATTTCCCATGCTTGGCCGAATCTTCCTATAGCTCATATAAGTCCACAAATTTCATTTATCTCACATTTTAGTCCCTCAAAATATTATTTTCACAATTTAGCCCGAAATAACCAAATTCATCAAAAATCCAAAGACAAAACTTATTAATCTATCACATATCTTTTATTTTCCATCATCAAACGAAAAAAATCATAAGCCATCATTAATGTCAATTCATGAATACAACATCAATTCAAAAATTCAAGCATGGGCTAGCTAGATTACTTAACAACGATCTCAAAAATGTAAAAATTATAAAAAATCGAACTATATACATACCTTAATTAAAATTGGAAGTAGCCAAATATCAAAGATGAAAAAACCTAACTTTTCTTTCTTCAATTTCAGCTAAACAAGATGATAATAGCCATCTTTTAATTTTTGTTTTATTTTAATTCACATTATCTACTCAATTACCAAATTAACCTTTTAAATTAACATTAAAATTCCACTAACATATATCCATCTTCGTCCATGCATTAATCCAAGGGCCTATTTACCATATAAGGACCTCACACTTAATAAGACACATCAATTCAACACCTAATCAAATAGAAGGCTACTTTTGCATTTTTTACGATTAGGTCCTTTTTATAAATTAAACACACAAACGATCAAATTAAAACACGAAAATTTCACACAAGTCAATTCACATAGTATAGACACATAAAATAATATTAAAATATTTTTCTGACTCGAATTTGTGGTCTCGAAACCACTATTTCGACTAGGGTCCAAACCAGACTGTTACAATTCTCGCCCTTAAGGATTTTCATCCTCGAAAATCTTACCGGCGAATAGGTTTAGGTAATGTTCTCTCATAGCATCTTCAGGTTCCCACGTCGCTTCTTCAATCCCGTGTCGATGCCATAAGACTTTCACTAATGAGATTTTCTTATTTCTCAATTCTTTCACCTCGCGATCTAAAATCCGGATTGGTTCTTCCTTGTAAGTCATATCAGATAGGATCTCAATCTCAGACGGAGAAATTACATGTGATGGGTCGGATCGATATCGACATAGCCTAGAACATGAAATACGTTATGGATCTTTTCTAACTCAGGTGGTAACAACAATCTGTAAGCAACCGGCTCGATACGCTCAATAATTTCATACAGCCCAATGAATCTCGGACTCAATTTGTCTTTATGACCAAATCAGAGTATTTTCTTCCATGGTGAGACTTTCAAAAATACTTTGTCCCCGATCTAAAATTCAATATCTTTTGGTTTCATGTCTGTATACAATTTCTGATGATCTGACGCAGCTTTCAGACTATCACGAATCACTTTCACTTTCTGTTCAGTTTCTTTGATCAAATCTACCCTGTGTATCTTGTTCTCATTAAGCTTAGTCCAATACAAAGGTGTTTGACATTTGCGACTGTACAAAGCCTCATAAGGTGCCATTTTGATACTTGATTGAAAACTATTATTATATGCAAATTCAATCAGTGGTAAGTATCGTTCCCACGTACCTTCAAACTCAAGAATGCAGCATCTCAACATATCCTCGATTATCTGAATGATTCGTTTAGACTGACCATTTTTCTGCGGATGGAAAGAAGTGCTAAAGTGTAGTTTCGTACCTAGTGCATCTTGCAGTTTCTTCTAAAACCGCGATGTGAACCTCAGATCTCTATCCGAAAAAATAGAAATAGGCACTCAGTGTAATCTCACAATCTGAGAAATGTACAACTCAACAAGCTTTTCAAGTGAATAATCTGTGCGAACCGTAATCAAATGAGCCGATTTAGTCAATCTATCCACAATAACCCAGATTGCATCTTTCTTACTCAGTGACAAAGGCAAACCCGACACAAAATCCATCGTGGCTATGTCCCATTTCTACTCAGGTATCATAATCGGCTGAAGTAACCCAAATGACACCTAATGCTCAGCTTTGACTTGCTGACAGATCAAACATCTTGAAACAAAATCAGAGATATCTTGTTTCATACCAGGCCACCAGTAGAGCTGTTTCAAATCATTATACGTTTTTGTACTACCAGGGTGAATAGATAAGCGACTGCTATGAGCTTCGTTCAAAATCATCTGAATCAACTCTGAATTGTAACACCTCATACCCGAGTCCGAGGCCTAGACCGGATAAGAGACATTACTATACTAGAACTTGCTTAATCATGAAATTACGGGCCATAAAATTTTGTTCTCGATTAAGAACCTTTCTCTCTCAAACGATTCATACATCTCATGGGCCTACGAGGCCTTAAACTCATGTTAGGAAACTTTCAAAACTTAATCGAAAAACCTTTCTTGGAAGCAGGGGTCACACGCCCATGTGGTTTGAGGCACGCCCGTGTACCCCTAGACACGCCTATGTCCTCCAACCGTGGGGAGTTACTGACTATACGCACACGGCATTGACACGCTCGTGTCTTCTACCTGCGTGGAGTTACTGACTAATTTCACACGGCCATGACACGTCCGTGGGCTTAGACCATGTGCTAACCCTTGATATACTAACTAAATTAACACGGTCTGGGCACACGCCCATGTCCAAATCGTGTGTATTACACGGCATACACACACGGCCGTGGGATTTGCCTGTGGCCTATTCTGAATATTAATACTAAGGTGCAGGGTTAACACGGCCTAGACACACGCCCGTGTGTCCAACCGCGCTGGTACTTAGGGGCTATTTACCAAGCCATTTGCCACCCTGAAATCAGGATCAATCCAATACATTTATCGTAAATAATAATACATACTACATTGACCTCAACAAACCTACGTGCATAGACAATTCTGGCCAGTCAAATAGTCAATACAAAAGAATAATTAAAAGGGGCATACACCTCATTAATATTATCTTTATTTCAAAAAGAAGAGTTTGCCAAACATTTTCCTGAATCAAGAACCCATTACAAAATGATTTGCCACCAACACTTTAACTAACAATTACAACTTGACAAAACACCCTAGTCTTATACATGCCATATTCAAAACAAGTCTAAAATTTTTATACCAAAGTGTTGTTGATAGTGTGATTTCAGAACCCCTGCGTCTATGATCTTTGAGCTATCTTGGCAATACTATAAGAAAGAAGGGCAATGAAAAAGGGGTAAGCGATAAGCTTAGTAAGTTGCATGGAAATAATTAGAAATCGTAATCTTCATAAAAGAATAATTCATCCATAACATTAATTAATTGTACACAAGTCAAGACTTCTTGACAATACTTACTTACACTCGCCCTTATCTAACATTTACTGAAACACATATAGAGCTAATATCTAGTGACTCATTCATTAGCATTTGTATTCATTCACATTTCTACTTTTAAATTCATGTGCTTATTCCACCATACAATGGACTCTCCTTTAGGTATAGATGCCATGTCCCGAACATGGTCTTATAGGGAATTATCTCTATGTGTTAATGTTATATCTTGGATATGGTCTTACGCCTACTCTTGTCTCAATGCCGGTGCCATGTTCCAAACATGGTCTTACACTGGCACTAATAATATGGCCGAGGCCATGTCCCAGACATGGTCTTACTCTGACCCTCATAATATGGCCAATGCCATGTCCCAAACATGGTCTTACACTGACCCTCAAAATATGGCCGATGCGATGTCCCAGACATGGTCTTACACTGACCCTCAAAATGTGGCCGATACCATGTCCCAAACATGGTCTTACACTGACCCTCAAAATATGTGATAGCATTTTTCGTATTCATCATAGTCCATTATAACTTCATTATCATATTCACAAAAGTTTCTCAACTCATTGAAGTATCATGCATCAATATGACATCAAGCATTCTCAATTACGCCAATATAATATTGCAATAAATCACATACAACTTACCTCGTTTTCAAAATGAGTTAGTTCTTCGATTTAGTCCACGACTTTATCCTTTCCGCGATTGAGGTGAATTCTCATCTCCTCTTGCTCTATAATAGCAAATTATCTCATTTTAATCATTTTATTAATATAAGCATCTTAATAATCCTACTTACGCAAAATTACCATTTTACCCCTAAATTTTGGCAAAATGACTGTTTTGCCTCTAGGCTCAGAAATTAATTCTAATCACATTTTTATCTTCAACAAGCCTAGGCAAACATTTAATGCACTTAAAGCTATCATCAACAATCAATATTTCACATACTTACTACCAAGTTCATAACCTTTTCATTAAGTTCCTATTTAGTGTCCTCATGCCAACACCCTTTTTAAAAGTTGTTCATCTAACAGCTAAGACTCAAGTTCTTCCTTAAAAATGCAATAAACAACTAAAGTAGCTCTCATGGTAAAACTCTATACCTTTCACAACATTGCACAATAGTCCCCTCATTTGAAAGCTTAAGCTTTAGGGACCTTAAAACTACAATTATTTTTAAGAAAAGTTCACTAGAATACTTACTTGAATGGATGAGAGTTTGCTGAAATTTTTGAAGGTTTCTACCCCTTATTTGCTGCAAATATTTGGTGGAAGATGATAGGAGAAAAAGATGATACCTTTTCTCTCCTTATCCTATTATTAAAAGTCGAATTAGTCTTGACACTAATTGACAATTTTGTCTCCCATGCTCTCTTATGGCCGACCAAGCCTCTTTCAAAGCCTAAATTGCCTTTTAAATACCCCCATTTAACAATCTATAGCCATTTGGTACTCTTAGCATATAGAATGGAACTTTCGCACTTTATGTGATTTAGTCATTTTTGAAAATTAAACACGAAAACGTTAAAGTTAAAATACCAAAATTTTAATGCTCATATGCTATGATGCTCTAACTCATAATATATAATGAAAATAATTTCTCCGATCTCGAAATAGTGATCCCGAGATTACTATTCCGGCTAGCCCTTAAATCAGGCTGTTAAAATTCTCCCCCTTAAGGATTTTTATCCTCAAAAATCTTTCCAGTGGAAAGATTGGGGTATTGATTTCTCATCGTTTCCTCGGACTCCCATGTAGCCTCTTCTATTCCGTGCCTTTGCCATAGGACTTTCACAAGGGCTATGCTTTTATTTCTTAACTACTTGATTTCACGGGCCAATATTTTAACAGGTTCTTCACCATAAGTCAAATCTGGTTGTATCTCTACCTCTGTTGGTTCTATAACATGTGAAGGGTCTGAACGGTATCGGCTCAACATAGACAAATGGAAAACATCATGAATCTTTTCTAACTCAGGCTCCAAAGCTAGCCGATAAGCTGCCGGTCCTATTCTTTCGGTAACTTCATAAGGTCCAATAAAGCGCGGACTCAATTTGCCCTTCCGACCAAATCTGAGGACTTTCCTCCAAGGCGATACTTTCAAGAACACTTTATCACCCACTTCATATTCTACCTCTTTTCTCTTTAAATCTGAATAAGACTTCTATCTATCTGAGGTGGCTTTCAGACAGTTACGAATCACTTCCACTTTGCGACTTTCAAACAGTTACGAATCACTTCTACTTTCTCTTCAGTTTCCTTAATAAAATCAGCCCAGTGTATCTATTTTTCTTTGAGTTCTGACCAATACAAAGGCGTTAAACACTTACGTCCATACAATGCCTTATAAGGTGCCATCTTCAGACTTGACTGAAAACTGTTGTTGTAGGCGAATTTCACCAATGGTAAGTATTTCTCTCAACTACCGTGGAATTCTAAAATACAACATCTAAGCATGTCTTCTAGTATCTGAACTGTTCTCTCTGACTGCCCATCGGTTTGGGGATGAAAGGCAGTACTGAAACTCAATTTTGTGCCCAAAGCTTCTTGCATCTTTTTCCAAAATCGTGACGTGAATCTCGGGTCTCTATCTGAAATGATTGACAAAGGTATACCATGAAGTCTTACTATCTCAGACATGTATAAGTCTACCAATTTATCGAGTGAGTAGTTGACTCGTACTAGTATAAAGTGGGTCGACTTAGTGAGTCTATCGACTACTACCCATACTGCATCTTTCTTCTTGGGAGTCAACAGTAAACCCGTTATGAAATCCATAGTAATACGGTCTCACTTCCACTCAGGAACCATAATAGGCTGAAGTAAACCCGAAGGTACTTGATGTTTGGCATTCACTTGTTGACAAATCAGGCATTTTTATACAAATTTAGAAATATCTTTCTTCATACCTCACCACCATACCATTTCTTCAAATCTTGGTACATCTTTGTACTGCCTAGATGCACATTCAGACATCCGTTATGTGCTTCCTGCAAAATTTTATGAATAAGCTCATCATTTCTGGGTACACAGACCCTATCTCAAAATGTTAGACATCCATTCGGATTTATTCGAAAGTCTGACTCAACGTTCGACTCACATAAAATTCTTTTGGCTTGCAAATTGCTATCATCCTTTTGAGCTTCGCAAATCTCTTGAAGGAGTAATGGTTTAGCCCTCAACTTAACTAATATGGATCCATCCTCTAACAAGGTCATCTGGGTGTTCATAGCTTTTAGTGCAAACAATGATTTTCTACTCAAAGCATCGGCGACTACATTTGCCTTTCCTGGATGGTAGTCAATTAATAGCTTATAATCTTTAATCAGTTCTAACCATCTTCGTTGCCTCAAATTTAGTTCCTTCTGAGTCATCAAATATTTTAGGCTTTTGTGGCCAGTAAAAACCCGACACTTGTCACTATATAAATGATGCCTCCAAATTTTTAATGCAAATACGATTGCGGCCAACTCTAAATCATGCGTCAGGTAGTTCTTCTCGTGCGACTTTAACTGCCTAGAGGCATATGCAATCACTTTACCCTCTTACGTGAGTACACAGCCTAAACCGTTCAAGGATACGTCACCATAAACCACGAATTCTCTTCCCGGCTCAGGTTGTACCAAAACAGGAGCCTCAGTCAACAGTGTCTTCAATTTCTCGAAACTCTGTTGACATTTTTCTGTCCAAACGAATTTCACATCTTTTTGTAGAAGTCTTGTCATTAGCATGGCTACCATGGAAAACCCCTTGACAAAACGTCTGTAATAGCCAACTAGGCCAAGAAAACTCCTTCAATTACATTTCTCGACGGTTCCCACTTAAAAATTGTTGAAATTTTACTTGGGTCGACTCTTATCCCATCTTCCGAGGCAATATGCCCCAAAAATCCCACTTCCTTAAGACAAAATTTGATCTTACTAAATTTGGCATACAATTATTTTTCTCTCAAAACTTGTAGAACCATACTCAAATGTTCTGCATGATCATTCTTATATTGAGAGTAGATCAATATGTCATCGATGAAGACCACTACAAATCTATCAAATATGGTCAAAAAATGCGATTCATCAAATCCATGAAGATCGCGGGGGCATTAGTTAGTCCAAAAGGCATGACCACAAACTCATAGTGGCCGTACCTAGTCCTAAACACGGTTTTCGGTATGTCTGAGTCCTTGACTTTCAACTGATAATACCCTGACCTTAGATCTATCTTAGAAAATACTGTAGCTCCATTCAATTGGTCAAATAGATCGTCGATCCTCGGTAACGGATACTTATTCTTCACTGTTGCCTTATTGAGTTGTCGATAATCTATACATAGTCTCATGGATCCATCTTTCTTCTTCACGAATAGAACGGGAGAGCCCCATGGAGAAAAACTCAGCCTCACGAAACTCTTATCGTTAATTCTTGTAACTGTGCTTTTAGCTCTTTTAGTTCAGTTGGAGTCATTCTATACGGAGCAATAGAAATAGGGGTAGTACCCGAAACTGGATCAATTCCGAATTCAATCTCTCTCTCTGGAGGTAGTCTTGGCAACTCTTCTGGAAAAACATCTAGGTATTCACATACTATGGCTACTAACTCAATTTTTTGATCCGATTTCTTTAGTGTTCAGCAAGAAGGCAAGATAAGCCTCATACCCCTTCCTTAGGTATCTCTGAGCTGACATGGTTGATATCACGGTTGGTGACCGATCTAGCTTATCTGATTCAACACAAATAAAATTACCATTTTCGTCTCTCAACTCAAACTGCTTCTTCCCACAATTCACAATTACTCCATGGGTAACTAACCAGTTCATCCCAAGAACGATGTCAAACTCGTAAAATGGTAATAACATAAGATTAACCGAAAAGCAATGACCCGTAATCATCAAAGAGCACCCTTTGCAAACTCTATCAACCAGCATACAATTGCCTAGGGGATTTGACGCTCTTATAATGAACTCAGTAGACTCTATAGGCATGCCCATGCTAGAGACTAGTTTCATGCATATGTATGAGTGTGTAGATCTCGGATCAATTAAAGCTATAACATGAGTATTATGAAGAGAAAAGATATCCGTGATTACATCGGGGGAAAATGCTTCTTCACGAGCACAAATGACATATGTCCTCGCCGGTGCTCTACCCTCGACTCTAGCAGCTTGTTCTTTAGAAGGATTTCTGCTTCCCATCTCCATTTCTGGGTTTCTCAAAGGTCTTCCTTTAGTGAAACTTCCCGATCTTGCACTCTGAAGCTTTTCTTTCCCGTCCACCTTGGGACAATCTCTGATAAAGTGGTCTAAGGACCCACATCTGAAACAAGCTTTTTCATTAGCCCGACACTCACCAAAATGGCGTCTGCCACACTGGGAACATTCTTATCTACTTGGTCGAACGTTGCCTACACTAGCAACTGATGTGGTTTTCTCTTTCGATCCTAAAAACTGCTTGCCTTTACTTCGATTTGAAAACTCCGTTGAAGCGACTAATCGAGTAGTGAAATCTTTTGATTTCTTAAATGAGGATTTGTGAGACTTATTCTGTTGTCTCTTCCTCGAGTCACGAGACTTGTACTCAGCTCTTCTCTTCTCTTTAGCCAACTCCTTGGCTTTACAAGCTCTATCCACCAACAATACAAACTCTCTTAATTCAAGAACTCCCACATATAGGCGGATATCTTCGTTCAATCCATCCTCGAATCTCTTGCACATGATGGCCTCAGTAGACACGCACTCTCTTGCATACTTGCTAAGCCTTACAAACTCCCGTTCATAGTTGGTCACTGACATACGGCCTTGCTTTAATTCTAGGAACTCCTTTCTTTTGTGGTCGATGAACCTCTGGCTGATGTATTTCTTTCGGTATTCCTCTTGGAAGAATTCCCAACTAACTCTCTCCCTTGGCATCACCGACACCAAGGTATTCCACCACTGATAGGCTGAATCTCTCAGAAGAGACACCGCATACTTTAAACACTCTTTAGACGTGCAGGATAACTCATCGAATACCCAGATGGTATTCTCGAGCCAGAATTTTGCTTTCTCTGGGTCATTATCCTTATTTGCCCTAAATTCTTCGGCTCCCAGTTTTTGGATCTTATCCACCGGAGGTCTTTCTCTTCTCACCACCTCAACCACTTGAGGGGCTACTAGAGCGGGTTGAGGTATAGGTGGGGGCGGAGGGGGCTGAGTATTGGGATTTGCTCGGGTATACTCAGTATACCAATTGCTCATCAAATAGAGAAAAGCTTCTCGAGCCTCATCTCCTTGATCCAAAGTCTCGGGTCTACTATTAACTAGCACAGTCCCTTGAGCGAGAGCCGGCGTATTACTAGCAGCATCATCAGTTGTAGTTCGGTCCGGATCTGAATCCATATACTACACAAAACACAATTTTATACGTCAGGAGTCATCACACTATCATTACTCCGACACCCTTACATATGGCATGTATAGCTAGACTCATACTCACACTACGTTAGTCCTAGAATCGACTAAATTGTAGCTCTGGTATCACTAAATTTAACACCCCATACCCGAGTCCAAGGCCTAGACTGGATATGAAACATTACTATACTAGAACTTGCTTAATCATGAAATTACGGGCCATAAAATTTTGCTCCCGATTAATAACCTTTCTCTCTCAAACGATTCATACATTTCATGGGCCTACGAGGCCTTAAACTCATGTTTGAAAACTTTTGAAACTTAATCGAAAAACCTTTCTTGGAAGCAGGGGTCACACGCCCATGTGGTTTGAGGCACGCCCGTGTACCCCTAGACACGCCTATGTCCTCCAACCGTGGGGAGTTACTGACTATACTCACACGGCCTTGACACGTCCGTGTCTTCTACCTGTGTGGAGTTACTGACTAATTTCACATGGCCATGACATGCCCGTGGGCTTAGACCGCATGCTAACCCTTGATATACTGACTAAATTAATATAGTCTGGGCACACGCCCATGTCCAAATCGTGTGTATTACATGGCATACACACACGGCCGTGGGATTTGCCTGTGGCCTATTTTGAATAATAATACTAAGGTGCAGGGTTAACACGGCCTAGACACACGCCCGTGTGTCCAACCGTGCTAGCACATAGGGGCTATTTACCAAGCCATTTGCCACCCTAAAATCAGGATCAATCCAATATATTTATCGTAAATAATAATACATACTACATTGACCTCAATAAACCTACGTACATAGACAATTCTGGCCAGCCAAATAGTCAATACAAAAGAATAATTAAAAGGGGCATACACCTCATTAATATTATCTTTATTTCAAAAAGAAGAGTTTGCCAAACATTTGCCTGAATTAAGAACCCATTACAAAATGATTTGCCACCAACACTTTAACAATTACAACTTGACAAAACACCCTAGTCCTATACATGCTATATTCAAAACAAGTCTAAAATTGTTATACCAAAGTGTTATTGATAGTGTGATTTCGGAACCCCTGCATCTACGATCTTCGAGCTATCTTGGCAATACTATAAGAAAGAAGGGCAATGAAAAAGGGGTAAGCGATAAGCTTAGTAAGTTGCATGAAAATAATTAGAAATCGTAATCTTCATAAAAGAATAATTCATCCATAACATTAATTAATCGTACACAAGTCAAGACTTCTTGACAATACTTACTTACACTCACCCTTATCTAACATTTACTAAAACACATATAGAGCCAATATCTAGTGACTCATTCATTAGCACTTGTATTCATTCACATTTCTACTTTTAAATTCATCTGCTTATTCCACCATACAATGGAATCTCCTTTAGGTATAGATGCCATGTCCCAGACATGGTCTTATAGGGAATTACCTCTATGTGTTAATGCCATATCTCGGATATGGCCTTACGCCTGCTCTTGTCTCAATGCCGGTGCCATGTTCCAAACATGGTCTTACACTTGCACTAATAATATGGTCGATGCTATGTCCCAGAAATGGTCTTACTCTGACCCTCATAATATGGCCGATGCCATGTCCCAGACATGGTCTTACACTGGCCCTCAAAATATGGCCGATGCCATGTCCCAGACATGGTCTTACACTAACCCTCAAAATATGGCCGATGCCATGTCCCAAACATGGTCTTACACTGACCCTCAAAATATGTGATAGCATTTTTCGTATTCATAGTCCATTATGACTTCATTATCATATTCACAAAAGTTTCTCAACTCATTGAAGTATCATGCATCAATATGACATCAAGCATTCTCAATTATGCCAATATAATATTGCAATAAATCACATACAACTTACCTCGTTTTCAAAATGAGTTAGTTCTTCGGTTTAGTCCACGACTTTATCCTTTTTGCGATTGAGGTGAATTCTTATCTCCTCTTACTCTATAATAGCAAATTAGCTCATTTTAATCATTTTATTAATATAAGCATCTCAATAATCCTACTTACGCAAAATTACCATTTTACCCCTAAATTTTGGCAAAATAACCGTTTTGCCCCTAGGCTCAGAAATTAATTCTAATCATATTTTTATCTTCAACAAGCCTAGGAAAACATTTAATGCTCTTAAAGCTATCATCAACAATCAATATTTCACATACTTATGACCAAGTTCATAACCTTTTCATTAAGGTCCTATTTAGTGTCTTCATGCCAACACCCTTTTTAAAAGTTGTTCATCTAACAACTAAAACTCAAGTTCTTCCTTAAAAATGCAACAAACAACTAAAGTAGCTCTCATGGTAAAACTCTAAACCTTTCACAACATTGCACTATAGTCCCCTCATTTGAAAGCTTAAGCTTTAGGGACCTTAAAACTACAATTATTTTCAAGAAAAGTTCACTAGAACACTTACTTGAATGGATGAGAGTTTGCTGAAATTTTTGAAGGTTTCTACCCCTTATTTGCTGCAAATATTTGGTGGAAGATGATAGGATAAAAAGATGATAACTTTTCTCTCCTTATTCTATTATTAAAAGTCAAATTAGTCCACCTACTACTACTAACTTTGACACTAATTAACAATTTTGTCTCCCATGCTCTCTTATGGCCGGCCAAGCCTCTTTCAAATGCTAAATTGCTTTTTAAATACCCCCATTTAACAATCCATAGCCATTTGGTACTCTTAGCATATAGAATGGAACTTTCGTACTTTATGTGATTTAGTCCTTTTTCGCAAATTAAACACGAAAACGTTAAAGTTAAAATACCAAAATTTTAATGCTCATATGCTATCATGCTCTAACACATAATATATCATGAAAATAATTTCTCCGATCTTGAAATAGTGATCCCGAGATCACTATTCTGACTAGCCCCTAAATCGGGCTGTTACGTGAATTTTTTGGAACACATATTCGATCTTTGAGCCTCAAACAATCTTCAGTATCAACCTAGAACTTTGAATCAATATTCATATCACATTGAGCCTGTTTCGCTCTCAACTCATTATCAACTTTCTGAGCCTCACAAATTTGCTGAATAAATAACGGTTTCACTTTCAACTCAGCTAATAGTGAACAATCATCTGATAAGGTCAACTGGTATTCATCGCTCGTAAGGCAAACAATGATTTTTGACTCAAAGCATCAACAACAACATTAACCTTTCCTCGATGGTAGTCAATCATAATCTCATAATCTTTTAACAACTCTAACCATCTTCATTATCATAAATTTAGATCTTTCTATGTTATCAAATATTTTAAGCTTTTATGATCGGAATAAACATGACATTTTTCACCAAATAGATAGTGGCGCCATATTTTCAATGCAAATTTTCAATGCAAACACAATAGTTGCCAATTCTAGATCATGTGTTGGATAGTTCTTTCCATGCGGCTTTAACTGTCTTGAAGCATAAGCTAGGACTTTTCCTTCCTGCATCAAAACATAGCCCAGACCATTCAAAGATGCGTCACTATAGTTAACAAATTCTTTACCCGATTTTGTTGAACTAACACTGGGGCTTCAGTCAACAAAGCTTTCAACTGATCGAAAGCTTTCTGACACTTTTCTGACCATTCAAACTTAACATCTTTTTGAAGTAGTCGCGTCATCAGGGTTGCAGTCATAAAGAAGCCTTTTACAAGCCATCTATAATATCTCGCTAGTCCCAGAAAACTACGAACTTCTAACATATTTCTCAAAGGTTTCCAATCTAAAATTGCTAAAATCTTGCTCGGATCAACTCGTATCCCCACAACTGACACAATATGTCCTAGAAAATTGACTTCTCGCAATTAGAACTCATATTTACTGAACTTCACATATAATTACTTATCACGTAAAGTCTGTAGCACTAATCTCAAATGTTCAGCATGCTCGGATTCATCACAAGAATAGATCAATATGTCCTCTATGAACACAACCACAAATCGATCCAAATACTATCTGAAGATTTGATTCATTAAACCCATAAAAATAGCAGGTGCATTAGTAAGTCTGAAAGGTATAACCAGAAATTCATAGTGTTCGTACCTCATTCGGAAAGTAGTTTTTGGCACATCAGAGACTTTAACTCGAAACTGATAGTAACTCGATCTCAAATCTATCTTAGAAAACACTGTAGCCCCTTTCAACTGATCAAATAATTCACCAATCCGTGGCAAAGGATATTTATTCTTTATAGTCACCTTATTGAGCTGTCGATAATCAATACACATTCTCATAGTTCTGTCTTTCTTTTTCATAAACAAAATCAATGCACCTCATGGAGAAAAACTCGGTTGTGCAAAGCCTCTATCAGTCCATTCTTGCATCTGAGCTTTCAATTCTTTTAATTCTATCAATGCCATTCTGTACGGAGCTATCAAAATCAAAGTTCCCCCTAGTATTAACTCAATACAAAACTCTACTTCTCGAATTGGTGGCAAACCCGGTAATTCTTCGGGAAACACATTTGGATACTCACACACAACTGGTACTGATTCAATCTTCTTTTCTATCACTTTAGAGTCAAGCACATAAGTAAAGTAAGCTTCACAACCCTTTCTCACATATTTCTAAGCTAACATCGAAGATATCACTACCGATAAACCATTTAGATCATTAGACTCAATCCGAATAATCTCATCATCCTGACATCGTAAGTCAATAGTCTTCTATTTACAATTCACAATAGCATCGTGCAAAGTTAACCAATCCATACCCAGAATTATATCAAACTCATCAAATGGCAACAACATCAAATTAATGAAAAATATTAATCTCGAATCATCAACTGGCAATTCTTGCACACCTTATCAACTAAAACACATCGGCCTAAGGGGTTCGATACTCTAATCACAAATTCAGTAAACTCTACAGGCAAAGTCTTACTGGATACTAAAGTTTCACATACATAAGAGTGAGTTGGTCCTGGATCAACCAATGCTACAACACTAGTATCATAAATAGTGAAAGTACCAGTAATCACATCTAGAGACGAAGCTTTTTCGCGGGCGCGAATATCATAAGCTCTGGCAGGTGCACGAGCCTCAGATCTAACAGTTGTGTCTTTAGTTCCTCTCTGATCGCTACTCACATTACCCGTGTTCCTGGATGGTCTACCTCGAGCTGCCGTATTACTCGGTCTGACATTTTGTACTTTGTTTTGCTCAGCTAACTTAGGGCCCTCACAAATGAGATGATCTAATGATCCACATTCAAAACAAGCTCGATCACTCAATCTACAACTACTGGGATGTTGTTTACCATAATATTTGCACTCCAGTTGATTTGATCTAACACTACAAACACTAGCTACTAAGGTAGCTCTTGAAATTATAGGTGGTTTGTCCCGATCACATCTAGAATAGCCCGTAGTAGCTTTTGAATGGCTAAAATCATCTCATAATTTCTTTGAAGCTTGTTGGAAAGATTTTCTGATGATCTCTTACTTGCATCTCTAGCTTCAAATTCAGCTTTTCTTTTCTCTTTCCCGAGCTCTTCAGCTTTGCATGCTCGTTCAACAAGTATGAAAAACTCTTTTATTTCAAGAATCCCAAGTAACAGCTTGATGTCTTCACTCAGCCTGTCTTTGAATCTTTTACACATTATTGCTTCGGTCGATACACATTTTCGGGTATATCTGCTCAGTTTCACAAATTTTCTCTCATATTTTGTTAAGGTCATACGACCCTATTTTAACTCGAGGAATTTTTTACGCTTCTGATCAATGAATCTCTAACTGATGTATTTCTTACGAAATTCAGTCTGAAAGAACTCCCAAGTAACCCGTTCTCTCAGAACTACAGATATCAGTGTATTCCACTAATGATACACGGATTCTCGAAGCAATGATACAACACATTTCATGCATTCATCAGGTGTACAAGATAGCTCATCAAACACACAGATCATATTATCAAGCCAAAATTTAGCTCGATTAACATCGTCATCAACAGTGGCTCTAAATTCTTTAGCCCCGTGTTTCCTGATTTTATCAACCAGTGGCTTATTCATTATTACTGGATCAATAACTTGTGGCATAACAGGTATTTGAGAAGGAATTGATGGGGGAGATGGTTGTGGAACAGTCGGGTTTGTCTAGATATACTGAGTAAACCAATCATTCATCATTTGATAGAAGGCTTGTTTAGCCTCACTCTCGTAGCTACTCGAAATCAACCTAGAATCAGTCGGCGCTGCCCCCTAAGTAGGAGTGGGCGCATTACTTTCTACATCATCTGCTACGGCTCGATCAGGATACATTTACTATACGAAAAACACATTTTATATGTCAAGATTCATCACACTATCACTATTCGTATATATGGCATGTATAGCTAGACTCACACGCGCTACTTTAGTCTGAGAATCGACTAAACCGTTGCTTTGATACCAATAAAATGTAACACCCCTAACCCGTAACCATTACCGAAATAGGGTTAAGAGGTGTTACCAAACATTTTAGAACATTTACAATCATATCACATCATAAGGTACAATATCCTCTTAACATAACAAATCATATTTGTAGAGTCCCTTAAATAAGTCTACAAGACCTTAAACATGCACTAGAAAGGGGGTCGAGACTAAACCGAGTACATACAAAATTTTCTAAAAATTAAACATTGTTCAAAGTCATAGAGGACACACGCCCGTGTGGGTAGGCCGTATGCCTCACACGGCCTCAGACACACCCGTGTGTCCAAGCCATGGCAAAACAGGGCATACATACTGTCTTGACCACATGGCCGAAGACACGCCTGTGTGCTTAACCCGTGGTCGACACTGACTTATTTCACATGGCTTGCCACACGCCTGTGTGTCAACCCGTGTGCGAGACTAACTTAATATGAATTAACAACTTAAATGACACGATCGAGACACACGCTCATATGCTTAACCATGTGGGCAAATATAGGCCATTTGCAATACCAATTTGCCACCCAAATTTTGGGTCAAACCTACAAGAATAAAACTAACCTAAATTCATACTCCAAAGGTATACAAAACATACCAAAACATGCAAAATTTGGCCCTTAATCACATTATTCATTTGCTTGTACAATTCTTACTCAAATATATACTAATTCTAGCATAACTTTCCATCAAAAACATATAATTAATTCTTCATCCAGACCATTTCAATTCATAGCAATTTTTCATCAATAAACATCTAACTCAACCATGAACTCACCTATATATGTATCATTTCATTTAGCTACATATGAGCACATTAAAACTTACCAACTTAGGTATTAATAAGCATGAACAAAACTAATTCATAAACACATCTATTAACAAGCCATGTCAAATGACTATCTTTACATATTTAAAAACATCATCCAAGTACTCTAGCCTATACATGCCATACTTTAATATATACAACTTCAAAAAGGTACCAAAATATAGTTTGATAGTGTGGTGATGACCCTTGATGAATGTAACAGTCTGATTATGACCCTAATCGGAATGGTGGTTTCGGGACCACGAATCTGAGTTAGAAAAATATTATAATATTATATTCGATATCTAGGATATATGTTTAGGAATGTGTTAAAATATCGTAGGTTAATTTGTTTGTTTGAGTGTTTACTTTAAGTGAAAGGACTAAAGTGCGTAAGTGAAAAAAGTATCCATTTATTAAATTAAGTGGCTAAATTAGTTAGTCTTCTTTTATATGTAGACTTAAGTTGTAAATTGGCCATTTGATTTGTAAGTGGACGGCAACATGCATCCACTATCTATTTTATTTTTAGTTATATGTGTTATGTATTAATAATATATATTATATTATAAACATATTATAATAAAAACATAAAAAGAAAAAGGCAATTGCATGTTCATCATTTATCATTTTTTTTTACGGAAACTTAAAGAAAGGAGAGAAAGTTTGAGTTTGAGGCATTCGGCCCTTTTTGGAAGTTTGATTAAGGTAAGAGACTAGCTCGATTTTAGATAATTTTTACGTTTTTCAGATCGTTGCTTTGAATACTATCCGACCCATGTTAGAATTTTTTAATTTGATGCATGTTTGATATTCGGCCATTGATGAAGGCTTGTGATTATTGATGTTTGATGATTTTATTTTAAAGATATGTTTTAGATTAACATGTTTTATATTGAAAATTTTGATAATTTTGAGTAATTAGGACTAAATTGAGAAATTTCTATATTGAAGGGTCCAAATGTGAAATAAATTAATTTTATGGTTTTCTATGGGCATAGGTAGCATTCGGCCCTAAAGGAGTAAATTCAAATTTTGTGTATTTTGTGTTTTGTGCAATAGGGACTAAATTGTAAAATTTATAAATATCAGGGGTAAAATGTAAATTTTAATAATTATGTGTTTTTGGATTAAATTGAAAGAAAATCTATTTGAATGAGCTTAATTTGGAATGATTTAGATCAAGAACAAAAAGAAACGGGATTGGATCGGGGAAAGGCGAAGTTGAACGAATAGCCGAGAAACCCTAATCCGTCGATTATCGAGGTAAGTTTTTAACCAAATGGGTTAAATTGAATTGAGTTTATATCGAGTTGCATTTGTTAAGTAAAAGTATCTTAAATTACTAAATGCCGAATGTGACATTGGATAAATCTAAGTGTTAGCCGAGAATAAGGTTGGTATTTTTATAAGTCTTGAATAAATTGAGTTGAATGATTAAGCATAGTTGAGATATGGTTAAATATAGGATTGTAATGAATGATGATTGTATTGAATAGGTGAGTGTACATGTTTACTTTCTATGGCCGAATATGATGGTACTTCATAGGAAGGATTGTTGGATTCGAACATGTATATTCATGGGGTGTTTTATATGTTTAAAATGTGATTATTATTGTCTATATGAATGAGGTGAAAATAGGGATTGATGAGCACTATGTGTGCAAGTTTATATACTGAGCACTGTGTGTGCGAATCGGTTATTATTACTATGTGTGCGAAAAAGATTAAGTAATGGCACTATATGTGCGATACATTACTATTAAATGGCACTATGTGTGCGAAAAAGATTAAGTAATGGCACTGTGTGTACGATACATTACTATTAAATGGCACTATGTGTAGTCCTTCTCAAGTAACAGCACTAAGTATGCGATACGTTACGTAAATTGCACTATGTGTACGGGATTACGGGTTCCTCAATGATATATATTAATGTATGGAGATAATCGAGAAATGACACGTAGGTAAGCAATGCATGATAAATGAATCGTTTAGTACCATTGAGGTGAGATATTTTATTATATGAAACTTTTAGTAATGTAATGTAATCGTTTATCTTTAAGCTTGTTTCGAAATGGATAAATGGTATGTGATCATTCGATTTTGTGACCTATTAATGATGGTGATTGTTGATTGGTGACAAGTTAAGCATATTTGTGTTTATGAATTAGTTAATGATCACGCTGGATTGATTAAATTGCATATGGATTAGTTGTATATCTTTACCATTGCTTAAAACTTACTAAGCTAAGTTAGCGTACTATATATGTGTTCATTTGACTATTTTACAGATTTTGAAATTAAAGCTCGAGCTCGGGGATCCTTATCAAAGTCAAGCACACTATCAACTGTTTTGGTACCTCTTTGTGAATGAATTTAAAGTTTATGGCATGTATATGCTAATCTATTTTGGGATAGATTCAAATGATATTAACGTGTATGTATATAAATGCCATGAGAATATGGCTTGACTCTTATGTTTGGGGTTTGAGTTGATTATGAATATTTAATCGTGATGATAATGTTTATCTATGTTCGATTATGTGGTAAGTTGATTTCGGAAGTGTATTCCTTGATATTTCATTTATGCCATAGACATGGATGAATGAATAAGGTTATGAGTAGGACATATAGTAAATTAAGTGATTGAATAATCTTATTACAATTATGTGTATGTACCTCATGTCAAGTTATGATTTGATAATATCATGCTCTATGTGTTTAGGTTGACTTTTGTTTAGGTCATTTCAAAGTTGTATATGTATTAAATCATATGAATGTAGTTAGACTATTATATTTTGAGCTTGATTTATATATATATATATAAATAATTTTATTAGTTAAAATGACCTAATATTTGGTTTTAAATAATTTGGCTTGGTGTGTAGTTATAAAATGTATGTTTTGAGTATTTTAGTTATGTCATTTATAAGAAATTGAATGTTAACCTGGTTAAACGCACTTGGCATTAAATTTGGAAATTAATCTATGTTAAGATAGTTTGGTTTGGCTAAGTTTTGGCTTGAATATATTTGGTCTATAATGTGTAGCATAATGTTGATATTAATGACTAAGGACCACATGCATGTTCGGACTTACTTCTGAAATTGACCAAATGAATAGTGTTTGTTCTATTTGAATAGAATTAGTTTTTAAATGATGTTAGTGATAATATTTTGTGGTAACTAACATGATTGTAATATTACAAAAAAATTGATTTTGTATTAATTGGTGAAATAAGATTTATTTGAGAGTGTTGAATTGTGATTAAATGAGTAATGCCTCATAACCCTAATCTGGCGATGGATACGGGTTAGGAGTGCTACATTTGATTGGTATCAGAGCTACGATTTAGTCAGATCTTGGACTAACATAGCGCGTGTCGGGTCTAGCTATACATGCCATATTTTATGATGTGATAGTGTGATGACTTCTGGCAGTGAAATATGTTTTCTTCTTTCGTATAGTAAATGGATCTAGATCCTGAGCGAGCTATAGCTGATGATGTCAAGAGCGTGGCGCCTGCTCCCGTGCAAGGGACCACGCCGGATGAATCTCGACCAGCTTTGAGTAATCCTGATGAGGGGGCTAAACAAGCCTTCTATAGCATGATGAATGATTGGTTCAACCAATATATCAGGACCAATCCGGCTATTCAACAACCCCCTGAATCTGAATATTTCCCCTGTAGTATCGGTGGTACCCCCGATCGTTAATCTTGAGAGAGCAAGCAAGCCTCCAGTTGACCAAATTAGAAAACACGGGGCTCAAGATTTTAGATCCGAAAATGATGATGATGCTGAGCGAGCTGAGTTTTGGCTCGAGAATACTATTCGTGTTTTCGATGAAATATCTTGCACACCTGATGAGTGCCTGAAGTGTGCCATATCTTTATTACGGATTCTGCCTATTATTGGTGGAATACTCTCGTATCAGTTGTTTCAAAGGAACGAGTTACCTAGGGCTTCTTTCAGACGGAGTTCCGTAAGAAATACATCAGTCAGCGAGTTATAGACTCCAAACGCAAGGAATTTCTTGAGCTTAAACAGGTAAGTATGATCGTATCTGAGTATGAGCGCAAGTTTGTGAGACTTAGTCACTATGCTCGCGAGTGTGTTTTATCCAAGGCTGCTATGTGCCGAAGATTTGAAGAAGGGCTAAACGAAGATATAAAACTACTGGTTGGCATACTTGAAATAAATGAGTTCGTAGTACTTGTGGAGTGAGCTTGTAAAGCCGAAGAGCTAGGGAAAGAAAAATGGAAAGCCGAGCTTGAAGCTAGAGACTTCCAAAAGAGATCTACAGGTAAATTTCCTCAAACGTCAACAAAGAAATTCAAGAATGATAGTAGTCGATCTAAAGCTAGTACAGGGATCTCTATACAAAAATGACCACTAGTGAGTTCACGGGTTACTTCGATTGTTAATGTTGGCAATACTCGACCAAATAAGCCCGAGTATCAACAGTGTAGTAGACGGTATTTTGGTGAATGTTGGGGTAAATCTAACAATCGCACTTGGTACAAGTGTGGTTCACAGGATCATTTTATTCGGGATTGCCCGGAGACAGCTGAAAAGGGTATTGCTCAGAGTGCGAGACCGAGCAACACTGCAGCTAGAGGTAGACCATCTCATAATGTGGGCGGTAGGAGTGGCATTCAGAAGGGGACTTCAGATGTGATTATTTGATCAGAGGCTCGTGCGCTAGTTAGAGCTTATGCCATTCGTGCCAAAGAGGAGGCTTCATCCCCAGATGTCATCACTGGTATATTCACTCTCTTTGATACTAGTGTAATTGCTCTGATTGATCCTGGTTCAACTCATTCTTATGTATGTGAAACATTAGTATCTAGTAAGACTCTATCTGTTGAGTCTACTGAGTTTGTGATTCGGGTTTCGAACCCTCTAGGTCGGTGTGTACTAATTGATAGAGTGTGCAATAATTGCCCTTTAATGATTCGAGACTCATGTTTTCCGGCCGATCTAATGTTACTACCATTTGATGAGTTCGATATTATCCTCGGTATGGATTGGTTAACTGTACACGATGCAGTAGTGAATTACAGATGAAAGACTATTGATTTGAGGTGTTAGAATAACGAGATAATTCAAATTGAATCTGCGGATTTGAATGGGCTACCAGCTGTGATATCTTCGATGTTGGCTCGACAGTATTTGAGAAAGGGTTGCGAAGCATACTTTTCTTATGTGATTGATAGTAAAGTAAGCGAACAGAAGATTGAATCTGTACTAGTTGTTTGTAAGTATCCGGATGTGTTCCTGGAGGAATTGCCGGGATTGCCACCTGTTCAGGAAGAGGAGTTTGGGATTCAGCTAGTGCCAAGGACGACTCCGATCTTGATAGACTGAATTAAAAGAATTGAAAACTCAGTTGCAAGAATTGACAGATAGAGGTTTTGCTCGACTGATTTTTTCTCCCTAGGGTGCACCTGTCCTATTTGTGAAAAAGAAGGATAGAACTTTGAGAATGTGCATCGATTATCGAAAACTCAAAAAGTGACTGTGAAGAATAAATATATGTTGCCACGTATCGATGATTTATTTGATCAGCTTAATGGAGCTTTGGTATTTTCAAAAATCGATCTGAGGTTAGGTTATTATCAGCTGCGAGTTAGAGACTCGGATGTACCAAAGACTGCTTTTCAGATGAGATACAGCCATTATGAGTTTTTAGTGACGCCGTTCGGACTCACTAATGCCCTTGCTATTTTTATGGATCTGATGAATCGGGTATTCAGACCATATTTAGATCGGTTTGTGGTTATATTCATAGATGACATTTTAATCTATTCGCGTGACGAAACTGAGCATGCCGAACACTTGAGACTTGTATTACAGATTTTGCGTGATAAGTAGTTGTACGCGAAGTTCAACAAATGTGAGTTTTGGTTGAATGAAGTTAGTTTTCTGGGGCATGTCGTTTCAGCATCGGGCATTCAGGTTGACCCGAGTAAAGTTTTGGCTATACTTGATTGGAAACCTCCGAGAAACGTTTTTGAAGTTCAGATTTTTCTGGGACTTGTCGGGTACTATAGACGCTTCGTGAAAGGGTTTTCTATGATTGCAGCTCCAATGACAAAGTTGTTGCAAAAAGACATTAAATTTGAGTGGTCAAAAAGGTGCCAGAAGAGTTTTGATCAGCTAAAAACTTTGTTAACGGAAGCTCCAGTGCTTGTTCAGCCAGAGTCGGGTAAAGAGTTCGTTGTCTTCAGCGATGCATCCTTAAATGATTTAGGCTGTGTTTTGATGCAGGAGGGTAAAGTTGTAGCTTACGCCTCGAGACAGTTGAAGCCGCACGAAAGAACTATTCGACGCATGATCTCAAGTTGGCTGCTATAGTTTTTGCTTTGAAAATATGGCGTCACTATCTATTCGGAGAAAAATGTCATGTCTATTCAGATCACAAGAGTCTAAAATATTTAATGACTCAGAATGATCTGAATTTGAGACAACGACGATGGTTGGAGCTATTAAAAGATTATGAGCTCGTGATTAATTATCACCCGAAAAGTTAATGTGGTGGCTGATGCACTTAGTCGAAAGTCACTATTTGCTCTACGTGCAATGGATGCAGATGTAGCTATGACTGATAATGGTGTGATTATTGCAGAATTAAAAGCGAGACGAAGCTCAAGAGGTTGATAATGACTTAATAGCAAAAAGGAGTCAATGTGGCTCGAGTGTTGATTCAGATTTTTAGTTAGATGTTGAGGGATGTCTACGGTTTAAAAATAGAATATGTGTGCCCAAGAACCCTGAGTTGATTTGAATGATCTGTGATGAAGCTCATAATAGTAGGTTGTCAATTCACCCAGGTAGTACGAAGATGTATAATGACTTGAAACAGCATTACTGGTGGCATGGTATGAAACGAGATATATTAGACTATGTGTCAAAGTGTTTAATATGTCGACAAGTGAAAGCCGAGCATTAGGTATGATCGGGGCTACTTCAATCGATCATGATACCTGAGTGGAAATGGGATCAAGTTACGATGGATTTCGTATCTGGGTTACTGATGACACCAAGTAAGAAAGATTCAATCTGGGTTATTGTTGATAGATTGACGAAATTGGCCCATTTTATTCCTAAGACGCATGATTTCTCACTTGATAAGTTAATGAAATCAGATATATCTTAGATTGTATGATTGCATGGAGTACCTATTTTATTGTTTCGGATAGAGATCCGAGGTTTACATTGTAGTTTTGGAAGAAACTGCAAGCTGCTTTAGGTACTAAATTGCACTTCAGTACTGCTTTTCACCCTCATTCAGATGGTCAATCCGAACGTGTTATTCAAATACTCAAGGATATGTTGAGATGTTATGCTCTTGAGTTTGAGGGTACGTGGGAACAATACTTGCCTTTGATTGAATTTGCGTATAATAACAGCTTTCAATCAAGTATCAAAATGGCATCTTACGAAGCTTTGTACGGTCTTAAATGTCGTACACCTCTATATTGGACCGAGCTAAGTGAAAGTAAGATACACGGGGTTGATTTAGTTAGAGAGACTGAACAGAAAGTAAAAGTAATCCGAGAAAGTTTGAAAGCCGCATCAGATCGACAGAAGTCATATGCGGACTTGAAACGTAAAGATATAGAATTTTAAGTGGGTGACCGAGTATTTTTGAAGGTCTCGCCATGGAAAAAAAATACTTAGATTTTGTCGTAAAGGAAAGCTGAGTCCGAAATTTATTGGGCCGGTTGCATACAGACTTAAGTTGCCGTCTGAGCTAGACAAGATTCACAATGTTTTTCATGTATCAATGCTTCGATGATACAAGTCCGATCCTTCTCATGTGATTAGTCCGGCAAAGATTGAGATTCAGCCTGACTTGTCGTATGAGAGAACCGATTCGCATCTTAGCTCGTGAAGTGAAGGAATTACGAAACAAGAAAATCTCATTTGTTAAAGTAATGTGGCATAAGCACGGGGTTGAGGAAGCAACCTGGGAACTCGAGGAATCAATGAAAGAACGCTACCCACACCTATTCATTGGTAAGATTTTCGGGGACGAAAATCCCTTAAGTGGGGAGTTGTAATAGCCCGATTATGACCCTAATCGGAACGATGGTTTTGGGACCACGAATCCGAGTTAGAAAAATATTTTAATATATATTTGATATCTATGATATATGTTTAGGCATGTGTTAAAATATCGTAGGTTAATTTGTTTGTTTAAGTGTTTAATTTAAGTGAAAGGACTAAAGTGCTAAGTGGGAAAAGTAGCCATTTATTAAATTAAGTTGCTAAATTAATTTGTCTTCTTTTATATGTGGACTTAAGTTGCAAATTGGCCATTTGATTTGTAAATGGACGGCAACATGCATCCACTATGTATTTTATTATTAGTTATATGTGTTATGTAATAATAGTAATATATATTATATTATAAACATATTATAATAAAAACATAAAAAGAAAAAGGCAATTGCATGTTCATCATTTATCATCTTTTTTGACAGAAACTTAAAGAAAGGAGAGAAAGTTTGAGTTTGAGACATTCGACCCTTTTTGGAAGCTTGATTAAGGTAAGAGACTAGCTCGATTTTAGATAATTTTTACGTTTTTTGAGATCGTTGTTTCGAATACTATCTGACCCATGTTAGAATTTTTTAATTTGATGCATGTTTGATATTCGGCCATTGATGAATGCTTGTGATTATTCATGTTTGATGATTTTATTTTAAAGATATGTTTTAGATTAACATGTTTTATATTGGAAATTTTGATAATTTTGAGTAATTAGGATTAAATTGAGAAATTTATATATTGAAGGGTCCAAATGTGAAATAAATTAATTTTATGGTTTTGTATGGGCATAGGTAGTATTCGGCCCTAAAGGAGTAAATTCAAATTTTGTGTATTTTGTGTTTTGTGCAATAGAGACTAAATTGTAAAAGTTATAAATATCAGGGGTAAAATGGTAATTTGTATAATTATGTGTTTTTGGATTAAATTGAAAGAAAATCTATTTGAATGAGCTTAATTTGGAATGATTTAGATCAAGAACAAAAAGAAACGGGATTGGATCGAGGAAAGGCAAAGTTGAACGAATAGCCGGGAAACCCTAATCCGTCGATTATCTAGGTAAGTTTTTAAGCAAATGGGTTAAATTGAATTGAGTTTATATACATTTGTTATATAAGAGTAAGTATGTTAAATTACTAAATGCGAATGTGACATTGGATAAATCTAAGTGTTAGATGAATATAAGGTTGGTATTTTTATAAGTCTTGAATAAATTGAGTTGAATGATTAAGCATAGTTGAGATATGGTTAATTATAGGATTGTAATGAATGATGATTGTATTGTATAGGTGAGTGTACATGTTTACTTTCTATGGCCAAATATGATGGTACTTCATAGGAAGGATTGTTGGATTCGAACATGTATATTCATAGGTGTTTTATATGTTTAAAATGTGATTATTATTGTCTACATGAATAAGGTGAAAATAGGGATTGATGAGCACTATGTGTGCAAGCTTATATACCGAGCACTGTGTGTGCGAATCGGTTATTAGTACTATGTGTGCGAAAAAGATTAAGTAATGGCACTATGTGTGCGATACATTACTATTAAATGTCACTATGTGTACGAAAAAGATTAAGTAATGGCACTATGTGTGCGATACATTACTATTAAATGGCACTATGTGTAGTCCTTCTCAAGTAACGGCACTAAGTGTGCTATACATTACGTAAATTGCACTATGTGTGCTGGATTATGGGTTCCTCAATGATATATATTAATGTATGGAGATAACCGAGAAGTGACACGTAGGTAAGCAATGCATGATAAATGAATGGTTTAGTACTATTGAGGTAAGTTATTTTAGTATATGAAACTTTTAGTAATGTAATGTAATTGTTTATCTTTAAGCTTGTTTCGAAATGGATAAATGGTATGTGATCATTCGGTTTTGTGACCTATTAAAGATGGTGATTGTTGATTGGTGACAAGTTAAGCATATTTGTGATTATGAATTAGTTAATGATCACGTTTGATTGATCAAATTGCATATGGATTAGTTGTATATCTTTACCATTGCTTAAAACTTACTAAGCTAAGTTAGCTTACTGTATATGTGCTCATTTGACTATTTTACAGATTTTGAAATTAAAGCTCGAGCTCGGGGATCCTTGTCAAAGTCAAGCACACTATCAACTGTTTTGGTACCTCTTTGTGAATGAATTTAAAGTTTATGGCATGTATAGGCTAATCTATTTTGGGATAGATTCAAATGATATTAACGTGTATGTATATAAATTCCATACGAATATGGCTTGACTCTTATGCTTGGGGTTTGAGTTGAGTATGAATATTTAATCGTGATGATAATGTTTATCTATGTTCAGTTATGTGGTAAGTTGATTTCGGAAGTTTATTCATTGATATTTCATTTATGCTATATACATGGATGCATGAATAAGGTTATGAGTAGGACATATAGTAAATAAAGTGATTGAATAATCTTTTGTACAATTATGTGTATGTACCACATTGTCAAGTTATGATTTGATAATATCAATTTCTATGTGTTTAGGTTAACTTTTGTTTGGATCATTTCAAAGTTGTATATGTATTAAATCATATGAAATTAGTTAGACTATTATATTTTGAGCTTGATTTATATATATATATATATATATATCATGTTATTAGTTAAAATGACGTAATATTTGGTTTTAAATAATTCGCTTGGTGTGTATTTATAAACTGTATGTTTTGAGTATTTTAGTTATGTCATTTAGAAGAAATTGAATGTTAATGTGGTTAAATGCACTCGACATTAAATTTGGAAATTGATCTATGTTAAGATAGTTTGGTTTTGCTGAGTTTTGGCTTGAATATATTTGGTCTATAATGTTTAGCGTAATGTTGATATTAATGACTAAGGACCATACGCATGTTCGGCCTTACTTCTGAAATTGACCAAATGAATAGTGTTTGTGCTATTTGAATAGAATTAGTTTTTAAATGATGTTAGTGATGATATTTTTTGGTAACTTACATGGTTGTAATATTACAAAAAAAAAATTGATTTTGTATTAATTGGTGAAATAAGATTTATTTGAGAGTGTTGACTTGTGATTAAATGAGTGATGCCTCATAACTCTAATCCGGCGACGGATACAGTTTAGGGGTGTTACAATGAATCCTGAGCTTCTTGTAGCTTTAATAATCTATAAAACAATAAACAACCCCACACACAAAGTAAGTTATCATAGCTTAGTAAGTCATAAGCAAATAATGAGCAATTTTAAACATTTGCATTAAATCAACTAGCCAAATCAAACAAACCTTATCCAAATGAACATTTATCATGCTTGCAAACTCAATATTATCACATTTACTATAACATTATATCATCATTAACCAAATACTCATATACTCATATGCACATAAATTTCTCATTTGTCATGCCTAATTCATATATTCAACTCAAACACATATACGTACCTTACTTTGATATTCATGTAACATGGTGCGTACTTGAACCTTTTAACTCGTTTTCACATTCGACCTTAGCTCGATGATGCCTGTTGAACCATTTGAAATTAATAAGGATACTCGAATAGTCGGAAGGCTCGTACAATGCCAACGTCCTAGACGTGGTCTTACATGTAATCACATATCGATACCACTGTCCCAGACAGGGTCTTACACAAATCAAATACGATGCCAATGTCCCAAACACGGTCTTACATGTAAACACAAGTCGATGCCAACTTCCCAGACGTGGTCTTACACGAAAACACATATCGGACTCCTATGTCATGACATATGTATCCTAACAATTCCTAAGGTTCGTACGGGGCTTTCGAACGTCTTATCTCGATCATTTCAGGCTCGTAAATATTGCTCCCATACTCAATTCATTTCAGTATAATCATTCACATAAATAAAAATTCAATTCGACACAAATAAAATAAATATAATATAATTCAACAACATTTATTTACTTATGAACTTACCTCGGATAACGACGGATGAAATCGACTACTCGACTACTTTCGACTTCCCCCGATCTAATTTCGATTTCTTTTGTTCTTATCTAAATAAATTCAAATTTAACTAATTTAATCACACATTCATTCAATTTAATCCACAAACACATATTTAGGTCTTTTTACACATTAACCCTTATAATTTCACACTTTTACATTTTAGTCCTTATTTCATAAAATCACAAAATACACAAAATTTCATATTTCCCATGCTTGGCCGAATCTTCCTATAGCTCCTATAAGTCCAAAAATTTCATTTATTTCACATTTTAGTCCCTCAAAATATTATTTTCACAATTTAGCCCAAAAAAACCAAATTCGTCAAAAATCCAAAGACAAAACTTATTAATCTATCACATATCTTTTATTTTCCATCATCAAACAACAAAAACTATAAGCTATCATCAATGGCAATTCATGAATACATCATCAAATTCAAAAATTCAAGTATGGGCTAGCTAGATTACTTAACAACGATCTCAAAAATGCAAAAATTATCAAAAACCAAACTATATACATACCTTAATTAAACTTGGAAGTAGCCGAATATCAAAGATGTAAAAAAGTAACTTTTCTTTCTTCAATTTCAGCTAAACAAGATGATAATAGCCATCTTTTAATGTTTGTTTTATTTTAATTCACATTATTTACTCAATTACCAAATTAACCTTTTAAATTAACATTAAAATTCCACTAACATATGTCCATCTTTGTCCATGCATTAATCCAAGGGTCTATTTACCACATAAGGACCTCACACTTAATAAGACACATCAATTCAACACCTAATCAAATAGAAGGCTACTTTTGCATTTTCTGCGATTAGGTCCTTTTTGTAAATTAAACACACAAACGATCAAATTAAAACACGAAAATTTCACACATGTCAATTCACATACTATAGACACATAAAATAATATTAAAATATTTTTTTGACTCGTATTTGTGATCCCAAAACCACTATTCCGACTAAGGTCCAAATCGAACTATTACAAGTATTCAATGTTTGTCTTGGTCCAACATCCTTAATTCAAGGTATTTGATATGATTTGATTCAATTCGATCTGATTCAATCCTTAGGATGTGTTTCTCCAAATAGATTGACCTTTATTAATGGGTTTAAATATTTCCACAATATCAATATCAATCATAACCCAAAAATTTTATTCCAAAAATTGCCAACTTTAACTATAAATGGAACTCAATATCATGAATCTGTAGTTTTATCATGCATAGTCGTTATGAGTAGTCAATTGTTTATTGTTTGTAATTGCTCAAACATAGTTATTCTAGATTTGTAGTTTAAAACTCTGAAAGAAACCAATAAATGAATTCTTAAATTTAAAACTAAAAAAAAAAAAAACATGATAGTGTAACTAATTAATTTATGAGCAGTCCAACAATGAGATGTAAAAATTATTGATAGCATATGATTAGTAATGTAAGTTTCCTACATTAGGGATTATTGTAAACAAATTAAATGAATAAGCGATGTTAATAAAAATGTTTAAAGACTGATCCGGTGTTTTGAAAAATATTGAAAAATAAATCAGTAAATATCTCTCTTTATACTATATTAAAAACGGTGTCATGACCACCACTTTCTATAAATTAGTAGTTGATTGATATAATACAAAATTTGTAATTTTATAACAAAATATGATTCATATCTTTTCTAAAAAACTTATATAAAAAGAAACTACAATTTATTTAAAAAGCAATTATTTATTTGATTTATATATTTTCACATATATTTTTCTATTTTAAAAATCATTATTTACCAAAATTATATGTGTTTTATATAATTGCTTTTATTAACCGTTAAAATATTAGTGGAAAAAAGAAGTTACAAAACGATAAGCCTCGTGATTTCTTTACATGGAGTTAGATTTTGGAATCCAATCTCATCAGTGAAGCTATTTTATAAAAAAGAATTAAGCTATTTTATTATAAAATAATTCTATCTTTTAATTTTATAAAAATTATTTTACCTCTTCATTTAATTTTTCGTCTTTTTAGTCATTAAATTTATATTATTTGTCAAATTACCATAAAATAGATGAAAAATTAATATTTGTTAATTTTACTAATGTAGCATACACGTGGATGTCATGTTAGTAATTAATAATTTTTAATATTTAAAAATCCACGTGTATGCCACCAGGGGCAAAGCCGTAAAGTTTTTATAGGGTTAAATTAAATTATAATTTTTACTAAAATATAATATCATTATTTTAATAATTTATATCTTTATAATTTTAAAAGACTAAATCAAATTTTTATTATTTTTAAAAACGCTAAAGTATAATTTTACTTTTATTAATTTAAAATTTTAAAATTTTTAAAGTAAGGCCCTTGCCAACCCCTAACTATGCCCTTGTATACCATACCAATAAATAATACAAATTCAAATTAGGTAAAATCGATAACTTAAAAGAAAATTAAATTACCTTAAAATGTCATGATTTCTTTGAAATTGCTGGTTTGTGATTTTTTTTTTTTTTTTTTTTTGGTTGGGTGGTTGAAAGAGATAGATTACCAATAAAAATATAAAATTTAAGAAAAACATGGTTCCAAATTCACACCATCATTATCCATCTCACTTTTGAAATTTCCACCAAAATTAAATGCCGGTAAGGTCTATAAATACTTGAGGTTTCCAAGTCTTTGGTACATAAACACACTCTTTATTTCCTACTTCAGAGCTTAAATCTTGTAGCATCACTCCTTTCTTCTCCTAATGGAAAAAATTACCGGAAACTCCAATCACTCTCCATGTCATGGAGATCTTATCACTGTTCTCAGCATTGATGGAGGTGGAATTAGGGGAATCATTCCAGGAATAATTCTCAGCTTTTTAGAATCTGAGTTACAAGTAATCATCATTTATTTATTTGTATATATCATCAAACAGGTGTTGTAATTTCATGGTTATCTAATCAATAATAAATTGATTTGCAGAAACTGGACAGTGAAGAAGCAAGAATTGCTGATTATTTTGATGTGATCGCCGGAACTAGCACCGGCGGTCTACTTACCACCATGTTAACATCTCCCAATGAGAAAAACCGACCCCTATTTGCTGCCGAAGACATCAAGGCTTTTCTACTTCGAGCATGGCCCTAAAATATTCCCTCAAAGAAGGCAATTCATTGATCATATATATATATATATATATTTGTTCATAATAATAGATAATTGCCAGCAGGTTACTAATAAATCTTGTTTACTTCAACAGGTTTCCATTTTCTGGTGTTACAAAAATTATTCAAATTGTGATGGAACCAAAATATGATGGCAAGTATCTCCATGGAATTCTTAAGGAAAGACTAGGAAACACAAGGTTGAACCAGACACTGACTAACGTTGTAATTCCAACTTTCGATATCAAGAAACTTCAGCCCATCATCTTTTCTAGGTATGAGGTTGGTCTTGAAATTAAGTTTTCGTCAACTATTTTGTTACCCTACTCTTTCACTTTCACTTATGTTTAAACCTACTTGTTTAGGTGAAGAAATCTGCAGGCCTTAATGCCTTAATGTCAGACATTTGCATTGGAACTTCAGCCGCTCCAACTTATCTGCCGGCCCATTATTTTGAAACCGAGGACACTGATGGAAAGGTTAAAAAGTTCAATCTTATCGATGGTGGGGTGGCTGCTAATAATCCGGTAAATACATGACAAAACTCTTTAAATATCAAGCACAAACTCCTGTCATACAAGTGTTTTTAAGGGTCAGACATAAGATTGACATAGTTGTTGATGAGGAAATCAGTAAGGGAGGAGATTGAGGGGGAGATGGTGGTAAGGTAAAGGAGGCTGAATCACCTAAATAGGTAGAGAGTTGGAGAAAGTGAAAAGAAGGTAGAGAGTTGGAGAAAGTGAAAAGAAGGATGAGGAGGAAAATTGTTGTGAAGGTAGAGGAGGCTGAATGCAAAGTTTGAGTGCTTAGGGTTGTTCTTCCATCTCATCATTATAGAGGGTATTCGTAAGGAAAGTCTCGTTGTCTATTATGGTGACGTGATAAGTTGTTACTAATAGATGGAGTAGGGGTGAATATGGACTTATTTTGTTATTGTTTTTGAACTAGTATGAAATTATTATACTTAGGTGAATATTAATAATCTCTAAAATGAAATTCACATTAAATATTAGCTAGACACGTTCCGTTATCAATAATTAATCTCTACAAAAGGTAACTCATTCGGAAGATTAAGTAGTTGATCATAATCTAAAAAATGAGAGATGAAAAAAACTATATATAGACATTTTTTCGACACTCTAAAATGTCACGTGTTCAATCCAAAGGGTATAACAATAATAAAATACACATTTGAAGACACAAAAAAGTAAAAATAATGCAAATTATACCAAAAAAAAAAAAAAACAAAGCGGATACTTGATTATATTTGTTTCATGTCATGCCTGAATTGCATACTTGTGTCCGTGCTTTCTAAGTCTTAAATCACTTTTAATATGATAAGGAATTTGATGTGTTGATGAATTCTGTTATGAAATGTTATAGGCTCTAATTGCCATGGGTGAAGTGACAAAACAGATTCACAAAGGCCATTCAGATTTTTCTTGCATTAAAGCAGCAAATCATTACAATAGATTCTTGGTGCTATCCGTTGGAACAGGCTCCGAAAAACTTGCAGAGAAATACACCGCAAAGCAAGCGGCTCAATGGGGCCTACTTGGTTGGTTAACCTCCGGCAATTCAACCCTATTAATTTCTTTTCCAAAGGCAGTGCTGATATGGTTGATTTCCACATTTCCCTGATTTTCAAATCTTTAAACTCCGAACAGAATTTTATCTTCGCATCCAGGTTAACTTAATTAATTGAACTTCAAGTGCAAATTTTTTTTATTCAGAAGAAGATGGTTCCTAATTTATTTGAAACAATGCAGGATGATAAGCTGAAAGGGGAGGTTTCCTCTGTGGATGTTTCAACGGAGGAAAATATGAAAAATTTAGCTAAAGCAGCAGAAAACTTACTGAATAAACCAGTTTCAAGGGTGAATTTCGAGACGGGAAATTATGAACCTTCAGGAGACTTAGAAACCAATGCTCAAGCTCTCATAAGGTATAAAATTGCTTTAAATTCAATATCTTTTCTTGCCTCCATTAACACATATTCATTCTGGCATTAACAGGTACGCGAAGCCGCTGTCTGAGGAAAAACGCCGACGTGTAAAGACATTGTTGCACAAGCTTGGCCCATAATCAAATTACTTTCTTTATATATATGTTTGCAAAAGTTTGAACTGAAATAATTATTAATTCGAATTCTATCCAACGGTAGTATGAAATTAATAAAATGTGGTTGATGAGGTTTGTAATTTGCTATCGTAATTGGATATCGTAATTTCAAAACTTAATAAGCTTGGCCCATAATCAAATTACTTATTATTTTTACTGAAAGTCAATTCATTGGTTTTTTTTTTTTTTTCTTTTTTGACTAATAAACAAAAACCTTAAGATTGAAAACTTTATTTAATTTTAGCCAATGTCACATTCACCAAATGTTACAAAAATTACACTGTCACAACTAATGTTATATGATAATGCTTATGACGTTAATATTTTATTTTTAAAAAATAAGCAGAAGATATAGGGTTGAATTGTACAAAGAAACTAGATTATATAGAGTTCATATACTGTGGATATTCACTTTCCTTATTGTTTTAATGGATTTTATTAAGTTTTGAAATTGATATTTTTGAAAAAAGAAATTTATAAAAAGCAAAGATAGTGTCTAAGTAATATCATTCTTTCATATCAATAGATAAGGGTGAGTAAAATTTGATTTTGACTCGAAAAAAATTTTGAATTTTGAGTTCAAATAACTCGAATTAATCGAATACCGAACTATAATATTTTACATTTTTACCTCAAACCTCCAAACTTTTTACTTTCTCCACAAAATTTTTACTTCCTCCCACTTTCCTCTTAAAACTTTTAATTTCCCCAAACCACCCCCCATCTACTCCAAACCCATTTTCCTCCTAAACTTTTTACTTTTCACCCTTAACCTCAAATAAAAAATCACCCAACAAAAATCCCTAATCCTAAATAGTAATAATTTTATTTATATCTACTATTTATATTATTAAATTAAAATTCACATTTTGTACTATTTATATTATTGAATTGTTTAATTGTATTAAATCTTTATAAATTTATCTTAAAATTGAATTATTGATGATGTCATAAGATATTCATGTTAAAATTTTATGTTGGTATCAATTTCAGATTTTATCTTCAATATAATTTTATTAAAAATCACATTTTATATTTAATATATTTTTAATTTCAAAATACATAGTGACAAAAATTAGAAGATAATTGAAGTAACCGAGCAAGTAAAGAAGCTAACCAATATATAAAAGATTAATAAATAAATTATGAGGAGATGAATGTTAATAACAAATTTGATTACAGCAGGTGATAATGATTACAAGGATCCAAAGTCATTTTTTAAAATTTAACTTGAACAAATATATTTGATTCGAATTCCATCTCACTCGACTCGATTCGAGAAAATTTCAAATCAAGTTAGGATGATAAAATATGATTAGTCAACTCGATTAACTCGAAATTTTTTCATTCGATTCGATCGAACACTCGCCCCTATCAATCGTTGGTTAAGTAAAAGGCAAACCCGATCTTGGGGGTTGTTTGAGAGTGCAACCGCCCAGGGTCAATTTGTAACTTTAAAAAATCATGTAAACACATAAGACTATAAGTGAACAGAGCATTCGATGAACAATTCCGTTTTTGCTTGTTTATGTTCATTTATTAAGCTAAATAAATGTACATGAATAAGATTTTCAGGTTTATTTATCAAACGAACTGAACACAAACAAAATTTGTTTGGTTCATTTATATTCACGAATAAGCTCATTTATGTTTGTTTAAAGCTTGTTTAATAAATTATTTAAAGCTCATTTATTGTTTCATTAGTATATATTAATAAAATTATTTTAGTTTGTATGTTTGTTATTTATAATATAAAATATATTTATATTTGACTATTTTATATCTAAAAATAATATATATGTTTATTTATTTATTGTTTGTTTATTATTCATGAACATGTTCACGAACATTAAACAAATGAAATGAATGCACATAATTTAAAATAAAAAAATACGAAAAAAATTTAAAATTCTCAATGTACACGAACAAGCTTAAAAATAAACAAATGAAGTCGACTAAGTCTTTAGCTTTTGGCATGGGATTGTTACCAATGCAGGAGGATGCAAGTTCAAGTGCGTTGAAGCGCATTATCCTCCTATTTATGACTTAACGAAGGGTTATGGGTAGCTGTAGGCATTATTTAAAAAAACAAACAAATAAACATGACCAAAGGTCCATTTGTTCAAGCTCGATTTATTTACAAACCCTATAAACACATACATTTTAGGCTAGGATAAAAAAGAGACAACATTAGGATATTTTCTATACACTTTTGTTTTTTTTTTTTTTTTAGTTTTTAAGAGTGGTTTCTTGGAGATTTATTTTGTGGATTTCAATCAAATTTTGGATTTAGATTATCGAGAAACTTTGTGTTTCTATTGGAATACGATTTCTATTTCTCTTCTCTTTTATCTTAATCTTTCTATTTGCTTTAGTTATTTTTTCATTTGCTTGTTTTGTTGATTTAAATTTCACAATGAATTCATCTAAGACTAACTTGGATTTCAAGGGCACGAATGAAATTCATATATCTACGCATTAAAAGAACTTTCTCTTCATGCATTTCTACACTTTGTTGTCAACTATATCTACAAATGATCCAACCCTCCATTGACACAATAAGCTAGTTGGGAGATTGTTTTTTGCACTGTTGGGATTTCTCCACCACAACACTTACCCAAGCCAAAAAAAAATCTTGCCTCCATCCCATCCTAGGAAACAAAACCTTCCGCTAACAAAGAAACTAACTTTTACATTTCAAAAGGAAGCAACTAAATAAAAACTTACTTCACCACGGATGTTTATGTTAACCCTAGTAGATTTTTAGTGTTCTTCACTATGCATTGGTTCTTTGTTTGCCTCGACAAGGCATTCCCCAAGTTTTCTTCACCCTCAATGCTGAAATTATCAATCATTAGCTCACCGTAAATCTCCACATCTTCATTCATAGATTCACCGCCACCCCTACAATCGGAGATTCTTCCATATCTAAATCCTTATCTGCAGCTTTATCATCTTCTAATCACTTCCACCGAGTCGCTATCATGTTCCAAAGGTTTGAGAATCGCCACCTTCAGCTCCATCAAGCCTCATATTTGCTTCCGACATTTCTACATCCGGCTCGAAGTCGTTGCTATAGAGGCATCGCATCACCGATAATTTGACCTGTCCTTAATCTTTCCCCGTAATCCTCCATCTCAATCCTATATCTTTTTTGTCTTTGAGCGCTTTGTCCGATAGACCGAGCAATGACAAAAGTCCAAGAAGTAAAACTTAAGAACATACTATAAAAGAGAAAATAGTTATAAAATATGTTCGTTAATGAATTACGTAAATAATTTACTTTTTCTTACTATTTTTTCGATTCATTAAGTTGTTCCATAATTCACCAATCATTCTACTAATCTCTCCGTCCTTTCTAGGGTGAAGTGGTTTCAGCCTTGCGTGTTGCTCAAAAAAAGAAATTATACCCACTCGTTAGGCTTTGGATGAGCAGGATCCTCCGCTTTATTTTAGATTTCTTCCGCTACCCGACGTTGCATCCTCGATGAAGCATGAGCACCGCCACTCTTGCCACTAATACACCACACCGATGTGGCACTTGGGGTCTGCACCGAGGAGCCCGGTAGAGACACCTTTAACTTCTCCGAGCCAATGGTGATAGTAATAAGATAGCCACTCTCAAATTTCCCATCAATGACCCAAACCACAGGAGTGCTCGCCGTCGATGTTGGCCTTCTCTGCAGATCAACAAAAACACACGGCTATAATTGACCAAAATCGTGAAACTTTAGAAAGTCGAATCGAGATTCAAACCAAGTTAAGCTATAGAGGTTTAGGATGGTTTGTGAAAATGGAAGAGGGGAGATCAAGGAGAATGACCGACAACTTAACAAGTGAAAGCATAAAGACAATTTCATTCATCATAGAAAAGTTTTAAGGCACTGCAGCAGCACTCGGTAATATTTACTCTTGGTCGCTGGAAGCAATGAATGAATATCGTGGTGGGGCAGTGCACCTTGAGTGGGGGTCTGCGGTAGTAGTTGGTTTCAAGAGGATCGCATATATGAATTGTCCTTTACCATTAGATGCAATGTACTTGATATTTATTCAAAGAAGAGTTTGAGTCCTCAACTTGCATACCGTATGAACAGGATCCAACGGGCTTTAAAGAAGTAGATTTGTTCATAGTGATGAAGCAGAGAAACATAGTACTTCAGAAGACAAAAGATGCATTTGTAGCAGTGGAGGGAAGTTGAAAACAACAACACTTCCTTCCATCTCCGCCTCTTACAATCTACAAGATCCGCTTAAAACATGATTATTTGAATATTAGTGTACATAGCTCATCCCCAAGTCTAAGTTAGCGAAAATCAATAGGGCCACCTAGTTTGAACTGGGTGTGAAGCAAGAGCATCAAACTACATAGTTCGTTTTTAACTCAAACATGGTTCGATAATAATTGAAGTAACCAACACCAATATGCAATCTCGCAATGTTATTGAGCCCTCGAGAGATCAAATATGTTTGACACATGAGTGTTAGACATGGAAACATCAAGTAAATTAAGAAATCAAAACAGTACGAGCATATTAGTTTACCTGTCTCTTTTCGAAATCCGACAACTCCAAAGCTTTAGCCTCAAACACATTACATAGCTAGGTAATTGCAAAATTGGGAAAAAGTAAAAAAATTAAAAAATTGAAGAAATTGTTTCAGCTTTAGAATAAATTTCAGCTTGAATCAAATTTACCTCCTCAAAAGGATCATCCAAAGGTCCCTTCAAAAGCCAAGAATCAAGACCCTCAATGTATGGTAGTAAGCTTCCAACAAATATATGAATCAAGATCTTATATTCATCCCTCAAATTAGCATGAGCTCTAAGTTTGTATTTGTCGATGTTTATACAAATCGGAGAATCAAAAACAAGAATCAACAATGAGAAAATAGATACAACCTCACCACCTTGTACGAGGCATGCTTCACCAAGCTTTATATAGAGATAGTCAAGGATATAAGTAGCAATGTCTGCAAATGAAATATTTGAAGTAGGCTCAAAGTATGCTTCGCTTCTTGGGCAAAGCATGAGTTATAGCCGTGGATGCATCCACACTTGGTCATCCCTTTTGTTGCCACTTTTCCTGTTGGTCAAGGTTGAGAAGCAAGAACCCATCTCAAAGTCCTATGTTATATAAAAAAAATCAAAACACAATTAATATCCATTCCAAGAGTCAAAACTACCCCAATCCTTAATAGTTATTATAGCTTTTATCGGTATTTTATCATTAATTTTCCATTCGCTTGAATGCTTAGGTTAAAAAGAGGGTTAACGACAAAAGAAACAGAGAGATCAAAGCATTTGTAAAGTAGCCAAGCCCCTCACGTGCATCTCACTGCTGGCTCATCATCATCCATAGATGAACACATTTTCCCATGATTGTAAATAAATTATTTAAGGAACACGAAGGATAGTGCACACTGCAGAAGACCCTTCTCTGCTACCCACTTTATTTCAATCTCAAATTTTGGTTTCTGGAATTTTTTTGGAAAATAGACGGAGAATCGGGGAAAAAAATAAAGAAAGAAGAAGAAGGTTACCGCGTCTGCCATGACTGATCCGATGAACGAGCAACGAAGTGAAACTAGATTAAGAATCGGGGAAAATAGGCTTTCCTCTTTCCTTTCGCTGGAGAAAGTTTTAGTAATTGGGGGAAAATTTTGGGGGGAAAAAATTAAGAATTTTGGGGTATATAGGAAGGAAGGTTGAGCAAAATGTCATACTTTTGTGGCGTATAAAAAACGCCTAAAAAAAGCTAACAAGGCAGAGTCATTTTAATTAAAGTAAAATAATTTTTTCTATTACTTACTTTTAGCGACGTTTTTCTAAAAGCGTCGCTAATGCTCAATTTTAGCGGCGTTTTTCCGCGGCGATAATACTCGACTTTTAGCGGCGTTTTTAAAGCGCCGCTAATGTTCAGATTTTAGCGGCGTTTTACGCAAACGCTACTTGCTCACTTATACTTTTAATTTTCGAAGCGCCGCTAATATAATTTTTAGCGGCGTTTTTGAAAGCGCTAATGCTCAGAATTTTTGGCGTTTTACAAAAGCGCCCATTAATGCTCATACTTTTAGCGGCGCTTTTTGAAGGCAGCTAATATCGATGTTTTAGCGTTTTTCCATACCGCTAATGCTCATTTTTAGCGGCGCTTTTTACGAATAACGCGCTATATATCATTTTAGCGGCGTTTTTAAATAAACGCCGCTATTGTTCATTTTTAGCGGTTTTCCTTCAAACGCCGCTAATGTATAATTTTTGCTTTTTCTAAAACGCCACTAAAAACGCCGCTAAAAGTCCTGTTTCTTTGTAGTGTTGCATGTTCATGGAATAGTAATTGAAATATGTTGAAGATGGGTTTAGATTGTGACTACATTAATTATTCAATTCATTGTTAATAATTAATGTAACAAATCGATTTCTAGTGGCGTTAGAAATTTCAAGTTCGGGAATCCATTTGTATAAATCAAGTCTATAAATATTAAATAAAGGTAATTATAGACTTATTATATAAGTGAATTAGATTTTGGATACGTAATTTAGTGAATTAGTAATTAATTAAACTTCGTGAATAAATTCTAAAGTCCAATCGTTATAGATTTTAATTAGAAAATGACTTAAGGTCTAAAATAGCAATTAGATCTGTCAAGCTAGGTGTTAGTGTCTGGTGATGTTAACAGTGGATTAACTAAATAAATTAAAGTTAATTAAGTTGCAACAATCCTTTTTCTAGTGGTATTGAAAATAACAGTTTCGAAACCCTATCTTCGATGATCAAGTCCATAAATACTAATATTTAATATTTACTGAGATTATTATTAGTGTTAATTTAAGTTTGGTCGATTAATCTTGTCAATTGGATAATTAATTAAGGTACAATGACTAAATTGTAAAAGTTCACAATTATAGATTTATAATTGAAACGACAATGTTAGAGTCCTCAAAATCATGACACGGCCATGTGACCCTTGTTTACAAAATTTTCCATCATTTTATATTAGCTTCAAATTGATCCCTAATTGATACCGAGTTAATCTAAAGCTTCGTAAGCTCGATTTAAACTCGAATTTGGTTGTATTGTATGTTATGTTCGATCATATGTGGCAAATTGATATTGAACTAAAATTTTAAGTTTTGAATTACATTTAAATATTTTGTAATTGTTTGTAGCACTCTATTACTAGGGCTCGGCAACCGGACCGGGTAAGGGGTGTTACATAACATGCATAGGCATGCTCATATGAATGTTGTAAAATTTCCTACCCATTCATACGCTACATAGTACATACCATGAGTTCCCAGAGCGATTTTTGAACACCAAAACAGAAGAGCCGTAGCTCAATGTGGATAAATGATGTCCAAACCAACTAAAAATCGACTAAGGCAAGTGTAATAACTGGTTTAGACCCTAGTCGAATAAGTGGTTTCGAGACCACAAATTCGAGGTCGTAATAATAATTTAATATTATTTTCCGTGTGATAGTATGCAACATGGTCCGTGTGAAAGTTACGTGTGATGATTTGATCGTTTAGTATCGGATTAAGAGAAAGGACTTAATCGCGTAAAGTGTAAAATGCTATGTGCTAATTGTTAAGTACTTAATTGTTGTTGTCTTTATAATGTGGAGGCCTTATGAGGCAATTAGCCATTATTAAAGTTAGTGGTTGGTTAAATGACATATTAACCTTAATGTAAATTTGTCTTATATGACTAGTAAAAGGGCAAATTGGTAAATATATAATTAAGTTAATATTAAACAAAACCAAGAAGATGAAACATGTTCATCTTTGTTTCATTTGAATTGAAAATAGGAAAATAGAAAGGGTTTGGGAGCTTGGTGATATTCGGCCATTGTTAATAAAAATTTAGGTATGTTTTAGCTCGATTTTTGATAATTTTACGTTTCGTAATCGTTGCTTTGTGCTTTACAAAACCCATGCTTGAATTTTGAGTATTGATGATATTTGTGAGATGCCATTGATACTATATTGAGCTTTGTGATAATTTTTGGTGTTAAATGAAAATATGAGTTAGATGAACATAGTTTATATTTGAAATTTTGGTGAAATTGAGTAATTTAAGCTAAATTGTGAAAATGGGAAATTGGAGGACTAAATGTGAAATAAATGAAATGTGAGGGTTTGTATAAGCATGGGAGAATTCGCTAAGCACATGTATATTGAAATTTTGAGTATTTGATGATTTTATAAGATAGGGACTAAAGTGTCAAAATGTAAAAATGTGAGGCTATTTTGTAAAATGCCCTAAAATATTTGTTTGGATTAAAGTGAATGACTTGATGATTGAATGGGTTAAATTTGAATGTGTTTAGACCAAGAGAGGAGAGGTTCGAGATCGAGATCGAGGCAAAGATAAAGTGCTCGATTAATTGATCAGATCGATAGTTTGACGTCCGAGGTAAGTTGGATATCATACATGTATTTGAGCTATGTTTTATAAATATGAAATGAATATGTTGATGGCACTAAGTGTGCAAAATTGAAATCGAAATCGAAATGAATGGCAATTGTGTTTGCGATGATATAAAAGCTTGACTTATTGAATTAACACTATGTGTGCAATGTATAAAAGCTTGACTTATTGAATTGGCACTATGTGTGCGATCACCGAGACGAGTTGGTTAAAAGAATAGGCACTAAGTGTGCGATAACAATTATCTTGTGAATATATATGTGGCCTTTGAGTGTGTGGTTATTTTGAAGCGAGTATCAAATGATGATCGACATGTAATATCGAGCATTGAATAGCTTGGAGGTAGAATAACTAAGTGTTAGCTAAGGTATGTAATTAACCTTTGTGGTTGATGAATTATAAACAAGCTATGGTGGAATGAATGAATATTTTAGATATGAATGAGATGATATGAATGTGAGATAACCGATCTATGTGATGCTTAATACTTACTTTAGTTTGGTTTGATGAGATATAGTATTGTTTATCGAACTTACTAAGCTTTGGAAAGCTTCTTGTGTGATTTTTCTCTGTCTTGCAAGTACCAAAAAGCTAGCTCGGATCCGGATCGTCGACTTCTCAATCACACTATCGGCATTCTATTTTGGTACTTTTGGAAAGATGTATAAAGCTAGAATATGGCATGTATAGGCTAGTTAATTGAATTATGTTTGATATTGTAATTAGCCATGAGATGCGGCTAGATATGTGATAGGTTGGGCATGAATGAATGTGATATGTGTGATGCATCTTTTGGCATGATTTGTGGATTGATATATTTGTTATCAAGTGGTAACTTTGTGTTGATAAATGCTAATAGGGGTTAGTGAAACCGGGAATGAATTATGCTTGTGATAGTATAAATATTGGTATTAAATTTAGTATAAATAGAGTTGAAATTGGATGCATGAGCGGGATGACAATATTGGTATGTTTATGGTGATAATAGGAGCATGAAATGTTTAGGTTGTATGGCTTGTAGGTTGGACCCTTATGGGTGGCATTTTGACTTTGCAAAATGGACTACAATGTCACACGGTTGGGGCACACGGGCGTGCCTCAGACCGTGGGTAAATTGGTAGATTGTGGAATAAACTACACACGACCATGGCACGGGCGTGCCTTCATGTCGTGCGAGAAATGGCAGAATATGACCTTATAGGACACGGCCATAGCACATGGGCGTGCTTTCGTTAGCCGTGTTGATTTTGACAAAGAAGTAACCACGGCTAGGTCACATGGGTGTATCATGTAGCCATGGGAGAGGCACGGCCTATCCCATGGGCGTGTCTCCCGTATTCAAGAAAAGTTACAATTTTTCATGGGATTTTATATGTGTTTGGTTTAGTCGAACTCGATTTATAAGCATGTTTAGAGTCTCGATGACTCATTTAAGGACACTATGATTGTATATGAATGTATTTGATGATGATTGACTTTGTGTCGTAAATGCGATGTAAAATGATCTTATTGTTCGATAATGCCTCAAAACATGATTATTTGAATATTAGTGTACATAGCTCATCCCCAAGTCTAAGTTAGCGTAAATCAATAGGGCCACCTAGTTTGAACTGGGTGAAGCAAGAGCATCAAACTACATAGTTCGTTTTTAACTCAAACATGGTTCGATAATAATTGAAGTAACCAACACCAATATGCAATCTCCGCAATGTTATTGAGCCCTCGAGAGATCAAATATGTTTGACACATGAGTGTTAGACATGGAAACATCAAGTAAATTAAGAAATCAAAACAAGACGAGCATATTAGTTTAACTGCCTCTTTTCAAACCGACAACTCCAAAGCTTTAGCCTCAAACACATTACATAGCTAGGTAATTGCAAAATTGGGAAAAGTAAAAAAATTAAAAAATTGAAGAAATTGTTTCAGCTTTAGAATAAATTTCAGCTTGAATCAAATTTACCTCCTCAAAAGGATCATCCAAAGGTCCCTTCAAAAGCCAAGAATCAAGACCCTCAATGTATGGTAGTAAGCTTCCAACAAATATATGAATCAAGATCTTATATTCATCCCCTCAAATTAGCATGAGCTCTAAGTTTGTATTTGTCGATGTTTATACAAATCGAGAATCAAGAACAAGAATCAACAATGAGAAAATAGATACAACCTCACCACCTTGTACGAGGCATGCTTCACCAAGCTTTATATAGAGATAGTCAAGGATATAAGTAGCAATGTCGGCAATGAAATATTTGAAGTAGGCTCAAAGTATGCTTCGCTTTGGGCAAAGCATGTTATAGCCGTGGATGCATCCGTCACTTGGTCATCCCTTTGTTGCCACTTTTCCGTTATCGCGGTTGAGAAGCAAGAACCCATCTCAAAGTCCTATGTTATATAAAAAAATCAAAACACAATTAATATCCATTCCAAGAGTCAAAACTACCCCAATCCTTAATAGTTATTATAGCTTTTATGGTATTTTATCATTAATTTTCCATTCGCTTTGAATGCTTAGGTTAAAAAGAGGGTTAACCGACAAAGAGAAATGAGAGATCAAAGCATTTGTAAAGTAGCCAAGCCCTCACGCATCTCATCGCTGGCTCATCATCATCCATAGATGAACACATTTTCCCATGATTGTAAATAAATTATTTAAGGAACACGAAGGATAGTGCACATCGCAGAAGACCCTTCTCCGCTACCCACTTTATTTCAATCTCAAATTTTGGTTTCGGAATTTTTTGGAAAATAGACGGAGAATCGGGAAAAAATAAAGAAAGAAGAAGAAGGTTACTGCGTCCGCCATGACTGATCCGATGAACGAGCAACGAAGTGAAACTAGATTAAGAATCGGGAAAATAGGCTTTCCTCTTTCCTTTATTGGAGAAAGTTTTAGTAATTGGGGAAAATTTTGGGGAAAAAATTAAGAATTTTGGGGTATATAGGTTGCATGTTCATGGAATAGTAATTGAAATATGTTGAAGATGGGTTTAGATTGTGACTACATTAATTATTCAATTCATTGTTAATAATTAATGTAACAAATTGATTTCTAGTGGCGTTAGAAATTTCAAGTTCGGAATCCATTTGTATAAATCAAGTCTATAAATATTAAATAAAGGTAATTATAGACTTATTATATAGGTGAATTAGATTTTGGATACGTAATTTAGCTGAATTAGTAATTAATTAAACTTCAGGGAATAAATTCTAAAGTCCAATCGTTATAGATTTTTAATTAGAAAATGACTTAAGGTCTAAAATAGCAATTAGATCTATCAAGCTAGGTGTTAGTGTCCGGTGATGTTAATAATGGATTAACTAAATAAATTAAAGTTAATTAAGTTGCAACAATCCTTTTTCTAGTGGTATTGAAAATAACAGTTTCGAAACCCTATCTTCGATGATCAAGTCCATAAATACTAATATTTAATATTTACGAGATTATTATTAGTGTTAATTTAAGTTTGGTCGATTAATCTTGTCAATTGGATAATTAATTAAGGTACAATGACTAAATTGTAAAAGTTCACAATTATAGATTTATAATTGAAACGACAATGTTAGAGTCCTCAAAATCATGACACGGCCATGTGACCCTTGTTTACAAAATTTTCCATCATTTTATATTAGCTTCAAATTGATCCCTAATTGATACCGAGTTAATCTAAAGCTTCGTAAGCTCGATTTAAACTCGAATTTGGTTGTATTGTATGTTATGTTCGATCATATGTGGCAAATTGATATTGAACTAAAATTTTAAGTTTTGAATTACATTTAAATATTTTGTAATTGTTTGTAGCACTCTATTACTAGGGCTCGGCAACCGGACCGGGTAAGGGGTGTTACATAACATGCATAGGCATGCTCATATGAATGTTGTAAAATTTCCTACCCATTCATACGCTACATAGTACATACCATGAGTTCCCCAGAGCCGATCTTTTGAACACCAAAACAGTAAGAGCCGTAGCTCAATGTGGATAAATGATGTCCCGAAACCAACTAAAAATCTGACTAAGGCAAGTGTGTAACAGCCTGGTTTAGACCCTAGTCGGAACAGTGGTTTCGAGACCACAAATTCGAGGTCAGAATAATAATTTAATATTATTTTCTGTGTGATAGTATGCAACATGGTCCGTGTGAAAGTTCTGTGTGATGATTTGATCGTTTTAGTATCGGATTAAGAGAAAGGACTTAATCGCGTAAAGTGTAAAATGCTATGTGCTAATTGTTAAGTACTTAATTGTTGTTGTCTTTATAATGTGGAGGCCTTATGAGGCAATTAGCCATTATTAAATTTAGTGGTTGGTTAAATGACATATTAACCTTAATGTAAATTTGTCTTATATGACTAGTAAAAGGGCAAATTGGTAAATTTATAATTAAGTTAATATTAAACAAAACCAAGAAGATGAAACATGTTCATCTTTGTTTCATTTGAATTGAAAATAGGAAAATAGAAAGGGTTTGGGAGCTTGGTGATATTCGGCCATTGTTAATAAAAATTTAGGTATGTTTTAGCTCGATTTTTGATAATTTTTACGTTTTCGTAATCGTTGCTTTGTGCTTTACAAAACCCATGCTTGAATTTTGAGTATTGATGATATTTGTGAGATGCCATTGATACTATATTGAGCTTTGTGATAATTTTTGGTGTTAAATGAAAAATATGAGTTAGATGAACATAGTTTATATTTGAAATTTTGGTGAAATTGAGTAATTTAAGCTAAATTGTGAAAATGGGAAATTGGAGGACTAAAATGTGAAATAAATGAAATGTGAGGGTTTGTATAAGCATGGGGAGAATTCGGCTAAGCACATGTATATTGAAATTTTGAGTATTTGATGATTTTATAAGATAGGGACTAAAGTGTCGAAATGTAAAAATGTGAGGGCTATTTTGTAAAATGCCCTAAAAATATTTGTTTGGATTAAAGTGAATGACTTGATGATTGAATGGGTTAAATTTGAATGTGTTTAGACCAAGAGAGGAGAGGTTCAGATCGAGATCGAGGCAAAGATAAAGTGCTCGATTAATTGACTGCATCGATAGGTTGACGTCCGAGGTAAGTTCGGATATCATACATGTATTTGAGCTATGTTTTATAAATATGAAATGAATATGTTGATGGCACTAAGTGTGCAAAATTGAAATCGAAATCGAAATGAATGGCACTGTGTTTGCGATGATATAAAAGCTTCGGCTTATTGAATTAGCACTATGTGTGCAATGTATAAAAGCTTCAGCTTATTGAATTGGCACTATGTGTGCGATACCGAGACGAGTTGGTTAAAAGAATAGGCACTAAGTGTGCGATAACAATTATACTGTGAATATATATGTGGCACTGAGTGTGTGGTTATTTTGAACGAGTATCAAATGATGATCGACATGTAATATCGAGCATTGAATAGCTTGGAGGTAGAATAACTAAGTGTTAGCTAAGGTATGTAATTAACCTTTGTGGTTGATGAATTATAAACAAGCTATGGTGGAATGAATGAATATTTTAGATATGAATGAGATGATATGAATGTGAGATAACTGATCTATGTGATGCTTAATACTTACTTTAGTTTGGTTTGATGAGATATAGTATTGTTTATCGAACTTACTAAGCTTTGGAAAGCTTACTGTGTGATTTTTTTCTCTGCCTTGCAGTACCAGTAAAGCTAGCTCGGATCTGGGATCGTCAGCTTCTCAATCACACTATCGGCATTCTATTTTGGTACTTTTGGAAAGATGTATAAAGCTAGAATATGGCATGTATAGGCTAGTTAATTGAATTATGTTTGATATTGTAATTAGCCATGAGATGCGGCTAGATATGTGATAGGTTGGGCATGAATGAATGTGATATGTGTGATGCATCTTTTGGCATGATTTGTGGATTGATATATTTGTTATCAAGTGGTACCTTTGTGTTGATAAATGCTAATAGGGGTTAGTGAAACTGGGAATGAATTATGCTTGTGATAGTATAAATATTGGTATTGAATTTAGTATAAATAGAGTTGAAATTGGATGCATGAGCGGGATGACAATATTGGTATGTTTATGGTGATAATAGGAGCATGAAATGTTTAGGTTGTATGGCTTGTAGGTTGGACCCTTATGGGTGGCATTTTGACTTTGCAAAATGGACTATAATGTCACACGGTTGGGGCACACGGGCGTGCCTCAGACCGTGGGTAAATTGGTAGATTGTGGAATAAACTACACACGACCATGGCACGGGCGTGCCTTCAGGTCGTGCGAGAAATGGCAGAATATGACCTTATAGGACACGGCCATAGCACATGGGCGTGCTCGTTAGCCGTGTTGATTTTGACAGTAAGTAACCACGGCTAGGTCACATGGGTGTATCATGTAGCCATGGGAGAGGCACGGCCTATCCCCATGGGCGTGTCTCCCCTGTATTCAAGAAAAGTTACAATTTTTCATGGGATTTTATATGTGTTTCGGTTTAGTCTGAACTCGATTTATAAGCATGTTTAGAGTCTCGATGACTCATTTAAGGGACACTATGATTGTATATGAATGTATTTGATGATGATTGACTTTGTGTCGTAAATGCGATGTAAAATGATCTTATTGTTCGATAATGCCTCTAAACTTTATTCCGATGAAGATATCAGGTTAGGGGTGTTACATTTTATTGGTATCAGAGCTACGATTTAGTCGATTATCGGATTAACGTAGCGTGTGTGAGTCTAGCTATACATGCCATATTGTGAAATTTCGATTATGTGATGAAATCTGACAGTTGAAATGTGTTTTAATGTAGTAATGGATCCCGATCGAGCAGTTACTAATGACGTAGAGAGTAATGAGCCTGCTCCCGCTGAAGGGATAGTGCCAGCCACATCTAGGCCAAATGATAATGGTGAAAGAGGTGAGGCTAAGCAAGCTTTCTTCTGTATGATGAGTGAATGGTTTTCAGAATTTGTTAGAACAAATCCGACTGCTCCACAACCTCCACCCCCGCAAGTACCTGTTGTGCCACAAGTTGTAGATCCGATTAGATTGAATAAACCACCTGTAGACAAGATACGCAAGTATGGGGCCAAAGAGTTTAGGGCCGCAGTTGATGATGATGCTGAGCGAGCTGAGTTTTGGCTCGAGAATACTCTTCGAGTATTTGATAAGATGTCGCTGAACCCTGATGAGTGCATTAAGTGTGCAGTTTCCTTGTTGAGAGACATGGCTTACAATTGGTGGAAAACATTGATATCTGTGGTTCCGAGAGAGAGAATCACCTGGGATTTCTTTCAAGTCAAGTTTAGAAAGAAGTATATCAGCCAACGCTTTATTGATCAGAAACATAAAGAGTTTTTAGAGTTGAAATAGGGCCGTTTGTCTGTTACTGAGTACGAGCAGGAATTCATAAGATTGAGTCAATATGCAAGAGAATGTGTTTCGACTGAAGCTACTATGTGTAAACATTTTATAGAGGGATTGAATGAAGATATTAAGTTGTTGGTTGGAATACTAGATATAAATGAATTTGTTGTAATAGTTGAAAGAGCATGCAAAGCTGAGGAGCTCGATAAAGAAAAAAAGAAAGCTGATTCTGAGGCTCATGATGAAAGAAAGAGATCGATGAATAAGTTCTCTCAATCTTCAGCAAAGAGATATAAAGATGTAAGCAATCGTTCAAATGCCTCATTTGGACATTCAAATAGAGATCGTTTGAGACAGAGTACTGGTTTACAAATTCAAGCTCCGAATGAAACAAGTGTTGGTAGTGTTAAGAGTAACAAGCCCGAATGTAGACAATGTGGGAGACAATATGTGGGAGAGTGTTGGGGCAAGTATAACAATAGAACATGCTATAAATGTGGATCTTGAGACCATTTTATCCGAGTTTGCCCAAAGATGGTCGAAGAAGAAAATGTTCAAAATGAAAGACCGAGTAACATGGCAGCTAGGGGAAGACCACCCAGAAACACCAGAATTATGAGTGAAAGCCAGAGAAGGACAATTGATACAGCTATGCGGTCAGAAGAGAGCACCTGCCCGAGCCTATGCTATACGTGCACGAGAGGAAGCATCATCTCCAGACGTGATCACTGGTACTTTCACTTTATTTGATACCGATGTTATTGCATTGATAGATCTTGGATCAACTCATTCCTATGTGTGTATGAATTTAGTATCGAATAAGACTCTACCTGTTAAGTCTACTGAATTTGTGATTAGAGTATCGAACCCCTTAGGCAAGTGTGTTTTGGTGGATAAGGTGTGCAAGAATTGCCTGTTGATGTTTCGTGATTGATGTTTCGTGATTTATGTTTCCCGGTCAATTTGATGTTCCTACCATTTGATGAATTTGACATAATTCTGGGAATGGACTGGCTTACTTTGCATAATGCCATCGTGAATTGTAAGAGAAAGAATGTTGAATTGAAGAGTCAGAATAGTGAGATAGTTTGAATTGAGTCTAGTGATATGAAAGGATTACCAACTATAGTATATCTGTAATGAAAGATATGAACTATGTGAAAAAGGGGTGTAAAGTTTATTTGGCGTATGTGATTGATACAAAAGTGTCAGAAAGGAAAGTTGAATCTGTGCCTGTGATAAGTGAGTTTTCAGATGTGTTTCCAGAAGAGTTACCGAGGTTACCTCCAATTAGAGAAGTTGAATTCAGTATTGAGTTAGTGCTGGGAACTGCTCCTATTTCAATAGCTCCATATAGAATGAAACCAACAGAATTGAAAGAGTTAAAATCTCAGTTGCAAGAATTGACTAACAGAGGATTTGCACGACGTAGTTTTTCACCCTGGAGAGCTCCTGTATTATTTGTGAAAAAGAAAGATGGAACTATGAGAATGTGAATTGATTACGACAATTGAACAAAGTGATGATAAAGAACAAATATCCGTTACCTCGGATCGATGATTTATTTGATCAGTTGAGAGGAGCTACAGTATTTTCTAAGATAGATTTGAGATCGGGCTACTATCAGTTGAGATTTAAAGAGTCTGATGTGCCGAAAACTGCTTTTAGAACGAGGTATAGACATTATGAATTCTTAGTGATGCCCTTTGGACTAACAAATGCCCCTGCAGTATTTATGGACTTGATGAATTGGATATTCAGACCGTATTTGGATCGTTTTGTGGTGGTGTTCATCGATGATATCTTGATTTATTCGAATGATGAGACGCAACATGCCGAACATTTGAGAATCGTGCTACAAACTCTGCGTGAGAAAAAGTTGTATACAAAGTTTAGCAAGTGTGAATTTTGGTTACCTGAGGTCAGTTTTCTGGGGCATATTGTATCCGCTGTAGGGATACGAGTCGATCCGCATAAAATCTATGCTATTTTGGAATGGAAGCCTTCGAGAAATGTGTCTGAAGTCCATAGTCTTCTGGGACTAGCGGGTATTATAGACGATTTGTGAAAGGCTTCTCGATGATTGTGACTCCTTTGACAAAGTTGTTACTGAAGGATATTAGATTCGAGTGGTCAGAAAAGTGTCAACAGAGTTTTGAGCACTTGAAAGTGTTGTTAACCGAAGCACCAGTGTTGATTCAACCCGAATCAGGAAAAGAATTCATAGTTTACAGTGATGCATCGTTGAAAGGTTTGGGCTGCATGCTGATGCAAGAAGGAAAAGTCATTGCTTATGCTTCGAGACAGTTAAAACCGCATGAAAAGAATTATCCAATGCATGACCTTGATTTTGCTGCAATTGTATTTTCATTGAAGATTTGGCGTCACTATTTATTTGGTGAAAAATGTCATATTTATACTGATCATAAGAGTTTAAAGTATTTGATGACTCAGAAAGATTTGAACTTGCGACAGAGAAGATGGTTAGAGTTGTTGAAAGATTATGAACTTGTGATAGATTACCACCCGGGTAAAGCTAATGTTGTAGCCGATGCTTTAAGTCAGAAATCGTTATATACCTTACGAGCTATGCATAATCAGATAGATCTGTGTGATGATGATGTGGTTCTAGATGAATTGAAAGTGAAATCGTTGTTTATACAAATGGATCGTGAGACTCGTAAGATTGATAATGAGTTGTTAGCAAAAGGGTTCAATGTAATTAGAATGCAGAATCAGAATTTCGAGCTGATAGTAATGATTGTTTGAGATTCAGAGATCGAATTTGCGTTCCGAGAAATTCAGAGTTGATTCAAATGATTTTGAATGAAGCTCACAATAGTCATTTGACTGTACATCCGGGGAGTACGAAAATGTGTAATGATTTGAAACAGTTCTATTGGTGGCATGATATGAAGAGAGATATTTATGACTTTGTGTCGAAGTGTTTAGTTTGTTAGCAAGTTAAGGCTGAACATCAAGTTTCGTCTGGTTTATTGCAATCGATTATGATCCCTAAGTGGAAATGGGAGTGGATCACGATGGACTTTGTGTCGGGTTTGTCCTTATCTCTGAGCAAGAAAGATGCAATCTAGGTGATAGTTGATAGATTGACGAAATTAGCTTATTTCATTTCGGTAAGAACTGATTATTCTTTAGATAAGTTGGCTGAACTGTATATCGATGAGATTGTGAGATTACACGGAGTACCATTATCTATTGTGTCTGATAGAGATTTGAGATTTACCTTGCGATTTTGGAAGAAATTGCAAGATGCCTTGGGCACGAAATTGCATTTCAGTACTGCTTTTCATGCACAAATCGATGGTCAATCCAAACGAATTATTCAGATTCTTGAAGACATGCTGAGATGTTGCATATTTGAATTTGAAAGCACGTGGGAAAAGCATCTATCATTGATTGAGTTTGCGTATAACAACAATTTTCAATCTAGTATCAAAATGGCACCATATGAGGCTCTTTACGGTCAAAAGTGTCGAACTCCATTGTATTGTACCGAGCTGAGTGAGAACAAGATTCACGGGGTTGATCTTATAAAAGAGACTGAGCAGAAAGTGAAAGTGATTCGTGATAGTTTGAAATCAGCCTCAGATCGTCAAAAGTCTTATACAAATTTGAAACGAAAGGATATTGAATTCGAGGTTGGCGATAAAGTGTTTTTGAAAGTATCTCCATGGAAGAAGATACTTCGTTTTGGCCGAAAGGGCAAGCTGAGTCCGAGATTCATCGAACCGTATGAGATTATTGAACGAGTTAGGCCGGTTGCTTATAGATTGAGATTGCCATCAGAGTTGGAAAGGATCCATAACGTGTTTCATGTGTCAATGCTTCGACGATATCGATCAGACTCGTCTCATGAAATTGCACCCACTGAGGTTGAGATTCAGTCAGATTTGTCGTATAGTGAAGAACCGATCCGAATTTTGGCACGAGAGACTAAAGAGTTGAGAAATAAGAAAATTTCTCTAGTGAAAGTATTATGGCATAAACACGAAATTGAAGAGGCTATGTGGGAGCCTGAGAACATTATGAGAGAGCAACATCCATAACTATTCACTGGTAAGATTTTTGGGGACAAAAATCCCTAAGAGGGAGAGTTGTAACAGCCCGGTTTAAACCCTAGTCGAAACAGTGATTTCGAGACCACAAATCTGAGGTCAGAATAATAATTTAATATTATTTTTTGTGTGAATAGTATACAACATGGTCCGTGTGAAAGTTCTGTGTGATGATTTGATAGTTTTAGTGTCGGATTAAGAGAAAGGACTTAATCGCGTAAAGTGTAAAATGTTGTATGCTAATTGTTAAGTACTTAATTGTTGTTGTCTTTATAATGTGGAGGCCTTATGAGGCAATTAGCCATTATTAAAGTTAGGGGTTGGTTAAATGACATATTAACCTTAATGTAAATTTGTCTTATATGACTAATAAAAGGGCAAATTGGTAAATTGATAATTAAGTTAATATTAAACAAAACCAAGAAGATGAAACATGTTCATCTTTGTTTCATTTGAACCAAAAATAGGAAAATAGAAAGGGTTTGGGAGCTTGGTGATATTCGGCCATTGTTAATAAAAAATTTAGGTATATTTTAGCTCGATTTTTGATAAATTTTACATTTTCGTAATCGTTGCTTTGTGCTTTACAAAACCCATGCTTGAATTTTGAGTATTGATTATATTTGTGTGAGATTCCATTGATACTATATTGAGCTTTGTGATAATTTTGGTGTTAAATGAAAGATATGAGTCAGATAAACATAGTTTGTATTTGAAATTTTGGTGAAATTGAGTAATTTGAGCTAAATTGTGAAAATGGGAAATTGGAGGACTAAAATGTGAAATAAATGAAATGTGAGGGCTTGTATAAGCATGGGGAGAATTCTGCTAAGCACATGTATATTGAAATTTTGAGTATTTGATGATTTTATGAGATAGGGATTAAAGTGTCGAAATGTGAAAATGTGAGGGCTATTTTGTAAAATGCCCTAAATATGTGTGTTTGGATTAAAATGAATGAATTGATGATTGAATGGGTTAAATTTAAATGTGCTTAGACCAAGAGAGGAGAGATTTGGATCGAGATCGAGGCAAAGATAAAGTGCTCCATTAATTGACTGTATCGATAGTTTGACGTCCGAGGTAAGTTCAGATATCATACATGTATTTGAGCTATGTTTTATAAATATGAAATGAATATGTTCATGTGTGTGAAAATGAGTTGCTATGTGCACGATTCTAGTTGATGGCACTAAGTGTGCGAAATTGAAATCGAAATAGAAATGAATGGCACTGTGTGTGCGATGATATAAAAGCTTCTGCTTATTGAATTAGAACTGTGTGTGCGATGATATAAAAGCTTCATCTTATTGAATTGGCACTGTGTGTCCGATACCGAGACGAGTCGGTTAAAAGAATATGCACTAAGTGTGCGATAACAATTATACTGTGAATATGTATGTAGCACTGAGTGTGTGGTTATTTTGAACGAGTATCAAATGATGATCGACATGTAATATCGAGCATTGAATAGCTTGGAGGTAGAATAACTAAGTGTTAGCTAAGGTATGTAATTAACCTTTATGGTTGATGAATTATAAACAAGCTATGGTGGAATGAATGCGTATTTTAGATATGAATGAGATGATATGAATGTGAGATAACTGATCTATGTGATGCTTAATACTTACTTTAGTTTGGTTTGATGAGATATAGTATTGTATATCGAACTTACTAAGATTTGGAAAGCTTACTGTGTGATTTGTTTCTCTGTCTTGCAGTGTCAGTAAAGCTAGCTCGGATCTAGGATCGTCAGCTTCTCAATCACACTATCGGCATTCTATTTTGGTACTTTTGGAAAGATGTATAAAGCTAGAATATGGCATGTATAGGCTAGTTAATTGAATTATGTTTGAGATTGTAATTAGCCATGAGATGTGGCTAAATATGTTATAGGTTGGGCATGAATGAATGTGATATGTGTGATGCATCTTTTGGCATGATTTGTGGATTGATATATTTGTTATCAAGTGGTAACTTTGTGTTGATAAATGCTAATAGGGGTTATTGAAATTGGGAATGAATTATGCTTGTGATAGAATAAATATTGGTATTGAATTTAGTATAAATAGAGTTGAAATTGGATGCATGATTGGAATGACAATATTGGTATGTTTATGGTGATAATAGGAGCATGAAATGTTTAGGTTGTATGGCTTGTAGGTTGGACCTTATGGGTGGCATTTTGACTTTGCAAATGGTTTATAATGTCCACAGTTGGGGCACACAGGCGTGCCTCGCACAAGTGGGTAAATTGGCAGATTGTGGCATAAATTGCACACGGCCATGGCACAGGCGTGCCTTTAGGTCGTGCGAGAAATGACAGAATATGACCTTATAGGACACGGCCAGAACACATGGGCGTGCTCGTTAGTCGTGTTGATTTTGGCAATAAGTAACCACGGGGAGGTCACACGGGTGTGTCATGTAGCCGTGGGAGAGGCACGGCCTATCCCCACGGGCGTGTCTCCCCTGTATTCAAGAAAAGTTACAATTTTTGATGAGATTTTATATGTGTTTCTGTTTAGTCCCGACTCGGTTTATAAGCATGTTTAGATTCTCAATGACTCATTTAAGGGACACTATGATTGTATATGAATGTGTTTGATGATGATTGACTTTGTGTCGTAAATGCGATGTAAAATGATCTTATTGTTCGATAATGTCTCTAAACCTTATTCCGGTGACGGTCTCGGGTTAGGGGTGTTACAAAGTGCACCAATCAATTAATAGTATAGCTACAGTAAGCACATTTATCGTTCCCACGAAGACTAAAAGTACTAATAATTACCGTCTTTCTATTATTCAATTGACAAATTGGAGTGATTGATTAAAACTAAAATTAACTAAAGAACACGACAAAGAACACGACAAAGAACAAATCAAGAAAATAAACGAGTAAACAACCAAGAAGTGAAACAATACCCATGAAAGAATTCACCTAGATTTTATCTATCATCATCGATCTAAATTACGCAATTTCTTCACTTAGTATCTTGATCCGTAAAAATCCCTAAATTACGCTAGTATCTCTCTTCAATACTAAGAGCAACTGACTCTAGGTTGATTAATTGAAATTTATTTCTAATTAACTCCTATTATTGTATTAACTCGATTTATTGGTTCCCTATTAGATTTGACTCTGATCCGGTATATTTATGTCGTCCTCTTTCTAGGATTGTGTGCAACTCCACTCAATCACGCTAGATCTACTCTTAAACAGGATCTATTCCTCCTCTAATTTAAACACATCAAACTTGGATTAATAGTTTAGAAATATTAAACCAAGAATGAAACACACATAATTGATAACAATATCCAAGTATTTATTGCGTAAAAATAGAAATCAAATAATAGAATCCATCCTAGGGTTCTTCTCCCTAGGTATTTGGAAAATTAGTTCATGATAGCAAATAAAAACATTCCAAAGAAAATATAACCACAAGAAATAAAGAAACTCATAATAAACTTTAAGAAAATAAAAAAGAGATATGCAATCTTGATGGAAATCTGCTTCAGATTCGGTTTCAATTGTGTTTTTCAAGTTGCTTTCTTTAATACGGCTCTTCCTATCTTCTTATTTGTGTTGTATTTATGTCTTAGAATGTCTGAAAAGCCTAAAAATTATGTTTTCCCTCATGTTTAGAGTACGATTCGTGAAATTTACATGGTCTAGTACATGACCATGTGGCAACCTATGTGGCTCACATGACCATGTGTCCAGCCCGTGTGGAATGACCTAGTCCGTGTAGCTCTTGAAACTTACTCTGATTTTCGCTCATTTTTGCCCATTTTGCTCCCAAATGCTCTCCTAAGTATAGAAACATGAATTTAAAGGATTAGGAGCATAAAGTCCACCATTTTAAATCAAATAATCATCCAAAAACGCATTAAGAATGAGGATAAAAAATGTTACTTTTGGCATTTATCAATAAACCCCCAGTAACAATATGCAGTTAAACTACCAATAGTTTGCAGACAAGCTGTCAATAAGATGTGATTAAACTATCGGTGCTCCAACAATACTCCGAAGGTGCAAATGTACTGCTAATATAATAATGTGGATAAACTGCCAGTACTCCACAAAACTCCTTCATCACCCATCAAATCCCAAAATCAATGCAATGTAATATGACATGTAACAATGAAGCACATCATGCTTTATTAATAACAATTTCAGTACGGTGGCATAGTAAACATACATTTAGTAAAACAAAATAAATGGTATGCCTTACATACATTCAGTAAACAGTATCGGTGGCATGCTTACATGCAAGTAATATTCAATGTAACAGTCAATAGCATGCTATACAAGCCAAGTAGTAATAGTACAAAACAACCAATTTCAGCAATCATACAATCGACTTTGCCTTTATAGCATTTATCAATTGATTGGTCATGTTGTAAGTCTCTAAAACATTCAACCTTAGCACTTAGGCCACAAGTATATTCGAATAATCATCAATTTAACACTTGTGCATGCTTATAACAATCATTAAAGTTAGGACCCACACCAAATTTACGCAAATCCGCAGCACTAAACTTAACTTAGCAGTTTCTAAGACTCAGATATGATAGATCTAGTTCAGATATGTACTTAACATAGAGAATAATTGTTAAAAATCAGCCCTTAATCACCTTATATGGTTCGGCCATAAAAAAAGAAAGAGAGTGGCTTTTTAGATATGGTTTCTGAGACCTTTACTTACACTTTTTCGGCTTAAATGGGAATGAGAACTACTTTCGATACTATTACTAATTCGAGTGATTCAGACATGAACCTTCAATCAACAAAATCACAAAAAAGAGTGTAATTGGCCCAATTTTCCCGGGCCCTATTTAAACCAAAAAAACAAAACAATAAAAAAAAACCCAAAATAAATCCAATAATAAACAGAGTCCATTACAACATCAGTCCATTAAAACAAACCCATACCAATAAAATACAGCCTAATAAACCCTAGCCCACTAAGCCCAAAACAAAATAGAAAAGTTAGAAACCCTAAATGTTTCCAAAGCTTTCTAGCACCGCAGCTCCCCCACACGCGTGCCTCCGACGGTTTCATCTGCAAAACAGAAAGAGAGCACAGCAAAAAGAGGAAGAAAACAGATTGCATTTCATTTCATTTTATTATTATTATTTTTTTTTGGATTTCAGCTATAAAAACTGAAAGGAAAATCCATTGTACTCTCTACATTTTTTACGAACACACAAAAGATCAATACAAAGAAAAAAGGAGCAAAAGGTTCATTTATTTTTTTTCATTTTTTTCTTCTCTGCTTCTTTTCGAAACTGTTTTATGTACATATGAGATTTTTCTTTTTTTTCTTAAGGCTATACATATAATATTAAGTTATAGTAAAAAGAAAAAGAAAAAGAAAACGTACCTTAGGGGGTCCGCCACCGCACACAGTGGCACTGACGGTGGCAGATGGAGTCGATCGGCGTCGGAACCTCGCCGGACCCAGGCCGGAGGCGGAGAGCTAGAGAGTAAAGAAAGGCTCTCCAAATTTTTTTTAAAGGGAGCTGCGAAAATGAATTTTTTTTTAGAAAAAGTGGCTTTTATAAATGATTAAAACGGTGCCATTTTTGGCCTTAGTCACCTGTGCAAAACGATGTTGTTTAGCCCTACGACCCGCGCGCCGACCCGACCTAGTCTCAGGATCCGTGTGTTTTCGATGGAAGGGCTAATTTCACTTTTAGCCCTTCCGCTTTTTAAAAATCACTTTACAATTAAGTTTTTTCATTCTTTTAATTATTACCTTGTACTTAATTGCGATTTCAGTTAGATCCCGTGCAAAACGATGCTTTTTGAAGGGCAGGGATTAATTTCCCTTTTAGGCCCTCCTTGTTATTCGCGTGTTCAATAGAGTCCTTTTTCTTTTATTTATTTTCAAATTTGCCCCAAACTTTGGTTTTAAGTTCAATTTTATCCTTTCTTTTATTTATTTTTTGTTTTTTTGTATTTTATTATTAATTTTGTTATTATTATTATTAATTATTATTATTATTATTATTATTATTATTATTATTATTTCTATTTCTAGTACTATTATTTTTATTACTATTACGATTATTATTTCACATATTATTACTTTGAATTGCTTCATGTATTATATTATTTTTAAATTGTTATTTGCATTACTTATTTTGAATTGTCTTTTATATATTATTCATTTTTAAATTGTATTGTATATTATTTGTTTTAAATTTCTTTTATTTACATATTATTTATTTTAAAATATTTTATGTATTATTTATCTAAAATTGTCTTATTATTTATTTTTGAATTGTTTTATTATTGTAAATCTTTTATATATATATATATATATATATATATATACTGTTTGTTTTAAACACTTTTTATATACATTATTTGTTTTAAATTTATACATATTATTTATTATTTTTAAGCTTTTGAACATATTATCTATTTTAAATATTCATATAAATTACTTAATTTAAACTATTTTATATGTTATTCATTTTAAATTTTTGTTTTGTTTATTTTAAATTATTTTATTATTCTTTTATTTTGATTCCTTTTTTATTAAATATTTATCTTAATTTATTATTTACTTTAAATAGTTTTTATATTATTTATTTCATTTTTCTTTGATTATTAATGTTAGCATTTAAATGATGTATGTTATGTAATTTTCTAAATATTCCTTTTAGTATTTGTATCTTGTATTTTATTAATGTAATGGTTTTATTAATAAATCATCGTCTTAAATAAAAAACACATTTCGTTTAATTGCTACATTTTATTCAATTTTTTTTTAAAATAAGGCAATACTCGTATTTGAAAATTTCGAGAAGATTGTGCCCTAACTTACTGGGTTCCAATTTTCCTCGTTGAATCTAAGTAACCGAGTACCCCTTTTAAATCAAAAGTATAAATTTCAAATAAAAGCTTATTCTCGGGAATTCAAGGTGTTGTGTCCTAACTCACTGGATATGACATTTTGTTATCTCGAGGTAAGGATTTGAAAAAAAAATAAAGGCAATATTTTGTATTTGGAATTTTGAGAAATTGTGCCCTAATTACTAGGTTCCGATTTTTCATTTGACCCAAAATGACCGAATATCCTTTTTTGAATTTAAATGCACTAGTTTTAAAAGTCAAAAGACAAGCTTAATTTCGAGGATTCGAAATGTCATATCCTAACTCACTGGGCATGACATTTTACTTCTTCGAAATAAGCAGGTCTCAGCATCCAATTTAATTTATTCAAGTTTTTCTTTAAACAAAGAGGATCGTATTTTAAAATCTTTTCAAATTTTTGACATTAAGACGTTAATCAATCAATTCAGTACCAACTTTGGGCGTTACGAGGGTGCTAATCCTTCCTGTGCGTAATCGACTCCCGAGCCCATTTTCTCGAATTTTGTAGGCCAAAATCATCGTTTCAATAAATTAAATGTATTATTAAAATGACCAAATTACGAGGTGATTCGATTACACCTCATTAAAAAGGATTGGTGGCAACTCCATTTTCGTTTTAAAGTTGACCCCCATTTTTCAACAAAAAAAATGGTTTCGACAGCTTGGCGACTCCACTGGGGACAATAAGAGAGTCAAGCCGTAAAATTGATTATTTTTTGTCTTTTTGTCGAAAATTAAAAATCTAATTTGAAAAATTACGATCCTTTTATTGCATTTGTCTATGTTATTTTATATGATTATTGTGGTTTGGTTCTCGTAGAATGTTTTCGCATCATATTGCATAAGGACCGTTTGGTTTTACCTTTTTAAGTGAGAGTGAGAAGCTACTCCTTTGTGAGGTTGTCACCTCCGTACAGGATAGTGGATCGCTTTTCGGATACATCCGTACCTATGTTTTCTTGAGATTTTCATCTCCGTGCAGCCATAGGGAAATGTATTCCCCTAAACCGAACTCGGTCCGTATGAGCCTATAATGGGTGAGAATTAAGGAATCTGCTGGTTCGAGTACCTCAACTTTAGAACCAAACCACATATAGAAGACCTTAGGAGCCCACCCTAGATAGTACTGCGAGAAACCCTAGCAGTTACCCAAATAGGTGTTCGATTCTCTTTTATTTACTTTGTGTTTTGTTTCTATACGTTGTACTGACTTATTGTGTTTTTGCTATGTTCGCATGTCATTTCATATTCAAAAAAGTGTCGATTCACGTTCGATTAGTAAATTAGAGAGCTTGTCATAGAGAATGAATTTCTTAATAAATAGGAGGACAATGCGGCTATCCGTATATTTGTAACTCATTTTATGTAAAGAATTTTGTCCTCTAGTAAAGTTTTCTAAATTGAATCAGAATCGACGCCTTTTTGCATTCATTTCATGCATTTGCATTACATTACATCATGTGCATTATATTTTATGAAAAGACCCTAATTGGTTGAAATCATTTCAGAATTAATCTAGAAACCAACAAAAACTTACCAACCATACATCCTTACGGTACCCGAGAAAAGAAAAAAGACATGGATCAGAGATTGGAAAGATTTGAACAACTCCAAAGGGAGATGCAAGACCAACTACAATTGCAAATGCAAGAGCAACTGGCTAAAATCCAGCAATACATGATGGATCGAATGATGGAATCCCAAAGGAGTATGATGACTCAGTTGACTCAACTACTGACTGGAGGAATAGGCAAAGGGAATACCCCCATGGTTAATGCTGGAGAAGATAATGAGGAACCTTTCGATCCTCAAGGTTTTACCCCAACACAGCCTGAGGTGTACCTTCGAAGAACATCCATCACGATTAAGCCTCAACAATTTTAGGATGGAGGGTCGAAACTGATGAACTTTCAAGCTGGATCAGGTTCTAACCCAGGGGATAACTCAGCTAATCCTGTTATCCCTGACTTGGATAAAGTGGCAGAAAAGGAAAGGACACGGACAGAATTGCCAAAGTAGTTAGAGGACCGATGTAAATAGCTAGAGGAAACATTCAATCCCATGGAAAATGCTGATAGGCAACATGGAATCGATGATAAAGATCTGAGTTTGGTTCCAGATCTAGTGCTTCCCCCCAAGTTCAAAATGTCAGAATTCGAAAAGTACAATGGGACTAGTTGCCCCGAAGCTCACATAACCATGTTTTGCAGACGGATGACCGGGTATGTTAATAATGACCAACTGCTAATACATTGCTTTCAAGATAGCCTGGTGGGAGCAACATCTAAATGGTACAACCAATTGAGCTGTACTAAAATTGGTTCTTGGAGGGATTTAGCTCAAGCATTCATGAAGTAGTACAGTCACGTAATGGATATGACTCCTGATAGAATTATCTTGCAAAACATGGAGAAGAAATCGAGTGAGAGTTTTCGACAATATGCATAGAGATGGAGGGAAGTTGCCAAACAAGTTCAGCCGCAGCTCCTAGAAAAAGAAACTATGATGCTCTTTATCAACACCCTAAAGGCCCCGTTCATCACTCGCATGATATGAAGCGCTACCGAAAGTTTTTCAGACATAGTGATGATAGGCGAAATAATCGAGAATGCGATAAGGAGCGGAAAGATAGATGCAGGAGAGAATAACAAAAGGTCAACCTCAAGGAAAAAGGAAAATGAGGTGAACAACACGAGTACTTATAACATAGGTTACTCAAAATTGATTACGGTAAATTAGCCAAGAACGACGGCTACTGGTCAACAAAGTTCATCAAGATAGGAGTCCGGCACAAAGTAAAACACTGAGAAGCTCCAATTTACACCAATCCCAATGACATATAGAGAGTTGTATCAAAGCCTATTTGATGCACACGTGGTGTCCCCTGTTTACCTAAAACCATTACAGCCCCCATATCCCAAATGGTACGATGTGAACGCTCAATGTGACTACCATGCAGGAATTTCAGGGCATTCAATAGAAAACTGCACTGCCTTTAAGAAATTCATTGAAAGACTTATTAAAATGGTCATTGTAAAATTTGATGATGCACCTAGTGCCGAAAATTTGTTACCCAAACACACTGATAATAGGGTAAATGCGATAGATGAAAATGTGGGGTGAAGAATCAAGACCGATATTGCAGAAGTAAAAACTCCTTTAAGACGGGTCTGGATAGAGATGGTAAAAACAAGGGTGAGCATTTCAAATTTCGAAGGGAGTTGTGAAAACTTGAGGAACTACTGTGAGTTCCATCATGAGGAGGTGCACGAGATCCAAGAATATGCAGAATTCAGAGACTTGGTGCAAGGTCTAATGGACAATAAAGAGATAGAGTTCTGTGAAGAAGCTAAGGAAGAGGGAAGCATATGCACGTCAAAATCAACAATGAAGGTCCCAAAAGTTAATCGTCCTGTGGTAATCATTTCACGACCTAAAAACAACAAAGCTGGAGTAAAAGTGATGCCAAAGATCATAATTCAAAAACCAACAGTTTTCTCTTATCAGTATAGCAAAAGGGTCCCATGGAATTACGATTGTAATGTGACGATCCCAGGAAAGGAAAACTCAGCCAGCACTTCAAAGGAGGATCAAGATATAGGTTTTTATACGCGTAGTGAAAGGCGTTATGATTTAACAAATTTTTGAGCGAAACCCGCAAAAGAAAAGACCCTATTGGTGGAGCAAAAAAAGGAAAAAATAACTAGACCTAAGTCGCTTATCAATAAGCCAGTAAAAGAAGAGAGAGTCAAGGAATTCCTGAAGTTTTTGAAGCACAGCGAGTATAGCATTGTGGAATAGTTGCATAAACAACCAGCTCGCATATCTATACTAGCTTTACTCTTGAATTTAGAGGTACACTGAAGTGCGTTGATGAAAATGCTGAACGAGATGTATGTAGCCAATGATATCTCTGTCAACAAACTGGATCGATTGATCAATAACATAAGTGCCGATAACTTCATCTTCTTCAACGATGAAGAAATACCACCAGGGGGCATGGGATCCATTAAAGCTCTGTACATCACTGCCAGATGTAAAGGATATACATTGCTCGGGGTCCTGATCGACAATGGATCAGCACTAAATGTATTTCCCCTATCTACACTTAATAGGTTACCTGTGGATACCTCACACATGAAGGTATGCCAGAATGTAGTGAGAGCATTTGATGGCACAGAGAGGAGGGTCATGGGAAGAATCGAAGTACCTCTGTTGATTGGCCTGACTACCTATAAGGCAGACTTCCTAGTAATGGATATCAAGCCCTCCTACAATTGCTTATTGGGAAGACCTTGGATACATTCGGCTGGGGCAGTGCCCTCGTCGCTACATTAGAAGTTGAAGCTAGTATCAGAAGGTCGGTTGGTGACGATAAATGCTGAAGAAGATATTATCGCAACTGTAACTAGTGATGTGCCATACTTGGAGACAAATGATGAGTCAAGTGAATGCTCTTTCTAGTCTTCAGAGTTTGTGAATGCAACATTCATTACTAAAGGGAACCAAATTCCAGTGCCAAAAATATCCAAGGCTACGAGGATGGGATTACAATTGACAGTAGGAAAGGAAGCTTTACCTGGAAAAGGACTAGGGAGACGTCTTCAGGGTAGAGTTGAGGTTCCAATGCTGAAGGACAAGCATGACCGCTTTAGATTAGGGTACAAGCCAGATGCAAGACAAAGAAGGAAGGAGTTGGAAAAGAGTCAAGAAAAAAGAAGGGCACGCGTGAGTGGGGAAGAAGTCAAATGGGAACCAATGATATTCTCGTACATATCCAAAACTTTCATATTATGAGGGATTATTCATCACGAGCGAAGGATGCCAAGGAAAGAAAGTATTGAAGAAATGTTGGGAAATGTTCACATCAATGCCATACATGAAGAAATCACTGAAGGAAGGACCTTGTCAAATATCCGCCCTTACGAACCTGAGAGTGTTTTGAATAATTGGACTGCAAAAGAAATTCCTGTAGTTTTTAGAGCTTACACAGAGTAATGTTCAAAACACACTTGTTGCTTTAAGCCTAGAAGCAATAAGAATTCCTTTGTGAAATAGGCTTATGTCCAAACATCATTATGAAATACATATCTGATATCATTTTGAGTAATATCTTCTCATTCTTTTAGATTCTTTCATTCTTTATATACAAATAATTATGTTAAATTCTTTCATTCCTTGAATCTTTTTCCAAATCATTCTTTCATCACATTCATAATCATGCCATACAAATAATTATTCTTAAATTCATTCGTTCTTTGTATATTTCTTTGTACCCACAACAGGTCCCCGAACATCAATGACATGAGTAACGCTGCTACGAAGTTAGAACCTCCTTTTGAGCAAGACATGTGTTTAGAGGGATCCCAGGACTTTGAAGATGACATAGACTGTGGCTTATCTCCGGACTTGTTAAGAATGGTAAAATAAGAGGAAAAACAAATTCTACCTCATGAAGAAACAGTAAAGGTTGTGACCTTGGAAGAAGGAAAGGTAGTGAAAATTAGAACGTGTATAACTGAAGAAACGAAGTGAGATCTCGTAGAGTTACTTCAAGAATTCAAAGATATCTTCATGTGGTCATACCCAGATATGCCCGGGTTAAGGACTGATATTGTTGTACACCGCCTCCCCATGAAAGAAGATTGCAAGTCGGTTCAGCAGAAGCTCCGGAGAATGAGGCTTGACATTGTGCTAAAAATAAAAGAGGAAGTCAAAAAGTAGTTTGATGCCAGATTCTTGCAAGAAGTCAAATACTTAGAATGGGTAGCCAACTGTAACACCCTATATCCAAGCCCGATGCTAAGACTGGATACGAGACATTACCATGCTTAAACTCATTTAAAACATGTACTTATGGGCTATAAAATTTTGTTTCGAATTAAAACTTCTCTTGTTTAGTCAAATCATACCTTTCGTGGGCCTACGAGGCCTTAAACACGTATCCGAAAAATTTTGAAACTCAAATGAAAACTTTTCCTTAAAATAGGGGTCACATGCCTATGTGACTTGGAACACGCCTGTGTGCTCCTAGACATGCCCATGTCTTCCACCCGTGGTCGACACTGACTAATTACACAAGGCCTTGACAGTCTCGTGGCCTTAAACCATATGCTATACCTTGATATACTGACTTATTCACATGGCTTGGGGCATACTCCCATGTTCTGACCGTGTATCATACACGACTTACACAAACGACCGTGGGATTTACCCATGGCCGAACCTAACTTAAAACACTATAGTGCAGGGAACGCACGGCTTAGACACACGCCCGTGTGTCCAATCATGTGGGTACTTAAAGGCTATTTACCAAGCCAATTGCCACACTAAAATCAAGATCAAACTCATACTCCATTCAACAACTCAAATTATTACATCTTTCATGAATAATACTACATGCTTCATTTATAACAATAAACATACATACTTAGTCAACTTTGGCTAATCACTTAGCCATATACAAAAGAATAATAACCTTGATAGCCTATACTTGTTGCTCTTTTTAAAGCATATTCACAAAATGAAATGTTTCCTATACATGCCATACTTAACATAAACAACTTGGCTATACCAAAATAGTGATTGATAGTGTGCTCCAAGCTCCGATGACGATGATCTAAGAGATTAGCTTAGCGGGTCTACATGGAAAGAAAGAATAAAGGACGTAAGCATTTAGCTTAGTAAGTATGCATATAATGCACATAGCAACATACTTGATTAATAGAAACCATTTGACATAAGCAATGGTATCATAAATTTCAGCTATAAAGCTTTCTTAGTCATACTGATTCTTACATATCTCATGATACTTACTAGTCTCATACTCGTGAGGTAAATAAGGTACCTGTATCACTTGATCACATTGATCAGTATACTTTAACATGATAATCATAATCTTTCATTCAACATTCATAACATGGCAATACTCATTTCCAGCTTAATAGTAGCTTTGCTTACTTAGCTTTCTTATTATCTCATTTGACCTTTACTCGTTTGCCCAATGAATTTATGTGAATAACCGAGGATAGTAGATCTCGACCCACATATAACTTGATGCCAAAGCCATATCCTAGATACGGTCTTACATGGAATTTCTCATCTTGGTGTCGAGGCCATGTCTTGACATGGACTTATACGATGTCTTTCTCATGTATTCCCTTGGGAACTTACCATTGCCATGTCTTAACATGGTCTTATTTGGTATCTTTACTCATGAACTGGTCAATGCCGAGCCTTGGCTTGGACTTACATAAAATCTTCCTTAATTCTCACCAATGCTATGCCTTGGCTTGGACTTACAGAGAATATTTATCTCTTGCTAGCTTTTCAGTGCCAAGACTTGTCTTGGACTTACATGATAACTTTTCAATGCCAAGACTTGTCTTGGACTTACATGACATCTTTGCTTGGAGACTCACCAATGCCATGCCTTGGCTTGGGCTTACATGGGTCTTCATCTCATTATAACTCTTCAATGCCAAGACTTGTCTTGGACTTACATGATAACTTGCTTGATTGCCGATGCCATGCCTTGGCTTGGTCTTATACGGACTTTGTCATTTCATGTGGTAGATCGAGTATCCTAAGTAGTTCATCTTCAATCGGGACTTTTTCATGCTTAATTTCATTGATTTCTTTGTTTAACATAAAATTAAACATTTTCATGATACTATTATTCATTACACTAAGCATTTCAATGATATAAATCATAAAGCTTAGAAATCATACAAACTTACCTCAATGTACAAAATGTACGTAGATATGCAATTTAGTCCTCGACTTTGTTCTTGCCTCGGTGTTGATCCGGGCTTCATTTTTCTTGATCTATAATAATAATTCAACTCATTTAATATTCACATTGACTAAATTGACCCTTAACACATACTTTGGCAAAATTACCATTTTGCCCTTAAACTTTCTCATAATTACACTTTTGCCCCTAGGCTCGTAAAGTGATTCTCATTCAACTTTCTTAAACTTCATGCTTAGCTGATTCATTTTCTCAACTATAGCAATATCAAATTCTCACTATTTCTACCATTCATGACCAATTTCATTACTATTACAAACTAGTCCTTACTAACATTTCTCATGAAATTCATTTAGAAAAAAATGTTATCTAACATCAAACTTTCATAAACTTCCATAAAACATCATTTTATAGACATATCATTCATAGGTAGATTTTTGAACATGCATCTTAGCTCATTTTATAGCTAAAGATAGCTAATTCATAATACAAGAACTTCAAAAATATGAATAATATTAAAAACAAGGCTAATATGAACTTACTAGCAAGCTTGAAAAATTGAAGAACCCTAGCTATGGCTTCCTTCAAATTTTTAGCACTTGGGGGAAGAAGATGAGAATGATTTTTATCATCTTTTTTCCTATTTTAATCATTTAATAGATTAAATGACCAAAATGCCCTTCTTTATAAATTTTTACAAAGTACTATCTCATGTCCATTTTTGTCCAAAAATTATAATTTGGAAAAATTGCTATTTAAGGACTTCTAATTACTATTCTAAAGCTTTTTCATACAAAAAGCTTCTAGAAACTCATATTTTGTAACTTTTGCAATTTAGTCCTAATGGACCCTTTAATGGAAATTTTCATAAAATTCCTACACTAAACTTTCATAATATTATGCAAGCATCTCAAATACCTTATAAACTCATATTACTACTTTGAATTTTTGGTCTTGCACCACTTTTTCGACTAGGCCCTAAATCGAGCTGTTACACCAACATTGTGCTTGTCACTAAGAAAGGTGGGAAAGTATGAATATGTGTAGATTATAGAGATTTAAATAAGGCCAGCCCGAAAGACAATTTCCCATTGCATCAAATTGATACTTTAGTAGACAATACGGCGATCTATTCGCTATTTTTCTTCATGGATGGCTTCTCGAGATACAATTAGATAAAAATGCATCCTGAATATATGGAAAAGACTACCTTCATAACCTTATGGGGTACATTTTGTTATAAGGTGATTCCATTTGGACTGAAAAATGCAGGAGCAACATATCAAAGGGCTATGGTGACCTTGTTCCATTGTATAATGCACAAAGAAATTGAAGTTTATGTCGATGATAAGATCACAAAGTCCCAAAAAGAAATGGAATATATCCAAGTTTTGAGGAAGTTATTCTTGAGACTGAGGAAATTCCAGTTAAAGCTCAATCAAACAAAATACACTTTTGGAGCTAGATCGAGAAAATTGTTGGGCTTTGTAGTCAGCGAGAAGGGAATCGAGATTGACTTAGACAAGGTTCGGGCTATACAAGAATTACCTCCGCCGCGCACTCAAAAAGAAGTTAGAGCTTTCCTTGGAAGGTTAAATTACATTACTTGGTTCATTTCATAATTAACTGAGAAATGTGATCCCATATTTCGTCTTCTTAAGAAACACAATCCAGGCGTGTGGGATGATGAATGCCAGAAAGCTTTTGATAAGGTTAAACAGTACTTGTCAAGTCCTCCAGTATTGTCACCTCCCTGCCCAGATAGGCCATTAATCCTATATTTGATAGTGTTTAGCTACTCTATGGGATGTGTGTTGGGTCAACACGATGATTCGGGAAGAAGAGAAAAGGCGATATGATTCGGGAAGAAGAGAAAATGTGATATACTACCTCAGTAAGAAATCCACTGAGTGTGAAATAAGATATTCACCAATTGAGAAATTGTGTTGTGCCTTGATTTGGACAACTCGAAGGTTAAGGCAATACATGCTGTACCACACGACATTGCTAATCTTGAAGTTGGACCCTCTAAAATATATGATGGAGTCAACTGCTTTGAATGGAAGGATGGTTAGATGACAAATTCTGCTCTCTGAATTTGACATAGTTTATGTGAGCCAAAAGGCTGTGAAAGGAAGCGCAGTAGCAGATTTTCTAGCCAGCAAAGCTTTAGAAGAGTATGAGCCTCTGAACTTTGACTTCCCCAATGAAGAACTAATGTATGTGTCAGCTACTGAAGGAGACGCTATAAAAGATTACCTTTGGAAATTGAACTTCGATGGAGCATCAAATGCTGTAGGTAATGGAATTGGGGCAGTCTTGGTATCCCTAAATGGAAATCATTATCCATTTACATGCAAATTGGACTTCGATTGTACAAATAATATGGCGAAATATGAAGTATGTATCATGGGACTCCGTGCTGTCATAGAACACAAAATTAGAGCGCTTGAAGTATATGGAGATTCTGCACTAGTGATTTACCAACTGAAAGGTGAATGGGAGACAAGAGACCCCAAATTGATCAATTATCGAAGGATAGTTCTGGGGTTAATTGAAGAGTTTGATGACATTACTTTCAATTATCTCCTGCGAGACGAAAACCAAATGGCAGATGCTTTGGCTACTTTGGCTTTCATGATCAAAGTGAGCAAACAAGAGGATGTAAAACCCATTCAAATGAGTATTTATGAGGCCCCAGCTCATTGTTACAATGTGAAAGAAGAAGAAAGAGATGATCACCCCTGGTACCATGATATATTACGATACGTGAAAAATCATGAATACCCTGATCAGGCAACCGAGAACGATAAGAGGACGTTGAGAAGACTAGCCTGTGACTATGTCTTAGATGGGGAGATCCTTACAAAAGAAGAAAGGATCAGGTGCTATTAAGATTTGTGGACGCTGTTGAAGCTAAGAAAATTCTGGAAGAAGTCCATGAGGGTGTTTGTGGAACACACACTAATGGCTTCTCAATGGCTAGACAAATTATGAGATTTGGGTACTATCAGTCTACAATGGAAGGAGACTGCATCAATTATGCTAAGAGATGTCACAAATGCCAAATCTATGGAGACAAAATTCATGTACCTCCTTCGCCCTTACATGTTATGACTTCCCCATGGCCTTTCTCTATGTGGGGCATGGATGCCATCGGGCCGATCTCTCCAAAAACTTTAAATGGGTATCGATTCATCTTTGTAGTCATCGATTATTTCACCAAGTGGGTAGAGGCTGCTTCATATGCCAATGCTACCAAGTCGGCAGTCAGCAGATTCTTAAAAGGAAATCATATGTCGATATAGAATGCCTGAAAGGATCATATCTGACAATGCATTAAATTTGAATAACAGCACAATAGCAGAGGTCTGCAGTCAAGTCAAGATCAGACACCACAATTCATCCTCATATCGTCCTAAAAGGAATGGTGCAGTGGAAACAGCCAATAAAAACATTAAGAAGATTGTGGGGAAAATGGCTAAAACTTATAAAGATTGGCACGAAAAATTACCATTTGTTCTCTATGCTTATCGAACGTCTATCAGAACTTCCACCAGGGCGGCAACGCCTTTCTCATTAGTTTATGGAATGGAGGCAATTTTACCCATTGAAGTAGAGATACCTTCTTTCGAGTTTTGTCAGAGCTAAAGTCAGACGAAGCAGAATGGATCCAGTCTCGGTACGATCAGTTGAACTTGATTGAGGAAAAGAGGCTAAGGGCTATTCGTCATGGTCAGATGTACCAAAAATGAATGATGCGAGCTTATGACAAAAATGTTTGCCTAAGAGAATTTCACGAGGGGACTTGGTATTGAAAAAGATCTTCCCCATACAGAAGGATTTCAGAGGAAAATGGATGCCAAATTGGGAAGGACCTTATGTGGTAAAAAAGGCTTTCTCCGGAGGAGCACTGATTTTGACTGAAATGGATGGAAAAAATTTGCTCAATCCTATAAATTCAGATTTAGTCAAGAAGTACTTTCCTTCTAGAGGAAAAGAGGCCAAAGTGAAAACCTACAAAGGGCACTTTGAGACTTTCTTAAAAAAAATTTACAAAGGCCAAGGTGAAAACCCACAAAGGTCGCCTTGAGACCAAAGGGGTTTTGAGTCGAAAACCGAAAAGGGCGGCTCAAATTGTGATCAAAGAAGGGGCATGCAGTGATCTTGCTATACCTGAATTAAGAGGAAGGAGAGATGTTACATCTTGCGGCATCGACAAAGTACTCTAGATCTCCTAAACACATTGAGCTTAAAATGGTCCTCAGAAAGTCCGTACAGAGAAGCTCAGGCTGCGATATTTGGGGCACCTATCTTTTTCCCCTTACTATTTTGTATTCCAGCAATGTTTGCATTCTTTAATTAACCCATTCTTTTCAGATTTTGTTCCTGATAAATTTTATTTTTTTCCATCATTATGATCATTTTCAAGCATTTTATATTGAAGTAATGATTAATGTACTAGTAATACTTTCACAAAAAGAGTTTTGCATATTATTCTGGAAACTTCTAAATAGTATGAGAACCTAAACAGGACTTTTATTTAGAACTCACCAAGCCTAAGGGTTGAAAATATTTGAGAAGGAAACTCTAAATAGTGACCATTTCTTCTGATTTTCTGTCAAAAATATCAGTTGAACAAGAAAACAGGATTTTACGTCAGTGATACAGCCTTGAAGAACAATGATCAATGACAACCCAGACATTAAAAAAGGGATCATTCTCATAACATTCTGCATTCATGCAAAACACATTTAGTTAGGAGCATTCGATTCATTCTGATCATTGCATCCTAATCATTATGCATTAAAAAAAGGGATCATTCTCATGACATTTTGCATTCATGCAAATATCATCCATAACACATTTAGTTAGGAGCATTTGATTCATTCTGATCATTGCATACTAATCATTATGCACAAGCATAGGTCCATATATTGATTCTACAGGTCATGTTCCCCAGAGGACAGTGTAACAAGATCAATGAATCCACGAATCTCTTACCCCTGAAGTTGCAGTGGGATGGATTGAAGTCAAGATAGTGAATCTTTTTCCCCTGAAGTTGCAGTGGAGTAGATTAAAGCTACAAATCCACAAGTCCTATACCTCTGAAGTTGTAGTAGGTCAGATCAAATCCACCATGGCGAATCTCATCTTTCTGAAGTTGCAGTGGAGCAATTGAAGCCATTACCCTTTTCTCCCTGAAGTTGCAGTGAAGCAAATTGAATACAGCAAATCTTATTTCCCTAGCATTGTAGTGGAATAGATTAAAGCTACAAATTATGGTGGATCTTATCTTTCTGAAGTTGCAGTGGAGTAGATTGAAGCCACCAGCCTTATCTCCCTAAAGTTGCAGCGGAGCAAGCTGAAGACAGAAAATATTATTGCCTTGACATTACAGTGGAATAGATTAAAGCTACAAATTATGGAAAATCTTATCTTCCTAAAGTTGCAGTAGAGCAGATTGAAGCCACCAGCCTTATCTCCCTAAAGTTGTAGCGGAGCAGACTGAAGACAGCGGATCGTATTTCCCTGGCATTGCAGTGGAATAGATTAAAGCTACAAATTATAGCCAATCTTATCTTCTTGAAGTTGCAGTGGAACAAATTGAAGCCACCAGCCTTATCTCTCTAAAGTTGCAGTGAAGCAGACTGAAGACAACAAATCTTATTTCCCTGATGTTGCAATGAAACAGATTGAAGCTACAAATTATGACAGATCTCATATTCCTGAAGTTGTAGTGAAGCAAGATTGAAGCCACTAGCCTTATCTCCCTGAAGTTGCAGTGGAGCAGACTAAAGATAGCGAATCTTATTTCCCTGAAAGTTCAATGGAAAAGATTAATGTTACAAATCCTATACCTTTGAAGTTGCAGTAGGTCGGATTAAATTTACCAAACCTTATCTCCCTGAAGTTGCAGCGGAGCAGACTGAGATAGCAAATCTTATCTCTTTGAAGTTACGGCGGAGCAGATTGAAGCTACAAGTCTAATTTCCTTGAATTGGATCAAAGCACTAGTTCTTATGCCCCTCAAGATGCAATGGGATGGAATGAAGCCACTCGAAGAAGAAAATCACCGAAAGAAGTCAAGATTCAGCGAGACGGGCAAAATTGGCCCTTTTTAAGTCTTTGCTCCATTTTTGTTACACGATAACTAATGGATGCTCGAAACTAACTATTATTTTGACAAAGGCAAGTGCACCTATCGAACAGTAGTATAGTTGTGGTGAGTCCGGAATATCGTATCCTCAAGGACCAAGAGTACTTAGTAATAACTATCTTTTTATTATCTAGCCTAATAATTAAAGAGGATTTATTTTTAATCTAAAATTTAACTAACTAATTTAACTAACTTATGAACTTGACAGTGAGTAAACTGGGAAAATACTTTGGACAACTTATATGAGATGGACGACACCTAAGGAAGAATCCACCTAGACTTCACTTATTACTTTTGATTCATGCGATTTATTCACTTGACTTAATCCATAGAAATCCTTGAATTATATTAATACCTCTTTCGAGGCTACTAACAACTGACTCTAGGTTGATTAATTAAAATCTCTTTCTAATTAAAACCCCTATTGTCACATTAATTCGATCTATGGATTCCCATATTAGGTTTGACCCTAATCGACAGATTTTCGTCGCCTTATTTTTAGGGTTGCAATCAACTTCGCTTAATTGTGTTGATCTACTCTTAAATAGGGACTTTTGCTCCACTGAATAAGCACATTCAACTTGAATCAATAACCTAAATTATCAAAACAAGAATAAAACTCACAATTAAGAATAAGCATAAGTATTTATCTCATAAATCAAATAATAATAGATCTTTCATGGGTTTCATCCCCTTAGGTATCTAGGGATTTAGTTCATACTAAAAGAGAAAAACATCATAAAATAGAGAAAACCACAAAACATAATGAAAACCCAAAAAAATCCTAAAGAACTTGATGGGAGATCCTCAATCTTGATGGAGATCCTTATCCTAAGCTGTTCCCGACGATTATCTTGGAGTATTTTCTCCTTCAACTTGGCATCTCTTCGACGTCCTATCTACTCCCCTTATAATTTGCCTCCTAGGGTGTTTATATAGGCTTCGAGATGCCGTTCTTGGCCCGAAAGTATGCTAATCTGAATGAAACTCTTCTTTGTTGCGACAGGGACATGCCCGTGTAAATCGTGTCCAGGCCGTGTTCGAATCTGCTAAAGTGGCACGGCCTTGTGGTAAACTTTAGGCCGTGTTGATTTCTTACTTTGGCCCGATTTCTCCGTTTTTGGCCCGTTTCTCGTTCTTTTCATCCTCCTATGCTCACCTAAGCATAAAACATGAAATTAAGAGATTAAGAGCATTGAATTCATCAAATCTAATAAATATTCATCCAAAATTAAGCCAAACATGGGGTTAAAATATGTGCAAATTATGGTTTATCAACAATAAGCAAAGAGGGTGTAACATCCTGAATTAGGGGTTGTCTGAAATTTTATTTATTTTCATGAGATTGCTTGAAAAGAAATGAATGCTATGTTTGCTAGACATGTTTTAGGGTCTAGTCATAACCCCAAACTAGGTCGGACTTAGGGCTGAAATTTCTTTTTAAGTGTTTAAAAGGAGGGAGCTTGGAGATCGGGGTTAAGAGAAATTTTGGGAGAAGCATTAACTTGGAAAAGTGGCTTTCATGCGCCACTTAAGGGCTTAGAGGTGACGATTGGGCAGGTCTTGGGTTCGAATCTTGGGAGTTACAAGGGGGATGGGTTTTATTTTTTTGGGCTTTTTGGCGTTAAAGGAAAGGGGGCCAAGTTGGAAGGCTTTAAAAGATTTTTGTGGTGGAGTTTGGACATGAAATTCGTTTGGTGGAGTGGCTTGGGGTGCCACTTAAGGGTCTTGGTGAATGGACTCAAGTTTGAGTCACGATGGTATCATAAGGTTTTTTTTATTTTTATTTTTGAAGGTTGACGCCATGAAGAGGGAAGAGTTGGACGACATGTAGGACTTTGGAAAGGTTGGGATAAGTCCTTATTTTTGAGGATTTCGGCTAATAAGGGATAAAGGATAAACTTTGTTTTAAATTAAATTAGATGGGTGATAATCAAAAGATGAGAATTATCAAAAGGGGAGAGGTGGCCAAATGAAGGGCTCTTGTGATGGCATATTCGGCTAAGTGAAAGGGGGGTTGCCTAAATTCATTTGATTGTTGTTCTTTCTTCTCAAATTTTTCTCTTGACCGAATTCTTTCTAGTCATCTTTGCCCCAAAATTCTTCAAACCCCTATCACCCTTTTCACTTAATTCTTCTTGTTCTTTAGCCGAATCTACTCCACTCTTATGCCAAAATCTCCTCTATTCTATTAGTTCTATTTTGGCCGAATATCAGGAGGGCATAGGTTCTTTTTGGGATTTCGTCTCCAAGTGGTTGGTAAAGGGTAAGTGATTGCCAAAACCTTCTTCCCATATTCTCTTTTTCTCTGTCGACTTAGATGAGGGGAAGAGCCAAAATTCAGCATTTATTGATGATTTGGCTAACCACCTTTTTGAAATCGATTTCACCTAGGAACTTTGGGATTTTCAAAGCAGTAGATCTGATCCCCCATTCTCTGCTAATTGATTTGGTAAGTCTACGGTAAGGGATTCTCTTTAGTCTTTCCATTAGATACTTGGAAAAGCCAAAAACTAATCACTTGTATGGATCTAAGGTTGGCCGATTGCAAGGAATCCGGTGTGTGACAATTTCGAGATTTCGGTAAGTTGGTAAGTGACTAATCTTATTCGGCTAAAGGCCATTTTTGGGTATCCATGTATAACCGATTATGTGCCATGGATTTAGGGGCTAATCAGCCAAGGCAAACAAAGGCTTCGGGTTTTGGTTGGAAATTAAATCGGCAACCAAGGTGAGTGTTATTTCGAGCACGACATATCCTTGGGATTATTTGGTTTAGCCGAATAGGCCTATGTCACTAACCTTGTTGTTGGCCGAATATAGGGTCAAAGGATCTAGCATCGTAGATCGAATCTTCGGGATCTAGGATACGCGTTAGTAACAGGTGTGTAAAACTCTTTACACACTTTATTAGTAAACTTTGCTATATTGTTGTTTTTTTTAATCATTGTGATAGTGATTTGCTTGTGGGCTTAAGCATGGATTTCGGGTAAGTCCCCTATTACGTGATCTATGATATATGATTGAGTATGCCATCATATGCTGTTAAATGCTATGCTATACATAAATGCATGATATATGAAATTACGATAATTGTGATGTAAGCATGATGATGGTGGGATTGATGAGAGGAGGGGGATGATCTTTATGGACTGTCACCAGTGGTTTTGACCACAAGATGGGTTGGCCCCATCAGATTAATTGTGACTTCGGTCACCAGTGGTTTTGACCACACCGATGATAAATTGTGACTAAGTCCCAGTGGTTTGGTACCACCAGTGGTTTTGACCACATCTTGATAAATTGTGACCTATGGTCATCAGTGGTTTTGACCACACGATGGGTTGGCCCCATCATTTAATTTGTGCCTCTAGTCACCAGTGGTTTTGACCACACGGGGTAGTTAAAGGAGTACGGATGGTTAGTTGGGTTGCATGTTGCTGTCTATTAATAAATTGTGTATGAGTTACATTTTCCGGGTGGGGGATTTACACACTGAGTCTTGGTGACTCACCCCTTCCCATACTATTTTGCAGATGAGTAGATCGCGGAGATGGAGCCGAAGATGACTCGAGGCGGCCATGCTTGTTCCTTGGATTTGAATTTAATTTGTTATAGTTAATATTATTTATTTTTCTAAGTTTTTAATTTGGGTTGTAATAAGGCCGCTAATTTTTATTTGGATGTTTACATAGTTGTTTTTGTTTTACTTATGCTATATTACAAATGAACTTACAAATGTTAAGTAAATCGGGTAAAAGCAACATTTTCAAATTAAGTAACTTTTACGAGTTTTTCAAAGATGTTACCATCGGGCAACAAAAATTTACCAAGTCACCAATAACTCTGTTGATTTTAAAATTTTACATGATCAAACATTTTCAAAGGATTTATCAACACAACCATGTTTATAAAAATAATCTCAACTGAGTTTTCAAACACTGTTTTAATACCTTAGCCAAATTTTATCAAATTTTCACCAGACACTCAAATTACTTCAAATCGTTTTACTCCGTGACATGCCAGATCCAGTCAGGACTCATGGGCCGGGTTTGGGGTGTTACAGAGGGGCAGCTGCAATTGGCCCAATTTCCCCAGGCCCGATTTAAACCAAAAAAACAAAACAATAAAAAAACCCAAAATAAATCCAATAATAAACAGAGTCCATTGCAACATCAGTCCATTAAAACAAACCCAAACCAATAAAATACAGCCCAATAAACCCTAGCCCACTAAGCCTAAAATAAAATAGAAAAGATAGAAACCCTAGAGGTTTCCAGAGCTTTCTAGTGCCCCAGCTCCCCCACACGCGCCGCAACCACTCCACATCACCCCACACGTGCGCCTTTGACGGTTTCATCTGCAAAACAGAAAGAGAGCACAACAAAAAGAAGAAGAAAATAGATTGTATTTCATTTTATTATTTTATTTTATTTTTGGATTTCGGCTATAAAAATCGAAAGGAAAATCCATTGTACTCTCTAAATTTTTTCGAAGACACAAAAGATCAATACAAAGAAAAAATGAGCAAAAGGTTCATTTATTTTTTTCATTTTTTTCTTCTCTGCTTCTTTTCGAAACTGTTTTATGTACATATGAGATTTTTCTTTTTTTTTTAAGGCTATACATATAATATTAAGATTGTAACATCCTAGAATTAGGGGTTCTACATTTTGCACTATTTCTTGTGTTTGGCTTGTTAAGCATGTTATTTTTGTATGTTTGAGGGTCCTAGGGAGGCTGGGGGTCAAGCCAGAGCCTTGGTAAAATTTTTCTTTTTGGGCACTTTAGGGGGAAGAGCTAGTAGGGGTAGGCTTTAAGAATATTTGTGTGTGCTGCTTGACACAAAGGAGCTTGTGTCCAAGTGGTGGTGGCGTTATTAGCAGTGCAATGGGAAAGGCGTCATTTGTAGGAGCAGAAGGGGGAGGAGTTCGAATCCCCTCTATTGTAGCATGGGACTTTATTTTTGGGCTTAAAGAGGTAAGGTGTTGGCATTCGGCTGGACTCTTCTTGGTGGAGGTTTGAATGAGTCAAATTATTTTGAATGGAAGGTGTGAAGGAGTTTGTGGAGGAAGACTTGGTCTTTTAGTTCAAATGGTGGGTAGGGAGTAAGTAAGGAGAAAAACAAGAGATTTGGAGTTGGTGGAGGTAGAGGTGTTGGCCGATTATGGGGAGCTTGAAAGGGGGAATTTTGGTTTAGTGCTAGGATAGGTGAGTGTGCCAAAAATTCCATAGGTCTTAGGCAATTGTTTCATTTCATTTTAGCATATTCGGTCATTTAGGGGGGTGAGTGCCAATTTTTGCAAGTCTCCTTGAGTTCTCTCTTTTCTCTCATACAGTTTCTCTATTTCTCTGTGCTGAAACTGTCAGTCTTTCTAATAATCTCTTTTGCTCCTTTGACTCTAGCTGAAAGTGGTGTGACCATTCGGGCATTTCTTCTTCTTCACATTTTCTTTCTACTTCCTTTGTTTTTTTAGCCGAACTCTCTTTCATCTCTATCACTTTTTCTTTCTTTCTTTTCAAAAGCCAAAACCTTCCCTAATCTCATTTCTTCTTTAGCCAAACTTGGGGTGTCTCCTATTATTTTTGCTAGTGTCGAATTTCCTTGGTTACCATTCGGCTCTTTTGTGGAATCAAGGTAAGACTCTTTTCTTTTTATCTTTATTTATGACCATTCTTCTCACTCCCTTTCTTACAAAAGGAAGCCTAATTCCTCCTGAAGATAATTAAATTCGTTTCTTCCAACCAGTGTTTTTAGCCGAACCTCAGGAAAAGAAGGGCTTGTTAGATTGTCGAAAGTCTACTCTTCAGTTGGGTCCTATCGTGCAAGCCGAGCAAGTGTAGTCTGAAGCTGAAGAACTGTTAGTTGCCGAACCTTACCATTCCATTCGGGTTCTTGAGGTAAGTAGATTCTCTTGATTTCGGGTTGTCTACTTCCCATTTCCCTTTTCATTTCCTTAACCAGATTTCTTTGTTAGACAACCAAACATTTTATCTAAGTACTGATCAAGACTCTTATCATAGATATGAGTGCTAGTCGATCCAAGGAGGGTGCGTCTAAGGGGCCTGAGAAGAGTGAACCCGTGGTCTCTGCTCGTAAGTTTAAAAGATATGCTGTGTCGACAGTTCGGGACTTTCTGCCGGGGTGTGGAAGAGAGTCGACGTCTGCCTGGGATAGGCAAATCGCTGTTATCCCTACTAGTGAGAGCGTCAACGTAGAGAGTCTAGTTTTACGCGTAATCAGGTGTGTAACGCTTACACTCTTCTTTAAGTATTATGTGTTAATAACTATGTTGGCTAAAAGCTGAAACGACTATTTAGATAGTCGAGATACCCTTGTGGGTAAGATTGGAGGGACCAGGTAAGTTACGTTATAATTTTTTTCCATATAGTATGGTTATGTATGACTTGGATAACTGCGGTAAACTGATAACATGCTTGCATAGGTTTTGGGAGATGATGAAAGGGGAAGTGTTATTCAGTGACTTCTGTCACAGTGGTCTGGGACCATAGTGGTTTGGAACCACGTATACATATGTTTAACAGTGACTTGTCTTAGTGGTCTGGGACCACAGTGGGTTGGCCCTACGTATACTTATCAGAGATCGTCACAGTGGTCTGGGACCACAGTGGGTTGGCCCCACGTTTATATATTCTGTGACTCTATCACAAGTGGTCTGGGACCATAGTGGCTTGATGCCACGGATGTTTGGTTGATTCAGGTGACCTAGAGGATGGAAAACTAGGTTGGGCTGGGGCTGCATTGCATACATTTTAATGTTGTTATATTATGTGGGTTGAGGCCCAATGTGTATCTGTGGGCTTAAGGCCGATTACGTTGTATGAGGAATTACACACTGAGTCTCGTGACTCACCCCTCTGCTTAATTTTGCAGGTATCGCTAGAATGCGGATTTGGAGCCGGAGTGGACTCGAGGTGGCCATGCGTTACTACTTCTTTCATAAACTCGTTTCTTTTATTTAAAATTATTTTAATTTGGGATTTTATTATGTAATAAGGCCGCTATAACTTTAATTTGGGTTTTGATTTAATGCTAATATTACATATTCTATAAACTGTCAAATATGGGGTTCTTTTAAAGTTAAAAACAGAAACAAATAGTTTCAAAGTGTTAACATATGTTTAACAGTGACTTGTCTTAGTGGTTTGGGACCACAGTGGGTTGGCCCTACGTATACTTATCAGAGATCGTCACAGTGCTCTGGGACCACAATGGGTTGGCCCCACGTTTATATATTCTGTGACTCTATCACAAGTGGTCTGCGACCATAGTGGCTTGATGCCACGGATGTTTGGTTGATTCAGGTGACCTAGAGGATGGAAAACTAGGTTGGGCTGGGGCTGCATTGCATACCTTTTAATGTTGTTATATTATGTGGGTTGAGGCCCATTGTGTATCTGTGGGCTTAAGGCCGATTACGTTGTATGAGGAATTACACACTGAGTCTCGTGACTCACCCCTCTGCTTAATTTTACACGTATCGCTAGAACACAGATTTGGAGCCGGAGTGGACTCGAGGTGGCCATGCGTTACTACTTCTTTCATAAACTCATTTCTTTTATTTAAACTTATTTTAATTTGGGATTTGATTATGTAATAAGGCCGCTATAACTTTAATTTGGGTTTTGATTTAATGCTGATATTACATATTCTATATATTACATATTCTATAAACTGTCAAATATGGGGTTCTTCTAAAGTTAAAAACATAAACAAATAGTTTTCAAAGTGTTAACAAAAGATGGCTTGTGAAGAACTAATTAATTCAGAGATTTCATTAAAACTGCAACATTGATTTCAAATGTCACGTTAGGGAATCCCTTGATTTCAACTTTTTGTAAAACAAATTTGATTACAACCTTTTAGATCAATAAGAAGTCGGTACGAAACCTTCAAGTAGAATTTTTAAATCAACTTTAAGATGGAGACACTAAATGAAAGGTTTTCTAAGTTACGATGTTTCGTTAAAAATTTTAAACCACGCTTCATGTAACATGCCAGATTTGGTCATAGCGTATAGAGCGGGTTTGGGGTGTTACAAAGATATAGTAAAAAAAAAGAAAAAAACGTACCTTGGGGGGTTCGACCACCGCACACGGTGACGCTGACGGCGGCAGACGGCATCGATCGGTGCCAAAACCCTCACCGGACCCAGGCCAGAGGCAGAGAGCTAGAAAGCAAAGAAAAGCTCTCCAAAATTTTTTTTTAAAGGGAGCTGCGAAAATGAAATTTTTTTAGAAAAAGTGATTCAATGGCCCAATTAAATTCCAAATATCAAATGTCTTACCGGAATAATAATTCCAAAATAAAATTCTTAGAACTTGACTAAAATACTCATTTTTGGTAAAATTATCATTTTGACTTTTTTGTCTCAAAGCTCAATTTCTTTACAAAATTAAGCAGCTAGTCCACTCCAAGCTCCTAATTTATATTAAACCATAATCATGAACAATGTACTTAAAATATGCTTGCTTACTATGCCAAATCTACCTGTTTAGAAATTATGCAACAAGACCGAATACAACCAAACCATAACACCATAATTTGATCATTTCATTTTTGAATCACATCAATTAAAATTTAAGGAAAATACACATACTCAATGTTATTCATAACCTAACATACCATCTCATATATATATATTCACTTTCCAAAGAACTAGCAAAATTTCATCTATGTAAATTCATATCAAACATATGTATACAACCATTATGCATAGCATGATTTTATGCTCACCCATCTTCATCATTCAAATAAAATTTGCTTTCATACTTTCATCAAGTATTGCATAACTTTAGATTATTTACCAATAAGACAAGCCATTTTAGCATGGCTATAAACATTAACACATTATCCTTCAAAATAACAAGCTAGCCTATACATGCCTTGTTTTAGAATTTAAATTCTAATAGTACCAAAATAAGTTGATAGTGTGGATGACTTCAACGATGAACCCTCGAGCCAAGAGCTTGATCACAATCTATAAAAAAGCAGTGAAAAACATACAAGTAAGCTAACTTAGCTTAGTAAGCCTTAAGCAACTTTACTACTCAACTAGGTATTCAATTTAAATTGAGTAAAATAACGTTTAACATTTATGAACTAACATAACACATAGGTACTATCACGGTAGATTATCAATATTTATATCTAGTGAAACCTTATTCAACGTACACTTATAATGTGAGACTTATCAATAGTACCCATATTGCTTATCAAATATATATATTTAGACTTACAACCTGAATAATATCTTAGTGTACATTTAAGATGAGAACACATAATTGAATATGTACAATTATCAATATGTATAGCTCATGGGCGAACCTATATAGATATAATTTCTCATATCAAAATAAGTAAAAATCTCAAGTAAGCAAGTAAACATATCAACTCAATGTCTTTTCTAATCACATATCTTAAGTACCAAATATATGAACACATTTATATCAACTTGCTTATTTATGAAGCATCACGTATATTATAAAGTTGATTCGATACATAACTTTCGGTCAAACACTCATACTATAGTAATAAACCTTGGCTTATTCAAATACCATCACAACTAGGCCATTTCATTCATAAACATACGCTCGTATTAAAAATCAACGGTATAAAACCGCTAGACCAAAGGTCCGAGATTTAAACAAGACGAGGCACATTAGGCATTAAAGCCCGAAATAAATCAAACTGGCACGAAGCCTGCTAGGCATTAAAGCCCAAAATAAATCATCGGCACGAAGCTTTCTAGGCATTAAAGCCCAAAATAAATCACCCAAGACGAAGCACGCTAGCATTAAAGCTCGATATGTAAACAAGCACAAGGCCTGCTAGGCATCAAAGCCCGATAAATAACTCCGGCACGAGGCCTGCTAGGCTCAAAGCCCGATTATCAACCCAATCAACATTCTCATTCACATTACTTAATGCTAAAATCATATCCATCTCGTATACTTTATTTTACAATTTCATGTTAAACCGAACATAATTATTCACATCACATTCAACAACCAAAATTTACTACAATTTCATACCCCACATTCGGCCTACATACATTTTCTTGCCTTCAATACCAATTTTTATCATATACTACTTTCATAAATAATTTCTCGACATAAATTTGCTTAAGGACTTACCTCGGTTGTCGATAGACCGTGCAAATCGGCTATTCGAGAACCTTCGTCTTTCCCCGATCTAAATTCGTTTTTCTTTGCTCTTGATCTAAAACACATTCAAATTTAGCTCATTCAAGCACAATTCATATCAATTTAGTCCCTAAGCACATAAATGGGCAAATTACTATTTTACCCCTAATATTTCACAACTTTGTAATTTAGTCCTATTTGCATAACACACAAAATACACCAAATTAGCTAAGACTATACAAGGGCCGAATATTCCTAGGGACTTTACAAGTCCTCACATTTCATTTATTTTGCAAATAGGCCCCTCTAAAAATTTATTTTTACAATTTAGCCCTAAATACTCAATTTCATCAAAACTTCCAATACAAAACATACTAATCTTTTACATATCTTTCATCTAAAATCATCAAATCTCAAAAACCACATGAACACAACAATGGCGAATATCAAGCATGCTTAGATTTAAAATTTTAACATGGGTGGGTTAGGTTCAAGCAACGATCTCAAAACGTAAAAATTATCAAGAATCGAAATCAAACTAACCTTGAATTTGTGTTTGAAGTTGCGAAATTCAAAGGAAGCAAAACCCCATTTCTTTTCTAAACATTCGCCAAAACAAATAAAGATGATAATGGCCATTTTTTATGTTTTAATTAACATATATATTAAAATAACTTGGTTTACCAAAATAACCTTTATACTAAAATAATAACCATATAATACTTAAGGTTATACTAGACTTTTGCCACCCACTAACTCATAAAATGGGTTAATTTCACTTTTAATACTCCATATTAAAAAGCCATCCACCTATAAGCACTTTTCACTTTAGCATGCAACTTTTACGCATTACGCGATTAAGTCCTTTTAATCAAATTAAGCACTTAAACAATAAAATTTTCATACGACACTTTCACACACATCAATTCACATATAATAGACTCAAAATATAAATTAAAATAATTCTCAGACTCGGATTTGTGGTCCCAAACCACCGTTCGATTAGGGTCAAATTCGGTCTGTTATAACTCTCCCCCCTTAAGGATTTTCATCCCCGAAAATCTTACCGTTAAACAAGGTCGGATATTGTTGCTTCATTGAATCCTCAGGCTCCCACGTAGCCTCTTCAACTCTGTGACGATTCCATAGAACCTTCACTAACGAATTCTTTTATTTCTCAACTCTTTTATTTCCAGAGCTAAGATACGGATCGATTCTTCATCATATGTCAAATCAGTTGGATTTCAATCTCTGCGGTGTGATCACATGAGACGGATCGATCTCAGACTTACGAAGCATCAAAGCGTGAAATATGTCATGTATCTTTTCTAACTCGAGGGCAATCTCAATCTATAAGCAACAGCCCAATACGTTCAATGATTTCATACGGTCCGATAAATCTCGGACTCAACTTGCCTTCCGACCAAATCGAGTACTTTTTCCACGGGAAACTTTTAAGAATACACGATCTCCTACCGAAATTCAATGTCTTTACGTTTCAAATCAGCATAGGACTTTTGTCGATCGATGCGACTTTCAAATTATCTTTGATTATGGCCACTTTACTCAAGTATCTTTAATCAAATCAACCCGTGTATCTTATTCTCACGAGCTCACCAAATATAATGGTGTTCGACACTTTCGCCGTACAAGGCTTCATAAGGTGCCATCTTGATACTAGATTGAAAACTGTTATTATAAGCAAATTCAATCAAAGGTAGGTATCGTTCCCACGCACCTTCAAACTCGAGAACGCAACATCTCAACATGTCCTCAAGTATCTCGAATAGTTCGCTCGGATCGGTATGCATCTGCGGATGAAAAGTCAGTACTAAAATGTAGTTTAGTACCTAAGGCATCTTGCAACTTCTTCCAAAATCGCGATGTAAATCTCGGGTCTCATCGAAACAATAGAACTTCGGTACACCATGCAATCTCACAATTTGCGATACATACAATTCACAAGTTTATCGAGTGAGAAGTATGACGAACCGGCACAAAATGAGCTGATTTAGTCAGTCTATCAACTATAACCCAGACGGCATCTTTCTTACTCGGTGTCATAGGAAGACCGGATACAAAATCCATTGTAATTCTATCCCATTTCCATTCAGGTATCATGATTGGCTGAAGTAATCCGGATGGCACTTGATGTTTAGCTTTTACTTGCTGACAAACTAAGCATTTCGAAACAAATTCAGATATATCCTGTTTCATGCCCGGCCACCAATAGAATTGTTTCAAATCATTATACATCTTTGTGCTACTTGGATGTATTGATAATCGACCACTATGGGCCTCACTCAGAATCACCTGTATCAAATGAGTTTTTCGGAACACACATTCGGCTTTTAAAATTCAAACAGTCATTTGCATCAATCTAAAAATCTGACTCTGCACCTTTTTCACACTGAATTCGTCTAGCAATCAAATCCTTGTCAACTTTCTGTGCTTCACAAATTTGCTAAATAAACATCGGTCTTGCTTGTAACTCGACTATGATCGAACCATCACCAGACATAGCCATCTATGCGTTCATTGCACGAAGAGCAAACAATGATTTTCGACTTAACGCATCTGCAACGACGTCAGCTTTTCCCGGATGGTAGTCAATCACCAACTCATAGTCTTTCAACAATTCTAACCATCTGCGTTGTCTCAAATTTAGATCCTTCTGAGTCATTAAATACTTTAGACTTTTATGATCTGAATAAATGTGACATTTCTCGCCAAATAAATAGTGACGCCAAATTTTCAATGCGAAAACAATGGCTACAAGTTTTAAGTCATGCGTCGGGTAATTTCTTTCATGCGGCTTCAATTGTCTTGAAGCGTAGGCTATAACTTTGCCTTCCTGCATCAAAACACAGCCCAAACCATTTAAAGAAGCATCAAAATAAACAACAAATTCTTTACCCGATTCAGGCTGAACTAACACTGGAGCTTCTGTCAAAAGGGCTTTCAGCTGATCAAAACTTTTCTGACACTTTTCTGACCACTCGAACCTGACATCTTTCTGCAATAACTTTGTCAACGGGGTAGCTATCATAGAAAAATCTTTCACAAATCGTCGATAGTAACCCGCAAGTCCCAGAAAACTTCGAATCTCGAAAACATTTTTTGGTGGCTTCCAATCAAGTATAGCCGATATTTTGTTCGGATCAACTCGAATGCCTGATGCTGAAACAACATGTCCCAAAAAGCTGACCTCTTTCATCCAGAACTCACACTTACTAAACTTCACATACAACTGCTGATTTCGCAAAGTTTGTAGCACTAATCTCAAATGCTCAGCATGCTCAATTTCATCTTTGGAGTAAATCAATATATCATCAATAAACACTACCACAAATCGATCCAAAAGCGCCTAAAAACCCGATTCATCAAGTCCATAAAAAAAGAGGTGCATTAGTAAGCCCAAAAGGCATAACCAAAACTCAAAATGTCCGTACCTCATCCGGAATGCAGTCTTTGGCACATCTATATCTCGACTGCAATTGATAATAACCCGATCTCAAATCTATCTTGAAAATCTGAAGCCCTTTCAATCGATCAAACAAATCATCAATCCGAGGTAACGGTACTTATTCTTTATAGTTACCTTATTCGATTCTTGATAATCAATACACATTCGCATCGTTCCATCTTTCTTTCTCACAAAAAATGGTGCACCCCAAGGAGAGAAACTTGGTCGCAAAGCCCTATCTGTTAACTCTTGCAACTGTGCTTTCAACTCTTTTAGCTCAAGAGGTGCTATCCGATATGGAGCTATTGAGATCGGAGTCATTCCCGGAGCAAATTCAATGCCAAACTCAATCTCTCGTACTGGGGGTAAACCCGGTAGTTCTTCAGGAAACACATCTGGGTATTCACATACAATCGATGCAGATTCAATCATTTCTCGAGACAATTTATTATCCAGTACATAAGCCAAATAAGCTTCGCACCCTTTTCTCACATACTTTCGGGCTAACATCGAGGATATAACTGTAGGAAACTCACCTTAATCACTGGATTCAATTCTAATGATCTCACCGTTCTGGTGTCTCAAATCAATAAGCCTTCTTTTGCAATTCACCACTGCATCATACGAAGTTAACCAGTCCATTCCCAAAATTATATCAAACTCATCGAAAGGCAATAGCATTAAATTGACGGGGAAGCAAAAATCCCGAATCATCAATGGGCAACTTTTACACACTTTATTAACAAACACACATCTACCCAAAGGGTTGGATACGCGAATCACAAACTCAGTAGACTCAAGCGCGAGTCTTACCGAGTACCAGAGTTTCACATACATATGAATGGGTCGAACCAGGATCAATCAATGCAATCACAGTAGTATCATAAAGGGTGAAAATACCGGTAATGACATCTGGAGAAGCAGCATCCTCCCTAGCTCGAGTAACATAAGCTCTAGCTGGAGCTCTAGCCTCAGATTGAACTGCTGTGTTCTTCGTCCCTCTCTGACTACCACCTACATTGCCAGAATGCCTGGGTGGTCTGCCCCGTGCTGATGCACTGCTCGGTCTAGAGTTCTGCGCCGTATTCTATTCAGCTAACATCGGACACTCTCGAATAAAATGGTCTGAGGATCCACATTTAAAGCAGGACCGATCACGAACTCTACAACTCCCAGAATGCCATTTTTCACAATGTTTGCATTCAACTCGATTCTGTGGAACGTTATCAACACTGGCCATCGAGGTAGCTCGGGAGCTCACTGGAGGTCGATCACGTCTAGGTGTATCTGAAGTAGCTTTATGTCGACTGAAGTCATCTCTAAACTTCTTAGATGTAGAATGGAAATTCTTACCTGACGGTCTTTTACGAGTGTCTTTAGCTTCTGTCTCAGTCTTTCTTTTCTCCCTTCCAAGCTCTTCAGCTTTGCAAGCTCGCTCGACTAATGTCACAAATTCTTTGATTTCAAGGATGCCAACAAGCAACTTTAAATCTTCATTCAAACCATATTCAAACCTTTTGCACATAATGGCTTCAGTTGATACACACTCTCGAGCATATCGGTTCAATTTGACAAATTTTCGCTCATATTCAGTCACGATCATTTGCCCCTATTTTAGTTCAAGAAATTCTTTACGTTTCTGGTCGATGAACCTCTGGCTGATATATTTCTTGCGGAATTCATTCTGGAAGAAATCCCATGTCACTTTTCTTTTGGAACCACCGATACTAGTGTATTCCACCGGTGATAAGCGGTGTCCGAAGCAAAGATATAGCACATTTCAAACATTCGTCAGGAGTGCAGGATAGTTCATCAAGTACCCGTATAGTGTTATCAAGCCACATTTCAGCTTGCTCTGTATCATCATTATCATTAGCCTTGAATTCTTCGACCCCAAAATTCCTGATTTTATCAACAGGAGGCCTACTAGATCTCATTGGATCTATCATCGGGGGTGCTGAAGGTACCGGAGTTGGATTATTAGGGGGTGGAGGTTGTTGTACCGCCAGATTATTTTGAACAAACTGCGTAAACCATTCATTCATCATTTGGTAGAAGGTTTGTTTAGCCTCTCCCTCGTGGTTACCCGTAACTGGTTGAGAGTCTAATGGCACTGATCCATGTGCGAGACCAGGCGCAACACTCTTCACGTCATCAGCTACGGCTCTATCGGGATCGGAATCCATTTACTATATAAAATACAATTGAAATTGTTAGAAGTCACCACACTATCACATATAAAATTCAAAGGCATGTATTGCTAGACTCTCACGTACTACGGTAGTCCTAGAATCGACTAAACCGTAGCTCTGATACCAATAAAATGTAACACCCCTAACCCCTATCCGTCGCCAGATTAGGGTTACAAGATGCTACTCAACTAACCACTAAGTTCATTTAATCACTTGAATCTTAATGCCTAAGAAATGATATTACGATAAACAAATCATCACAAATATAATATCAATTGCATTATGGATAATAAAATAAGTAATCTCATTCAAACTACAGAGCACTATTCATTTGGTCATTTTATAAAGGGTGGCCGAATATAAAAAGATTATCAAAGGTTAACTTACGCCAACCAATTTATCACATGTATATTCAATCACATACAAACATAATTAGTTATTCACACCAATGATTACTAACCTTTAAATTTGCTTGATGATTATATAAATATGTTTATAGAAAATTCGAATAATTATAACACCCACTAAGTTCATTAAACGTGCATATAATATCTACTTAAACTTATGGATAATGGTTCTATCAAATTTCATAAATTACCTAATCTTTAACAAACATCTATCACATCCGAATATACACAAACATATGTCACACTTCTAGGAAATATATATATATATATATAACTAACTAAAACATAATCATGAACAATGTACTTAAAATATGCTTGCTTAATATGCCGAATCTACCTGTTTAGAAATTATGCAACAAGACCGAATACAACCAAACCATAACACCATAATTTGATCATTTCATTTTTGAATCACATCAATTAAAATTTAAGGAAAATACACATACTCAATGTTATTCATAACCTAACATACCATCTCATATATATATATATATATATTCACTTTCCAAAGAACTAGCAAAATTTCATCTATGTAAATTCATATCAAACATATGTATACAACCATTATGCATAGCATGATTTTATGCTCACCCATCTTCATCATTCAAATAAAATTTGCTTTCATACTTTCATCAAGTATTTCATAACTTTAGATTATTTACCAATAAGACAAGCCATTTTCGCATGGCTATAAACATTAACACATTATCCTTCAAAATAACAAGCTAGCCTATACATGCCTTGTTTTTAGAATTTAAATTCTAATAGTACCAAAATAAGTTGATAGTGTGGATGACTTCAACGATGAACCCTCGAGCCAAGAGCTTGATCACAATCTATAAAAGCAGTGAAAAACATACAAGTAAGCTAACTTAGCTTAGTAAGCCTTAAGCAACTTTACTACTCAACTAGGTATTCAATTTAAATTGAGTAAAATAACGTTTAACATTTATGAACTAACATAACACATAGGTACTATCATAGTAGATTATCAATATTTATATCTAGTGAAACCTTATTCAACGTACACTTATAATGTGAGACTTATCAATAGTACCCATATTGCTTATCAAATATATATATTTCGACTTACAACCTGAATAATATCTTCCGTGTGCATTTAAGATGAGAACACATAATTGAATATGTACAATTATCAATATGTATAGCTCATGGTGAACCTATATAGATATAATTTCTCATATCAATATAAGTAAAAATCTCAAGTAAGCAAGTAAACATATCAACTCAATGTCTTTTCTAATCACATATCTTAAGTACCAAATATATGAACACATTTATATCAACTTGCTTATTTATGAAGCATCACGTATATTATAAACTTGATTCGATACATAACTTTCGGTCAAACACTCATACTATAGTAATAAACCTTGGCTTATTCAAATACCATCACAACTAGGCCATTTCATTCATAAACATACGCTCAGTATTAAAAATCATCGGTATAAAACCCGCTAGACCAAAGGTGCGAGATTTAAACACCCAAGACGAGGCTTTCTAGGCATTAAAGCCTGAAATAAATCACCAGCACGAAGCCTGCTAGGCATTAAAGCCCGAAATAAATCACCGACGAAGCACGCTAGGCATTAAAGCCGAAATAAATCAAGCACAAAGCACGCTAGGCATTAAAGCTCGATATGTAACAAGCACAAGGCTCACTAGGCATCAAAGCCCGATAAATAACACCCCAAGACGAGGCACTGCTAGGCTCAAAGCCCTATTATCAACCCAATCAACATTCTCATTCACATTACTTAATGCTAAAATCATATACATCTCGTATACTTTATTTTAAAATTTCATGTTAAACCGAACATAATTATTCACATCACATTCAACAACCAAAATTTACTATAATTTCATACCCTACATTCGGCCTACATACATTTTCTTGCCTTCAATACCAATTTTTATCATATACTACTTTCGTAAATAATTTCTCGACATAAATTTGCTTAAGGACTTACCTCGGTTGTCGATAGACCGTGCAAATTGACTATTCGAGAACCTTCGTCTTTCCCGATCTAAATCCGGTTTTTCTTTGCTCTTGATCTAAAACACATTCAAATTTAGCTCATTCAAGCACAATTCATATCAATTTAGTCCCTAAGCACATAAATGGGCAAATTACTATTTTACCCCTAATATTTCACAACTTTGTAATTTAGTCCTATTTGCATAACACACAAAATACACCAAATTAGCTAAGACTATACAAGGGCCGAATATTCCTAGGGACTTTACAAGTCCTCACATTTCATTTATTTTGCAAATAGGCCCCTCTAAAAATTTATTTTTACAATTTAGCCCTAAATACTCAATTTCATCAAAACTTCCAATACAAAACATACTAATCTTTTACATATCTTTCATCTAAAATCATCAAATCTCAAAAACCACATGAACACAATAATGGCCGAATATCAAGCATGCTTAGCTTTAAAAATTTTAACATGGGTCAGTTGCGGTTCGAAGCAACGATCTCAAAAACGTAAAAATTATCAAGAATCGAAATCAAACTAACCTTGAATTTGTGTTTGAAGTTGCTGAAATTCAAAGGAAGCAAAACCCCATTTCTTTTCTAAACATTCGGCCAAAACAAATAAAGATGATAATGGCCATTTTTTTTATGTTTTAATTAACATATATATTAAAATAACTTGGTTTACCAAAATAACCTTTATACTAAAATAATAACCATATAATACTTAAGGTTATACTAGACTTTTTCCACCCACTAACTCATAAAATGGGTTAATTTCACTTTTAATACTCCATATTAAAAAGCCATCCACCTATAAGCACTTTTCACTTTAGCATGCAACTTCTACACATTACGCGATTAAGTCCTTTTAATCAAATTAAGCACTTAAACAATAAAATTTTCATACGACACTTTCACACACATCAATTCACATATAATAGACTCAAAATATAATATTAAAATAATTCTCAGACTCAGATTCGTGGTCCCAAAACCACCGTTCGATTAGGGTCAAATTCGGTCTGTTACAACAAGTGATCGAGAAGTTTATTCCATTCCATCCGAGGTAAGATTTAAGAAATCGAGTTGAATGGAATTTTATTCTTACAATGCAACTTCTTATATTAAAAGATGGGTATGTTACATATATATATAATATTTGAAAGTGCTATGGTGTTGGTCAACTTTTGGCTGAATGAAATAGTTAATAGCTAAATTGAGTTTGTGGATATGAAGTTCGAAATGCTATGATGTAAATTGAAGGGGTGGGACGCTCGATAAATAAGATGGCCGAATGTAATGTATCTCGGGATAGAGAATATTATAGCTATATCTTGCAGTAAGTAATTACACTTGATACGATGCGGTGAAATTTAAATTATGGATGAATGATATGCTAAGAGAGATGTTAGTAACGGCTCTTAATGAGCGATACGTTACGAGGGATGTTAGTAACGGCTCTTAGTGAGCGATATGTTACGAAAAATGTTAGTAACGGCTCTTAGTGAGTGATACGTTACGAAAGATGCAAAGTAACGGCTCTATGTCAGTGGTACGTTACTAAAAGGTACGGGTGTAACATCGGTAGTTGTGCATTAATGGTTATACAAAAAGGGGTAAGTAAACTTAAGGTATGTACTATGCTTATCACCTTGGAAATTTGATAACTTGGAATGTGAGTATAAGTATATATATACATATATATATATTACATTGAAGCTTACTATGGAAATTGGGTAATTCGGTGAGGTTATGATGAATGCGAATAGCTGATTAGCTTAGATATATGTATGAGTTGTTTAAATCTTACTAAGCTGTAAAAGCTTACTTGTCTCTCGGTTGTTTTGCATTGTAGATCTCTTTTTGGATGCATGGCTCGTATTTGGGATCATTTTGGAAGCTCATCACACTATCATCGATCTTGGTATCTCTTTAAATACGAGAATTTTGTGAATTATGGCATGTATAGGTTATGTCACTTTTTGAGATGTTTTCAACGTTGTGCATAGTATAAAGCCATGCGAAAATGGCTATGCTTTTGTGTTTACGTATAGTTAGTCATGTTTGAATTTATTATCATTATTACGTATGCTTGAATTTAATATAAGCTTATATTGAAAGATTATTCAATACTATGTTATGTGTGATAGTTGAGTACACCAACTGAAGTTTAAATATAGTTATAATGCAACTTTGGTCGACAGTTGTCTATATGCTATTCGTATTTGTGTGACATGAAATGTTGGTCATGGTGTTAAAGATGTGGATGATATAAATTGAAATTTGTGCAGGTATATATTATAGGTGTTATAAGAGAGAGTATTATTGAAGTGTATTAAAGGTAGACATTCAGCACTGTCTTAGTTTTTGTTTTACTCTTGAATAACCTCATTGGATAATGTTAGATGTTCGGCTATGTATCATAAATGGTTTAGTCGGTGATTAAATAATTAGTTATGGTGTATTCATGAAATATATATATTCATAAGTATATTGAAAATGCCAAATTTGATAAGAAATTATGAAATAAATGATTTGTATTAGAAAGATATATGTCTAATAATGATTTGAAGATAAATGTTGGGTTGATTGTCATAAAATTATTCGGCCATTGCATTATACATGGCTACTCGAGTAGTGACTTGCTTAATGAATGTAAGTTGACATTAGGTAAGGTGAATGAATATCTTGCATGATATGCATGTTGATGAGTTGGGATTAGATGGAATATACATTTTATTTATGATAGTAGGAAACAGAATGCATTTTATCTAACATTAATGCTACTGGTAATGAATTGATTTGTGTTTGGTTTAGTAATGCTATAACCCTAATCCGGCAATGGATACGGGTTAGGGGTGTTACATTTTATTGGTATCAGAGCTACGGTTTAGTTAGTTCTCAGACTAACGTAGCGCGTGTGAGTCTAGCTATACATGCCATATTTCATAATGTGATAGTGTGATGACTTCTGACAGTGAAATGTGTTTATTTCTTATATAGTAATGGATCCTAATCTCGAGCTAGCTGTAGCTGATGATGTTGAGAGTGTGGCACCCGTTCCCGCACAGGGGACCACGCTAGAGGAATCTCGACCGGTTACGTGTAATCCTGATGAGGGGGTTAGACATGCCTTCTATAGCATGATGAACGATTGGTTCAGTCATTACATACAAACCAATCCGGCTATTCAAGCACCCCTGAATCTGAATGTTCCCCTGTAATACCAATTGTACCTCCAGTTGCCAATCTTGAAAGAGTAACTAAACCTCCTGTTGATCGTATACAAAAGCACAGAGCTAAAAATTTAGAGCTGAGGATGAAGATAATGCGGAGCGAGCTAAATTTTGGCTTGATAATACTATCCGTGTTTTCGATGAGCTGTCTTGCACACCCGATGAGTGTTTGAAGTGTGCCATATCATTGTTACGGGATTCTGCCTATTACTGGTGGAATACGCTAGTGTCAGTTTTCCTGAAAGAAAGGGTTACTTGGGACTTCTTCCAAATAGAATTCCGTAAGAAGTATATAAGCCAGCGCTTTATTGACTCTAAGCGTAAAAAATTTCTCGAGCTCAAACAGGGTCGTATGACCGTATCTAAATACGAGCGTAAGTTTCTGCGACTCAGTCGCTATGCTCGTGTGTTTCATTAGAGGCTGTTATTGCCAGAGATTTGAAGATGGTTTAAATGAAGATATAAAGCTTCTGGTTGGTATTCTTGAAATTAACGAATTCATCGTGCTAGTTGAAAGAGCTTGTAAAACAGAAGAATTGGGGAAAGAAAAATGAAACGTTGAGCTTGGATCTAGAGATTTTCGGAAGAGATTGGCAGGTAAACATTCATAAATGGTAACAAAGAAGTTTAAAAATGATGGCAATCGATCAAAACCCAACACCGAGATTTCTATACGAGAGCGACCCCCAGTGAGCTCTCAGGCTACATCTGTTGCTAGTGTTGATAATGAGAGATCAAGTAAACCCGAGTGTCAGCAGTGTGGCAGACCGCATTTCAGAGAGTGTTAGGGTAAATCCATTTCTCGCACTTGTTACAAGTATGGCTCGCAGGACCATTTCATACGGGATTGCCCCAAAATTGCTAAAAAGGTGCTACTCAGAGTGCGAGACCGAGTGGCACTATAGTTTGAGGTAGACCATCTCATTTTGGGAGTAGGAGTGGTGCATAGAGAGGAACTTTAGATACGGTTATCCTAGCAGATGCCCGTATACCGGCTAAAGCTTATGCCATCCGTACTAGAGAGGAGGCCTCATCTCCGGACGTTATTACTGGTATTTTCACTCTCTTTGATACTAATGTAACTGCTTTGATTGATCCCGGATCAACTCATTCTTATGCGTGTGAAACATTAGTATTCAGTAAGACTCTACCTATTGAGTCTACTGAAATTGTGATTCGGGTTTCAAACCCCCTGGGTCGATATGTATTGGTGGATAAAGTATGCAAGAACTGTCCTTTGATGATTCGAGATATGTGTTTTCCGGCTGATCTGATGTTATTACCTTTCGATGAATTTGACATCATCCTCGGTATGGATTGGTTAACTGTACACGATGTAGTAGTGAATTGCAGATGAAAGACTATTGATTTAAGGTGTCAGAATAACGAAATACTTCGGATTGAATCTACAGATTTGAATGGGTTCCCGACTGTGATATCATCGATACTGTCCCGTTAATATTTGAGAAAGGGTTGCGAAGCTTATCTTGCGTATGTGATTGACAGCAAAGTAACAGAAAAGAAGATTGGATCTGTGCCAGTTGTTTGTGAGTACCCGGATATGTTTCCAGAGGAATTATAGAGATTGCCACCTATTTGTGAGGTAGAGTTTGGTATTGAGTTAGTGCCAGGGACCACCCCGATTTCGATAGCTTTGTATAGAATGGCACCTACAGAATTAAAAGAATTGAAAGCGCACCTGCAAGAATTGATGGATAGAAGTTTTGCCCGACCGAGTTTCTCTCCCTGGGGTGCGCCCGTTTTATTTGTAAAAAAGAAAGATGGAACATTGAGAATGTGCATTGACTATCGGCAACTCAATAAGGTGACCATAAAGAACAAATACCCATTGCCACGTATCGATCATTTATTCGATCAACTTAAAGGAGCCTCAGTGTTCTCGAAAATTGATTTGAGGTCGGGATATTATCAACTACGAGTTAGGGAAACAGATGTACCAAAGACTACTTTTCGAACGAGATACGGTCATTACAAGTTTTTGGTGATGCCGTTTGGGCTCACTAATGCCCCTGCGATTTTCTTGGATCTGATGAATCGAACCTTCAGACCATATTCTCGAGACGAAATCGAGCATGCTGAGCATCTGAGATTAGTACTACAGATTTTGCGTGAAAAACAATTATACGCAAAATTCAGCAAATATGAGTTTTTGTTGAAGGAAGTTAGCTTTTTGGGACATGTCATTTTAGCATCGGGTATTCGGATTGACCCGAGTAATGTTTCAGCTATACTTGATTGGAAACCTCCGCGGAATGTTTCTGAGGTTCGTAGCTTTTTGGGGCTCGCTGAATATTATAAATGTTTTGTGAAAGGGTTTTCTATGATAGCATCCCCGATGACGAATACTACAGAAGGATGTGAAATTTGAGTGGTCAGGAAGGTGTCAGAAGAGTTTTGATCAACTGAAGACCTTGTTAACGAAAGCTCTGGTACTCGTTCAACCAGAGTCGAGTAAAGAGTTTGTTATTTTTAGTTATGCATCTTTAAATGGGCTCGTTGTCTATTGATGCAGGAGGGTAAAGTCGTAGCCTATGCCTCGAGACAGTTGAAACCGCACGAGAGGAATTATCTAACACACGACCTTGAGTTAGCCGCTATAGTCTTTGCTTTGAAAATATGGCGTCACTATCTTTTTGGTGAGAGATGTCACATCTATTCGGATCATAAGAGTCTAAAGTATTTAATGACTCAAAAAGATCTAAATTTGAGACAGCGTCGATGGTTAGAATTATTGAAAGACTATGAACTCGTGATTGATTTTCACCCGGGAAAGGCTAATGTGGTTGCCAGTGCACTTAGTCGAAAATTATTATTTTCTCTTCGTACAATGAACGCGGATTTAGCCATGGCCGATGATGGTGTGATCATTGCAGAATTAAAGGCGAGACCATTGTTTGTGCAATAGATCCGAGAAGCTCAGGAGATTGATGATGTTTGAAAAACAAAAAGGAGTCACTGTGGTTCGGGTGCGGATTTAGATTTTCAGATAGATGCAAAAGGATGTTTACGGTTCAAGAATAGAATGTGTGTATCGAAGAACCCTGATTTGATTCGAATGATTTGTGATGAAGCTCATAGCAGTAGATTGTCAATTCATCCGGTAGCACAAAGATGTATAACGACTTGAAACAACATTATTGGTGGCATGGTATGAAACAAGACATCTCGGATTATGTATCAAAGTGTTGAGTATGTTAGCAAGTGAAAACTGAGCATCAGGTGCCATCGGGACTTCTTCAGCCAATTATGATACCTGAGTGGAAGTGGGACCTAGTCACTATGGATTTCGTATTGGGTTTGCCTCTGTCGACGAGCAAGAAAGATTCGATTTGGGTTATTGTTGATAGATTGACAAAATCGGCATATTTCATTCGGTACGTATGAATTTTTCACTCGATAAATTAGCTGAGTTATACTTGTCGCAGATAATACGACTACATTGAGTACTTGTTTCTATTGTATCGAATAGAGATCCGAGATTCACATCATGGTTTTGGAAGAAGCTACAGGATGCCTTAGGTACTAAATTACATTTCAGTACGACTTTTCACCCTCAGTCGGATAGTCAATCTGAGCGTATTATCCAAATACTCGAGGATATGTTGAGATGTTGCGTTCTGGAGTTTGAGGATACGTGGGAACAATACTTGCCTTTGATTGAATTTGCGTATAATAATAGCATTCAATCTAGTATCAAAATGGCACCCTACAAAGCTCTGTACGGTCGTAAATGCTGTACGCCGTTATACTGGAGAAAACAAGATACATGGGGTTGATTTGATTAAGGAAACTGAACAGAAAATGGCAGTTAATTCGTGATAGTTTGAAAGCAGCATCGGATCGTCAAAAGTCTTACGCAGATCTGAAACGTAAGGACATTGAGTTCCAAATAGGTGATTGAGTGTTCTTAAAAGTATCGTCGTGGAAAAAGATAATGAGATTTGGTCGTAAAGGGAAGCTGAGTCCACGATTCATTGGGCCGTATGAAGTTATTGAGCGGATTGGACTGGTTGCGTATAGACTTATGTTATCATCTGAGTTGGATAAGATTCACAATGTTTTTCATGTATCGATGCTTCGACGATATCACTCCGATCCTTCTCATGTGATCAATCCTTTAGAGGTTGAAATTTAGCCCGATTTAACTTATGAGGAAGAGCCGATTTGCATTTTAGCTCCTGAAGTGAAGGAGTTGCAAAACAAGAAGATATCACTGGTTAAAGTGATGTGGTATAAGCACGGGGTTGAGGAAGCAACTTGGGAAATCGAAGAATCAATGAAAGAGCGTTACCCACACCTATTCGCTGGTAAGATTTTCGGGGACGAAAATTCATTTAGGGGGAGTTGTAATAGCCCAATTTTTTACCCTAGTCGGAACGGCGATTTCGGGACCATGAATTCGAGTCAGAAAAATATTTTGATATTATTTTCTATGCTTGTAATGTGTGACTTAATGTGAGTGAAAGTTTTGTATTAAAATTTGATCGTTTTGGTGCTTAATTATGGAAAAGGACTTAATCGCATAAAAAGAAATTTTGGGGGTTAAATGTATTAGGTGCCGAATTGTTGATGTCCTTATAAATTGGGGGGTTTAAATAGCAATTAGACCATAAAAAGATGGATAGTGGCCGGTCATCATTATGCATGTAATAGTGTTAATATGTTTTATTATATTTTACTTTATTTTATTATAACATTTGTTAAAAGAATGGGTTTTATATTATTAATTAATGATAAAAAAAGAGAGAAAAAGAAGAAAACATTGCATGCTCTTTATTTCATCTTATTTGACCGAAACTAGAAGAGAAATAGAGGAAGAAATATCAAAGGGGGGTTTCGGCACTTTAAAGGCTCAATTAAGATACAATTTAGTCTTAATGGTTGATAAATTTTATGAAATTTTGATTGTTATTAACATTACTCTTAACCCATGTGATAATTTTGGGTATGGAGCATGTATGCATGTGGTATCATTGAGGATAATTTGAATGTTGAGATGTTTTTTAGCATTAAAATGAAAGATTTATGTTATATGAACAATTGTTGTTCTTGAGTTGTTGATGAAGGTGAGTAATTTAGATTTATTTGATGAAGAAAGGAGTTTAGAGTTTAAAATGTCAAAGAAATGAATTAGATAAATTTGTAATGGAGGAATGAACATTCGGTCCTTAGTAAATGTAGTTAAATTTTATATGTTTTGTATTTTAAGCTTTAGGGCTAACTTGATGAGTTGCGAATGCTAGGGTTGACTTTATGAACATATCGTATAAGGATTAAACTTAGAAAATATGATAGTATATGAACTTAGATAGTTCTTGGGTTGATTCAGCTATAGGGATGTATGTGTAATTAGGTGTAATTCGATAAAAATCATAAAATGGACTAATTGGAATACATGGTTTCAATAAGGGGTGAATTTGGTATTTAACAAATGTTGTGTTTGGATTTAAAATTTGTAGCATATATGGATTGTAATGTGCCTAAAGATCAATCGGCTTTATGCTCATTAAGGTATAAAGAGGCATGTTTCGAATGAGTATAAATTATGTAATAAATTGTTAATGTATGAAATATCAGGGACGAATTGATAAATTGTCCATTTATTTGTCCATGGTTAAATAAAATAGAAATGTATTGAAATGGGTTCAAATTGAAATTTTGTTTAAATCAAGTTTATAAGGAAAAATGGTTAGACAAAGGAAAGGCTAGGTTGAACGAGTGGTCAAGAAGTTTATTCCATTCCATCCGAGGTAAGATTTAAGAAATCGAGTTGAATGGAATTTTATTCTTACAATGCAACTTCTTATATTAAAAGATAGGTATGTTACATATATATATTTATAATATTTGAATGTGCTATGGTGTTGGCCAACTTTTGGCCGAATGAAATAGTTAATAGCTAAATCGAGTTTGTGGATATGAAGTTTGAAATGCTATGATGTAAATTGAAGGGGTGGGATGCTCAATAAATAAGATAGCCGAATGTAATGTATCTCGGGATAGAGAATATTATAGCTATATCTTGCTGTAAGTAATTACACTTGATATGATGTGGTGAAATTTAAATTATGTATGAATGACATGCTAAGAGAGATGTTAGTAACGACTCTTAGTGAGCGATACGTTACGAGGGATGTTAGTAACGGCTCTTAGTGAGCAATACGTTACGAAAAATGTTAGTAATGGCTCTTAGTGAGCGATACGTTACGAAAGATGCAAAGTAACAGCTCTATGTGAATGTTACGTTACTAAAAGGTAAGGGTGAATACCGGGAGTTGTCCGTTAATGGTTAACAAAAAGGGATTTTATTTTGTGACTTGGGAGAGCAAGAGGTAGAGTTGGGATCAAATTCTACAAGGTTGGTTGGAGACCTGGTCAAACAATTCAAATGGGTGAAGGAGAGTAAGTGTAGGAGGGAAAGGTAGAGAAAATCAATGAGTTGATGGGTGTGGGATGTGTTGGCCGAAAGTGGGAGTCTAGCTAAAGGGGGAATTTCGGCTGAAAAGGGGCATGGGTAGTATTTTCGGCTTTGAATGGGGAGAGTGCCAAATTTTCCCTAGTCTTCTTGGGTGATTTTTGCATTTTGGGTATGTTTCCTATAGCATGTTGGGTCATCTCTTCTTCAATTCCCTCTACCGAATTCTTAGTCCCTTTTCTTTTCTTATTCATCTTCTTTTCTACTCTTCCCTCTCTATAGCCGAATCTTTCCACTTTGTTTACTCTTCAATTGGTTCTTCTTCTTTTCTTTCCACATCATTCGATTCTCGCAGTTTAATTCTCTTAGCCGAACACCCTCTATCACTTTTTGTTTGGGCATGTTCTGTAACAACCCGATTTTGGGGTTAATCGGAATAGTGATCTCGAAATCACTAAACGAGGTTAGAGAAAATTATTTTCAAGTTATGTTATGTGTTATAACATGTTCATAAGGATGTATGGAAATTTTGGTGTTTTAATTTTAGCTATTTTATTCTAAATCACGAAAAAAGACTAAATCGCATAAAGTGCGAAAGTTCCATTCTATAGGCTAAAGGTACCAAATAGCCATGAAATATTAATTGAAGGTCTTTAAAGGAAAATTAGTCCATCTAGGATGTGTTGGCCTGCCATGTAGACAAGGGGGACAAGAGCTTTTAATTTTGGTCAAAGTTGGTGGGTTTAATTGATGTTTTATAATAAAATAAAGAAAGGAAAAAGATATCATATTTCCTCTTTCTTTTCCACTGAAAGTTTCAGAAAACAAGGGGTGTTTGAAAGATCAAAATTTCAGCAAGCTTTACTCCACTCAAGTAAGTGATTTTGATGGTATTTCTGGAAGAAAATTGTACTTTTGAGATTGCTAAAGCTTAAGCTTTCTAAAGAGGGGACTATTCTTCATTATGGTAAAAAGTTTAGAGATTTGCCATGTGAGATTTTAAGTTGTTATCTGAGTTTTTAAGGAAGAAAATGAATTTTAAAGTGATGAGAAACAACTTTTGTGAAAGGTGTAGCCATGAAAACACCTATTTGGGACTAAAATGCAAAAGTTGTAATTTGTTCATTAAGGCATGAAATAGATGAAATTGTAGATAGTTGTAAGAGGATTAAATGTTCAGCTAGGCTTGTTTAATAAAAAAATGTGACGAAAATTTATTTACGAGCCTAGGGGCAAAATCATAATTTTGCCAAAGTGTAGGGGCAAAATAGTCATTTTTCCTAAAGTGTAGATTATGGTGTATTATGATTTATAAGTGATTAAATCAGTAAATTCCATTGTTCTAGATCAAAGAAAACGAGATTCAGACCTAGAACGGGAGAAAATAGAAATGTGAGCAAAAAGGCTCCTTTCGGCCCTTTCGAAATCAAGGTAAGTTCATGTGCGATTGTTGCAATCACGTACGAGCTAATTTAATATTGCAATATAATTTGGAATATATATTTACTTAACGAATGTTTGAAATATCTATTGATGAGATGTTAAAAGAATCCAAGAGTAATAGAAAATCTATATAGCATGATATGATAATAGTTAAGGTCTCGTGTAAGACCATGTTGGCATATGGCCTCGGTGTGAGATATTGAATAAGACCATATCGGGGACATGGAATCAATACGATATATCATGTAAGACCCTATTGGGGTATAATGTCAATATGACGTTATGCGTATAAGACTCAAGAGTGTTATTTAATAATTTGAGTGATTCAACGGGTATGTTGAAAGAGATAAAGTATATGGTTGTGCCATGAGAAGCACAAGTATGTGTTAGAAATGAATTGAGATGAATTTAGAATATGATAAAACCTAGTGGATTATGTGTAATCAACGCACCTAGTTGCATAAGATAGATTTATAAATACATTGTGTGAATGTGAACGATTATTGTAGAGTCTAAGTAAGACTGATAGTGAGTGACAATGTTCACGGATGAACATTTGAATTAGACATATGTATGTGGATAAAAATTTGTGAATGTATAATAACGGTGAGCTATGTGCAAATACACCTCATTGAAGGTTATTGATGGGCTATGTGTGATACCATCAACCATATTATCATTGGTGGGCTATGTGCGTTACCACCTGATTAATTATTAATTGATGGGCTGTGTGCGATACCATCAACCATATTATCATTGGTGGGCTGTGTGTGTTACCACCTGATTAATTATTAATTGATGGGCTGTGTGCGATACCATCAACTATATTATTATCGGTGGGCTGTGTGCGTAACCACCTGACTAATTAGTAATCGATGGGCTGTGTGCGAAACCATCGCTTATAAATGATTGGTGGGCTGTGTGCGATACCACCCTATTAGAGGTTGATGGTGGGCTAAGTGCAAAACCACCGAGAGATTAGTAGAATAAGTGGCTTATCGAAAATGCTGGATGTGTTGTTTTATACAATCATGTGTGATCAGTGCAGGAATGTATGTTAATTAAACGAGTAAATTGGCTTGTGGCATGGTAAGAATGTGGTAGGAGATAGAATGAGTAAGCTTCAAGAATGATTGAGTAAGTAATCATGAGCTAATGAGAAAAACTCGACATATTACCTCGTAGTTACGTTTATTCAGTGAATATCAATAATTGTCAAATTATGTAGATGAACTTACTAAGCATTATTACTTACTCCTATTCCTTTCTCACCTCTTATAGGTTATTTTAGCTTGTTCAGGTAGGAGATTGCCAGAGATGTTTTCGCACTATCGAGCAGACACTTGGTATGAGGTATCAAGTCCTTATGAGTCATGGCATGTATAGGGATAGTACTTGAGGTTGATTAAGTCTTTGTTGATGTAGCAAAATTGTGTTGGCCTAAGAGAACTTATAATTGGGTTGTGTGTAGCCATAGATGATGGCTTAAGTTGTTGTAAATGTATTGGGAATAGTTCTCCCTAGTGTATGGGATAAAGAGTTTATCACTCTTATGATTAAATGTCCTTAATTTAAGAGTTATATTGATGTTATGTGATACTATGTGCTAATATATGATGGTATGCAAATGAGAGTCGAAAAAGACTTGGTAGATAGCCTCTAAGTGCCCACATGGATAGACACACGGGCGTGTGTCTAGGCCGTGTGTTCCCTGCATGTTAGTGTTTTAAGTCAGAATAGACCACTGGCTAGCCCCCCGGCCTTTTGTATAGGCCGTGTGTGACACATGGTTATCACATGGGCGTTGCTCCAAGCCGTGTGAATAAGTTAGTATATCAAGGTGAGACACACGGTCTGAAGCCACGGGTATGTCAAGGCCGTGTGTAATTTGGCAGTGTCCAGCATGGGTGGAAGACATAGGCGTGTTTTAGGGGTATACGGGAGTGTCCCTAAGCTTACACGGGCGTATGGTCCCTGTTCAAGTAAAAATTTTCCAAGTGTGTAAAAGTTTTAGATCTATTTTTGAAACCATTTAGAGGCATGTTTAGGGCCTCGTAGGCCCATTATAAGGATGTTAGAGGTGTGCGTGCGGAAAGGTTGTAATTTGGAATGAAATTTGATAGCCCAAAGTCGTATGACCCCATGAGTTAAGTACGGTAACGCCTTGTATCCGATTCTGGTGTAGAACACGGTTAAGGGGTGTTACATTTAGTGGTATTAGAGCATGGTTTAGTCGGTTCTCGGACTAACCTAGCGTAAGTAAGAGTCTAGCTATACATGCCATAGGTGGACCATGATAGTGTGATATCTCTCGGCTCTAACAAAATTATTTTGTTAAGACAGAGATAGTTCCCAACCGAGCTAAATCCAATAACGTGGTAAGTGATAATGAGATAATCCTAAGTTGAGGATGGAAATGAGAGTTATAAAGTGATAAACTTATTTGTATTGGCTTGATATGCATACGATATTATACAATCAACTCATTTGGTTATGTGCATATAGTGAGTAAATTATCCAGAGAATGGGGTATATGTGTATGTACGATTGTTTGAATGATGTATGATCAATATGTCTACATAGTTGAATCTCATGTGCGACTGTTAAAGTTGAGGATATATAATATTTGATTTCGTGACTCTGTATGAAACTACATGTATTATGCTACAAGAGTTAAACTGTGAAGCTTGACTAAGTAGAATGCAAGAGATGAGTACGGTCGTTCAATGATAAAATGATGAATAAGACCATGGTTGGACCATGGCGGTATATGTGATCCCATATAAGACCATGTTTGGGACATGGCATTGGCATCGATACATGATCCTGTATAAGACCATATTTGAGATATGGCTTCGGTATTGAATAAGATAATCGGATAAGACCATATCTTGGATATGGCATTGATATTTGTTGTAAGATTCAGTATAAGACCATATCTGGGATATGGCATCGGCATCGACGTGAGTTCCATGTAAGACTATATCAGGGATATGACATTGGTATAGATATGAGATTTCGTGTAAGACCATAGCGAGGCTGTGGCATCGTGATGACATGTAAAGTAGTAACTGGGCTATGATGTTGCGATACGAGTAAGACCATAGTTGAACTATGGAAATTAAGTAAACAATGTACTCAAACCCGTAATACATTTTTTAATTGATTAGTAATAGTAAGAGAAATTAGAGTGAAATGTTTAGTACTCGAGTAGATATTAATGTGGAACTTGAGTATGTGAAAGACTCGATTAAAGTTGAATTACTTAGGATACTCAATCGCTCACATGAGACAAGAAAGTCCGTATAAGACCAAGCCAGGGCATGGCATCGAAAAACAGGCAAAGATACCAAGTAAGTCCATGTCAAGACATGGCGTCGAGGGCAATTTAAGAGATCCCATGTAATACTAGGATATAGTATTGGCATCGAGATATATGTGAGATAAGATTTAGTATCCCCGATCATTCATAGTAATTCATCGGGCAAAAGAGTGAAGGTTGGATGAGAAAGGAAGGAAGTCAAGTGAGTAAAGCTGTTATCAAGTTATGCTAGTTAAAGTTAACTAAGAGTATTACGCATGTTATGAATGATGAAGTTGAGATTATGTTTACCATATCAAAGTATGATGATGTATGTGATTAATGCAATATTTATGATAGCATAATTGAGAATGCTTTGTATCACGTTGATACATAATACTCTACTAAATGGAGTAATTATTGTTGAGCATGACGTTGAAGTCCTAGGGGACTAAAATAAAAAGGCTATTATTAAGATATGAAATAGATAAGGTTCCGTATAAGACCATATCCAGGATATGGCTTCGGTAACGAATATGATAATTGTAGAAGACCATATTCGGAATATGGCATCGATACTCGATGTGGAAGTCCATATAAGACCTTATCCGAGATATGGTATTGGCATTTAGAGGTGACTCCATATAAGACCACCTCGGGGATGTGGCATTTATTTGGTACCTACATGAATGATGATGAATATGTATCTTTGACTATCCCTAGTGATCAATGGGATAGGTAGATGAGTTAGAAGTAGAAATGAGATTAGTACTAAAGTCATGTGAAGGAGTGAATTCAAGTACTCGTGAATGAATCACGAAGAGACGATTACGATATGTGACACAAAATGTGTTATATAAGGGAAAGTATAAGTAATTTGGCTCAAAGTCTGTAGTTTGTACATGGTTAGTTGATGCCATGGATGGATTATAATAATCTCCTTGAGTATTATGTATAAATATTTGTTGCCTTTCAGGGATGATGTAGTTGTTCTTTTCATAAACTGTGATTGTGTAAGAATGTTAGCTGATAGTAAAAATCAGACAAAAAAAATATTGTCGATTTAGTTAATGAAAATCGACATTCCTTTATTTCCTCGTAACTCTATACGGGTACTTTCAGGAGGAAGTTGGTGATGATTCTAGTATAAGAAGTGAAATCACAAGTTTCACGTTGTGTGATGGGTTTTCGAGTAAGCTGAAATGAATTAATGAGTTCGATTGAGATGTCCCTGTTATCGTGAGATATGACGATAGTAAAAGTTATAGATTAGCATAGTAAGAGAAACTCAAATGAGAGTGTTCTTAAAATATGTTCTCAGTAGGGAGAAAAGAGTAGATTAATGTATTGAGATATGATTCAAGTTTGTGTATATTCATGCATGAATCAGTAAAGAGAATACAATTCTGTGTATACGCAGGTAGGGAGCATAATACAAAGATATGCTCTTCGAAATGTTCAAACCGTGAGGGTTGAGCTGAAAGCTATAGAAGGAACTATTGATTGAAAGTTCTAGTACTGAGTTCAATCGGAATTGAGAAAAAGAGTTGATAGGTTGGTGATCCAGAGATGGTCACTTTTGTGTCTGTGTTGTGAGTTAGATGTTTTGTAATGATCCATGGGAAGATCGATGTGTATTTTTTGAATTTTAATGAGTGAGGGTATCTTATGCTACAGAAGATTTTGAAGATGAAATAGTGAAACGGCTTGAGCTATTACAATGGTGAGTATAGTTATTGTAATACTTCTCAGATAGTAGACATAGTACAGGTGATTGAATGAAAGATCCATGTTAAACAATGCGAGTTAGTTACTCAGTTGATCTTAGTTGGTAATATCCTAGTTTCAGCGAGGTCAATGACTAGAGCGAGTATCCTTTTGGTCAATAACTAGAGCTAGTATTCTTTTCAGAACAAAAGGGTTCAGAAGTAAGATAGTAAATGATATTTTAAATAAGCTCTGAATGAGTTTATTTAAGATGACAAAAATACAGGTTGGATAAGTTTTCCGTTGTTGATGCTTTCTCGAGATAGAATTGGAATGATGATGAATCCAGAACTTATATAGAAGTTTTGGTATGAGATTTAGTAATAGCATATCTATTAATGGAAGAATAAGGAAATGCAGTTATGTGCATAAATGTTTTGACAATAGAGTACATTTCACGATATGATTAAGTTTATGGTCAGAAGTGATTGACCATCAAAATATGAGTTTCTAAAGCGTGCAAGTCAAGACTATTATAGTCGGTGAATACTTTAATGAGAAAGGGAGATAAAACCTTATTGATTACAAATTTGGCTTGACAAAATCTCCAAGAAGGGGAATGTCATTAGGATTGTGGTGAATCATCCGGTAAAGAACCGAATGATCATTTGGACATGTACAGAGTTCTAAATTAGTGGATTACTGAGTATACGCTCTAGAGGAAGAAATACTTAGGTCGCAAGTGATGCCTCGACCTTGTGTATGATAGCTTAAAAGTTGTTGACAAGAGAAACTTGAGGATAAATGGATTTGTGATTTTGAAGAGTTTATGGAAACGTTGCAAGAATGTGGGTAGCATCTCCTCCTGATAAGATTTTCGGGGACAAAACTCCCTAAGGGGGAGAATTGTAACAGTTCGATTTAGGGGCTAGTCAGAACAGTTGATCTCGAAATCACTAATTCGAGGTTATAGAAAATTATTTTCATGTTATGTGTCATAACATGTTCATAAGGATGTATGGAAATTTTGGTGTTTTAATTTTAGCGATTTTATGTTAAATCACGAAAAAGGACTAAATCGCATAAAGTGCAAAAGTTCCATTCTATAGGCTAAAGGTATCAAATAGCCATGAAATATTAATTGAAGGTCTTTAAAGGAAAATTAGACCATCTAGGGTGTGTTGGCCGGCCATGTAGACAAGGGGGACAAGAGCTTTTAATTTTGGCCAAAGTTGGTGGGTTGAATTGATGTTTTATAATAAAATAAAGAAAGGAAAAAGATATCATCTTTCCTCTCTTCTTCTCCACCGAAAGTTTCAGCAAACAAGGGGTGTTTGAAAGCTCAAAATTTCAACAAGCTTTACTCCACTTAAGTAAGTGTTTTGATGGTATTTCTTGAAGAAAATTGTACTTTTGAGATCCCTAAAGCTTAAGCATTCTAAAGAGGGGACCATTTTGCAATATGGTAAAAAGTTTAGAGATTTTCCATGTGAGATTTTAAGTTTTTAGCTGAGTTTTTATGGAAGAAAATGAATATTAAAGTGATGAGAAACAACTTTTGTGAAAGGTGTAGACATGAAAACACCTATTTGGGACTAAAATGCAAAAGTTGTAATTTGTTCATTAAGGCATGAAATAGATGAAATTGTAGATAGTTGTTAGAGGATTAAATGTTCAGCTAGGCTTTTTTAATAAGAAAATGTGACAAAAATTTATTTACGAGCCTATGGGCAAAATCATAATTTTGCCAAAGTGTAGGGGCAAAATAGTCATTTTGCCTAAAGTGTAGATTATGGTGTATCATGATTTATAAGTGATTAAATCAGTAAATTCCATTGTTCTAGATCAAAGAAAACTATATTCAGACCTAGAACAGAAGAAAAGAGAAATGTGGGCAAAAGGTTCCTTTCGGCCCTTTCGACATCGAGGTAAGTTCATGTGCGATTGTTGCAATCACGTATGAGCTAATTTAATATTCCAATATAATTTGGAATATATATTTACTTAATGAATGTTTGATTTTGATGAGATGTTAAAAGAATCCAAGAGTAATAGAAAATCTATATAGCATGATCTGATGATAGTTAAGGTCTCGTGTAAGACCATGTTGGCATATGGCCTCGGTGTGAGATATTGAATAAGACCATACTAAGGACATGGCATCAATACGATATATCATGTAAGACCCTATTGGGGTATAATGTCAATATGACGTTGTGCGTGTAAGACTCGAGAGTAAGTATGTGGTTGTGCCATGAGAAGCACAGGTATGTGTTAGAAATAAATTGAGATGAGTTCATGATATGATAAAACCTAGTGGATTATGTGTAATCAACGCACCTAGTTGCATAAGATAGATTTATAAATGCATTGTGTGAATGTGAACGATTATTGTAGAATCTAAGGAAGACTGATAGTGAGTGAGGATGTTAACGGATGAACATTTGAATTAGAGAAATGTATGTGGATAAAACTTTGTGAATGTATAATAAAGGCGAGCCATGTGCAAATACACCTCATTGAAGGTTATTGATGGGCTGTGTGCGATACCATCAACCATATTATCAGTGGTGGTATGTGTGTGTTACCGCCTGGTTAATTATTAATTGATGGGTTGTGTGCGATACCATCAACCATATTATCATTAGTGGGCTATGTACGTTACCACCTGATTAATTATAAATTGATGGGCTGTGTGCGATACCATAAACTATATTATTATCGGTGGGCAGTGTATGTAACCACCTGACTAATTAGTAATCGATGAGCTGCGTACAAAACCATCGCTTATAAATGATTGGCGGGCTGTGTGCGATACCACCCTATTAGAGGTTGATGGTGGGCGAAGTGCAAAGCCACCGAGAGATTAGTAGAATGAGTGGCTTATCGAAAATACTGGATGTGTTTTTTTATATGATCATGTGTGATCAGTGCAGGAATGTATGTTAATTAAACGAGAAAATTGGCTTGTGGCATGGTAAGAATGTGGTAGGAGATAGAATGAGTAAGCTTCAAGAATGATTGAGTAAGTAATCATGAGCTAATGAGAAAAACTCGACATATTACCTCGTAGTTACGTTCATTCAGTGAATATCAATAATTGCCAAATTATGCAGATGAACTTACTAAGCATTATTGCTTACTCCTTTTCCTTTCTCACCTCTTATAGGTTATTTTAGCTTGCTCAGGTTGGAGATCACCGGAGATGTTTTCGCACTATCGAGCAGACACTTGGTATGAGGTATCAAGTCCTTATGAGTCATGGCATGTATAGGGCTAGTACTTGAGGTTTATTAAGTCTTTGTTGATGTAGCCAAATTGTGTTGGCCTAAGAGAACTTATAATTGGGTTGTGTGTAGCCATAGATGATGGCTTAAGTTGTTGTAAATATATTGGGAATAGTTCTCCCTAGTGTGTGGGATGATGACTTTATCTCTCTTATGATTAAATGTCCTTAATTCAAGAGTTATATTGATGTAATGTGATATTATGTGCTAATATATGATGGTATGCAAATGAGAGTGGAAAAAGGCTTGGTAGATAGCCTCTAAGTTCCCACACGGATAGACACACGGGCTTGTGTCTAGGCCATTTGTTCCTTGAATGTTGGTGTTTTAAGTCAGAATAGACCACGAGCTAACCCCATGGCCATTTGTATAGGCCGTGTGTGACATACGGTTAGCACATGGGCGTGTGCTCCAAGTCGTGTGAATAAGTCAGTATATCAAGGTGAGACACGCGGTCTGAGGCCACGGGCGTGTCACGGTCGTGTGTAATTTGGCAGTGTCCACCACGACTGGAAGACATGGGCGTGTTTTAGGGGTACACGGGCGTGTCCCTAAGCCTACACGGGCGTGTGGTCCCTATTCAGGTAAAAATTTTCCATGTGTGTAAAAGTTTCTGATCTATTTTTGAAACCATTTAGAGGCATGTTTAGGGCCTCGTAGGCCCATTATAAGGATGTTAGAGGTGTGCGTGTGGAAAGGTTGTAATTTGGAATGAAATTTGATAGCCCAAAGTCCTATGACACCGTGAGTTAAGTACGGTAACTCCTCGTATCCAGTTCCGGTGTAGAACACGGGTAAGGGGTGTTACATGTTCACGATATCTTGTGAGTTAGTCCTTTGGCCGAATACAACACCTTCTTTTCTTCTTATTGTTCTTTTCCTCTCCATTCAAAGCTTAAGCCGAAGCACTTAAACTTTTACCCTTTGAGAATATGGACGAATCTATTAGGATCTAAGCATATCCTTCTCTCCATTTGTTTAACATCTGAATCTCGAACAGTGGTTGGTAAGTGTGGCTAGGGCCGAATATGGGTTGGCTGAGTTCTTTTCTCATCGTTTTGGGTTTTCTCAAGCCGAAAGGCTGTTTTGCTTTCAATTGTGGTCATGGTTATTATGTGGCTAACATCTCCTCTCTGTTTAAACGTTACTAGGGACTCGACTTGCTTAATCAAGGAGCTGGTTGAACCCTCTCCCTTTGCAGTAGACCTCTTGTTTGGTGGTAAGTGGTGTTAGTTGATTAATCAGTTTCAATCTTTGGAGATGTCTTATCCGGGTTAAGACTAATGGATTAGAATTTATTGATTTCATAGGTGCGTAATCTCGGGAGCTTCAACCTATGCTCGTAACAGGTTTGTAATCTTATACCACTGCCTAATTTGATACGCGATGTTTCTGTGAATCGGCTAAAAGTCGAAGTATCGGCAACTGAGATCACTCGAGCGTGTGAGCGCTCATAGTGATAAATCGAGCCACTAGTGATGGCGTTAGACAGTTGAGAGTGTTACGAACGCTCTCATGAAACTGAGGCCGTAATAGGCCTTGTTGAGCTGAAATGGGCTATGTGGGCCCAATAGGTTAACAGGCCCACCTGAGCGAAATTGATGGTAAGCGTCGGATGATTACTGCGACTACGAAGTCCGCAGAACCAAGACCGAAAATGATCTAAATGGGCCACACGGGCGTGTGGGCTCGTTTGGGCCGAAATTAGATTTTAGGCCCAATTACGCCGTAGTGACCCAAAAGGGAACCCGTGTCGCTCGAGACAACAATAGGCTTCCAGAAAGTCCGTTAGATGATAAATTACTGAAATACCCCTAGTGGGTAAATTACTGAAATACCTTTAGTGGGTTAATTATCGAAATACCCTTAGTGGTAAATTATCGAAATGCCCTTAGTGGGTAAATTATCGAAATACCCTTAGTGGGTTAATTATCAAGATACCCTTAGTGGGTAAATTATTGAAATACCCTCGATGGGTAAATTATCGAAATACCCCCAAGGGGTAGAATTACCGTTTTACCCCTAAGTGACCAAGATGACCGTTATACCCTTATTAGTAGTTAAATATCGTTTATGTGATTATATATATATATGTTCATATTCATATTACACTACATTCATAACATATTGCATTGGGCTGGGCTTGTTGATTGGAAGAAGTATCGTTTTAGTGGCTCTGCCACATACCGTTCGAGTGGCATCGCCACATACCGATTTAGTGGCTCAGCCAAATATACCGTTATTAGTAGCTTGACTACATTATTAGAGAGTTTTGGCTGGGTGGGTTGACATGGTCCCTACATTGTGTGTTGGTTGGTACGGGTGGAGAGTTAGTTGGCTAGATAGGATTGGGGTGGGCACATATCCATTTGCATTGGGATGACTTAGGGCTTGGGTCCAACTTGTTACCAAATAGGGCTTAGGCCCAGACCGACACCATATGGGCTCAGGCCCAAATTATAACCGTTATAAGGGATTACACACTGAGTTCTCGTAACTCACTCCTTTCTTTTAACCGTGCAATTAATCCCCAGCATTAGAAGATTTGGAGCTGTGGAGGACTCGGAGGTGACCATACGTCAGATTTATTAATGAACAAAACTTAGTAATTATGGGTTAAATTTATTTTATATTATTTTTTCTGGGTTAATATTTTGTGTAATAAGGCCATTGGGATTTTTCTTTTTAACTTTCATTTGGTAATTCTTTTTATGAATTGCTAAACAAGTAAACACGAGTTTTTAAAATAATAACTACCGTTTTCAAATTATCATGAATCCGTAACTTTTAAAGTCAGTCTTCTGCAACAAACAACTTTTTTGGAAATAATATTAAGTTTGCAAGGAAAATATCTACAAGCAAATCTTGTTTTAAATTATTTGAAGTCGAGATTTATAAACGGTGAAAGTTTTAAAACAAAGGGTTTTCATCAAAAGCATAGTTTTCAAATAACCTTGCGATGTGACATACTAGATTCGGCCATAACTTCTAGGCAAGGTTTAGGGTGTTACATTCTATGGTATCAGAGCCAGGTTGTAAAACTCGGCTATGGGATGGGTTTGAAAAGTTTTTCAAATCTGTTTAAACTTTGGTTTAGAAAAAAAAGTGGTAGTGTTACTGAAAGTATGGCACACCGAGTCTCCGGCACCAAATCTGTAAGTTTCTTGACCTTATACTTTGTTATATACTGATATGACCATACTAAGAAACTACTAGGGATAGTAGTAGTATACTGAACTCCTTAGTTAGAGAAATCGAAACTATAAGAGACTGAAACTTTAGTAAACTCGATCTGCGAAAACTACTCTTATTACTATTTTTCATAAAATATTTGTTAATAATTACATGAACTATAAGATGATGCATAAAACTCTTAAACAGATTAGTACATTACACCGATATGAATTCGAGAGGTCATGAAAGGGGTACACGTGGCCGTGGTGGAGGTCGAGGTGCTAGGGCCGGGTCCTCAGCATCAGGACATATGCCCGAAAGTGGCGTCGACATCACCGGTGACTGAAACGGGTCTCATAACTGAGCTGGTGGGGATTATACTCTGTCTCAAGTGATGCTACGGGTTTTGGAAAGGGTGGCTAGAGCGAGTACTGGGTCGGTGGCCCGAGGGTCAATCTCTGAGTGGCTCCGGTCAAATGGGGCAAAAATCTTCAAGGGCATCTCTAGTGTAGCCTTGAATGTAGCAGAGTATTGGTTAGAAGCGGTAGAGCGAATCATGGATGACCTTGATTGCACGGTAGAACAGAAACTGAAAGGAGTAGTGTCTTTACTGCTGGATGAGACATATCAATGGTGGCTTACTGTGAAGGAAGGCATGCAGACCGACCGTGTGACATGGGATTTCTTTAAAACGGCCTTCCAAGAGAAGTATGTCTGGGCAACTTATGTGGACACTCGGAGAAAGAAATTTTTTAATCTAGTTTAGGGGAATAAGTCCGTAGTGGAGTATGAGGTAGAGTTCTTACGTTTGAGCTGGTACGCTTGGGGCATAGTTGCAACTAAATATGAGCGCTGCATATGGTTTGAGGATGGTCTTCGGGATGAGTTGCGGGTATTGATAGCTCTGCAAAGGGACAGAGACTTCGCTGCCGGTAGAGAAAGCTAAAATTACTGAAGAGGTGAAACACTCAGAGCGTCAAAACCGTGAGAAGGAAAGGGGAAGAAATAAGAGGGATGTTAGGCCTTCAAATTCTTCAGGAGGGTTTTGAGAAATTGAAAAAGTTTCTAACTGAAGCCCCAGTATTGATACAGCCAAAGGCTAGAAAAGAATTCGTTGTTTACTGTGATGCGTCACACATGGGTTTGGGTTGTGTGCTTATGCAGGAGGGGAAGGTGGTGGCGTATTCATCTCGTCAACTTAGGCCGCACGAGGTGAACTACCCCACTTATGACTTGGAATTAGTTGCGGTGGTGTTCGCACTAAAGATTTGGAGACATTACTTGTACGGGAGAAGTCGATCATCTATACCGACCATAAGAGTCTCAAGTACCTCCTTACCTAGAAGGAGTTAAATCTTAGGCAACGAAGGTGGATAGAGTTGCTGAAGGATTATGATTGCTCGATCGAGTATCATTGGGGCAAAGCTAATGTAGTAGCGGATGCATTGAGTCGTAAGGTTGTATCCGAGCTAAGGGCAATGTTTGCTCGTCCCAGCCTATTTGAGGATGGTAGTCTATTAGCTAAACTGCAAGTGAAACCAACTTGGATTGGCCAAATTAAAGAGAAGCAGATGTTGGATGAGTCGTTGGTTTTTCGTTTCCAACAGGTGAAGAAGGGAGAGACTGTGGATTTCGAGCTAACTAGTGAAGGAGTATTATGCTTTCGTAGAAGAGTTTGTGTATCGAGGGACTCTGAGTTAAGATAGTCGATTCTGTGGAAGGTGCATAGTAGTCCATACGCTATGCATCTTAGTGGAAACAAATTATACCGGGATCTGCGTGAATTATACTGGTGGCCAGGACTTAAGTGTGAGGTTACCGACTTTGTAAGTAAGTGATTGACATGCCAGCAAGTGAAGGCTGAGCATCAACTGCCTTCTGGATTGCTGCAATTTGTGAAATTCCACTATGGAAGTGGGAGAGGGTAACCATGGATTTTGTTAGTGGGATACCCTTGACGCCTACTAAGAAAGATTCGGTTTGGGTAACTATTGATCGGTTGACTAAATCTTCCCACTTTATACTGATTCGCACTAATTACTCATTGCAGAAGTTGGCAAAGTTGTATGTGGCAGAAATTGTTAGTTAACATGGGTACCAGTGTCTATCATCTCAGACAGAGACCCTAGATTCACATCACAATTTTGGAGAGTGTTACACGAAGCTCTGGGTACAAGGTTAGATTTTAGCACAGCATTTCATCATAGACTGATGGCCAGTCGGAAAGGGTAATACAGATTTTGGAGGATATGTTAAGAATCTGTGTGATTGACTTCAAGGGCAGTTGGGAAGACTACTTTCCGTTGGTAGAATTTTCTTACAACAACAGCTACCAATCCAGCATTTAGATGGCACCGTACGAGGCATTATATGGTCGTAGGTGTCGAACCCTTACTTGTTGGACAGAATTGGTGAGCGACGACTGTTGGCTCCAGAGCTAATTTTTAAAACTGAAGAGAATGTGAGGTTGATACGGGGTCGGTTAAATGAAGCATCGGATAGGTAGAAGTCATACGCTGATTTAAAGGGAAAAGAGATTGAATACTCGGTGGGAGATTTGTCTTTTTAAAAGTCTCACCTTGGAAGAAGATTCTGAGATTTTGGCGGAAGGGCAAGTTGAGCCCTAGATTTATCAGACCTTACTGAATAGTAAAGCGTATGGGACCGGTTGCTTATCAGCTGGAACTTCCTCCTGAGTTAAATCGTATATATAATGTATTCCACGTTTCTATGCTAAGGCGCTACCGTTTGGGTCCTTCTCATATAGTGCTGGTGGAAGAGATCGAGGCAAGACCTGATCTGTCATTTGAAGAAGAACCAGTGCAGATTTTGGATCGTGATGTTAAGGTGCTGAGAAGGAAATATGTTCTATTAGTCAAGGTACAGTGGCATAATCAAGGTTCAGAAGAAGCCACTTGGGAACCTGAGGAGGCGATACGACAGCAGTACCCTCATCTCTTTTAATCAGGTAAATTTTGAGGCCAAAATTTCTTTAAGGGGGTAGAGTTATAACGTCCCCAAAATTAGGGGTTGTAAATTTTTTGCATAATTTCATGTTGTGCTTGTTCAACTGGTTATTTAGGTCTATTTGAGGGTCTTAGGGAGGCATGGGTTCGAGTTTGAGCCTAGGAAAAATTTTGATTTTTGATCCTAAAGTGAAGAGGGTTGGCAGTTGTAGGGCTTAAGTAAATTAGAATGTGTTTTACTAACACAAGTGGAGTGTGTGGTGTGGTGGTGTGGTGTTAAGTGGAGAGCTAAGAGGGGAGGGGTTCGAATCCCACAGATTACAAATGAGGGATTTTATTTTGTGACTTGGGAGAGCAAGAGGTAGAGTTGTGATCAAATTTTACAAGGTTGGTTGGAGACTTGGTCAAACAATTCAAATGGGTGAAGGAGAGTAAGTGTAGGAGGGAAAGATGGAGAAAATCAATGAGTTGATGGGTGTGGGATGTGTTGGCCGAAAGTAGGAGTCTAGCTAAGGGGGAATTTCGGCTGAAGAGGGGCATGGTAGCATTTTCAGCTTTGAGTGTGGAGAGTGCTGAATTTTTCCTAGTCTTCTTGAGTGATTTTTCATTTTGGGTACATTTCCTCTAGCATGTTGGGTCATCTCTTCTTCAATTCCCTCTACCGAATTCTTAGTCCCTTTTCTTTTCTTAGTCCCTTTTCTTTTCTTCTTCGTCTTCTTTTCTACTCTTCCCTCTCTATAGCTGAATCTTTCCATTTTCTTTACTCTTCAATTGATTCTTCTTCTTTTCTTTCCACGTCATTCGATTCTTGCAGTTTAATTCTCTTAGCCAAACACCCTCTATTACTTTTTGTTTGGGCATATTCACAGCATCTTAAAAGTTAGTCTTTTGGCCGAATACAACACCTTCTTTTCTTCTTATTGTTCTTTTCCTCTCCATTCAATGCTTAAGCCGAAACACTTAAACTTTGACCCTTTGAGAATAGGGCCGAATCTATTAGTATCTAGGCATATCCTTCTCTCCGTTCGTTTAACCTTCGAATATTAGACAGTGGTTGGTAAGTGTGGCTAGGGCCGAATATGGGTTGGCTGAGTTCTTTTCTCATCGTTTTGGATTTACTCAAGCCGAAAGGCTGTTTTGCTTTCAATTATGTCTGTGGGTATTATGTGGCTAACATCTCCTCTCTGTTTAAACGTTACTAGGGACTCGACTTGCTTAATCAAAGAGCTGGTGGAACACTCTCCCTTTGTAGTAGACCTCTTGTTTGGTGGTAAGTGGTGTTAGTTGATTAATCGGTTTCAATCTTTGGAGATGTCTTATCCGGGTTAAGACTAATGGATTAGAATTTATTAATTTCATAGGTGCATAATCTCGGGAGCTTCAACCTATGCTCGTAACAAGTGTGTAATCTCACACCACTGCCTAATTTGATACGCGGTGTTTTAATGAATCGGCTAAAAGCTGAAATACCAAAAAGTCGAAGTATCAGCAACTGAGATCACTCGAGCATGCGAGCGCTCATAGTGATAATCCAAGCCACTAGTGATGGCGACACCGTTGAGAGTGTTATGAACGCTCTCATGAAACTAAGGCCGTAATGGGCCTTATTGAGCCGAAGTGGGCTATGTGGGCCCAATGGGTTAACGGGCCTACCTGAGCGAAATTAATGGTAAGCACTGGATGATTACTGCGACTGCGAAGTCCGCAGAACCAAGACCGAAAATGAGCTGAATGGGCCACACTGGCGTGTGGGCCCGTTTGGGCCGAAATTAGATTTTAGGCCCAATTACACCGTAGTGACCCAAAAGGTAACCTGTGTCGCTCGAGGTGACAATGGGCCTCCAAAAAAGTCGTTAGATGATAAATTACCGAAATATCCCTAGTGGGTAAATTACCGAAATACCTATAGTAGGTTAATTACCAAAATACCCTTAGTGGGTTAATTACCGAAATACCCGTAGTGGGTTAATTACCGAGATACCCTTAGTGGGTAAATTATCGAAATACCCTCGATAGGTAAATTACTGAAATACCCCTAAAGGGTGGAATTACCGTTTTACCCCTAAGTGACCAAGATGATCGTTATACCCTTATTGGTAGTTAAATATCGTTTATGTGATTATATATATATATATATATTCATATTCATATTAAACTGCATTCATAACATATTGCATTGGGTTGGCTTGTTGATTGGAGGAAGTACCGTTCTAGTGGCTCTGCCACATACCGTTCGAGTGGCATCGCCACATACCGATTTAGTGGCTCAGTCACATATACCGTTATTAGCAGCTTGACTGCATATTGAAGAGTTTTGGCTGGGTGGGTTGACATGGTCCCCACATGGTGTGTTGGTTGGTATAGGTGGAGAGTTAGTTGGCTGGATAGGATTGGGGTGGGCACATTTCCATTTGCATTGGGATGATTTGGGGCTTGGGTACAGCTTGTTACTGAATAGGGCTTAGGCCCAGACCGACACCGTATGGGCTCAGGCCCAAATTATGACTGTTATATGGGATTACACACTGAGTTCTCATAACTCACTCATTTCATTTAACCGTGCAGGTAATCCCCAATGTTAGAGGATTTAGAGCTGTAGAGGACTCAGAGGCGGCCATACGTCAGATTTGTTAATGAACAAAACTTAGTAATTATGGGTTAAATTTATTTTATATTATTTTGCCTGGGTTAATATTTTATGTAATAAGGCCATTGGGATTTTTCTTTTTAACTTTCATTTGGTAATTTTTTTTATGAACTGCTAAACAAGTAAACACGGGTTTTCAAAACAACAACTACCATTTTCAAATTATCATGAATCTGCAACTTTTAAAGTTAGTCTTCTGCAACAAACAACGTTTTTGGAAATAATATTAAGTTTACAAGGGAAATATCTACAAGCAAATCTTGTTTTGAATTATTTGAAGTCGGGATTTATAAACGGTGAAAGTTTTAAAACTAATGAAGGGTTTTCATCAAACGCGTAGTTTTCAAATAACCTTGCGATGTGACATACTAGATCCGCCATAACGTCTAGGCCGGGTTTGGGATATTACAGATAAAGAAAAACATGTGCCTTAATTATAAGAATTCTTAAGAAATTGTGGCACATGTGCTACGAGATTGTATTCAAGTGTCAAATGTCCAGCAACTATTGGTTCTACATCTTAACGTGCTTGATTTTTTCTCAACCTCTTTAACTGACTATGTTTATGATAATTTGGCAAGTTCATCACTACTTTGGGATAGTTGTTTTCTGTGGAATATTTTTTTAGTCTTTTGATGGAATGTTTGGAAGAGTAGGAATAGATGGGTGTTAAAATCAAAAGATATGAGCATGGAGTTGATTGCCTCTTGAAGCTTAGTATGGGCGGGGCATATAAACTCGACATAGATAAACCAATCTCAGCACTAGTATTAATATCCAAGCAGGGACATAGGTCTCCTCCCGAGACTAGTTGGGTTAAACTGAATACTGATGGCACCATTAATTTATTTACGAGCTATGGTTTAGTTGGGGGTGTTTTGTAATGTAGAAGGTTAATGGCTTATAGGTTATTGCAAGTTACTTGGTATCAATTTGACCTTTCTTACTGAAATTTTGGCTATCTTCGAAGGCATGTGCTTGGCTTGGTTGAGAGGATATAGAAAACTGTAGTTGAATGAGACAACTAGGTTGTTGTGAAGATGTTTCAGGATGGCATTGCTTTTATGAGTCTCTTTGCGTTGGTTAGGAGTATTTCTGAGCTTTGCAAAAGAGATTGGTTTGTTACTTTCGAGTCTATTTATAAATAACAAAACATGGTAGTTGATAATGTTGCGAAATTAACTATTAGTAGCTGTGGTTAGCTAATTTTGCTTGAAGAACCTCTTAAAAGTTTTGTTGAGATGGTGAATGCAAAAAATGTTATTTCACTAATGATTTTCTTTTATTAGTATGTTGTAGTATGATCTTAGACATTGGTGTCTGATGCGAGTCTCAAGGCCCAGAATAAGGCTCATGAATGAATGGGCTCATGCTACCTTAAGGCCTAACAACAATGTCAAAGGCTAAGCAAATCAAATTAGGATTCGATCAAAGACAAGATTCAAGGACAAATCTTTTTGAGGAAAGAGGGAATGATACATGCATGGATAGGGTGAAATTTATTAAATTTTAATCACCAAAGTTTTCAATTTTCAAGCTTGAGAAATCAACATATTTGTGACAACTTTTTGGAAGGGATCCTAGCATTTTTGGGTTGATATGTCTATCATGGCATTTGAAGATCTATCTTTTAGCTTCAACATGCATTTTGAATTACTTGATTTTGAGTTTAGAAGCTCAAGTTATAACCGTTTTAGTGAAGATTGCATGAGCAGAATTTCGAAACGAGATTATGAAGAGAATTACTAATTTCAGGCTTTTAATTCAAGTTTAAATCATATTCGCTTCAACTTTTAAGCTTAATTTTTATTATATATGAGCCCAATATTGTATTTATCATCTCTTATTATTTTATTATTAATTTATTCTAATTTTTTATAATTATTAAGTATTTTAAGTTATTTAGAAGTGTTATGTTAACAAGAAAGTTTAGTTTAAAACTACTTCTTGTTTAGATTAAATTAGAGTTCTAGTATGCTTTAGAGTTTTATTTAGATCTATTTAGCTGGTCTATATATAGGTATTTGCATTATATGAAATTCATTAATTATTCAACTTCTCTTTTGAGTTTATAAATTCTCTTTGAGTTTTCTTTTTAAGAATTTCTCCTAAGTTTCTTTTAGAAGATTTTTAATAATCTTTTCAGACTGTGGGGATTATCTTCAAACTTTTTCTTGCCAAGTTTTCTTTCTTGGTTGGGAAATTAGAGCCGCTTAAAGGGGGTTGTGGATTCTTTGTGTTTCTAAGGTTTCTTAAGACTTCTACATATCACGTTCTATCTTTCCATTTATCTTCTTTATTCGCTTCCTTATTATTTTAATCTTTGATTTATTATTTTCTTTTAGTTATTTATTTTAATTGTTTTATTTGACTTGGATTCAATTTCATTTTAGGTTGTGTCCAAATCCAAGTTTCTTTCCGAACGTCTAGAGCCCTAAGTCAAATCCGCGATTTTGAAAAACTTTACGATCCGCTTCCGCATTTATCCAAATCATTCTTTATTATTTGGTATTAGATTTGGGCATTTTAGGTGTTCTTTTTGTTTTTATAAATCGATTTCTAGCAAACAGCCTCAAAATAAATTTTTTACCTCGACAATTTTTGGGAAAAAATATTTTTTAGTGGGTAAATAATTTTCAAATGATCTAAAATTTTACATACTATTTCTTGGCACTATTTTAGAGTATTAAAAATATTTCCCACCAAAAAATGATCGAAAAAGTACAAAAAAAAGAAAAGAAAATACAAAAAAAATATTCTGTAGCTTGAATTTTGTGCCGAAAATTTTCAGATTAGATCTACATTGTTTGAGGAGGCTCCAGTTTAAATTTCATGATTTTTGGAAATCGAGAACACCTCGAACAAAGTTTTCAAGTTGTTTTGTAATTTTCAAGGTTTTCGAGTTTCAGCAAATTTCATTGACTTTTAGCCTTAGGTTTTCATTTGTTTTTGTTTTTGTTTTTTTTTTTTTATTGTTCCTTTATGCGTTCTAACACTTTACTGTTTCTCGTGTTAGGAGGTTAAAGCACATTGCACAATCCTTCCTCTGCGCAACAGAATTCTTTGATGTCTAGCCGATTTTGGACTCATAGTGCTATTAGGTTTACTTTGTTAGTTTGATTCTAATACAGTCTGATTGATTAATATAGACACTTTTTAAAAGACTCACAACATTAATTCTATCTCATTGAGAATTTGATTTTTATTTCTAAGCGCATAACAATGAGGTTTGTTTAATTTTTCTTTCTTGAGTATTGTGTTCTTTTCAAGCTTTCATAATGATTCGCGATACTATGATTGGGAAGTTGCAAAGGCAAATAGAGGAACTATTAGACAATGAGAGATGATTAAACGAAAAGAGGAGTACGATTGGTCTCTCACCTGTTGTGAAATGTTATTGGTGTAGTTCAAAAGATCATGAGGGTTTTCGATGTCCAATTAAATATCCAAATAGAGAGAATAAGATTGAGCTATCACCTTTTGTGCAATGTTATTGGTGTAGTTCAAAAGATCATAAGAGTTTCCAATGTCCAATTAAACATCCAAAAAGAGAAGAAAGTAAGAATGACTTTATACCTTTTGTTGATTATTACTTTAGTGGAAAAGAGATATGTGATGGCGAACTTTGTGAACTAAAAAAAGATGATAGTGAGAATTTTTTCCTCGATTCTATGGAGTTAGATGAGATAGAAACGTTATGTTCTCCTACTGATATGTATTGTACTGAATTGAATATTCATAATACTTGTGAGGGGGATACGGGAAGTGAGGAAAAATCATGTGAAAAGATCGAGAGAAAAGAGACCTTGAGTGATAAAAGTCTACTTGATGGTCCAAATTTGGTGAGTGAAAATCCATATGAGGTAAAATTAAAGAGTTCGCATGAGGAAAAAGAATATGAAAAGAAAGAAAATGCCCATATAAAAGTGAGGAACTGTAACAGCCCTATCCCATGTACGCCGCCAGATTAGGGTTAAGAGCATTACCTGACAGATCAAAAACTTAATTAGACAATTCATCAAGTATCTCATCAATTACAAACATAATGTCCCCTTTATAGGTCATCGAGACCTAAAACATACTTAGAAATAAGATCGGGACTAAACTAAAACACATATAGAAATAAGTTGTGTGCCTCTCACGACTGCTAGACACACCCATGTGTCTCTCTCGTGGTCAAAACTGGCTTATCTCCACGGCCACCAAGCACACCCATATGCCTTGGCCGTGGTCGATTCTGACTTGGCTCCCTGGTTACCAAACAAGCCCGTGTGCTAAGGTCGTGTACATCTAGGCCATATACTAACTTCTTAACACAGCTACTAGACACGCCCATGTATCTTGGCTGTATGCTCCTAAGCTAGCTACTGACTTAGCCCCACGGTCACTAGGCACGGCCATGTGCCACAACTGTGTGACTTTATAGGCCATTTGCAAGGCCAAAATGCCACCCACTTAGGGTCAAACCTACAAGCCAATCATCAATACAATTTATGCACAACAACAACCATGAACATGCCAAAATATCCATTTAATCTATACCTTCAAAACCAATACCATTCATACCAAATTTACTAGACCAAATCTCACATAAACACAAGCATAAATCATCCATTACTTACCCTTCATGAGTTCATTCCCTAGTCAAACATACATGTTCATAACTTCATCCATATACTTATCAAATATCAACCATTTCATATACTACCCAACCATACCAAAACATACACCACATATATCATAATCACCAAAGCATATAACTAATATATATCTAGCCAAATCTCATGGCTAAGTTCACATCTCATAATCATCCAAGTAACTAGCCTATACATGCCATATCTAGCTATTTTCATTTCCAAAATGTACCAAAATAATTTGAGTAGTGTGATGATGATTCTCGATGGTCCCAAGCCTTCAGTAGCTTTGACGATCTATAAAACAGATAGAACACATAGAGAGTAAGCTTTCCAAAAGCTTAGTAAGTCATATACAAATAAATTCAATATGTAAAGTATATAAGCATATAAAAACATTGGCAGAATTCATATTCATAGCAATTTTCTTACATATATGCTTTAGTCCATATTATTGGCCATATTTGCCAAATTCATCAATTCAAGAATCATATATATACATAGCTCTTTCATGTATACATTCACATATCATAATATTGTTCCAATATATACATCATCATAGTAAGATCATATAGATACTTACCTTATATACACACTTAGTGTATAAATCAACATACCTGAGACGGATTTACAATTCATTTAGCCATTTGTAACACAGGCTTGCCTGTTGAACCAATAGGAACCTAATAGGATATTTAGAAAGCTCGGAATAGTAGTACAACGCCAACGTCCCAGACGAGGTCAAACATGCACTCAGATATTGATGCCACTGTCCGAGACAGGGTCTTACACGAATCAATTCGATGCCGATGTCCCAGACATGGTCTTACACATAAAGATCATATCGATGCCAACGTCCCAGACGTGGTCTTACACGAAAATCTCAAATCAATGCCAACGTCCCAGATGTGGTCTTACATGAATAAATAGAACAGATACCTATGTCATGACATAGCTAATCTTATCTATTCATAGGTTCGTACGGGACTTCTCGAATCTTGACACTAAGTCAACCTTATCTCGAAATTCATGTACGGATCATCTCATAAGCATTCATATTTAACAATAGTCATATGAACATATACAGTTGAATACAAATACGTTTATTTGCATAATGACTTACCTCAGATTAGATTTAACGGAAATGAAAATGGCTACTCGATTACGTTCGCTTTCCCGCGATCTAAGTCTGTTTTCCTCAATTCTTGATCTATACATATTCAGAATTAACCCTTCTATTCACTAACTCATTCAATTCAATCCAAACACATATATTTAGGGTTATTTGCAACTTAACCCTCACATTTGCACAATTTATCAATTTAGTCCATTTTTCTCAAAACATCAAATTCACAAAATCATCCCATACTCATGCTTAGCTCAATCTTCATACATCTCATACAAACCCATATTTTCCATCAAATTTGCAATTTAGTCCCCCAAATTGCTATTATCATAATTTAGCCCTAATTAGCTAAATTTATCAAAATTTTAAGAAGAAAGCATGTTTATTAAACTCATGTCTTTCATTTAACATCTAAACTCATCAAAAATCTTACCATTTCATCAATGGCATAACTCACAAATATCATCAATACACAAAATTAAGACATGGGCTTGATAGTAGACTAAGCAACAATCTCAAAAACATAAAAATCATCAAAATCCAAAGCCAAAACATACCTTAATCAAAGCTTATAATGACCGAATGCCCGAACAAAATTTTTTTCTTTTCTTTCCTTCAAAATTCGGCAACATGGATGAACAAATGTCACTATCTAATTCTTTTGTTTTATTATAAGTATATTAATAAACATTTTACCATATTAACCTTTCATAATAATAAGAAACATATATATATCAAGGGCATAATTGACCTTTGTCCATCCACTATTCACTTATTGGCATAATTGCCTACTAAGGCCATAAACATTCAAAAACTACAACACTTAAGTACTTTAACAAATAGCATGCAAATTTCATATTTAATGTAATTCAATCCTTTTGTCAAATTTAACACATAAACAGACAAATTAGCTTATGAAACTTTTAACACATGCTTAAACACTTATCAATGGCACAAAATATAATATTAAAATATTATTCAGACTCGGATTTATGGTCTCAAAACCACTGTTCTGACTTGTGTATAAACCAGACTATTACAATTCTCCCCTTTAGGGATTTTCGTCCCCGAAAATCTTACCATTAAACAGATTTGGATATTGCTGTCTGATTGAATCTTCTAGCTCCCACATTGCCTCTTCAATCCCGTGACGATTCCATAATACTTTCACTAAAGGTATTTTCTTATTTCTCAACTCTTTCATTCACGAGCTAAGATACAAATCGATTCCTCGTCGTAAGACATATCAGATCGGATTTCAATTTTAGATGGGGCATGTTTTCATTGAGTTCAGTTCAATATAGAGGTGTACGACATTTACGACCATTCAAAGCTTCATAAGGTGCCATTTTAGTGCTTGACTGAAAACTATTATTGTACGCAAATTCAATCAATGGCAAGTACTGCTCCCACGTACCGTCAAATTCAAGAATGCAACATCTTAACATATCTTCAAGAATTTGAATGATCCATTCGGATTGACCATCTGTTTGCAGATGAAAAGCTGTACTGAAATGTAATTTCGTGCCTAATGCTTTTTACAATTTCTTCCAGAATCGTGATGTGAATCTCGGATCTCTATCAGACACAATGGATATTGGCACCCCATGCAATCTCACAATCTCAGAAATGTAAAGCTCGGCTAATCTATCAAGTGAAAAATTAGATCTTACTGGAATAAAATGGGTAGATTTCGTTAATCTATCAACCACAACCCAAATTGCATCTTTCTTTCTCGGAGTCAGAGGCAATCCAGAAACAAAGTCCATTGTTACTCTATCCCATTTCCACTCTAGAATTAGAATCGGTTGTAGCAAACTGGACGAAACTTGATGTTCAACTTTGACTTTCTGACAGACTAAACATTTCAAAACAAAGTTAGAAATATCTCGTTTCATACCAGACCACCAATAGCATTGCTTCAAATCATGATACATCTTTGTACTTCCTGGATGAACAGATAGACAACTGTTATGTGCTTCACTCAAAATTAGCTGAATCAACTCTGAATTTCTCGAAACACAAATACGATCTCAGAATCTCAAGCAATTATCAACAATTTGAAATTCAGATTCAAAATTCAATTTACACTGAGCTCGTTTCGATAACAATTCATTATCAACCTTCTGAGTATCACATATTTGCTGTAAGAACAATGGTTTCGCTTTCAATTCAGCTATCACGGAACTATCATCAGAAAAATCTAACTGAGCATTCAAAGCACGTAGTGCAAACGATGATTTTCTACTCAATGCATCAGCAAAAATGTTTGCTTTACCCAGATGATATTCTATCACAAGCTCATAATCTTTTAACAGCTCTAACCATCTTCTTTGACGCAGGTTCAAATCTTTCTGGGTCATCAGATATTTCAGACTTTTATGATCTAAAAACATGTGACATTTTTCATCGTACTAATAATGGCACCAGATCTTTAGTGTAAAGACAATCGCAGCTAGCTCAAGGTCGTGCGTCGGATAGTTTTTTTCATACGACTTCAATTGTCTCGATGCATAAGCTACAACATTGCCTTCTTGCATTAAAACACATCCTAGACCATTTAACTAAGCATCACTGTAAATCACAAATTCTTTTCCTGATTCTGGTTGTACTAACACTGGAGCTTCTGTTAACAAAGTTTTCAACTGATCAAAACTTTTCTAACATTTATCAGACCATTCACATCTAACATCTTTCTAAAGTAGTCTAGTCAACGAAGTAGTTATCACTAAAAATCCTTTTACAAATTGACGGTAATAACTAGCTAAACCCAAAAAATTACGAACTTTAGACACGTTCTTAGGAGGTTTCCAAATAGCAGAAATCTTGCTCGGATCAACACGAATCCCAGATGCTGACACAATATGTCCCAAAAAACTAACCACATGTAACCAGAATTCACATTTGCTGAATTTTGCATACAATTGCTTTTCTCTTAAAGTTTGCAACACGATTCTCAAATGTTCAACATGTTCATCTTCATCACGTGAATAAATCAATATGTCATCTATGAACACCACAACAAATCGATCTAGGTACGGTCTGAAAATTCTGTTCATCAGATCCATAAAAATAGTAGGGGCATTGGTTAGTCCAAATGGCATAACTAAAAACTCATAATGCCCGTACCTCGTTTCGAAAGTAGTTTTTGGTATATTTGAATCTTTCACTCTCAACTGGTAGTATCCCGATCTCAGATCAATCTTGGAAAATACAGTAGCTCCTTTTAACTGATCAAACAAATCGTCAATTCTAGGCAACAGATATTTATTCTTTATGGTCACCTTATTCAACTAACGATAATCGATGACATTCTCATCGTACCATCTTTCTTATTCACAAACAGGACAGGAGCACCCCAAGGAGAAAAACTCAGTCTAGCAAACCCTCTATCAGTCAATTCTTGCAACTGTGACTTTAACTCTTTCAACTCTGTTGGTGCCATCCTATACGGAGCTATTGAAATAGGCGTAGTACCAAGTAGCAGCTCAATATCAAATTCAACTTCACGTATCGGAGGCAAACCAGGCAATCCTTCAGGGAATACATCAGAATACTCACAGACAATAGGCACTAATTCAACTTTCTTTCCAGACACTTTTGAATCTATCACATAAGAAAAATATGCCTCATATCCCTTTTTCACATAGTTCTAAGCTTTCAATACTGATATCACAACAGGCAATCAATTTAAATCATTAGACTCAATCGTACAATTTCATTATTCGAACATCCCAAATCAATAATCTTTCTTTTACAATTTACCACAGCGTCATGCAATGTCAACTAATCCATACCCATAATAATATCAAACTCATCAAATGGGAAAAGCATCAGATCAGCAGGGAAACAATAATCTCAAAACATTAACAGACAGTTCTTACATACTTTGTCAACCAGGACACTTTTACCTAAGGGGTTCGATACTTTTATAGCAAACTCAGTAGACTCTACAGGCAAGGTCTTACTGAATACTAAATTCATGCATATATACGAATGCGTAGAACCAGGTTCTATCAATGCAATCACAGAAGTATTATAAAGAGTAAAAGTACCCATTATAACAACTGGAGATGAAGCTTCCTCACGAGCTCGTATAGCATATGCTCTAGCAGGCACTCTAGCTTCAGATCTTGCAACAATGTCTCTCGTAGTTCTCTGACTACCACTGACATTTCTGACATTCTTTGAAGATCTACCTCTCATAGGAGCATTATCAGATCTCAGATTCTGAACAATCTCTGGGTAGACAGACTCAAGCCAATCACGTATAAAATGATCAAGTGATCCACATCTGAAACAAGCTCTGTCATTTAATCTACAACTTCTCGGATGCCTTTTTCCACAATTTTTACATTCAGGTCTCTCAGTCCAGGCATTACCAATACTGGCCACTGAAGTTGCTGGAGTTTTTGAACTCATTTGCAATCTAGCTCAATTTCTATTCGAATGTCCCACATTATCTCTTGAACGACTTTGATCATCTTTGAAATTCTTCGAAGCAGACTGAAATGATTTGCTTGGAAATCTCTTTCTCATATCTCGAGCTTCAGACTCAGCTTTTCTTGTTTCTTTTCCAAGTGCTTCAGCTTTGAACGCTCGATCAACGAGTACAACGAACTCTTTTATTTCTAAGATCCTGACTAACAAATGAATATCTTCATTAAGACCATCTTTGAACCTTTTGCACATTATTGCTTCAGATGATACACACTCTCGGGCGTACTGAATTAATCTCACAAACTCTCGTTCATACTCAGTAACAGTCATTCGGCCCTGTTTTAGTTCTAGAAATTCTTTTTTTTATCGATGAATCTCTCACTAATATTTTTCTTCCGAAACTCAATCTGAAAGAAGTCCCACGTAACTCGCTCTTTCAAAATAACAGAAATCAAAGTTTTCCTCCATTGATAAGCTGCATCTCAAAGTAATAATATAACACACTTTATACATTCTTTGAGTCAGAGACATTTCATCAAATGCCCGAATAGTATTTTCTAACCAGAACTCGGCCTTTTCAGCATTATCATCACTAGTAGCCCGAAATTCTTCTGCCCCATATTTATGAATCTTGTCAACTGGAGGCTTATTCCACAGATTTAGATTTGTAGTCGGAGGTATATCAGATATCTGAGGGGGATTAATCAGAGGTTGGGGTTGCAAAATAGTCGGGTTATTCCTTACAAATTGAGTGAACCACTCACTCATCATCTGGAAGAAAGCTTGTTTAGATTCTCCTTCTTGACCGCTCGTAGATGATCTCGGATCAAAAGGCGCTGTCCCTTGTGTGGGAGTACGTGTATGACTTTCTACATCATCAGCTACGGCTCTTTCGAGATTCATTGCTATACAAAAATCACATTTTATACGTCAGGATTCATCACACTATCACAATTCAGATATATGGCATGTATAGCTAGACTCGGGCACACTACATTAGTTTGAGAATTGACTAAACTTGGCTCTGATACCAACCAAATGTAACACCCCTATCCCATGTCCGTCATCGAATTAGGGTTAAGAGCGTTACCTGACAGATCAAAAACTTAATTAGACAATTCATCAAGTATCTCATCAATTACAAACATAATGTCCCCTTTATAGGTCATCGAGACCTAAAACATACTTAGAAAGAGGGCCGAGACTAAACCGAAACACATACAAAAATTCTCAAAAATTTAAAACTTTTCTAAGTTTAGGGGTTACACGCCCATGTAGGCATGCCGTGTGCCTCCCACGACTGCTAAACACGCCCATGTGTCTCTCCCGTGGTCGAAACTGACTTATCTCCACGGCTACTAAGCATGCCCATGTACCTTGGCCGTGGTCGATTCTGACTTGGCTCCACGGTTACCAAACACCCCCATGTGCTAAGGCTGTGTACATCTAGGCCATATACTGACTTTTTCACACGGCTACTAAACACGCCCGTGTATCTTGGCCGTGTACTCCTAAGCTAGCTACTAACTTAGCCCCACGGTCACTAGGCACGGCCGTGTGCCACAATCGTGTGACATTATAGGCCATTTTCAAGGCCAAAATGCCACCCACTTAGGGTCAAACCTACAAGCCAATCATCAATACAATTTATGCACAACAACAACCATGAACATGCCAAAATATCCATTCAATCTATACCTTCAAAACCAATACCATTCATACCAAATTTACAAGACTAAATCTCACATAAACACAAGCATAAATCATCCATTACTTACCTTTCATGAGTTCATTCCCTAGTCAAACATACATGTTCATAACTTCATCCATATACATATCAAATATCAACCATTTCATATACTACCCAACCATACCAAAACATACACCACATATATCATAATCACCAAAGCATATAACTAATACATAACTAGCCAAATCTCATGGCTAAGTTCACATCTCATAATCATCCAAGTAACTAGCCTATACATGCCATATCTAGCTATATATATTTCCAAAATGTACCAAAATAATTTGAGTAGTGTGATGATGATCCTCGACGGTCCCGAGCCTTCAGTAGCTTTGACGATCTATAAAACAGATAGAATACACACAAAATAAGCTTTCCAAAAGCTTAGTAAGTCATATACAAATAAATTCAATATGTAAAGTATATAAGCATATAAAAACATTAGCAAAATTCATATTCATAGCAAATTTCTCACATATATGCTTTGGTCCATATTCTTGGCCATATTTACCACATTCATCAATTCAAGAATCATATATATACATAGCTCTTTCATTCATACTTTCACATATCATAGTATTGTTCCAATATATACATCATCATAGTAAGATCATATAGATACTTACCTTATATACACACTTAGAGTATAAATCAATGTAGCTAAAACGGATTTACAATTCATTTAGCCATTTGTAACACAGACTTGCACGTTGAACCAATAGGAACCTATTAGGATATTTAGAAAGCTCGGAATAGTAGTACAACACCAACGTCCAGACGATGTCTTACATGCACTCAGATATCAATGCCACTGTCCCAGATAGGGTCTTATACGAATCAATTAGATGTCGATGTCCCAGACATGGTCTTACACATAAAGGTCATATCGGTGCCAACGTCCTAGATGTGGTCTTACACGAAAATCTCAAATCAACGCTGACGTCCCAGATGTGGTCTTACATGAATAAACAGAACAGATACCTATGTCATGACATAGCTAATCCTATCTATTTCTAGGTTCGTACGGGACTTCTCGGACCTTAACACTAAGTCAACCTTATCTCAAAATTCATGTACGGATCATCTCATAAGCATTCCTATTTAACAATAGTCATATAAACATATACAGTTCAATACAAATACATTTATTTGGATAATCACTTACCTCGGATTCGATTTAACAGAAATGAAAATGGCTACTCGGTTACTTTTGCTTTCCCGTGATCTAAGTCCATTTTCCTCGGTTCTTGATCTATACACCCTTTTATTCACTAACTCATTCAATTCAATCCAAACACATATATTTAGGGTTATTTGTAACTTAACCCTCACATTTGCACAATTTATCAATTTAGTCTATTTTTCTCAAAACATCAAATTCACAAAATCATACCATACTCATGCTTAGCTGAATGTTCATACATCTCAACAAACCCATATTTTCCATTAAATTTACAATTTAGTCTCTCAATTTTCTATTATCATAATTTAGCCCTAATTAGCTAAATTCATCAAAATTTCAAGAACAAAGCATGTTCATTAAACTCATGTCTTTTATTTAACAACTAAACTCATCAAAAAGCTTACCATTTCATCAATGGCATAACTCACAAATATCATCAATACACAAAATTGAGACATGGGCTTCATAGTAGACTAAGAAACAATCTCAAAAATATAAAAATCATCAAAATCCAAAGCCAAAACATACCTTAATCAAAGCTTACAATGACCGAATGCCCTAACAAATTTTCTTTCTTTTCTTTCCTTCAAAATTTGACACATGGATGAACAAATGTCACTATCTAATTCTTTTGTTTTATTATAAGTATATTAATAAACATTTTACCATATTAACCTTTCATAATAATAAGAAACATATATATATATATATATATATATCAAGGGTATAATTAACCTTTGTCCATCCACTATTCACTTATTGGCATAATTGCCTACTAAGGCCACAAACATTCAAAAACCACAACACTTAAGTAGTTTAACAAATAGCATGCAAATTTCATATTTAATGTAATTCAATCCTTTTGTCAAATTAAACACATAAACGGACAAATTAGCTTACGAAACTTTAACACATGCTTAAACACTCATCAATGGCACACAATATAATATTAAAATATTATTCAGACTTAGATTTGTGGTCTTGAAACCATTGTTTTGACTTGGGTATAAACCAGACTATTACAGGAATGATTATGTTTTAACTTACCCTAACTCAAATTTGTTTAGTGGTGTTTCCTTATTGCAGGACTTTATGGATCCATTGACGAACTCTCAATTATATTAATTTACCATCGATAAACGATTTTACTTGCGGGAAAGAGGTAAGTTGAATATTGATAATTACACACAAGTGCTACAAGGTAAGAAAGGTAAAGAAACATTAGAAATTGATTTAAGAAGGCATACCTTGAATGTTTTTGATAAGTATGCTACTAGTTTGGTTTGTAAAATATTTTTTTACAACATGCTTTATCATTGGTCAAATTTTATTAAACCTTGGTCTGACAATTCAACTGATTTTATAGGTTTATCTAAATTTGTAAAGTTTAAAAATAGTAATTCTGTTGCATTAAATAAGTTTTTTAAAGCATTTTACATATTGTCTCTTGCAACAAAATTTTTTATCTTGACCTTTAACGATGAATTTTTGCATAATAATATTGAACTTCTTGATTTTTATAATTATGTGAAATTCTTAACTCATCGTTGGAATTCTTATGGATGACCATGCATATTAAAAGAAGGTTACAGGTTACTTTTTACTTGAAGACTCTTGTACCTAACACTTCTTTGTTTAGAGTTGATACCTTGTTTTTAAAGGAGACATATATGATCGAAGTTGATTTTCAGGATTAAAATAATGTCTTTGATCCTAGAGATAGTTTTTGCACACAAGAAATGTAACATCCCATTTTTAGTAAAATCGAAATAGTGGTTTCAGGACCACAAATATGAATCGAAAGAAAAATTATTTTTATATGTTTGCATGATTTACATTTAGATAGGAATATCATGTGAAAATTCTGATCAGAAAATTTTATTGATTTAGTGCTTAATTACGGGAAAGACCAAATTGCATAAAATACAAAAATTGAATTCTAGTAGCTAGAAGGATCAAATAGCTATGGAATTCAACACTTGATGTCCTTATATGGTAATTAGACCATTAATCAAGAGTTAGTAGATATCTTTTCATGATTCATCCAAGGAAAAATTAGAAAAGGCTGAGGACTAAATTGGAAAGTGATAAAACCAAAGATGATAATTAAATTAAATAGAAATGTCATCTTATTTTATATCATCTTCCTCAAAATTTGCATGGAAACCCTTGGAGAGAGAGAAGAAACTAATCAAGCTTAATTGGGTAATTTTTCTTGTCCCTCTTTTAGTAATTTTATATTTTTGAAATCAGGATAGTTTACTCATCTATTTGGGGAATTAATTTGAAAAGTTATCAAAATATAAAAATTATTCCATGGATGAATATGCTGAAAATTTAAAATTTATGGTGGAAAATGAAAGGTTGTTGATAGATAAACATCTTTTACAAAGTGATTTTTCATGAAAATATGATTTAGGGACTAGTTTGTAAAGTTGTGAAAATTTAAGAAAAATTCTTAAATTTATGGAACACATGTGCTGTAAATTGTATATTGAAATTTTGGTTAGGCTTGGAATAGGGAGTAAATTGCATGAATTTCATTTTTCGAGCTTAGGGATGAAATTGGAATTTATGGAAAGTTTAGGGACAAAATGGTAATTTTGCCTAGGATGTAAATTGAGTTCAAATGAGTATGAAATGTGAGAAATTGATGATTAAATTCATTTATATTGACCTGGATAACTCAAATTCGAATCTAGATCGCGAAAAAAAGAAAGTTTTGGATTGGTACATTTTCTTATACGGACTATTATCGAGGTAAGTTCGTATAACTTAATTGAGCATGTAAATATGTTGGATTGAATGTTATATTTGTATAGAATGTTATTTATATTTATGTGAATTATTTGGATGTTACAATGTAAGAAATGAATACATGCTTGAAGCTGTTTGAAAAGGGTTAAATTCCATTTGAATATTGGATTTCGATGGATAAATGTGATTTCCCTTATTGAATGAGGTCCTGCATTTGTTGCTGACGGGATTTAGCTCGGACGAGTAATCCTATCAACCTCATTACAGAAAAGATTTAGCCTAAACTGGTAATCCTGATATAAGCCCTCTTGAGCATATGTTATAGATAGGATTTAGCCCAAACGGGTAATCCTAATTAAGCTCATATGAGCATATGTTGGAAACAGGACTTTGTTTGGACAAGTAATTCTGTTATATGATATGTGGCTCAAGAGTGTGCTTTATGATTAAATGCCCTAATGGGTGCTCCTAAGTATGAATTGCCGGGTTATTGAATTATACACCTTGAGTGTACTATTTGAGTATCCATCGAAATTTCAATGATTCAACAGACAAAATACTTGACATGATATGAAAATTATGAGATGAAATTAATAATGTCTTGAAAGAATATAGCATGATGAGCTCATCTATGTTTACTTGATGTATATGAGAATTTTGTGACTAATATGTTTGATTGAATGCATGTGATTAGGCAATTTTACCAAGTTGATGGAAACATGTTATTATATTCTTAATTTTAATAAATGAGATTGGTAAGTTTAATTCTAGTTATACAAACTTACTAAGCATAATATGCTTACTAGGTTTACCTTTCACTGTTTTATAGTGCTCGGAAGCTCACGAAGGTTGGTGAACGGTTGGAGCATTATCACACTATCCACAAGCTTATTTTGGTATAAATAGTAAACTTATTTCGGTATAATGGCATGTATAGGCTAACTTGACCATAGATGGCTAGAATATGTTATTTGTAATTTAGTCATTGGAATGGTTAGTAATGGTTTGTTTTGGCACTTATAAAGTATTATGTCACGAAAAATACATATATGTTAAGTAAAGATGATCAAGTGATGTTTAATGTTTAGGTTAAACTAAGGTAAGATTATAAACATAATTATATATATATACAATAATACATCATACTAGATGTTAGAATTTTATTGAAATCAATACTTGAATTGGTTGGTATTTGGATGTAAGTTTTGGTGTAGGATATTTGTAAAATTTTGGGTAAGGAATGAAGCTAGAAATGGCTTTATTTTGTCCACATGGGTAGACAGGGCATGTGTCTATGCCGTGTGTGACACACGGCCTAGTACATGGGTGTGTGGTTAGGCCGTGCGTCCTCTGCATCTTAAATTAGAGAAACAGAATGCTCAGAATTGAGCACACGAGCAGAGACACGGGCGTGTGTCTTAGCCGTGTGTGCAACATGGCCTAGCACACAGGCGTGTGGCTGGCCGTGTGGTGCAAGTTACAGAGTTACACAAGGTCAGACACAGCCTGTGACACAGGCGTGTCATATTATCACACGAGCGTGTGCCCTAACGACATGGGTGTGTGATAAACCGTAAAAATAACATATTTTAACCCATATTTAGCATGCTTTTGGATGATTTAGCCTTGATTTATGTAAAAAGGTTCTCTTAATCCTTTCTTTTCATGTTTTATACTCAGGAAAGCACCCGAGGATGAAAAAAAAGAAACGGGCTTAAAACGGGCCAATTTGGGCCAAAGTGGAAATCGAAACGGCCTGGACTTCAAGCCACACGGTCGTGTCTCGTCAATTTACTTCACATGGTCTGACCACAATTTACACGACCGTGCCTCAATCAACAGAATCGAAACACAGCCTGGACTTCAATTTATACGGCTGTGCCTCAATCAACAGAATTGAAACACGGCCTGGACCACGAATTACACGGCTATTCCTAAATCAATAGAATCAAAACATGGCCTGAAGTCGATTTTCATGGGCGTGTGCCATGGCCGTGCCCCTGTCGTGGAAAAGAGGAATTTCACTCGAAAAAGGGTACTTAGGGAAAAAGAAACGCATTCCAAGAGCTTATATAAAGACCCTAAGTGTAACCTGAAAGAGGGGGTCAGTTAGGCAGTCAGCTAGGCCAAAAAGCCGAGCCAGAAGGCCAGATTCATGGGAATCACTCGAAGATAGCCAGTTGATCCATCTCAAGAAGCCGAAATTCTATTCAAGATGGCAGATCTCTCCTTTAATTCCTTCAGGGGGTTTCAGTGATTTCTTGTGTTTTGTTTTATCTTTTCTCTTAAGATGTTTTATTTTATTATTATGAACTAAACCCTTTAGATACCTAAAAGGGATGAAACCTAGATGAATCTTGTTATTGTCTTCTGAATTACATGATAAATACTTGATTTGTTCTTAATTATGTGTGCTTAATTCTTGTGTTAATGTTTCCAAGATATTAATTCAAGTTAGATGTTCTTAGGTGGAGGAGCAAAAGTCCATGTTTAAGAATAGATCTAGCATAATTAAGCGGAGTTGTTCACGCGCCTAGAGATAGGGTGATGAGATTTTGCCAGATTAAGGTGAAACCTAATATGGGAATCCATACTTCAATTTACTGCAATTCTAGGGGGTTATTAAGTGAGAAAGAGATTTTTGTTAATTAACCTAGGGTTAGACGTTATTCGCCTCGAGAGAGAGTTTAATATACGTTAGAGAGTCTTACGGATCAAGTCAAGTGAATAAATCGTATGGTTCAGTGTTAGGTAATAAGTGAAGTCTAGGTGGATTCTTCTTGAGGGTATCATCGTGATCAACTGAGTTTCTCTTCAAGTTATTTCCCAATTCATTCTTTTTGTCTTTGCGGCTTAGTTTAATAATTAATTAGTTAATTTAGATTTATTCAACCAAATAATTCAATATTTAGCTAAATAATAGAAAGAAAGTGAGTATTAGTACTTTTAGTTCCTTTGGGTTCGACAATCCAGTCTTGCCTAAGCTATACTCCTATTCGATAGGTGCACTTGCCTTAAGTCATTGTCAGAGTTAGTTTCAAGGTTCGATCATTCTCTTTATAAATTTTAAAACTCGACAATTCTAGACGATCAAGTTTTTGGCGTCGTTGCCGGGGAACAAAAATATTAAGAAAGCTATATTTTTATTACTTTAGCCATTATTTTTATTTTTATTTTTGCAATTTATTTTATTTTATTATTTTAGTCTTGCTAAATTTTCTTTCTTTTCCTAGCAGGTACCTCTAGTTTATGACCAGAAGGAACCCAACAGGACCTCTAGCATACGATAGTGATATCGAAGCTATTGCATATAGGAATCGCAGAGAAATCAGGTGAGCCTTAAATTACTAAGAAGAAGAACAACAGGACAGATCCAATCCTACTGAAAGGATGGATGAAAATAATCCACCATGAGATGTGGCAAAAAACAATACTCCGCGTACTATGTATGATTATGCTAAACCTCATTTAATAGGAGCAAAATCTAGTATTGTTAGGCCTGCTATAGCTGCTAATAATTTTGAATTAAAGCCTAATACTATACAAATGATTCAATAATTTGTTCAATTTGATGTTTTGCAGGACGAAGACCCGAACACTCGTATAGCTAATTTTTAGAGTTCTGTGATACTTTCAAAATAAATGGCATTTCTGATGATGTCATTCGTCTTCGGTTATTTCCCTTTTCATTAAGGAATAAAGTCAAACAGTGGTTGAACTCGTTACCACGAGGATCAATTACGACATGGGACCAGATGACCGAAAAATTTTTACTAAAATATTTCCCACGGCCAAAATGGCCAAATTATAGAATGATATCTCTTCTTTTGTGTAGATGGATTTAAAGACATTATACGATGCATGGGAGAGATACAAGGATCTCTTGAGGAGATGTCCACACCACGGATTACCTTTATGGCTTTAAGTCCAAACTTTTTACGATGGTGTAAATCCCTCAACGAGGCAACTAATTGATTCAGCCGCCGGTGGAACCCTGAACAACAAAACTCCTAAAGTAGCCTATGAGTTTATCGAAGAGATGTCGCTGAACAACTATCAGTGGCAAGTTACAAGGACAAGGCCAACAAAATCAGCCGAAGTTTTCAACATCGACACAGTAACCATGCTATCAAATCAGGTAGAGATGATGAATAAAAAGCTTGACAATTTGTGTTCTTTGCAGGTAAATCCGGTAATGCAGTGCGACGCAAGTGGGACCGTGGCGAATCCTGAGTACCCACCCTACCAACCGGGCATAGAGAACGAACAGACGAATTATATAGGTAATAATTTCATATCTAATAATAATCCTTATAGTAACACCTATAATCCAGGTTGGAGGAACCACCCAAATTTTTTGTGGGGAGGTCAAGGAGGCCAACGAAATCAAAGAAATCAAAAACAACAACCTCTTCCAAATTTCCAAAATCAGCTCTATCCACAGGAAAATGAGCCGAGTCTTGAAGAAATGTTAAAAAAGTTCATGGCAGACACAGATGCCCGTCTCCAAAAAACTGATAAAACACTTGATAACCAAGAAATATCGATCAAAGAGATCAAGGACCGAGTCGGGGAAATCACTAAAACGGTTGGACAACTCGCGCAGCTGATGTCCGAATGACCACAAGGGCATCTACCAAGCAACACTGAGATTAACCCAAAGGATAAAATCCAAGCCATAACAGGTCATAGTAGTATAAAGGTAGACGAACCTAGTTCAATACAAGAAGACGAAGTGGAAGAAGATAAAATTGAGGTAACATAAGAAAAGCCAAAACTGGTAATCAAAGAGTACCAGCCTCGCATACCTTATCGCGAAGCGTTGAAGAGAGACGATTCAAAAGAACAGTTCGGTAAGTTTCTTAAACTTTTAAAGAAATTACATATTAACTTACCGCTTCTTGAAGCTCTTTCACTGATGCCAGATTCGAGGAAATTTTTAAAATAACTTCTGATGAACAAGCGTAAGCTAGATGAGGAACCACATGTGGAATTAAACGCAATATGCTTAGCAATGTTACAGAATAGACTACACGGAAGATAAAAGATCCAGGGAGTTTTACAATCCCATGTTTAATTGGTAGACTAACTGTTGATAATGAATTAGTTGATTTAGGGGAAAGTATAAATGTCATGCCCTATAAAATGTTTAAGCAGTTGGGTCTAGGGAAACCCAAACAAACTAGGATGAGTATTCAATTAGCTAATAAAACTGCTAGAATTCCTAGGGGTATTATCGAAGATGTTCTTGTAAAAATTGACAAATTCCTTTTCCCAATAGGCTTTGTTGTCTTAGACATGGATGAGGATAATTCAATTCCTTTAATCCTAGGAAGACCCTTTTTAGCAACTGCCAGAACTAAAATTGATGTTGCCACAGGAGAACTCATACTTTGTATGGGTGACGAATCGATCAGTTTACAAGCTCTTGACTCAGCCAGGACATCGATCAATGAAGGTGGGAAAGTAAATTTAGTTGATAATCAATCTATTCAAATCCCACCACAGGAGCAAGGACCCTTTGTCAGTAAAGAAGAATTATTTAAGGAACAAAGCTTTGAGGACAACGAACTAGAAGAGTGGAAAACACATTTTAAAGAGAAGCCAGAACCACACGAGGCGAAACTGAAGGAGCATCTAGAAGAGCTCATAGGGACATCGAATCACTTCAAAATAGGAGATCAGATACGTTTAGATAAAGCAGATCCGCGCATCACCACACCAACTCTGAGTTCAAACAAAGACATTCCTTTTGAGGTACGCAATATCTTTCCATGTGGAACAGTCGAGGTAAGCAATCCCATATTCAGCACTTATCAGGTAAATGCTTCTCGACTTAAATTTTATAAAATTGATAGTATGAGGGGAGATATTCAAACATTTAAACCACCGTAATCATACGAGCAAAAAGGACAGTCTAGCTTAAGACTTTAAACGAGCGCTTCTCGGGAGGCAACCCGAGCACTAACATTAATTTCTATTTTGTGGTTTTAGTTTTATTTTTATTTTCATTTTTATTTTCTCTTTTAGAATTTCAATAAACTGAAAGTGCATATTCCCAGACCACACGGCCTAGCACACGACCGTGGCCATGGCCGTGTGGGTACTCTGAATCGCTGTACTGACATGGCAAGATATACGAGTTAGACTGAATCAATTCACCAAAGTCACGGGCTCACCTACTTCCCCACGGCCGTGTGAAGCAACCGTGGATGAACACTACCTTTTCAGGAACGGGCGTGGCATTTGGAAATCGGGCGTGGGTGAACCAACACGCCTAGACACATGACCGTACGAGGCGGCTGTGTAAATCAACACACCCATGGGACACAGGCATGGAAAGGTGTCAGGAGCCAAAATTCTATTTAAACCCACCTCCTCCCCCTCCTCTCACTCACCCTCCTCCCTCCTTTTTTTCTTCCTTCTTCTTATCATATTTCACCTCTTTCATTTTATTTTAACATTCTTATAACTCGTGAGACACCAAAGCCATGCCGAAGAAGCGTAAGAGGCCAACCACAGTCTCCTCAGAGGAGATCGATTCACATGAGTTCATGTCGGCAGCTTCAGCTACTCAACACGCCAAGGGTCTTCGAAACCTTTTCGGTTCTATTTTTCTTTTCTCATCTCCTTTATTTTCCTTATCTTTACTTCTCTTTTGCTTAATTTAGTTTATTTTATTCTAGTTTCTTAGTGTCAGGTTCGCCAGACTACTAGAGAATCACATCGGAACCACGACCACAGCCCCTTCGCAGCCTTAGAAGTCACACTCACTTCGCGAACCATCTATCAATAAAGACTCCTTAGTCCATTAATATTTTCTTTTAATTTCAATTTTTTTCTTAGTCTCCTTCTCTTTATTTTCCTTTTCTTTATTATTAGTATATTTTTAATGTTTCTTTAGATTTCCTGGCTATATCTTTCCAGGCTACCCAATTTCTTCATCTAGTACAGTGCTTGTCGGTAGCCACCCTACCAGGACCATAGAAAATGCCACTGTCGCCTCCTCCTACAATTCAACAAGGGAACAATAATTCATCCAAAAATTCAGGAAGTGTTACTTCTTCCCCTTCTCTTTTGATTTTATTATTACATGATTACTTATCTATCTTTGTACATTGAGAGCAATGTACATCTTAAGTGTGGGGGGTAAAAGTACCTAACTTTTTGCATTATTCTCAAATCTCTGAATTTAGTCTTGTTCCTAAGTATTTTTCTCATATTATTAATTAGGGTTAAATTTCTGATGATTTATAATTTTTAATGATATGTTTTGGATTAAGTCATTGATAATTGTGCATTGATGATTAAATTTGAAGAATACTAGAGAATCAAGCATGATAAGTTTATTTTTCAATAATCAAAAATTTTCTAGGTTGTTGAACTGAATTCGAATATTACCTTGAAGTTTGAAATTTACATGGATTTATGTCAAAAACACCCATAATTTTTGTGAGATTTTGAGCCTTGTAGAGCATATATTCTTTTTCGTGCTCACTTTATTGATTATGAGTGTGTCAATACTGAATTGTTATTCTAGAACTTGCCTCGTTTATACATGTCGAGACCATATTATTGATTTGATATACTGAGATGATAAAGGCACCTAGGTTTTAACCCATTCACACCACCAAAAAGCCTACTTACATAATTAACCCCTAGTGAACCCTTTTTAATCCTAACAACCCTTTTTATTGATTTACCCACTAATATTAACCCAAAAACCCTTTGTATTTGTTATCACCATTCTTTTGACTACCCTTCTATCGAGAATTGATTTGATCAGTTGCCTAATTAGTTTATTTCAGTTGATAAAGTTCTTTCTTTATTATGTATTTACTTAGTTTGTTCTAAAAAAATCGATCGAAAAATCAAAGTATATTTAGCATTAGTAGTATAAAAAGTGAGCTTGTGCATTTAATTTTCAATTATCAAGTAAAAAGCTCGTAGTATTATTAGTTTCAAAGTTTCAATTGATATAATCATTTATTGTCCAATTCATTGTTCTTAGTTAGGTAAATTTGTCAGGTCAATCTCGATTTTTAACCTTCTAATTCAGCCTTTATCCAATCCTTTAACCCAAGCCCCGTTACAACCCTGTTAAAGACCTTTTGATTTGTGTATCATCTCATATATGAGTGGTGGAGATTTGATTTTCAGGCAAGCCTATGGGATTAACTTTTCAGGTTCGACTTATGAGTGCTTATTCTTGAACCTTAAACACATCGAGTGCTTTGAGTGAATCTTTAGTTAGGATGTCAATCCTTGTCAGTTTTGAATCAAAGGTAATTATTCAGATAAGGGGAGACACCTATGTTTTCATGCTACAAATATATGACTTAGAATTGTTTGAATCTTTAGGAGTCTTTAAGTTAAATTATCCATGTATGAATTATCTATGAATTATGATGAGGCATTATTAATAGGAATTATGAATTATGGAAAGTTCATTTTAATTGAAAGTTGAGAATTTTGCTTGAGGACAAGCAAAAGCTTAAGTGTGGGGGTATTTGATAAATTGTAAAAGTAATATATTTTAACCCTATATCTAGCATGCGTCTGGATGATTTAGCCCTTGATTTATGTAAAAAGGTGCTCTTAATCCTTTCTTTTCATGTTTTATACTCAGGAAAGCACCCAAGGACGAAAAGAACAAGAAACGAGCTTAAAACGGGCCAATTTGGGCCAAAGTGGAAATCAACACGGCCTGGACTTCAAGCCACACGGTCGTGTCTCATCAATTTACTTCACACGGTCTAACCACGATTTGCACGGTCGTGTCTCAATCAAAAAAATTGAAACACGGCCTAGACTTCAATTTACACGGCCGTGCCTCAATCAACAGAATCGAAACATGGCCTGGACGACGATTTACATGGCAGTGCCTAAATCAACAGAATTGGAACACGGCCTGAAGTTGATTTACACGGGCATGTGCCATGGCCATGCCCCTGTCGTGGAAAAGAGGAATTTCACTCGGAAAAGGATACTTAGGGAGAAAGAAACACATTCCAAGAGCCTATATAAAGACCCTAAGTGTAAACTAAAAGAGGGGATCAGTTAGGCAGTCCGCTAGGCTAAGAAGCCGAGCCAGAAGGCCAGATTCGTGGGAATCACTCGAAGATAGCCAGTTGATCCATCTCAAGAAGCCAAAATTCTACTCAAGACGGTGGATCTCTCCTTCAATTCCTTCAGAGGGTTTTAGGGATTTCTTATGTTTTGTTTTATCTTTTCTCTGGAGATGTTTTATTTTATCATTATGAACTAAACCCTTTAGATACCTGAAGGGGATGAAACCTAGATGAATCTTATTATTGTCTTCTGAATTATATGATAAATACTTGATTTTTTCTTAATTATGTGTGCTTAATTCTTGTGTTAATGTTTCCGGGATATTAATTCAAGTCAGATGTTCTTAGGTGGAGGAGCAAAAGTCCCTATTTAAGAATAGATCTAGCATAATTAAGCAGAGTTGTTCGAGCGCCTAGAGATAGGGTGACGAGATTTTGTCAAATTAGGGTGAAACCTAATATGGGAATCCATACTTCGATTTACTGCTATTCTAGGGGGCTATTAAGTGAGAAAGAGATTTCCGTTAATTAACCTAGGGTTAGACGTTATTCGCCTCGAGAGAGGATTTAATATATGTTAGGGAGTCTTACGGATCAAGTTAAGTGAATAAATCCTATGGTTCAGTGTTAGATAATAAGTGAAGTCTAGGTGGATCCTTCCTGAGGGTATCATCGTGATCAACTGAGTTGCTCTTCAAGTTATTTCCCAATTCATTCTTTTTTGTCTTTGCAGCTTAGTTTAGTAATTAATTAGTTAATTTAGATTTAATCAACCAAATCATTCAATATTTAGGCTAAATAATAGAAAGAAAATGAGTATTAGTACTTTTAATTCCTTTGGGTTCAACAATCCGGTCTTGCCTAAGCTATACTCCTATTCGATAGGTGCACTTACCTTAAGTCATTGTCAAAGTTAGTTTCCAGGTTCGATCATTCTCTTTATAAATTTTAAAACTCAAAAATTCTAGATGATCAGCGTGTGTGTCCTGTATCTTGGAAAATTTTTGAAATTTCATGAAAAATTCTATGAGTTCTCAATTTAGTCCTGATTCGATTCTAATACTCATATTAGGCATTGAGAGTCCATTTAAGGGACGTTATCAATAATTAAGGTAAATGAATAGAAATTAATATGAATTATTCGTAAATGTTTTGAAAGCTCCGGTAATGTTCTATAACCTATTTCAACGACAGATACGGGTTAGGGGTGTTACATTTATTGGTATTAGAGCTACGATTTAGCCTATTTTCAGATTGAACATAGCAAGTATGAGTTTAGCTATACATGCCATTATATAATTTGAAATAGTGTGATATCTCCTAACCATTTTTAATGTATTTTTCATATAGTAATGTCATCCAACCAAGCTAGAGCTGAATCCGAGGAAGCTGAGAGCAATGCTTCAGCTTCAGTTCAAAGAGTTGCATCCAGTAGTAGAAGGCTTGAGTTTGAGGATCGAAGTGAAGAGGAAAAACAAGCCTTCTTTCAAATGATGAATGAATGGTTTACTGAGTGTTTGAGAACTCATCCACATCCTACTGTACAACAACCTCCCCTACTTGTTCCTCGACCGGCTCCTGAAATACCGAAAGGTGCTAAACCCATTAGAACTGGTAATCCTCCGGTGGATAAAATCTGTAAATATGGGGCAGAGGAATTTAGAGCCACCGCAGATGATGATCTAGAAAGGGCTGAGTTTTGGTTGGAAAATACCATCCGGATTTTAGATGAATGATCTTGCACACCAATTGAATGTTTGAAATGTGCAGTATCTTTACTGAAAGACACAGCTTATCATTGGTGGAATACCATAAATTCAGTGATACCTAGAAAGAACATTACTTGGGAATTTTTCCAAACTGAATTCAAAAAAAAGTATGTCAGTCACAGATTTTTTGATCAGAAAAAAAAAGAATTTTTAGAGATCAAATAGGGAAATATGACTGTATCTGAATATGAACGAGAATTTGTTCGATTAAGCAAGTATGCCAGAGAATGGATTCCAACTAAGGCTGATATGTGCAAATGATTTGAAGAGGGTTTAAATGAAGAAATCAAGATGTTGATCGCAATCCTTAATTATGAGACTTTGTGGTGTTAGCCAATCGAGTATATAAAGCTGAAGAATTGAGAAAAGAAAAGAAAAAAGATGAAAGAGAAGCTCGAGTTTCTAGTAAAAGAATTATGAGAATGTCACAATCATCTACTTCTAAGAAATTAAAGAAGTATTATGATCGTGTTACCACCTCTATAGGATATTCTGGAAAAAGCGAGGCTCCCAACGCTCTAACTCGAGGTCTTCATCTCCATCTGTAACTAGTGTTGGTAGTGTTGGTAATCCCAAACCTAAATGTAAACACTGTAATAAGTTTCATTTTGGAGAATTTCATTTAAGAAGCGGGGTTTGTTATGGATGTGGCTCCCTTGACCATTGTCTCAGAAATTGTCAAGAAAGGGTTGAAAAAGAAATTCAGCAGGCTCCAAAGCTGAGTAATCCTATTTCAAGAGGTAGATCACCCTGTCACCCCGGCAATGTCAGTGGTAGCTGAGGTAATACAAGGGTGTAACACCCCAAACCCGGCCCAAACACCACGACTAGATCTGGCATGTCACTAAGAAGATTTAGTAAAACATGTCGCATTTTTGGAAAACATTTGTCGAGTTTAAACATGTATTCCAAAAAACTTAATGATTTGATAATTTATAAAAGATATAAATTTTATATGATAATGAAAGCCTTAGTTTAATTAAAACATAAAATCTAAATGTCTAATAATAATAAAAGCCCAAAATAAAACCGAAAAAAAAATAAAGCTAGTGGCCCATGGCCTTATTACAATAAAATATAAAGCCCAAAATAATTTAACATTTTAAAGGGAAATTTAAATAAATGGCGTCTTTGCTGTAACAATTTGGACTCTTGCATGGCCACCTTGCACTCCCCTCCAGCCCGGTCCGATGCACTAAGTGCTACCGGGAAAAAAAATGTTAATAATAGGGTGAGTCACAAGACTCAGTGTGTAACCCTCGTGCACCATCAGACTGGGCCTTAGCCCCACAGAACAGATAACAAAATATAATATATCGTGAATTATGCAAACCCAAACCCAATCCTAGGTTTCCATCGCTACACACCACCCTTACCGCCGATCACACCATTGGGGATTTCTACAATCAACCCACACCGCTACACACCATCGATGGAAATCATATCGCAGATTAGTGCGCTCATCGTCGAGATCATGGCAATAGCCACTACAACAGATCATGGCAAAAAGCCGCTACAACAGAACACTTCCCCTTTCATCAATCACCCAACCCCGTGCAATCACAGAAATTGGCATACTAATAAAACATATCATCTCAATAGAAACATTCACTTATGAACGATAGAAATCACTAACCTGGTGATTCACCTTTACCCTCCTCGAGTTTCAACGAGTATGTCGGGATTTTGGCATTTAACAGTATATAGTAGATTTATATACAAGTACTAACAAACAATCTAAATGGTGTGAAAAGTTACACACCTAATTAATCGCACTATCACACCCTCTATTTCAACACTATCATCAATCGAGACTACCGCTATCTGCCTACGATCTTGCTCCGATGCCGGCCCACAACCCGGTGGCCAATCTCGCACTGCTGATACTGCTCGCTTCTTGAACTTAGGGGCTGGGTTTACAGGTGCAACCCCTCCTAACGCTTGGCTAGTATTTGAGTCCATAAACAACCCTTGGTCACTAGACCGAATTAAAACGATGGAATCAAATCTAAGAGATTAACATAACACTTAAATCAAAACCCTTACCTAAGTCGACAAATCCCAAAATTCTAGATTTACTTCCCAAGCCTGAACGAATCCCGAAAACCCTTAAGGGAGTGTCACCACCCCACCTACATTCATCCAAGCATCAAACCATTAGATCAAGTAGCCATTTGGCTTAACAGGTAAACCCGAAAGAGATACCACAAAAAAGAAATCGTCCCCTTACCTACCTGACAGATTCGATCACCTCCCAGCAAGATTCGACTCAACAACACCCTAGAGATGATTCGGCAAGGGCTAGAATAAAGAGAACCAAAATAAGAAAAACTGAAAAGGGAAACAAAGGTCTTCAATTGGATGCTTAGGAATTTTAGCCCTTAGGGAGATTGAGAAAACACAAATGAAATTGGCTAAAAGGTTCGGCTATGGGAGAAGAAAATATGGGCAAGGGGTGTTCGGCTTTTGAAAGAATTTGAAGAGGAGAAGAGAGAGTTAGAGAGTTTCAATTTTGAGAAGCAATTGAGAGAAAAGAGGGAACCCAACAAGAGAAAGTGAATTTTGGCTTTGAGAGAGAGAAGATAAGAAAGGAAAATGAAAGAAAAACTCATGAAAAAGATAAACACTCTGGCCTCCAAATTTTGGCACACTAAATCGATTTTCTCCCCCTCTCCAGAGTTTGATTTTCGGCTAACACTGCCTCCAAAAGATAGCTCTTACCCTCCCTTGTTATCTTAATCTACAACCTCCTCCAAAAGAGGCCTACTTAGCACCAACACCTATAACAGCATATTATCCACATAATTAAAGTATTTAATCTCCTATTCCCTAGCCTCTATGCCGTCCTCCCCTAGCCTCTCTAAATGCTAAATTTGGCCCAAGAACATGGGCTCCAAGCGGCCACAAATTGGGCCACTCCCTTTGCCTATTGACACCATCTATAGCCCCCCATTACCGCGCCCCTTACTGCTAGGCCACAAGCCCAGTTTGTCAATTAAACTACCAAGACTTTATTTTAAGCCCTAGAGTGTCTAAACAGAATATTTAATCAAGGCCTCAGCCCAAACCTGAGCCCCATTTGCACCTCAAATTCTCAAATTAACACATTAATCATGTCTACACATTAAACATATAACCCCACTAATTCAGGGTGTTACAGTTCTACCCCCTTTAAAATAAATTTTGGCGTCAAAATTGACCTGATCAGAAAAGATGAGGATACTGTTGTCGCATAACATCCTCTGGCTCCCACGTTGCTTCCTCCGCGCCGTGGTTTCGCCACAACACCTTGACCAAAGGGACAAACTTCCTTCTCAACACTTTTACGTCTCGATCTAAAATTTGCACTGGCTCCTCCTCAAAGGACAAGTCTGGCCTTACTTTAATCTCTTCCACCGGCACAACGTGCGATGGATCAGAACGGTAACGTCTTAGCATCGAGACATGGAACATGTCATGTATCTACTCCAACTCTGAAGGTAACTCCAATCGATACGCCACTGGCCCCACACGTTCTAGTACCCGATAAGGTCCAATAAACTAGAGACTTAGCTTACCCTTCCGACCAAACCTCACTACCTTCTTCCACGGTGATACTTTCAAGAAGACTTGATCTCCTACTACAAATTCCATCCCCTTTCATTTAAGATTAGCATATGACTTCTACCGATCAAACGCTTCCTTCAATCAAGCCCGAATTATCCTAACTTTCTCTTCCATTTCTGAAACTAGTTCTAGACCCAACACCTGACGCTCACCCAACTCTGTCCATCAAGTTGGGGTACGACATCTCCTTCCGTATAACGCTTTATAAGGCGCCATCTGAATACTAGATTAATAACTATTATTGTACGTGAATTCTGCCAAAGGCAAATACTCCTCCCAGCTTCCCCTAAAATCGATGGTGTAACCCCTTAGCATATCCTCCAAGATCTGAATTACCCTCTCAGACTGACCATCAGTCTGTGGATGAAAAGTGGTGCTGAAGTCTAGCCTTGTTCCCATTGCCTGATGCAGAGCCTTTCAGAACCGTGACGTGAACTTAGGGTCTCTATCCGATATAATCGACACAGGTACACCATGCAGTCTCACCACCTTAGCCACATACAGTTTAGCCAACCTTTGCAGAGAAAAATCGACACGAATCGATACGAAGTGAGCAGACTTCATCAGCCGATCCACAATCACCCAAATTGAATCCTTCTTAGTGGGCGTAAGGGATAACCCACTAACAAAATCCATCGTGATTCTCTCTCATTTCCACTGCGGAATCTTTACCGGCTGCAACAACCCCGAAGGCAACTGGTGTTTTGCTTTCACTTACTGGCACGTCAAACACTTACTCACGAATTCTGTTATCTCTCGCTTCAGGCCTGGCCACCAGAATTATTCTCACAAATCCCGGTACATCTTAACCCCTCCAGGATGTATAGCGTATGGGCTACTATGTGCCTCCTGAAGAATCATCTCCCTTAACTCCACATCCTTTGGCACACAAACTCTCTTATGAAAACACAAGACTCCATCACCATTCAAACTATAGTCCTCTCCTTCACCACTTCGTACTTGCCGAAGTCGAGCACTCAAAACATCGTCTAGAAGTTACTTCTCTTTGATCTGACTTGTCCACATAGGTCTTACTTGGAGTTCCGCTACCAAACTGCTATCCTCATACAGACTAAGTTGAGCGAACATTGCCCTCAAATCTGCCATCGCCTTCCTACTCAGCGCATCTGCCACCACATTAGCCTTACTCGGATGATATTCGATCGAGCAATCATAGTCCTTTAAGAGCTCAATCCACCTACGTTGTCTCAGATTCAACTCCTTCTGGGTAAGGAGATACTTCAGGCTCTTATGGTCTGTGTAAATAACTGACTTCTCCCCATACAGGTAGTGCCTCCAGATCTTTAGAGAAAATACTACCGCTGCCAATTCTAAATTGTACATAGGGTAGTTCAATTCATGCGGTCTCAACTGTCGAGACGCATATGCAACAACTTTTCCATCTTGCATCAAACACATCCTAAACTCGTGTGTGATGCATTACAGTAGACGGTAAATTCTTTTCCCACCTTTGGCTAAATTAACACTGGCGCTTCCGTCAAGATTCTCTTTAGCTTCTCAAAGCTCTCCTGTTGTTTGTCGGTCCATACAAACGATACTTCCTTCCTCAACAACTTAGTTAAAGGTGCTGCTATCAATGAGAACCCTTCAACAAACCTTTTGTAGTACCCGGCCAATCCTAAGAAACTTCAAACTTCCACCACTGACTTCGGCTGTTTCCAATCCAATACGGCTTATATCTTTCGAGAGTCCACCCTAATTCCCTCTGCAAAAACTACATACCCTAAGAAAGTCACTTCCTTCAGCCAGAACTCTCATTTACTGAACTCTGCGTACAACTACTTCTCCCTCAGAATTTGCAACACCACACAAAGGTGTGCATCATGCTCCTCCTCGGACTTGGAGTAAACCAGATATCGTCGATGAACACCACGATAAACCGATCAGGATACGATTGAAATACCAGGTTCATCATATCCATAAATGTCGCTGGCGCATTCGTCATCCCAAATGGCATCACCAAAAATTCGTAATAACCATACCGAGTCTGAAACGCCGTCTTATGAATGTCTCCTTCCTTTACCCTTAACTGATGATATCCCAACCTTAAGTCAATCTTCGAAAAGACCGAAGCTCCTTTGAGCTGATCGAACAGGTCGTCGATTCTTGGCATGGGTACTTGTTCTTAATCGTTAACTTATTCAATTGACGGTAGTCCACACATATACGCATGGATCTGTCCTTCTTCTTCACAAATAGGACCGGGGCTCCCCACGGAGACACACTCAGTCGGATAAATCCACGATCTAACAGTTCTTGGATCTGGGCTTTGAGTTCCACCAGCTCATTTGGCGCCATTCTGTACGGAGCAATAGACACTATCGCTGTACCCGAAAGTAGCTTTATTCCAAACTCCACTTCACGATTTGGGGGTAATCTTGGCAATTCCTCAGGAAAGACATCTGTGAAATCCTTGACTGTTTGAACCTCATCGACAGTCACCTCCTTAACATCCAAAGCACTGATAAAGGCTAGATACACGTTACATCCCTTCCGAATCATCTTAACAGCTTTTAATGCGGACACTACATTGGACAAATAATTCCTTCCTTCTCCTAACACAACCACCTCCTCACCTTCCAGGGTACTCAACACCATGTACTTAGTCTCACAATCCAACTTAGCACGGTGTTTAGTCAACCAATCCATCCTCAAACCGCACGCAACGCTAATAGTCAGTTGCTACAATCCCTCAAGCGTAACGGCTCAGTCGTAGAAATTCAGCTTCATATTCTGACACAGACTTACTCCCCCGCACCAAGTTCAGGAATGCCTTCCTCTGCGCATCCACATAGCTAGCCCCGATGTACTTTCCTTGAAATGACTCCTTAAAGAAGTCTCAATCAATACGATCTGCGTGAGTACCCTCCTTCACCGTGAGCCACCACTGATAGGCCTCTTCTCGAAGAAGAGACATGACCCCCTTCAACTTCTTCTCCACAGTGAAGTGAAGGTCATCTATTATGCGCTCAGTTGCCTCTAACCAATACTTAGCTATGTTAGGGGCTACGCCAGAAACTCCCCTAAACATCTCTGCTCTATTGGCTCGGAGTCGTTTAGACACAGACTTTCGAGCTCCTGAACCCGTGCCTACTTCAGCCACTCTTTCAAGGACCCCCAGCATCGCTTGAGACACTGCCTCATCTCTACCCATTTGGTCCTGAAATTCTCCCTCCATAGCTGGTAGATCCAAGATCTCATTTCCGACCGTAGCTGCACCCTCTTTGGTTCGTATAATCGTCATCAAACCCCTACCATGACCACGCGACGGACGTCTTCGACCCCTTGTACTCATTCTTCCGATCGACGTTTATCTGATTAGAAATTTTATGAATTATTAACTCTTTCCACTGATTATCCATAAATAATTTTATGAAAAAGTAGTTTGATAGTGGTTCTTTCGAATTCAGAATTGTATCTGAAGGTTCAGTCTCAAGTCTACTACCCTAATTTAGAGAATCACATACATTCACAAACTTACGTTCATCACCTAGGGGCGTTTTCATCCTTTCACTACCCAGGGCATTTTCGTAATTTATCCTACAGGGGTATTTTTGTAATATTCAAAATAGGGTATCTTGGTGATTTTACAAATCAGGGGTATTTTGGTAATTTTACAAATCAAGGGTATTTCGGTAATTTTACCAACCAGGGGTATTTCGGTAATTTCTCAAATTAGGGGTACTTTGGTAATTTTACAAATCGAGGGCGTTTTGAAAATTTTCACATCAAGGGTGTTTTGGTAAATTTTTTTTTCAAAACTAAGGTGGCTGGTCCATCTCGGGTTTTAGTTAGAACTTTTAACCCGTTAACAAGTCCTCACGGTTAAGGTAAAAAGTCACTACGCACCAGGTATGATTCCAGTGAATAGGAGGTGAGTCACTAGGACTGCTTAAGTACCAAGCTCTCCCTGGACCCAATCCTAGACATGCGTATGACTGTTACCACACCCTAACCCAATGACTTGTTCACGGACATGTTTAATTAGATTAAGTTTTATGGAAGTTGAAAAGTATGATGTAAACTAGGCCTAAAGTCCCCAAATTCTATTTAAACTAATCTACGTCCCTTAAAGCCCATCAAGCCCACATATATATATCACACAACGGTTCAGAATACTTACCTGGTAGACTTGGGCGGAGACACAAGTGTCATGCCGAGAGAACAATCCTGTATTACCTATTTCTGAAACACATCTTTAGAAAACGTTTTGAGCCCAAAAACCCTAAAGCTGAGTTTTGAGGCGGGCTTTGATACCAATTTGTAGCACCCCAAACCCATCCCAAACACCACGACCAGATTTGGCATGTCACTAAGAAGATTTAGTAAAACATGTCGCATTTTTGGAAAACATTTATCGAGCTTAAACATGTATTCCGGAAAACTTAATGATTTGATAATTTATAAAAGATATAAATTTTATATGATAATGAAAGCCTTAGTTTAATTAAAACATAAAATCTAAATGTCTAATAATAATAAAAGCCCAAAATAAAACCGAAAAAAATAAAGCTAGTGGCCCATGGCCTTATTACAATAAAATATAAAGCTCAAAATAATTTAACATTTTAAAGGGAAATTTAAATAAATGGCATGTTTGTTGTAACAATTCGGACTCTTGCATGGCCACCTTGCGCTCCCCTCCAGCCTGGTCCGATAAACTAAGTGCTACCTAGGAAAAAATGTTAATAATAGGGTGAGTTACAAGACTCAGTGTGCAACCCTCGTGCACCATCAGACTGGGCCTTAGCCCCATAGAACAAATTACAAAATATAACATATCAGAAATTATGCAAACCCAAACCCAATCCTAGGTTTCCATCCACTACACACCACCCTTACCTGCCGATCACACCATTGGGGATTTCTACAATCAACCCACACCGCTACACACCATCGATGGCAGTCATGCTGCAGTTAGCTGCTCATCGTCAGATCATGGCAATAGCCACTACAACAGATCACGGCAAAAAGCCACTATAACAGATCATGGCAAAAAGCCACTACAATAGATCATGGCAAAAAGCCACTACAACAAAACACTTCCCCTTTCATCAATCACCCAACCCCGTGCAATCATAGAAATTGGCATACTAATAAAACATATCATCTCAACAGAAACATTCACTTATGAATGACAGAAATCACTAATCTGGTGATTCGCCTTTACCCTCCTCGGGTTTCAGCGAGTATGCCGGGATTTTGGCATTTAACAGAATATAGCAGATTTATATACATGTACTAACAAATAATTTAAATGGTGTGAAAAGTTACACACTTGATTAATCGCACTATCACACCCTCTATTTCAACACTATCGTCAATCGAGACTACTGTAATCTGCCTACGATCTTGCTCCTATGCCAGCCCACAACCCGGTGGCCAATCTCGCACTGCTGATACTACTCGCTTCTTGAACTTAGGGGCTGGCAACCCCTCCTAACGCTTGGCTGGTATTTGAGTCCATAAGCAACCCTTTTTCACTAGACCGAATTAAAACGATGGAATCAAATCTAAGAGATTAACATAACACTTAAATCGAAACCCTTACATAGGTCGACAAATCCTAAAATTCTAAATTTACTTCCCAAGCCTGAACGAATCCCGAAAACCCTCAAGGGAGTGCCACCACCCCACCTACATTTGGCCAAGCATCAAACCATTAGATCAAGTAGCCATTCGGCTTAACAGGCAAACCCGAAGGGGATACCACAAAAAAGAAATCGTCCCCTTACCTACCTAACAGATTCGATCACCTCCCAGCAAGATTCAGCTCAACAACACCCTAGAGATGATTCGACAAGGGCTGGAATAAAGAGAACCAAAATAAGAAAAATCAAAAAGGGAAACAAAGGTCTTCAATTAGATGCTTAGGGGTTTCGGCCCTTAGGGAGATTGAGAAAACACAAATGAAATTGGCTAAATGGTTTGGCTATGGGAGAAGAAAATATGGATAAGGGGTGTTCGACTTTTGAAAGAATTTGAAGAGGAGAATAGAGAGTTAGAGAGTTTTGGTTTTGAGAAGCAATTGAGAGAAAAGAGGGAACCCAACAAGAGAAAGTGAATTTCGGCTTTGAGAGAGAGAAGATAAGAAAGGAAAAAAATAAAAACTCATGAAAAAGATGAACACTCTAGCCTTCAAATTTTGGCACACTAAACCGATTTTCTCCCCCTCTCTAGAGTTTGATTTTCGGTCAACACTGCCTTCAAAAGATAGCTCTTATCCTCCCTTGTTATCTTAATCTACAACCTCTTTCGAAAGAGGCCTACTTAGCGCCAACTCCTCCCCTCATATAATAGCATATTATCCACATAATTAAAGCATTTAATCTCCTATTCCCTAGCCTCTATGCTGTCCTCCCCTAGCCTCCCTAAGTGCCGAATTTGGCTCAAGAACATGGGCTCCAAGCAGCCACAAATTAGGCCCCTCCCTTTTCCTATTGACGCCATCTATAGCTCTCATTTACAGCGCCCCTTGCTGCTGGGCCACAAGCCCAATTTGTCAATTAAACTACCAAGACTTTATTTTAAGCCCTAGAGTGTCTAAACAGAATATTTAATCAAGGCCTCAGCCCAAACCTGAGCCCCATTTGTAGCTCAAATTCTCAAATTAACACATTAATCATGTCTATACATTAAACGCATAAGCCCACTAATTCGGGATGTTACAAAGGGATACAACAGTTAAATTTGAGGCACAAGCATCGGTAAGAACATATGCTATTCGTACTGGAGGAGAGGCATCTGCACCAGACATCATTACTGGTACATTTTCTCTACTTGATACTAATATCACTACTTTGATTGATCTTGGTTCCACACATTCATATATATGCAAAAATTTAGTGTCTGTTAAAAATTTACTTATTGAATTCATTAAATCTGTGGTTAAAGTTTCAAATCCCCTAGGCTAGTATGTTATAGTGGATAAGGTCTGTAAAAATTGTCCATTGATGGTAAAGGCTTATTGCTTTTCGGCTGATTTGATGTTATTTCCATTTGATGAATTTGATGTGATTTTGGGAATGGGCTGGTTAACTCAACATGATGCGGTGATGAATTGTAAATAGAAATATATTGTGTTGAAATGTCAGAATGGTGAGTTACTCCATGTTGAATCTGATAAATTAGATGAGTTATTTAATGTGATTTTAGCAATAACAGTACGAAAATATGTCAAAAAGGGTTATGATGCTTATCTTGCATATGTATTGGACACTAAAGTATCTGAGTCAAAGATTCAGTCAGTGTCCGTTGTATGTGAACTTTCTGATGTATTTCCAAAAGAATTGTCTGGTTTACCACTGGTTAGAGTAGTGGAATTTTCCATAGATCTTCTCCTGGGGACAACACCCATATCCATAACACCTTATAGAATTGCTCCTACAGAATTAAAAGAGTTGAAAGCACAAGTACAAGATTTGATTGATAGAGGCTTTACTCGACCCAATTTCTCACCTTGGGGTGCACCGGTTTTGTTTGTAAAGAAGAAAGATGGATTGTTAGGCTGTGCATTAATTACAGACAGCTTAATAAGGTTAAATTAAAGAACAAGTATCCATTTCTTCGCATTGATGATTTGTTTGATCAATTGAAGGGGGCCACTATATTTTCAAAGATTGATCTCTATTCTGGTTACTATCGATATGATATCTTGTGTAAGACCATATTAGAATATGGCCTCGGTGTGAGATATAGAAAAAAAACCATGTTAGGGACATGACATCGATATGATATTTCATGTAAGATCGTATTGGGGGCATGATGCCGATGTGAAATTGTATGTATGTGATTCAAAAGTGTTATTTAACAATTTGAGTGATTCAACAAGTATGTTGAAAACGAGAAAGTATGTGGTTGTACCATGAGGGGTACAGGTATGTGTTAAAATTAAATTGAGGTAAATCTGGTGTATGATGAACCCATAGTGGGTCATGTGTAAATGATGCATCCTAATTGCATATGTTGTATTTATAAATGCATGTGGATAGATATCTGTGAATGCATACTAATGGAGGGCTTTGTGCGGTACCACCCTATTAGAGATTGATGGTGGGCTAAGTGCAAAACCACCAAGTGATTGATAGTATGAATGATTCATTGAGAAGTACGATGTGTTGTATCACGTGATTAAGCGGTTTTAAGTGCAGGGATGTAAGTTGATGAATGCGAGCTCTAAGCTCAAGATATGGTTAGAACGTGGTACGAGACGAAATGAGTAAGCATTATGAATGATTGAATAGGCAACCATGAGTGTAAGAGTGAAAACTCATTATAATACCTTGGGATTGTGTATAATCGATGAATATCAATAATTTATTATTATTTGCATATGAACTTACTAAGCATAATTACTTACTCATTTTCTCTTCCTATCTCTTATAGGTTAATTTAACTAGCTCAGGTTGGAGATCACCGAAGATGTTTTCACACTATCGAGCAGACACTTGGTATGAGGTTTCAAGTCCTCACAAGTTATGGCATGTATAGGGATAGCATGTAAAGTTGATTAAGTCATAGTTGATATAGCCAAATGTGTTGGCCTAAGAGAGTTTATGGTTCGATTGTGTATAGCCATAGATGATGGCTTAAGTTGTTTGTAATTATACTAGAAATAGTTTTCCCTCGTGTATGGGATGAAGACTTCATTTTATAGTTTAAATGTGATAATTCAAGAGTTATGATTTATGATGTAGAAGTTTATGTGATGGTGTATGAATGTATGCAAGTGTAGGTGACTAAAGGGCTTGGTAGATAGCTTGTTAATTGTCCACATAGGTAGACACACGGGCGTGTGTCTACACCTTGTGGGAGGCACGGCTAGCACATGGGCGTGTGCCCAGGCCGTGTGAAGTTTGTACCTTGCACTTGGAATTGAAATTACCACACGACTAAAGCATACGGGCGTGTGTATAGGCCGTGTGGATAAGTCAGAATGCCAAGTTTTTGTCACACGAGCCAGGGCCACGAGCATGTCAAGGTCGTGTAAAATTAGTCTGTGTCAACCACAGGTGAAGACATAGGCATATCTTAGGGGAACACAGGCGTGTGGGCCCTATTTAGGTGAAAATTTTCTAAGTGTTTGAAAAGTTTCGGTTTGGTTCCTCGATGTCCCGAGCGGGTGTAATGGGTCTCATTGACCCATGATAGGGACGTTATGCTGGTGAATGAAAAGTTTTAAATTGGAAAGAATTTTTGTAGCCTAAAGTGGAATGATTAAGCAAGTCAATTTCGGTAATGCCTCGTGCCTGGTTCCAGCATAGAATCCAGGTAAGGGGTGTTATAGAAGGTAACTGGGACAAGTACCTGCCTTTAGTTGAATTTTTTTGCAATAACAGTTATCAGTCCAGTATCAAAATGGCACCATATGAAGCACTGTATGGTCGCAAATGTAAAACTCCATTGTATTAGATAGAACTCAGTGAGAAAAAGTTACACCGAGTTGACTTAGTCCGTGACATCGAGGAAAAGGTGAAAGTAATTCGGGACAGTTTGAAAGTAGCCTCTAATCGTCAAAAGTCCTATGCTAATCTTAAATGAAAAGAAATAGAATTTCAGATCAGTGAGAAGGTATTCTTGAAAGTATCACATTTGCACCATATGAAGCACTATATGGTCACAAATGTAAAACTCCAATGTATTGGATAGAACTCAGTGAGAAAAAGTTACACCGAGTTGACTTAGTCCGTGAAACCGAGGAAAAGTTGAAAGTAATTGGGACAGTTCGAAAGTAGCCTCTGATCGTCAAAAGTCATATACTAATCTTAAAAGAAAAGAAATAGAATTTCAGATCAGTGAGAAGGTATTCTTAAAAGTATCACATTGGAAGAAATTTTTTCGGTTTGGTCGTAAGGGACAATTGAGTCCATGGTTCATTGGGCCATATGAAATTATAGAAAGAATTGGACCTATTGCTTATTGGTTGGCCTTACCACCAGAACTTGATCGAATTCATAATGTTTTTCATATGTCTATGTTACGATGATATCGATCAAATCCTTCACATGTTATTTCTCTGTCAGAGGCAGGGATTCAGCCTGATATGACTTACAGTGAAGAACCAATCAAAATTCTGGCACGTGAAACAAAAGAGTTAATAAATAAAAAGGTAGCTTTGGTAAAAGTACTTTGGCAATGGCATGGTATTGAAGAGGCTACCTGGGAACCGAAGGATACCATGAGAAAGCAATATCCAAACCTCTTTACTGGTAAGATTTTTTAGGACGAAAATCCTTAAGGGGGGAGAGTTGTAACAACCCATTTTTAGTGAATTTAGAACAGTGGTTTCGAGACCACAAATTCGAACTGGAAAGAAAAATTATTTTTATATTTTTTCATGATTCGCATTTAGATAGGAATATCATGTGAAAATTTTGATAAGAAAATTTTATCTATTTAGTGCTTAATTACGAGAAAGACCAAATTGCATAAAATGCAAAAGTTAAATTCTAGTAGCTAGAAGGATCAAATAGCTATGAAATTCAAAACTTGAGGTCTTTATATGGTAATTAGACCATTAATCAAAAGTTAGTAGATATTTTTTTTATGATTCATCCATAGAACAATTAGAAAAGGCTAAGGGCTAAATTGGAAAATGAAAAAATCAAAGATGATAATTAAATTAAATAGAAATATCATCTTATATTATATCATCTTCCCAAAATTTGCATGGAAACCTTATGAGAGAGAGAAGAAACAAATCAAGCTTAATTGGGTAAGTTTTCTTGTCCCGTTTTTAATAATTTTTATATTTTTGAAACCAAGATAGTTTACTCTATCTATTTGGGGAATTAATTTGAAAAGTTACCAAAGTATATAAATTATGCCATGGATGGATATGCTGAAAATTTAAAATTTATGGTGGAAAATGAAAGGTTTTTTATAGATAAACATCTTTTACAAAGTGATTTTTCATGAAAACATGATTTAGGGGCTAGTTTGTAAAGTTATGAAAATTTAAGAAAAATTCTGAAATTTATGGAACACATGTGCTATAAATTGTATATTGAAATTTCAGTTAGGCTTGGAATAGGGAGTAAATTGCATGAATTTCATTTTTCGAACTTAGGGACGAAATTAGAATTTATGGAAAGTTTAGGGACAAAATGGTAATTTTGCCTAGAATGTAAATTGACTTCAAATGAATATGAAATGTGGGAAATTGATAATTAAATTCATTTATATAGACCCAGATAACTCAAATTTGAAGCTAGATCGAGAAAAAGAAAATATTTTAGATTAGTACATTTTATTGTACGAACTATTATCGAGGTAAGTTCGTGTAACCTAATTGAGCATGTAAATATGTTGAATTGAATGTTATATTTGTATAGAATGTGATTTATATTTATGTGAATTATTTGGAAGTTACAACATAAGAAATGAATACATGCTTGAAACTGGTTGAAAAGGGTTAAACTCCATTTGAATATTGGATTTCGATGGATAAATATGATTTCCCTTATTGAATGAGGTCCTGCATTTGTTGCTGATGGGATTTAGTTCGGACGAGTAATCCTATTGCCCTTATTACAAAAAGGATTTGGCCTGGACTGATAATCCGTATATAAGCCCTCTTGAGCATATGTTACAGATAGGATTTAGCCCGGACGGGTAATCCTGATTAAGCTCATATGAGCATATGTTGGAAACAGGATTTAGCTTGGACAAGTAATCCTATTATATGATATGTGGCTCGAGAGTATGCTTTATGATTAAATGCCTTAATGGGTGCTCCTGAGTATGAATTGATGGGTTATTGAATTGTACACCTTGAGTGTACTATTTGAGTATCCATCAGATTTTCAATGATTCAACGGACAAAATACTTGACATGATATGAAAATTATGAGATGAAATAAATAACTTCTTGAAAGAATATAGCATGATGAGCTCATCTATGTTTACTTGATGTATATGAGAATTTTGTGACTAATATGTTTGATTAAATGCATGTGATTAGGAAATTTTACCAAGTTGATGGAAACATGTTATTATATGCTTAATTTTAATAAATGAGATTGGTAAGTTTACTTCCATTTATACAAACTTACTAAGCATAATATGCTTACTAGGTTTACTTTTCTCTGTTTTATAGTGCTCAGAAGCTCGCGATGGTTGGTGAACGATTGGGGCATTATCACACTATCCACAAGCTTATTTTGGTATAAATAGTAAACTTATTTTGGTATAATGGCATGTATAGGCTAAGTTGACCATAGATGGCTAGAATATGTTATTTGTAATTTAGCCATTGGAATGGTTAGTAAGGATGATAAAGTGATGTTTAATGTTTAGGTTAAACTAAGGTAAGATTGTAAACATAATTATATATATATACAATAATACATCATATTAGATGTTAGAATTTGCTTGGAATCAATTCTTGAATTGGTTGGTATTTGGATGTAAGTTTTGGTGCAAGATATTGGTAAAATTTTGGGTGAGAAATGAAGCTAGAAATAACTTTATTTTGTCCACAAGGGTAGACACACGGGCATGTGTTTACACCGTGTGTGACACACGGCCTGGTACATGGGCGTGTGGCTAGGCCGTGTGTCCCTTGCATCTTAAATTCGAGAAACAGAATGCCCAGAATTGAGCAGACGGGCGTGTGGCTGGCCTGTGATGCAAGTTAGAGAGTTACACGAGGTTGGACACGGCCTGTGACACAGGCGTGTCATATGATCACACGGGCGTGTACCCCCTGCATCTTGGAAAATTTTTGAAATTTCGTAAAAAATTCTATAAGTTCTCGATTTAGTCCCAATTTGATTCTAATACTCATATTGGGCCTTGAGAGTCCATTTAAGGGACGTTATCAATAATTTCGGTAAATGAATAGTAATTAATGTGAATTATTTTTAAATATTTTGAAAGCTCTGGTAATGCTTTGCAACCCTATTCCAGCGACAGATACGGGTTAGGGGTGTTACAAGAAAGCTTAGGTAAGTATTTTTTTTCATTTTATCATTATTTATTCTAATCCTTTTTCTTTTTGTGCAGCTAAAGATTTGGGGATGAATCTTCGTGAGGAAGGGGGAATGATACGAGTAGCTCAGTCCAATTCAAAGGCCATAATAGAGATGGGCCTTTCCAAGTACTCAAGTAGATCAATGACAACGCCTATCAAATAGATCTGCCCTATCCAAGGACAAATATTTTTGAGGAAGAGGGGAATGATGCAAGTCTTAAGGCCCAAAATAAGGCTTATGAATGTGATGGGCTCAAATTTTCTCATGGCCTAATAACGAGGTTGAAGGCCAAGCAAATCTAAGTAAGATTGAACGGAAGCATCCAAGACTTTGTTACCAAGGCCCTAGATGTACACACGACCGAAAATGAAAATCAAGATTCACTTTCTTATTATCAAGAAAATCAAGTAACCAAATCTTGGTCCAATTTTGTTGTTTCGGACAATTTCAAGAAACAAGAAAATCAAGATTTCAAATCTTAGAAATCTTGGTCCAAGAAACCAAATCTTGTACCTAAGGCACATCAGATTTCATGTATGAGCTTGAACGAGCCCATTAAGATGTCTTCAAGCCCATCCTAATGTTTGGAAAGTAATTTAATTGAATATTAGGCCAAATTATCAAACTGACCCAAATTGTAAAATATTTAAACTATAGGTCCAATTTTTGTAAACTATATGTAAGAATTCAGCCCAAAGAGCCCATTTGATTCCTTTGGCTGAATTCCTATTAAAATTCCACAATTAGAATTATTATTTTTTATTTGATGAGTTGTCATGTTAGTTATTCCCTTAGGGTTAGGAAAACTTATTTTAGGGCCTATAAGTAGCATGGATGTTCACCCTTATACACATACCATTGATTTATGCTTTTTTTTTTTTTGAGTTAATAATAATTTTCTTTGAGTTTTTCTTTAAGAATAGCTCTTGAGTTCTTTTAAAAGCTGTTTTAACAATCTTTCAGGTTGTGGGAATCATCTTCAAGCTTTTTCTTGCTAAGATCTCTTTCTTGGAGTGGGAATTAAAGCCATTGAAAGGTGTTGTGGATTCTTATTGTTTCCAAGGCTTCTTAGAACGTCATTTTCTCTTTTCTATCCTTAATTTATTGTTTCTTGCTTATTTAAGTTAGTTCTTACTGTTTTGGGTTGCTGATTTTATTTATTTTTGTTCTAGGTTAAAGTTGCTTCAAGAAAGACTATAACACCTCTAACCTGTAACCATTGCTAGACTAGGGTTAAGAGGCATTACTAATCATTTCTGAACTTATCATATCATTCCACATCCAAACATAGCAATTCACATTCAATGAGTCCCTTAATGAGGTCTACGAAACCTCAAACACGTGTTAGAAAAGGGTCGGGACTAGATCGAACACATACAAAAATTTTTGAAATTCAAACATTTTTCTAAGTTACAGAGGTCACACGCCCGTGGCAAAACAGGGCATACATACTGACTTGTCCACTCGGCCTAAGACACACTGTGTGCCTCACTCGTGGTCGACACTGACTTGCACCACACGGCCAGTCACACGCCAGTGTGTCCAGTCCATGGTCGAGTCTAACTTGAATCAAATTACAAACTCGAAAGACACGGTCGAGCTACACGCCCGTGTACTCAACCGTGTGGGCAATTATAGGCCATTTTCAAGACCAAATTACCATCCACACTTTGAATCACTTATAAGCATCAAACCAATATCAATTCATGCCTCAAATGCAATTAAAACATACCAATAAGAGTACCAACTAATCATCTACTACATCATTTATTTCCATACTCAATTCCTACTCAAATAAATCCATCCAAAAACATCATCTTTACAACTCAAATCATATAAACTAAACATCATCTAGTCATACCATAAATTTACACTTAAAAGACCATTCTCATTAATCAATTTAAGCATGAAATATACCATTTCCAATCTCACTATTTCATACCACATTCATCATTTTCATAACTTCATATATGAACCATCAATATTCAACTTCCAAGCCATATCACATGGCAAGGTCCAACATTACAAAACATACCATAACCACTAGCCTATACATGCCATATACTAAATATATACATCTTTCAAAAGTACCAAAATAGATAACTGATAGTGTGATTGAGTCGCTGATGATCCCTAGGTCTGAGCTAGCTTTAAATACTGTAAAACAGAGAAAACTTCACACAGTAAGCTCTAAAGCTTAGTAAGTTCGTAATATAATATACTTAGTTAAATAATACAATTACAATATACAAAGACAATCCATCACATAGATCAATTCACAATCACATATACCATACCATCCAAAGCTAATATGCTCAATTAACCATCCATAAATCTATTTACGATTTCATCAACCACATAGGTTCCGTACGTACCTTAGCCAACACTTAGTTATCGATCACACAAGCTACTCAATATGCAATACTTTATTTCGACCAACCTTCATTATTTCTTCGATTCAATCGCACACTTAGTGCCCAAATCATAGCTGAAGCTTAAGTAACACCGCACACTTAGTGCCTCTATATCAAACCGATCTTGATTCAGTATCGCACAGACAGTGCCAATCAATGTAGTCGATACTGTCTCTATTTCGCACACACAGTGCCATTCATTACCATATAAATTCTATATCGCACACCTAGTGCCACATTTCTCAATTCCACACATATAGAATTTCTAATTCAATAATCAGAAATTCATACATTTCATAACACATAGATATGAATTAAACATTTCGTATTATATCCGAACTTACCTCGGACGTTGAAATACCGAAACTAGCCGATCAATTGAGTACCTTGTCTTTGCCTCGATCTCGATCCGAATCTCTCCTTTCTTGGTCAATACATATTCAAATTTAGCTCATTCAATCATCAATTCATTCAATTTAGTCCAAACACACATATTTAGGGCATTTTACAAAATATCCCTTACATTTTCACATTTCGATACTTTAGTCCCTATTTCACAAAATCACAAAATAAAAATAATTTCCTTATACCATTCTTAGGCCGAATTCTCCCTATATCCATACAAGTCCACACATTTCATTTATTTCACATTTTAGTCCTCCAATTTCTTATTTTCACAATTTATCCCAAATTACTCAATTTCACCAAAAATTCAAAGACAAAATATGTTAATCTTCCACCTATCATTCATATTTCATCATCAACTATCAGAAAGCTCAAGCATTCATCAATGGCATATCTCAAAATCTTCATCAAATTCAAAAATTAAAGCATGGGCTAGCTAGAACACTAAGCAATGATCACAAAAACGTAGAAATTATCAAAAATCGAGCCAAAAACATACCTCAATCAAGCTAAGCCCTAGCCGAATATCACAAAGCTTCAATGGATATTTCTCTTTTCTATTTTCTGTCAAAGAAAGATGAGAAATGGCCATCTAATTTGTTTTGTTTTAATTATATTAACTTAATTGACATTTTACCATTTTTGCCCTTTATTAATTCATTCAAATTTCCACCAACTAAAGCCCATTTTTTTCCATCCATTCTCTTAATGGTTTATTAACAACATAAGGACTTCTCATTTAGAAAGCCATGGCAAAAAAACTCTTTAACAATCAGCACACAACTTTTACATTTTATGCGATTAAGTCCTTTTTACTAATTAAGCACACAATAGGTAAAATTTTCACATGGAACTTTCACACATGCTCAATCACATATTATAAACACCAAAAATAATATTAATTTTTTGACCTCAGATTTATGGTCTCAAAACCACTATTTTGGCTAGGGTCTAAATCAAGCTATTACACATATCAGTTGTCAGAACAGGGTTACGGAGCATTACCAGACTTTATGGATTAATTACGAACATTTTATAATCTTTATACATATATCATAACTCATTCATAAAACACTCATATGGTCCCTTATATGGGCCCTCGAAGCCCAAAATAGGCGTTAGAAGTAAATCGGGACTCGACCAGATACTTCAAGAATTTTTCGCAAAATGTCAAAATTTTCTTAGAAACAGTGGACACACGCCCGTATGGCAAGATCGTGTGGCTCACACGGCTAGGAGACACGCCCATGTCTTAGGTTGTGTGGGCATTTGATGTGAGACACATGACCGTGTCCCAGCCCATGTTCTTACCAGTGTAACTCTCTGACTTGTGACACAAGGCCAACCACACACCCGTGTGCTAGGCCATGTGCAAAGTGCAGGGGTCACACGGCCAAGCCACATGCTCGTGTCCTAGGCCATGTTCAAAAACATGGGCATTCTATTTTGAAATGTCAAAGTGCAGGGGACACACGACCAGACCACATGCCCATGTGCCAAGCTTTGTGTCACACACGATTGAGACACACGCCCATGTCTGCCTATGTGGACAAAAATAGGTCATTTTAAGGCCACTTTTCTCACCCTTTTTAATATCAACCTGCACAAAACATTTAAATACACTAATATATCTCAACCAAGCAAGAAAATACAAGCCAAATATCATATTTGAAACATATTATGTCACCACAAAACTCATTTGCATAATCTTACCAAAATAACTTCATTCTTTGATTTACTAAAATCTACTACTAACTACATGCATGCAAAAATATATATATATGTAGCATTCACAACCATTTTTTAAGTTTAACTCTTTTCTAATTAAACCATATACATGCCATATAAACCATAATATGTATAAAAAAGTCTACTGGAGCAATCTGGTTAGTGTGGCTCGATATGTTGATCCGATCTTCTGACCTCACGCTAATCTTCAAAGAACATTAAACAACACGAGTAAGCTTAATGAAGCTTAGTAAGTTCATAGGCTTTTAATATAAATCTTACTGAACTTACTAAATAATTAATTTAGATTTAGCATTTCACAACATTTCCTGCCAACCACAACTTCGATTGATGATTTCACATAATTGAGCTTAATATCAATAACTATTTAATTTCTTTCATATTAATCCATGTAATACTTACCAATCCTTGTTAAATTAGAGAACGTCTTATGGATTTGAGTACATCATTTTCTTGATGCCATAGTCCAACTATGGTCTTATATAATTGCCATGATCCTTGTAACAGCCCGATTTAGGGGTTAATCAGAACAGTGATCTCAAAATCACTAATTAGAGGTTAGAGAAAATTATTTTCATGTTATTTTATGTGTTATAACATGTTTATAAGGGTGCATGAAAATTTTGGTGTCTTAATTTTAGCAATTTCTAGCTAAATTCGGGAAAATGACTAAATCGCATAAAGTGCAAAAGTTCTATTTTATTTGCTAGAATCACCAAAGAGCCATGGGTTGTAGATTAGAGGCCCAAAATGTGCAATTTGGCCTTGTTAAGTGTGTTGGCCAGCCATAATATGCAAAAGGGGGACAAGAGCATTAATTATGATTGAAGTGGGAGATATTAGTTGAAAAAAAAAAGAGAGAAATAAAATAAGATGAAATAAACAAGGAGCTATCATCTTTTTATTTCTTCTCTCTTTCCATCGAAAATATCAGCCATGGGAGGGGTTTGAAAGCTTCAAATTTTCAGCAAGCTTTACTCCATTCAAGTAAGTGATTTTGATGATCTTTCTTGATAATTTTTGTACTTTTAGAGTCCCTAAAGCTTAAGCTAGCTAATGGGGAGACTAATTTGCAACATAGTTGAGAGTCTAAGGACTTGCCATGAGAGATTTTATGCTGGTTTTTGAGTTTTTATGGAAGAAAATTAATGTTAGGAAGATGAGAAACAACTTTTGTGAAAGGTCTTGTCATGAAAACACCTAATTGGGACTAAAATGTAAAAGTTGTAATTTGTTCATTAAGGCATGAAATAGTTGGAATTGTGAGTAGTTTTAAGAGGATTAAATGTTCAGATAAGTTTTTTTAACAAGAAAATGTGACGAAAATTCATTTACGAGCCTAGGGGTAAAATCATAATTTTGCCAAAATGTAGGGGCAAAATAGTCATTTTTGCCTAAAGTGTAGTTTATGGTGAATTATGAATTATAAGTGATTAAATTAGTAAATTTTATTATTCTAGATCAAAGAAAACGAGATTCAAACCTAGAACGGGTGAAAAGAGAAATATGGCCAAAAAGTCACTTTCGGCCATCTCGACATCGAGGTAAGTTCATGTGTGAATGTGGCAATTATGTATAAGTTAATTTAGTATTCCAATGTGTATAGAATGTATACCTACTCGATGATTGTATGAAATATCTTTCAATAAGATGTCAAGAGAATTGAATTTGGGAGTAATGGGACATGGATATAGCATTATATGATGATAGTTATAGTTTCGTGTAAGACCCTATTGGAATATGGCCTTGGTGTAAGAATTCATTTAAGACCATGCCAGGGACATGGCATCGACATGTTAATGTATGTAAGACCCTATTGGGGTATGATGTCAATGAGAACTATGTGTATGAGACTCAAGATAGTTATTTAATAATTTGAATGATTCAACGGATATGTTGAATGTATGTGTTTGTACCATAAAAAGCACAAGTATATGTTAGAACTAAATTGATATGAATTCAATATATGATGAACCCTAGTGGGATATGTATAATTAATTCACCTTACCTGCATGAGATAGATTTGTTAATGTATTGTGTGAATGGGAATGAGAATCGTAGAAAGTTAAGCAAGAATGATAGTGAGTGAGGATGTTTACAGATGAACATTTGAATTAGAGAAATGTATGAGGATAGATATTTTTGTGAATGTATAATATCGGTGGGCTGTGTGTGATACCACCTGATATATTATTATTAGTTGATGGGCTGTGTGCAATACCATCAACCATATTACTATCGCTGGGCTGTGTGCTATACCACCTGATTAATTAGTAATTGATGGGTTGTGTGCAATACCATCGATTATGAATGATTGGTGAGCTAAGTGCGAAATCACCATAGGTATAAATGAATGGTGGGCTGTGTCGATACCACCCTATAAGAGATTCAATGGTAGGCTAAGTGCGTAACCACCGAGAGATTAGTAGTATGAGTGGCTTATTGAAAATGCTTGATGTGTTGTTTTTATATGATCATGTGGTGATAAGTGTAGGAATGTTTGTTAATTAAATGGGCATTTGGCTTGTGGCACGGTTAGAACGCGATAAGAGATGGAGTGAGTAAGCCTTAAGAATGGTTGAGTCAGCAGCCATGTGTTAATGAGAATAACTTATTGAAATGCCTTGAAATTGTGTATATTGAATGAATATCAGTGCTTATCAGTTATATGTAGATGAACTTACTAAGCATTATTGATTACTCATTTCCCTTTTTCATCACTTATAGGTTAATTTAGCTAGCTCGGGTTGGAGACCGCTGGAGATGTTTTCACACTATCGATTAAACATTTGGTATGAGGTTTCAAGTCCTTATGAGTCATGGCATGTATAGGGCTAGTACTTAAGGTTGATTAAGTTATTGTTGATGTAGCCAAATTGTGTTGGCCTAAGAGAACTTATGTTTTGTTAGTATATAGCCATAGATGAGGGCCTAAGTTGTTTGTAATTACATGGGAAATAGTTCTCCCTAGTATATGGGATGAAGACTTTATTTCTTTTATGATTAAACGTCTTTAATTCAAGAGTAATATCGATGTTATGTGTAGTTATGTGATGAGGTTTGAAATGTATTGAATCGAGCATGAATTTGATCTTGATTTCAGGGTGGCATTTGGCTTGGTAAATAGCCTCTAAGCGCCCACATGGATGGACACACGGGCATGTGTCTAGGCCGTGTGCACCCTGTACCTTTGTATTTTAAGTCAGAATAGACCATGGGTGAAACCCACTGTCGTTCGTTTGGGCCGTGTGTAGTACACGGACGGATAACACGAGCGTGTCAAGGCCGTGTGAGTATAGTCAGTAACTCCACACGGGTAGAAGACACGGGCGTGTCAAGGCCGTGTGAGTATAGTCAATAACTCCCCACGATTGGAGGACATGGGCGTGTCTAGGGTACACGGGCGTACCCCAAACCACATGGGCGTGTGACCCCTACTTCTAAGAAAGGTTTTTCGATTAAGTTTTGAAAGTTTTCGAACATGAGTTTAAGGCCTCGTAGGCCCATGAGAGGTATGAATTATTTGAGAGAGAAAGGTTCTTAATCGAGAACAAAATTTTATGGCCCGTAATTTCATGATTAAGTAAGTTCTAGTATAGTAATGTCTCGTATTCGATCTAAGCCTTGAACTCGGGTATAGGGTGTTACCTTTAGTGGCATCAGAGCATAGTTTAGTCGGTTCTCGAACTAACCTAGCGTGAGTAAGAATCTAGCTATACATGCCATAGATGGACTGTGATAGTGTGATATCTCCCGGCTCTAATGCAATTGTTTCGTTAAGCTATAGATGGTTCCCAACTGAGCTAAATCCAATAATGTTGTAAGTGATAATGAGGTAATTGAAATGCTCTTGTGCATTGATGAGATTCAAAAAAAAAGTATGAATAGAAGTACATGACATGTGTATGATAATACACGAAATGAGAATCATAAAATGATAAGCTTCTCTGTATTGGCTTGATGTGCATAAGGTGTTGTGTATTCAACCTATTGGGTCAGGTGCATATAATGAGTAAATTTACCCAGAGAATGGGGTATATGTGTATGTATGATTGTTTGAATGATGTATGATCAATATGACCACATAGTTGAATCTCATGTGTGACTGTTAAAGTAGAAGATGTATGATGTTTTATTTTGTGACTCTATGTGAGACCACGCGTGTTATGGTGTGAGAGTTAAATTGGGAAGTTTGACTAAGTAGAATACAAGGATGAGTATGGTCGTTTCGATGATAAAATAGTGAATAAGACCATGGTAGGACCATGGCGGTATATGTGATCCTATATAAGACCATGTCTAGGACATGGCATTAGCATCGATGCATGATCCAGTATAAGACCATATCTAGGATATGGCATCGGCATCAATATGAGTTTCCATGTAAGACCATATTTGGGATGTGGCATTGGTGTTGATATGAGATTTCGTGTAAGACCATAGTGAGGCTATGGCATCGTGACGACATGTAAAGTAATAGCTAGGCTATAATGTTGTGATATGAGTGAGACCATAGTTGGACTATGGCAATCAAGTAAATGACGTACTCAAACCCGTAAGACATTATTTAATTGATAAGTGACGGTAAGAGAAAATAGAGTTAAATGTTGAGTACTCAAGTAGATAGTAACGTGGAACTTGAGTAATTGAAATCACTATTCAAAAGTATGAGGGGTAGAAACAAATATAGCATGATGAATATGAAAACTCACTTGGGACGAGTTGTGTGACTATGATGATATTTCATTGATGATGAAATTTTAAATCATATGTATGTAGTCACGAGACTCAAGTCAAGGGGCTCTGTGACCCTACCCTCCTTACCACTGTCAAATTATGATGAGATGTTATGAGAGTCAAATTGAGTAAGTTTGTATGTAATTAACACAGTATTTATGTTAGCATTCTGGGAATGCTTTGTATCACATTGATACATGGCACTCTACTAGATAGAGTAATTGTTGTTGAACATGGGGTTGAAGTCCTAGGGGACTATAATGAAAAGGCTATCATTAAGATATGAAATAGATAAGGTCCCGTATAAGACTATGTTTGAGGCATGGCCTTGGCGCCAAGTGATGATTTCCGTATAAGACCACATCCAGAATGTGGCTTCGGTAATGGATATGAGAATTGTATGAGACCATATTTGGAATATGGCATCGATACCTGATGCGGAAACCCATATAAGACCTTAACCGAGTTATGGCATTGGCATTTAGAGGTGGCTCCATATAAGACCATCTCAGGAGTGTGGCATTGGTTTCGTGCCTACATGAATGATGATGAATGTGCGTCTTTGATTATCTCCAGAAATCAGTGGGACAGATAGATGAGTCTAGAGGTAGAAAGGAGAATTGTACTAAAGTCATGTGAATGAGTGAATACATGCACTCGTGAACGAATCACAAAGAAATGAGTACGATGTGTGGCATAGTATATGCTTAATAAAGGGCAGGTATGAATAAATTGGCTTGAAGCCTGTGACCTGTGCATGGTTAATTAATACCATGAATGAATTATAATGATTCCCTTGGATATTATGTATTAATACTTGTTTCCCTTCTAAGGTGATGTGGATGTTCTTTTTAGGAAATTGTGATTGTGTGAGAATGTTAGCTGATTGAGAAATCAGATTAAGCGGTTGTTGATTCAGTTAATTGAAATCAACATTTCTTTATCTCCTCGTAACCCTATTCAAGTGCTTGGAGGGAAAAGTTTGGAATGATTCTAGTATAAGAAGTGAAATCATGAGTTTCGTGTTGTATGATAAGTTTTTCGGCAAGCCGAACAGAGTTAACGAATTCGATAGAGATGTCCCTGCTATCATGAGATATGACGATAGTAAAGGTTTTAGATTAGCATAGCAAAAGAAACTCAGATGAGAATGTGCTTAAAGTATGTTATCAGTATGGAAAAAAATAGATTAATGTATTGAGATATGATTCAAGTTCTGTGTATATTTGTGCATGAATTAGTGAAGAGAATAAAATTTTGTGTGCACGAGAGTAGAGAGCATGATATAAGGATGTGCTCATCGAAATGTTCAAACCGTGCTGGTTGAATTGAAAGCTATAGAAGGAACTATTAATTGAAAGTTCTAATAATGAGTTCAGCTGAATCGAGAAAAAGAGTTGATCGGTTAGTGATCCAGAGATGATCACTTTTGTGTCTGTGTTGTGAGTTAGGTGTTATGAAATGATTCATGGGAAACTTGATGTGTACTTTCTGAATTTTAATGAGTGGGGGGTATCTTATGCTACAGAAGATCTTGAAAATGAAATAGTGGAAAGGGCTTGAGCTATTACAATGAAGAGTACAGTTATTGTAATACTTCTCAGATAGTAGAAAAAGTACAGGTGTTGAATGAAAGATCCATGTTAAGTAAAGCGAGTTAGTTACTCGGTGGATCTTAGTTGGTAATATCCTAGTTTCAGTAAGGTTAACGACTAGAATGAGTCTTCCTTTCAGAGTAAAGGAGTTCAAAAAAAATGAGGTAGTAAATGGTATTTTAAATAAGCTCTGAATTGAGTTTATTTAAGATGATAAAATCCAGGTTGGATAAGATTTTCGTTGTTGATGTTTCCTTGAGATAGAAGTTGAATGATGATAAATCCAGAACTTATGCAGAAGTTTTGGTATGAGATTTAGTAGTAGAATATCTACTGATGCAAGAATAAGGAAGTACAGTTATGTGCGTAAATGTTTTGACACTAGAATACATTTTACGATATGATTGAGTTTATGGTCAGAAGTAATTGACCACTAAAAGCTGAGTTTTTTTTTTAAAAAAAGCGTACAAGTCAAGAGTATTAAAGTTGGTAAATACTTTAACAAGGAGGTGAAATAAAACCTTATTGATTTCAAATTTGTCTTGACAAAATTCCCAAGAAGGGGAATGTCAATCGAATTGTCGTAAATCGACTGGTAAGGATCCAAATGATCATTTGGACGTGTACAGAGTTCTAAATTAGTGGATTACTGAGTATACGCCTTGGAGGAAGAAATACCTAGGTCGCAAGTGATGCTTCGACCCTGTGAATGATAGCTTAAAGGTTGTTGACAAGAGAACTTGAGGATAAGTGGATTTGTGATTTTGAAGAGTTTATGGAAACGTTTTAAGGGGGTGAGTAGCAACTCCTCCTGATAAAATTTTTGGGGACAAAAATCCCTAAAAGGGGAGAATTGTAACAGCCCGATTTAGGGGTTAGTCGAAACAGTGATCTCAAAATCACTAATTCGAGGTTAGAGAAAATTATTTTCATGTTATTTTATGTGTTATAACATGTTTATAAGGGTGCATGAAAATATTGGTGTCTTAATTTTAGCAATTTCTAGCTAGATTAGGGAAAAGGACTAAATAGCATAAAGTACGAAAGTTCTATTTTATTTGCTAGAAGCACCAAAAAGCCATGGGTTGTAGATTAGAGGCCCCAAATGTGCAATTTGGCCTTGTTAAGTGTGTTGGCCAGCCATAATATGCAAAAGGGGTACAAGAGGATTAATTATGATTGAAGTGGGTGATGTTAGTTGAAAAAAAAAAAGAGAGAAATAAAATAAGATGAAATAAACAATGAGCTATCATCTTTTTATTTCTTCTCTCTTTCCACTGAAAATATCAGCCATGGGAGGGGTTTGAAAGCTTCAAATTTTCAGCAAGCTTTACTCCATTCAAATAAGTGATTTTGATGATCTTTCATGATAATTTTTTTAATTCTGGAGTCCCCAAAGCTTAAGCTAGCTAATGGGGGGACTAATTTACAACATGGTTGAGAGTCTAAGGACTTGCGTTGAGTTTTTATGGAAGAAAATGAATGTTAGGAAGATGAGAAACAACTTTTGTGAAAGGTCTTGTCATGAAAACACCTAATTGGGACTAAAATGAAAAAGTTGTAATTTGTTCATTAACGCATGAAATAGTTGGAATTGTGAGTAGTTGTAAGAGGATTAAATGTTCAGCTAAGTTTGTTTAACAACAAAATGTGACAAAAATTCATTTACGAGCCTAAGGGAAAAATCATAATTTTGCCAAAATGTAGGGGCAAAATAGTCATTTTTGCCTAAAGTGTAGTTTATGGTGAATTATGAATTATAAGTGATTAAATCAGTAAATTTTATTGTTCTAGATCAAAGAAAACGAGATTCGGACCTAGAACAGGTGAAAAGAGAAATGTGGCCAAAAAGTCCCTTTCGGCCATCTCGACATCGAGGTAAGTTCATGTGCGAATGTGGCAATTATGTATGAGTTAATTTAGTATTCCAATATTGAATGGAATGTATACCTACTCGATGATTGTATGAAATATCTTTCAATGAGATGCCAAGAGAATTGAATTTGGGAGTAATGGGAAATGGATATAGCATTATATGATGATAGTTATAGTTTCGTGTAAGACCATATTGGAATATGACCTCGGTATAATAATTCGTATAAGACCATGTTAGGGACATGGCATCGACATGTTAATGTAAGTAAGACCCTATTGGGGTATGATGTCAATGAGAACTATGTGTATGAGACTCAAGATAGTTATTTAATAATTTGAATGATTCAACGGATATGTTGAATGTATGTGATTGTACCACGAAAAGCACAAGTATGTGTTAGAATTGAATTTATATGAATTCAATATATGATGAACCCTAGTGGGATATGTATAATTAATGCACCTTAGTTGCATGAGATAGATTTGTTAATGCATTGTGTGAATGGGAATGAGAATCGTAGAAAGTTAAGCAAGAATGATAGTGAGTGAGGATGTTTACGGATGAACATTTGAATTAGAGAAATGTATGAGGATAGATATTTTTGTGAATGTATAATATCGGTGGGCTATGTCCGATACCACCTGATATATTATTAGTTGATGGGCTGTGTGCGATACCATCAACCATATTACTATCGGTGGGCTGTATGCAATACCACCTGATTAATTAGTAATCGATGGGCTGTGTGCGATGCCATCTCTTATGAATGATTGGTGAGCTAAGTGCGAAATCACCATAGGTATAAATGAATGGTGGGCTGTGTGCGATACCACCCTATAAGAGATTCAATGGTGGGCTTAGTGTGTAACCACCGAGAGATTAGTAGTATGAGTGGCTTATTGAAAATGATTGATGTGTTGTTTTTATATGATCATGTGGTGATCAGTGTAGGAATGTATGTTAATTAAATGGGCATTTGGCTTGTGGCACGGTTAAAACGCGGTAAGAGATGGAGTGAGTAAGCCTTAAGAATGGTTGAGTAAGCAGCCATGTGTTAATGAGAAAAACTTATTGAAATGCCTTGAAATTGTGTATATTTAATGAATATCAGCGCTTATCAGTTATATGTAGATGAACTTACTAAGTATTATTGATTACTCCTTTCCCTTTTTCATCTTTTATAGGTTAATTTAGCTAGCTCGGGATGGAGACCACTAGAGATGTTTTCACACTATCGATCAAACACTTGGTATGATGTTTCAAGTCCTTATGAGTCATGGCATGTATAGGGCTAGTACTTAAGGTTGATTAAATCATTGTTGATGTAGCCACATTGTGTTGGCCTAAGAGAACTTATGTTTTGTTAGTATATAGCCATAGATGAGGGCCTAAGTTGTTTGTAATTACATGGGAAATAGTTCTCCCTAGTAAATGGGATGAAGACTTTATTTCTTTTATGATTAAACGTCTTTAATTCAAGAGTAATATCGATGTTATGTGCAGTTATGTGATGAGGTATGAAATGTATTGAATCGAGCATGAATTTGATCTTGATTTCAGAGTGGCATTTGGCTTGGTAAATAGCCTCTAAGTGGCCACACGGATGGACACACGGGCGTGTGTCTAAGCCGTGTGCACCCTGTACCTTTGTATTTTAAGTCAGAATAGACCATGGGTGAAACCCACGGCCGTTCGTTTGGGTCGTGTGTAGTACACGGACGGATAACATGGGCGTGTCAAGGCCGTGTGAGTATAGTCAGTAACTCTACACGGGTAGAAGACACGGACGTGTAAAGGCCGTGTGAGTATAGTCAGTAACTCCCCACGGTTGGAGGACATGGGCGTGTCTAGGGGCACACGGGTGTGCCCCAAACCACATAGGTGTGTGACCCCTACTTCCAAGAAAGGTTTTTCAATTAAGTTTCGGAAGTTTTCGAACATGAGTTTAAGGCCTCGTAGGCCCATGAGAGGTATGAATTGTTTGAGAGAGAAATGTTATTATCGGGAATAAAATTTTATGGCTCGTAATTTCATGATTAAGCAAGTTCTAGTATAGTAATGTCTCGTATCCAGTCTAGGCCTCGAACTCGGGTATGGGGTGTTACAGTCTTGCCATAGTTTTACACTCGTAATACCATAACCCAATTATGGTCTTATCATCAAGATGCCATAGCCCAGCTATGGTCTTACACGTATATATATACTACCATGGTCCAACCATGGTCTTACGTTTAAGGTGCCATAACCCAGTTATGGTCTTTTCATTAAAATGACATAGCCTATCTATGCTCTTACATTCAAACATTTCCATGGTCCAACCATGGTCTTATCCGTCAATTCATCTTGTGTCACGGAACGATCGTACTCAATCCTGCGTTCCATTTAATTTGAACTTTCAATTCAATTTTCATATATTTACAATAATCATAATTCAATAACAAAAATATGAAATAATAAATTATATCATTCCTAAATTAACAATTAATCATGAAAGTTCAACCATATGAACTTACCTGGGGTAGTTTGTAGAAGTTGTAGAAATTCAGGAACTATTTTGTTAATTTCCCTTTTTCACATTTGTCTTCGGGTTCTTGATCTATAATATAAAATTATTCATTCATCAGCATCAAATTCAATTCTAATTCACTTCACAATTTATCCCCTTAAATTTTTGAAATTACACATTTACCTCAACTTTTACAATTTTTTCAATTTAGTCCCTTATCAATTTTCCACCAATTGTGCTAATTTTTTCTCAATTAATTATTTATTCCATTATTCTAAGCTATTTTACAGCCTTTGATTCATAGAAATCTAACAGCAAACCCTAATTCTTTTATTCTTCACAATTTAGTCTTAATAATTAATTTCTATTGAAATTACTTGATACAATCATCATATAATAAAATTAAAGCTTCAAATTCATATTAATTCATCATAAAATTCCAACACTTGTCAATGGTAACTTTCAAAATCACTCATGAAATCAAAAACTAATGAAATACACAATTGGACCTAATTGTAAAAGTCTTAAAACATAAAAATTTCAAAGCAAAAGCAAGAATTGAACTCACTTGAAGTAAGAATATGCAAAATCAGCTTCTAAGGATCTTTTATGGTGTTTTTGGCTGAAGAAATATGAAGAATTTGCTAGAAACTCTTTTAATTGTTTATTTATTTGTTTAATTTTACAAATTTACAATTTTATCCCTAGTTCACATTATTTCCTTACTAATTTCTATATCCCTGCCGCCCAGCCTATATAATTTAGGCTAAATTGCTCTTTAAGTCCTCATTATTTATTTTTTGGACTACTTAATCACCATTTCCTTAATTTGTAAGTTTTGCACCTTTTTCAATTTAATCCTTTTTACTAAATTAACTATCAAAACGTTAAAATTTTCTAATGAAACTTTAATACTAACTCAATAATACTCCATAAATATTTATAAAAATATTTACGACTCGGTTTATGAAATCGAGGTCTCAATACCTCGTTTTTTGAAAACAATTAATCTAATAATTATTTCTAAAGCACAAATCAGTAATTCATAGTTTTTCCTAAATTCATAAATTGCTCATAAACACTAAATAATAAAATTTACGAGCTAATTTTTCAAATTTTAGTGATCTCAAATTACTATTTCAAACACCACTGAAAATTGAGCTGTTACAAAGACGTTCTCCTATCTTGTTCCATCAAGAAACACATTAAAATTAGGAGTTTTAATCTTTTCTTGCTGTTTCAAGCATTCTTGCACAAAACAGTTTGTTTTTGTCTTTAAAATCACTTCTAACAAATCTGTTTGTGTTTTGTTTTTCTAGATCTGGTTGGGGCGTTTTCTTGAGGTCTAAGGGCAGTTTCTTTTCATCCAAGAAACCCTAATTCATTCTCTTTTGGACTCTTTACTAGTTGGTTCAACCTTCTTTTGTTTTAATTTCGTTTGACTTTCCTTTCTGACAATTAATCTGTTTTCGTTATTTCTCATGTCAGTTTACGTTCGTCTAGAAACCTAAGATAAATCTGCGACTTTGACAAACTTTACGATCCGCTTCCGTATTCATCCATATCATTCTTTATAGGTGTCTCACTTATCATGCAAAAAAAAAAAAAGAAAAAAGTAACATGTGTCGCAATTAGATAATGATACATGTCCCCAGTGAACATATAACAAAAAATTAAAGAGAGAATGAAACAATAAAGAAAAACCAAAAGTTAACTAAAGTGCTTGATTGAAACAAAATGATAATTTAAAGATTTAATTAAAATATTTTAAAGTTTAAGAATTAATTTAAAATTTCACCATTAATTATCTTATTAACGTGAAGTAAAATTTATCGGCATTTTATTATTTTAATATGAAGAGTATTTGGGGATATAGATAGAAAGTATATCTCCCAACATTTTTATCTTTAATTCTCGAATTGAAACCTTTTAACTTTTTATACACAATTTTATGAATTTAAATTCAAGTATTACAAAAATATCCGATTAGCTGTGAATCAGCCAAGGAAAAAGAAACAAACGATTTAGAGGTCCTTGTCCTGCTACTGAGTAAAGGTTCCCAAAAGTCGGATTTACAATGTCAGGCATGGACAGATTACAGAGGATGTTCGCCGGTGCAGGAGGCGCGTTGGGTCACCCGCCACCGGATTCCCCTACTCTCGACTCGTCGGAGCAAGTCTACATCTCCTCTCTCGCCCTCCTCAAAATGCTCAAGCATGGTCTCTCCTCTTCTCAACTTCTGCTTTTTTAAACTATTATTTTTTTCATTTGCTTAGCTGATTAGGGATTCACTGCCTTGTAGTTTCGTCTAGAAAGATAACAAAACAATCGATGGATTTATTTTACTTTGGTTTTGCAGTTTAGGGTTTAATAATAAAAAATTAATATTCCGATCTGCTTTCCTTTACTTGCCTATTGGAACACATGAGCTGTTTTTCAATTTCAAATTTTGGGATGAAGAGTTTAAAATTGTAGTCATGTTTCTGTTTTTGGTTAATGTGAATATTTTATAGGAAGAGCTGGAGTTCCCATGGAAGTTATGGGTTTGATGTTGGGAGAGTTCGTCGATGAGTACACTGTGCGTGTTGTTGACGTCTTTGCAATGCCACAGAGCGGTACAGGTGTTAGTGTGGAAGCAGTGGATCATGTTTTTTCAAACAAATATGCTTGACATGCTCAAACAAACAGGAAGGTATTAATTATTCTCTAGTTTATTCATATTAACTCATTTTAGTTAGTGGAAAAAATCAAGCATTGAAGAGAGAGCATTTGTATGGCAAATTTAGATGGTTTTGCGCTTCTTGATGACCTCTATCTCCAGATTGTGAGCTGCTGTTTGGTTTTGCAGGCCTGAGATGGTGGTGGGTTGGTACCATTCACATCCTGGATTTGGCTGTTGGCTTTCTGGTGTAGACATAAACACACAACAGGTGGTGCTTAACCTTTTTGCATAGTGTAAAGCATAAACGTACTAGCCAACTTGCTATGTTACTATAAGTTAGAATATATTCTTATCAGTCATGAGCTTTATGTCTTTTGTTGGAAAAATTATTAGTTAGGCCCTTCTTACCATGTCAGCCATGGTTCCTTCCAGTAATATAATGCCAAGTAAGGTTATTTTTACATGTAATTTATTTACTAATAATTTCTCTCAAAATTCAGAAATTTTGCATATTCCTACCCATGAGCTTCCCTTCTCTCTGACCTTGCTATGCTACCAAATCCCTATGCAATTTTTAAAAAAATCACGGCATTTTTTTATAACACATTACCCATCAATCATCCATTTCTCCATACATAATGCACAAAATCAATGCTTAAATTGATGAAGAATTGGCAAGAAGAATTCCATCCATTGATTTTGATACTAATTTTACTGCGCCTACAACATTTTCTCTCCTTAAATCTCTTTTCCTTTTATGGGTTCTCTTTGGTTTTTCATTCTCTCTCTCTCTTTTGGTTTTTGTTAAAGAAAGATACCAAGAACAGATTACCAGGGCTCTCTTTGGTTTTTAATTTTCTCTTTTTTGTTTTTTGTTAAAGAAAGACGCTGAGAACAGATTGCCAGAGTTTTAGTCTTTAATGTAGGGATATGAATGGATTAATTGGTATTTGTTGCTTTGTTTTGATATTCTTTGAAGGTTAGGATGAATTCCTTTAGTCCAAACTGGAAAAAAAAAAAAAAGGATGGATTCCTTTATCCGTGCTTTATGGTGAGTTGTTGTCCATTACTCTTTGCCAATTTCTCTTCATTTTAAGTATTTGATGGGTAAGGGTGTAGAGATGCAGTGATAAATTATAGAAGTGAAAAGTTAATTGAGGTTGGGTTTTTCAAAAATGCAGTTTTTTTTTTTTAATTATTGCAGAGGGGTTTGGAAGTAAAATTTCTGAATTTTGAGAGAAGTTATTAGTAAAAATGGCATGTAGTAATATCTTTACGTGGCATTATATTATTAGAGGAGACCATGGCTGATAAAGTAGGAAGGGCCCACCTTATAATTTCTCCTGCTGTTGGTGTTAGTGTACAACTCATTAGTCACATCATTCTTTTCTGACAAATAAATATTCAACTCATCACTATTGCTTATGATTCTTGTTCATGTACTTTTCAATTATTTCTCCTTCTGTCAAGCGTTGGTGATTACTTGACAATCACATCCTTAATTGTTACTACTATTAGGGCACAATGGTTCCACTCTTGTAATGTATAGGAGAGGACTGACGTCAGTGTGGATAATGTGCTGTATTAATGTGTGGTTAATGTTCTTTTATAACCTACCTCTCTTTTCCTTCCCGGAAAACTTTTGATACTTTTTTTTCTGTCCTCTGTCAATTAGTTTATCTTCTCCTTTTTGATGTTCTAAGTGAAGATCATTTATGGTTTTTGTTTTCCTTTTAACTGTTTTGATGAATGAAAGCTAGTCTATCTGTTGTTAAAATATTTTACTGCTTGCAGAGTTTTGAAGCTTTGAATCAAAGGGCTGTACAGTGGTGGTGGACCCAATTCAGAGTGTTAAAGGGAAGGTGGTGATTGATGCATTCCGCTTGATCAACCCACAAACCATGATGCTTGGCCAAGAACCACGCCAGACAACATCCAATCTTGGGCATCTTAATAAGCCTTCTATCCAAGTAAGTGCCAAAAGCGCACTCTGGCTGTTATCATTTATCAAATAGCTTCTTTTATATGGGGAATGTCTCATCTGATTATTTTCCATTGTCAGGCATTGATACATGGGCTAAATAGACATTATTACTCTATAGCCATTAACTACAGGAAGAATGAACTTGAGGAAAAGATGCTGTTAAATCTTCATAAGAAGAAGTGGACTGATGGGTTGACACTTAGGCGTTTTGATACCCATTCTAAAACCAATGAACAGACTGTTCAGGTGAGACTGGTGTTAGTGTTATGTTTTTAAACTGTTGATGCGTGTTGCATATCTTCATGTTGTCCCTTACTGATGCGAGGTGCTTGATGACGACCCTTGGTTTGAAAGGGAAGAAAATCATTAATAATCCCTTGCTGTGTCAATTTTAGTAGTGCCCATAAAAAGGAGCCGCGGTCTCATGTATGTGGGCTATGGTTCAATGTTTCTCAAAGAATTCAAATATGAATGGGAAATTTATTTCCTTAATATAATGAAAATTATATTCCATAAGGTAGTTTATGATGTTGATTTAATTTATTATGTGCAGGAAATGCTAAATTTAGCTATAAAATACAATAAGGCTGTCCAAGAGGAAGATGAATTGCCTCCTGAGAAGTTGGCAATCGCAAATGTTGGGAGGCAAGATGCCAAGAAGCATTTAGAGGAACATGTTTCGAACTTGATGTCCTCGAACATGGTTCAAACTTTGGGAACTATGCTCGACAGAGTCGTGTTCTAGACTCTTAGCTCCTTGAACACTTTCCAAGTTCAGCCATTGCATCCATGTTGATATCATAGGACAAATTGTCGGTCAAACGCCAAGTGATTATCAAGTTGCCTTGTTAAATTCGAGATGCCTCTCGTTTGCCCTGTGTTCATTTTGCAGTTAAGCATGTTTAACGTGTTCGTACTTATTTTCCCTGTTATGAGATTCTTCAGGTGAAATGGCAGCTTGGAAATAAGAAATAAGAAAAGGACAAATATTAAATTTATATATGAATTTTGATTTAATGTGTAATTTGATACATAAATTTTAATTTAGTGTAATTGTACACATGAAGCTTGAATTGTAGTTGATATGTATACATGAAATTTGGATTTAATTGTACATATTTAAAGAAATGAATATATATAAATTTATTTTTATATTAAATTAATATAATAGTTTGGTATGCAATAAATCAAAGTAAAATGATGCTAATTTTGATTTTTGAAAATTGAATCAAAATTAAAATTTAATTTAAAATTGTATAAACTTAAAATTTATGTATGACATTGCAAAAATTTTATTTATAATTTTAATATTTATCTAAAAATAAATACACATGAGAATAGATGGAGTGAGGAATCTATAACAAACATATTAGATGCCTACATATTTATCTAAAAGTATCAAGGAGTGTTTGTACTAGAAGTTGGATTGCATGTTGTCTTCTCTACTAAAAAAATGGACAAATTAGTCCATATACATTAGATGAAAGAGCAAACATGTTCTCTTAAAATGTTATCAATTTTTACCATTAAAAACTAGCCCATATATGTTAGATTGAGATACACTTGACGTAACTGTTTGGTTATTTTATAAATCGCGGTAGTTTATAACTGTAGAAATAGATGGAAATTTTATAGAAAAAGTAATTTACTCTTTAGTCTAATGTCTAGGAACTAATTTACTTATTTTTAAGTAAAAAAAGTTAAATATAAATCAACTCTTAATATAACGATCTCTATGATATTTTTACCGAATTAACTGCATTAAAATGTGTTAAATTTTAGATTCGATATTTTTGTTTTTCTGAATGCTTTATGTTAAAAATAATATTATAAGAAAGCAGAGAAACCTAACAAATTAACGAGTACACAACTTATAGATATTAACAACCAAAAAGAAAGTTCACAAACAAAATTATAATTGTAGGAATTGATTTAAGAAGTCACATTATTTAATAATTTTGTCAAATTAAGCTGGATTTTTTTGCAGAGATCCAAAGTGCCATTGAACAGTTTTAGGTTAGAGTGATCACATTACAACAAAAAGAAAAAAAAAAGTAGAATCACATTGAATAAAGCAAACAAAGGGTTTTAAGAAAAGGTAAAATGGAAAAGAAATCTTTGACAAACACATGATACATTTGGGATGGAAAATGAAATTATTTTATTACAAAACAACCCCATAGTTTTTCACTCAACAATGCCCTTCCCTAAACCTTGGTTGAGGAAAGCTGCCAAGCGTTTCATCAAGCTCTTGGCCTTGTCACAATCAGGGTTAAATATATGGAACACATGATCCTCACCTTCATTCTGCAATATCTCTGCCTTCCCTCTCCACCCTGATTTCATCAATTTATCATAATAAAACCTCCCTCTATCTCTCAATATATCCTTCTCTGCAACAATAAAAAGGATTCCATGGCATGCCAACCCTGCAAGATCCGGGGATCCATCCACAAACGGGTTGATAAACGGATCATCACACCCTTTATCAGATGGACAAACGTATAACCACCACTTATCTACCAATTCTTTCCTCAACCCGTCAGCAGTCTCTGATCCAATCGGGTTGGTTCCCCAAAAGTAAGGATGAATCATTCCAATGCCAAGAATCTTGAAGCTTTGACCCAGATCCGATTCCTTGATCCGAAAAGCTAAGTGGTGTGCAATGTTTGCACCAGCACTGTCACCAACCAAAAACACCTGGTCAAGGTCCACATAGTCCTTGATCCAACCCTCATGGTGGTGGCCATCTTCTTCCTTATGGGAAGCCACCCATTGAAGTGCAGCCCATGAATCTTGATATGCGGTAGGAAGAGGGTGCTCAGGGACTAACCTATAGTCGATAGAAAGAGCTACTATATTGGCCTCGGCAACCAGCTTGTTGAGGCTGTTATGATAGTTTGGAAAAGCTGGAGAAGCTACGCAGAAGGCTCCGCCATGAAAGTACACTACAAAGGGTAGCTTTTGATCTTTAATAACAAAGTTGGGTCGGTAAATCCTTGCTGAGACGCGAGTTTGGGGTACGATAAGGATATCTTTGGATAAAACGTTGGTTTGGGGATCAAGCCCTGTGGGAACTACTTCTACTCCTGCGATCCTCTCCAGGGTTCCATCTTTGTAGACTTTAAGGTAAGGAAACAAATCGAGAGCAACTTCGGAAGTATCGGATCCCATGTTTTTATCGGAAAACTGTGAAGACAAAAAAAACCCAACACAACTCTGAGATTCTGACAAATTAAGACAGGCAGAGTGAGGGAAAAGGGGGGAAGAAATTTTATTATATGATTAAGGAAAAATGGGAGAGACGATTTGCACCAACTAAAAGACAGCTCTTTGTAACAACACAAAGACTGTTTGGTGCATTACACTCATATTTATGGAGACAGATTAGCTTCGACGACAAAAAAAAAAAAAGATTTTGTTAGGGAAGGCTACGATCATTTTATTTTCAATCAGCCAACAACTGTCTATGTCTATTATTAATCCATGGGGATTTTATTACTTAACAAATAAATAATCATGGGCCATGCAAGAATAAAGCAAGCATCTTTGTCTATATATATATATATATATATATATATATATATATATATATATTATGTTTATTGTTATGACATGCTCATAATCCAATTTGCAATTCATAATTAACTTTGTTATCAGGAAAATAATAAAGGAATTTTAACGTAGTATGACCATAACCACAAATTTTAGCTCTACTACTATTTGAAGTTTAGCTCAGGATAATCGCAATTTTCTTTTTAAAAAAAATTATATTAGGATATATTAAAAACTTTAATTTTAAGGCATCAATTAAATACAGTCGTGTAATGAATTTTTAAATACATAAAAATTTTATTATAAAATTTTAGAATTATTTTAATATAATATAATTTTTTATTATTGTTTTATTTTTGAGGATCACTTTTTTTATTCTTGACTGATTCTCTGAAACTCTTAAAGCAGCCAAATACACTACACCAAAACAGACTTTTAGCTGCGTTTTTAGTAGCGTTTTAATAAAAAACGCCGCAAATATTATACATTAGCGGCGTTTGAAAGAAAACACCGCAAAAAAGTTGAGCAATAGTGGCGTTTTTGGCCCAAACGTCGCTATAGATCTAAGCATTAGCGGCGCTATAGTAAAAACGCCGCTAAAGATCTGAGCATTAGCGGCGCTTTAGTGAAAACACCGCTATAGATCTGAGCATTAGCGGCGCTTCCTTAAAAACACCGCTATAGATCTAAGCATTAGCAGTGTTTTTATAAAAACGCCACAAAAGGTAAACTTTAGATCTGAACAAACCAAAGTCGTTTATTTTTTGAGCTTTAGTGGCGTTTTTAGGAAAACGCCGCAAAAGGTAAGCTTTAGTGGCGTTTTTTTATAAAAGCACCGCAAAAAAATATTTTATTTTAGTGTTTAAGGTTTAGAATTTAAGATTTAATGTCTATAGTTTAGAGTTGTAGGGTTTATGATATAATGTTATTATTTTGGGTTAAGGGTTTATGTTTTATAGTTTGGAGTTTAGGGTTTAGAGTTTTATAGTTTGGGTTTGAGGTTTAAGGTTTTGGGTTTAAGGTTTAAGGGTACTGTTTGAAAACTGAAAAATATTTGAAATTTATTGAGGTTCATGCTATTTTGTACTACACCCATATTATTTAATATAAGAATATAAAATATATGTTTTGTACTACACTAACATTGGCCACATGAATTCCCAAAAATTTGGTCTCAGATTATGGTTTAAGATTTGCGGTTTAGAGTTTAGGATTTGAGTTTTATGGTTTAGGATTTATGGTTTAGGGTATAATATTTAGGGCCTAAGGTTTATGATTTAGGGATTAATTTTGGATTTTTTAGAATATAAATCAAAATAAGATAAATGTAAATTATTATTTTAAAAAAATATATATCAAAATGGGTTAAATCCCAAAAGCATACATGAACAATGGTTTAGTATGCAATTGTACGTGAACTTTAATTTGATCCAGATCTTGTAAAATATTAACACAATTATTGATATAATTAACATCATTTTTATTTATATATTACATACATAAAATTTATATTTATTCAATATAAAAATATATTGATTGTATTTATATTTTAAAATAATGTGTATGACTAAATCAAAATTAAAGTTTCAATTATACATTGAAACTAAAGAATTTCACATCTAGAATTACACATTAAACCAAATTTCATATATAATTCGAGATGTATCTATATCAAAATGACATTTATATAAAAATCTAAATAACTAATGCGACCATACTTAAAAGAATAATGTTGATGTAAATAGAAAGAAAAAGAAATTCCTAAAAGAGTTGATAATGGTAATTAAATTTTTAAAATTTAATAATAAAATTAATAAATTAAAAACTTAAAAACTTAAAATTTAATATTTTAGTTAAAAAGTTCAATACTCAAAATATAATAAAATAAAAATTCAAAAAATGATAATCTCAAAGACAAAAATTATGAAAGAAAAACATAGAAAAACATAGGTTAAAAATGAAAAAAATTAAAATTGTGTAATAGTGGTGTTTTTGTAACAAAAAATGGAGCTATAGTGGCGTTTTTACTAAAAACGTCGTAAAAAATAAGCTATACTGGCGTTTTATTAAAAAACGCCGCAAAATTTCATTAACAAAACGGTGTCGTTTTTTTCATGCTCAAAAATTAAGTTCACTATCCCTATAACCCTAATTTTTATTTTCCCAAACCCTAAATTTTTAAGTCCCAAAATTTTTCTATATCGGTTTCCCAAAATCCGACAAATCGGTTTCCCCCACCGATCTTCGTCCATATGTTAGCACCGATTTTCGCCTTTCATTTCAATCTAGTTTTCCTTGTAAGTCACTATGCAGTCATCGGTCATTAGCTGTTTTCCTCTTTTGTATTGTTGAGCCCACTCGAAGTCTGAAACCCTCTTAAACCGACACCACCCTATGGGCTCCATAGACACGCCGACGATTACGGAGAATGGTTCAACACAATCCCACGCCGTCGTTGCTCCGGCTGACGAAAACTAGAGGCTTTTGGCCTCCTCAAACGGAGCACCGGGGTCTGAGGCAACGAAAAAGAGGAGGTCGGGTATACTGCCCCTAGAGGTGGGTACTCGCGTCATGTGCCGCTGGAGAGACGACAAGTATCATCCTGTCAAAGTCATCAAACGCCATAAGCTGCAGTCTGCTGAGCCCAGTGATTATGGATATTACGTTCATTACACCGAGTGTAAGATTTCTGTTCTCCCAAGGGTTTTTTTACTTTAATTTAATTATTTCAGGTTCTTTTTTTGTGATCCAATTGAGAATTTTAGAATTATTATGGTAGAAAATTTTGGAAATTGATGTATCTTTTTTTTAATAATAATGATATTGAAATGATAGTTAATAGGAGGCTTGATGAATGGGTGAAGCTTGAACAACTTGACCTTGATTCTGTCGAAACGGTTGTTGATGAAAAGGTCGAAGATAAGGTAAACGTTCTTTTACAATATAGAACCTTGCACTTATGTTTTCTCTTTGTTTATCATTTGAGGGTGTTCTGATTTGAACAATTTTGCTCATGGGATTCTCAGGTAGCAAGCTTAAAAATGACACGCCACCAGAAACGTAAGATTTATGAGACACACGTTGAGGTTGTAAGTAAACGTAGACTTTTTGTGCTTAAAAAGGAAACCATGGTGATCTTATAAATCTCCACGACTGGTATCAATCATTCAAATCAATAGGTCTCTGCCCAAATAGTAAAAAGGAAACCAAGGCAGTCCCATTACCAAAGAAAAGAAAAGGCATAGAAGAAGCAGAAAGCCAAAGTGAAGCTTCTCTACAATATCCTTTGTTGTACCATTCTTCTATATTTATTTTCAGTAAGTTGGTCTAGTATATTTCCTTTGCCATGCAATGTTTGTAGATATTTCCAGTAATTAGTATATTTATTTTCAGTAAGTTAGTCTATATTTAATTTATAATATGCACCTTATAAACCATGCAATGTTTGTAGCAAGGCTCTTTTACTGCTAGATGTATGTTGGACCATAATATCTACTTATGAATTGTAATTTATGAAGTGTTTACTTGAAAGTTTGCATCTTTGTTTAGATCTATCCTTATTGCCTCTATTTATGTTTATGTATGTATTAGCAAGTGTTCTTCGTGTGTACATCTTTAAATTCCAACGCATGCTTATCTTCCACGGTCATTTTTGTCTTCTAGCCGTATTGATGTCCTACGAACCTTGGCCTTTGATTGACATGCTTGATCATAGGACCAGTTTTATTTGCCTTTGATGGTCTAGACAGCCTGTTATATCCCAACTCATGCAGGTTTATTCATGATGTTCCTATTGGACTTGTAAGTGATCAGTTTGGAGGGTTGATTTTTAACTTTATCTATGTGTAAGGTATGCAATTGCTTTGTGGCAGAGAGCTAATGCTATAAGATATATATTTTGTTAAATTTCTTTAGTGTTGATTGATTCAAATTAGGTGACTGCTGCGTTTTGGGCTTGGTTCTATCTTTTAATCTCCTTCCAAACCCTAATAGGAATGGGTGATAATGAGCTGTTTGCATTTGGATGTCACATTGTCCTTCATAATTTTTATTTTCTTTATTTAGCTATGTGTTCTTTATTGTTAACTACTCATTTTTAATTAATTTGTAATTTAGCTTCTTTGAAATCATTATCATTTTAATTTATGCATTATAGGATAAATCGGTCAATTCTCTCAAGTCTCTACCAAACAATTTTCTTTTTGGTTCTATTTCAGTTCCCTTTGTCTCATTTGAGTCCAAAAATTTTTGAAACATAATATTTGTCTATGGAAATAATATAAATGTAAGAAAAAAGGCTTTCAAGTTAATAAAAATTAATAAATGTTTTTTATCCCAAATCTATATATCAATATTTAAAAGATAGTCACCGATATATACTAGGGTACGAGCTTTTTATTTTACAACTACGATTAGAAAATCATTTATGCCTTTAACTTGAAATTTTGAGAGAGAAATTTGTATATAATTTTGTTGCACAAAGGCATTAAACGTTGAGGTTGTTCTCTATGTATTGTTTTTTTTTTTCCTAGCATAGTAAGAACCTTGTGTGAACCATAGCAGCCTTGAACATTGTAATGCAAGTTTGCTTCATTTGTCATGAATATAAGTTTTGCTTGCCACATGTTTTCCTTCTACATGCTTTGGTTGAAAGTAACTTAAGTGACCTTTGGTTTTGTTAAGTGACACCTGACATTTTTTTTTCCTTTGTGTAACCTTGGTTTGATAAGAGTTATCCACAATTATATGTGGCAACTTGTTCACCTGCTCGAGATGCTGGAGCAGGTTACGTGGCTTCGGGTTACTCAACCTTTGTAGTCCTAGCCACAACTGAACATGATGAGGACATAATTATAGCAGAGATTGATTACTCAATACTTGAGCAACGAAGGTGATATGGCTTCCACATAATATTTTTTCTATACATGTTGCATGTTTATGGTTTTATTCAGTCGTATATACTTTCTAGTCTTTTTAATTGGGTGCCTTGTATGAAATTTAGAGCTAATCTCCCTTTGGCAAAGCAAGGGAGGGGTGATCTTTATCAGTTGGTAGACATCTGGAGAGTCAGTGCTCATTGATTGGAGAAGAGAAGCATGTAAATAGCTATGAGTCATGGTGGGGATGTAATTTAAGGTGCAACATTACTAAAATCATGGGACTGTAGTCATCCTTTGTCCAGTTGAAGAAAATTTGTAGTTAACCTTAACCAGATGTTTATCATTCGGATGATAGCTTTGCATCCCATATTTGAACAATAATTGGATGTGACACTGTTGCTGTGTTTTTAATTTCTAATTTAGCCAGACTCAGTTTTCAACACTCTGTAACATGGATGATAAGGCTTAAAATGATGACACCTTATCTAATCACTAAATTTTGCGTAATTTTGAGTCGTTGTTATGACATCGTATCCTACAATTTTCTTCAAGAAACGAGCTAAATTACCCAGGATAGCATATATATATATAGTGAGGATATAATATTTGGTTGGGAGAGATCAGAACTTTGCTCGGACAAAGGTTGGATTACAGTATCATAGCCAATATGAAAGAGTCAGTTTTGACCTCAATTGTTGATGTAAGCTTGATAATGATTATTTGGAGAAGTATTTCCGTAAGTCAACCATTTCTCCTGGCTATCATTTTAGGTTTTCCTCTTATCATTTTTTTTCCTTTCATTCTTGACCTAATTGATTAAGATAAAACAATTATGGGATATGTAATTTGATTGCCAAGCTGCAAGTATCTGTTATTATGCATGATTGATTATCAATGGTTTTATGGCCCTTGTGTTTTAAGATCAAGGTATTGTAGCAGTAATATTTTCCCTTGATGTTAACTCATCTTAAATTTCATTTCCTAGTGTAATTTCCTATCTTATGCCTTCATTTATTTTGTTATGTACTTTCTTTATCATGCTAGGGATAGGATGGAATGTGGTACAGATGTAGGATATTGCTGCCTTAAAAAATTGCTTTTGGATTTTTATAGTGAAAAAATTATCTTTTGAGTTTTGCCTCTTCATCCGATTGCCTCAAGTTACAAATGGAGCAGAATCAATATTAACTCTCTGTTTTCATGCTACTCTGTAGAGGAAGTGTGATTTGAAGCATCCCCCTGGGGATGAAATATATCGAAGTGGTACCTTGTCAATGTTTGAGGTATATTCTTGAATAGCTTTTACTGCTACTACTTTTTGTGCCAAAGTTCACAAGAAGAAAAAAAAGGAAATAGCCTTTCCTTGACCTAGTTAAGTAAAATCTATATTGTTGTGGCTTTCTTCGACCCTACCCTATTGTGTTTTCTTTTGTAAATTCAATTTTCACATATCTTTCTTTGTATGTAAAATCCAATAATCTTGAGATCTTTTTAAATGATACTTTGAAAAATGTTGTGTTGAGACAATTATTTTTCAACTTTGGCTTACTAGTGTAGAAATAATTTTCACCATTTTTCTTTTTTTTTTCTAGCTCCTGCTACAAAATGTCATGTTGTAGAATGCTGCAAATCTTTAGCCTTTGTTGACATTCATCTTCCTTTGTTCAAATATTTTGAGACAGGTTGATGGCAAAAAGAACAAAGTTTATGGGCAGAATCTTTGTTATTTGGCAAAGTTGTTCCTTGACCACAAGACCCTTTATTACGATGTTGACCTGTTTCTATTTTATGTTTTGTGTGAATGTGATGATCGAGGTTGCCACATGGTTGGATACTTTTCCAAGGTAATTAATTTCTACTGCATTTTTGTTGCTTATAATTTGACTTTGTGTGGAGGTTATAACAAAACTTTTTATGTCTAAGGTCGTTCTAATACTTTGTAGTTGCAATGTACCAACTCTGGTGGCATGGAGTGCATACAACATTTCTTGACCTTATTGTCATCATATTAGAAGTTTTCAAGTAGTAAAATTTATTCTCTGTGTATTTTGGGACTTTAAGTTTCTTATTCAACCCCATAGCATGTTCAGTAAAACTTTTTGTAGTCATTACACCTTGAATGCTTAGAATGTTGCCAATCCTTATTATTATTTCATTGTTATCTGCACCATGTCTTAGTCTTTTAGACTGTCTTACCCGTCACAACAAATATCTTAGCATTTTGCATCTGATCATGCAGGAAAAGCATTCAGAGGAATCCTATAATTTGGCATGTATCCTCACCCTTCCTCCATATCAAAAGAAAGGCAATGGGAAGTTTTTAATTGCCTTTTGTAAGCTTTGTGCCTTACTTTTATCAATGGTTCAGAAAAAAAGGCTTCCCCTCTTATGTCTTAAAATAAATAGCTAGATGCTAGAGCCTTCTAGATATTGAATATAAATGCCTCTTTATATATTGTCTTTTATTTTGGACTTAAGATATTTTCGATGTAGTCTTAGTTAAGATTGCAACAATAACCTCATCTGTTATGCAACTTATCACTATTTTTGATAGTCCCTTTTTTGGATTTTTTTTTTCCCTTTTTTGGTCTTGAAGGAAAAAATGTAGATTGATATTACATAGATTGTGGTGTTTCGATACCAAACAAATTGGAGATCCAATAGTAATGCAAAATTTTTATTTTTTTATATTTTAATTTTTTTTATTTTTCATGAGAAAATTAGCGGCGTTTATAAAAAAAGCGCCACTAAAGACCACACTTTATAGCGGCGTTTTCTACAAAAGCGCCGCTAAAAGCCGTGGTTTTTACCGGCGTTTTCTATAAAAGCGCCGCTAAAGACCACGACTTTTAGCAGCTTTTACTATAAAAGCGCCGCTAAAAGTTATGATCTTTAGCGGCATTTTTTTAAATAAGCGCCGCAAATTTTAGCGGCGTTTTCTATAGTGGCGTCTTTTGCGGCGCTTGTGGAAGCGCCGCTAAAGGCCAAAAAACGCCGCAAAAAGTCTAGTTTCCTGACAATTGGAATCAACAAGAGCAGTTGTACTAAAGAAATCTCAAAAACTACAAATATATATAATTAAGAATTTATGTGAATTTGACAGAATGGAAAGCTTCACTTTTGTTAAAATTCTTATTATACACTTATATTTTAGTTTTTTATTTAAAAATAAGTAAATTAGTCTATATATATTAGATGAATGAGCAAAATAACCTATCCGATAAAATTTGGTATTTATATATAAGATATAACAATATATTTATCCTCAACCTTTACACATTTATTCAATTTGGCCACTACTCTTTTATTGAAGTAGCTTAGAAATATTTGAAATTGATAAGGCTAAAGGGTCAAAAGGCCTTTGTAACAAATTAAAAAATTTAATTAAACCCTTCTAGATTTATAAAATTACAAAAAAATTTACATTTTATTAAAAATAACAATACCGATCCAATAAAAGAGTAGGGTCAATTTCTTTTAAATCTTATAACTATTAGATTTTAATGGGCTGGTTTAATTATTTTTAATAAATAATTTTTGTTTATGATTTTATATTTTTAATAATTTTAAATTTTAAAAGGGCTTTTTTAAAAAAAAATTGTTACTAAGGCCTTTTTAACCCTTTAGCCTTATTAGTTTAAAAATTTCTAATTTACTTCCAATAAAAGAGTAGGTCAAATTGAATAAATATGTAAATGTTAAGGGTTAAATTTGTTATTATGCCTTACATATAAACACCAAAATAAATATTTAATAGTGTGATTTTAACGAAAGGGTTGTTTTGTTCACTCATATAACATATAGGCCTAATATGTCTATTTTTTTAATAGAAAGACTAAAATGCAATCCTGAATATAATATTGAGGTTTTGTATGACTTTACCCTTTCATTTTTCCCATATCATCGGCATAAGTGATTAAATTTTAACAATGATGATAAAATTAAATTCAATTGACCGATTCAATTCAACTGGAAATTGATAGGTCATTCGATATCGTACCAATTGAGAAATGAATGAACCGAGAAATGAATGATAGTTACAAAATCAAAATTAAATAGGTAAAAAAAAATCAATCTTTTGTAATTTTTGATTTTTTTAAAAATTATTTTTATAAGCGGCGAGATTTAAACTTTTAGTCTCTTCTTTGTATATTAAGTATAATTATGTTAAATGAAATACACCATGTTTGCTGGTGTAAGTTGCTCATTTTTGTTTCACTGTGGCCTGTGCAACTTGTTGGTATATTTTAATATAAATTGTGTGATTGTTTTTGTTTTATATTATTAAGGATTTTGAGCAGCAATTATAAGGATTTCATCGTGTTGAATATTAATTAAGCAATGACTTTGAATTGAATAATTTAAATGTGATAATGTTACCATATTTAAGAAAATCCAGAATCTATAAAAGCTCAAATGCAGAAGATCGATTAGAGCACCATTCCGACAATATATCTCATTCACACTAAACAAAGATTACAAGTCTACAAGGCCCATTTAAAGAACACTTGTCTATTGTGTTATGAACAAATTAGAAAGCACCAATTTTCTTCATTAAGATGAACTTTTTTTAGTACAAGAATACTCGTAAACAAACTATTTTCATGTTCAGTTTGTAGCTAAGATTTTAAGGAGAGAGTCTTAGTGGGAAAAGTGATCTTAGTTGATGTGTAGGAGTGAGGTTGCAACTTGGTGAATGAGTTGAACTTAAATAACATCTTTTGCTGTTGATTCATATTAGATTACTTTCTTGACAAAGCTTGACAAATGTAGGAAAGGGTTCCAAACTAAGTAACCAAGTCGTATGTCCATCTCTACTATTTACTCTTTTAGTTGTTCCTTTAGTTGCAACTTAACATTCAACTAACAACCAAATTAACACTAAAAATTGGGATGAAGATGGGGATGAGGATGTTTATCAATTTGTTGGACGAGAAATCCTAGAAAGCATTGCTGACTAGTTGGGAGCCTTCTATTGTTGATGTTAGTAGTACAAAGACTCCCAAACCAAAAGTGTAACACCCCTAACCCGAGACCATCGTCAAAATAGGGTTTTGAGACATTAGCAAACAATAGGATTATTTTACGACGCATTCACGACACAAAGTCAACCATCATCAAACACATTCATATACAATCATAGTGTCCCTTAAATGAGTCATCGAGACTCCAAACATGCTTATAAACTGAGTCGGGACTAAACCGGAACACGTATAAAATTTCATGAAAATTTGAAACTTTTCTAAAATACAGGGGAGACACGCCCGTGGGGGTAGGCCATGCCTCTCCCACGGCTACATGACACACTCGTGTGACCTCCCCGTGGTTACATACTGCCAAAATCAACACGGCTAACAAGCACGCCCGTGTGCTAAGGCCGTGTCCGATAAGGTCATATACTGCCATTTCTTGCACGACCTGAAGGCACGCCCGTGCCAAGACCGTGTATAATTTAAGCCACATTCTGCCAATTTACACATAGTCTTAGGCATGCCTGTGTGCCCCAACCGTGTGACATTATAGGCCACTTTGCAAAGTCAAAATGCCACCCATAAGGGTCCAACCTACAAGCCATACTACATAAACATCCCATGCTCATATTATAACCATAAACATACTAATATTGTCATTCCACTCATGCTTTCAATTTCAACTCTATTTATACTAAATTCAATACCAATACTTATTCTATCACAAGCATAATTCATTCCCAATCTCACTACCCCTACTAGCATTTATCAACACAAAGTTACCATTCAATAGCAAATATCCCAATTCACAAATCATGCCAAAAGATGTATCACATACACCAAAACCATTCACGCTAAAACTAGCACATATCTAGCCACATACCATGGCTACTTACAAAATCAAACATGATTCAAATGACCAGCCTATACATGCCATATTACAACTATATACATCTATTCAAGAGTACCAAAATAGAATGCCGATAGTGTGATTGAGAAGCTGACGATCCCAGATCCGAGCTAGCTTTACTGACCCTGCAAAGTAGAGAAACAAATCACCCAGTAAGCTTTCCTTAGTAAGTTCGAATTATAAAATAATTAACTCAATGAACCAAGTCAATATACACCTTTAATCATCACATAAATATTTTATCAATGGTACATAAGTTCAACTTTATTCAATACTCACATAGCATTCCATTCTTTCACTTCAAATTTCACCAATCACATAGGTATCATACTTACCCTGCCAACACTTAGTTAATCACTAATCATACTATCCAACCATCACATAGATAATGACACAACCAAGCACAATATCATTCTCAACCACATGCTTAATTAACTATTCCTTCAACTCTTAAATCTATCATCAACCACATAGATTCAAACATACCTTGATCAACACGTAGTTACTCACCATTCATACAACTCAATTCCTCAATTTTACCTCTATTTCAACCTTTGCTATTACTCAAATGAATTCGTGCACTTAGTGCCAATTTCACAACCGAAGCCTATTTGTCATCGCACACTTAGTGGCAATATGTAAATAGAACTTATATCAGTAACGCACACACAATGTCATTTCGATAAGCCGAAGCTTTCGTATCATTGCACAGACAGTGCTATTCATTGAAGCCGTAGCTTCTATTGTTTCGCACACACAGTGCTAGTCGTTAATTATAATCGCACACTTAGTGTCTATTCTTTTATTCGACTTGCCTCGATGTCGCACACACAGTGCCAATTCAATAAGCCAAAGCTTTTGTATCATTGCACACATAGTGCTATTCATTAAAGCCGTAGCTTCTATTGTTTCGCACACACAATGCTAGTCATTAATTATAATCGCACACTTAGTGCCTTAATACAAAACTGAACTCAATTCGATATCGCACACACAATGCCAATCACAAAGCCGAAACTTCTATTATTTCGCACACAAAGTGCTAATCTTCTCGATTACCTTCCCAAATGTGCACACTTAGTACCACATAGATTCATTTCTTACATAACATTTAATAATCAATAATATCATAACCATTCGTTTCAAAACATTTAAACACAGCTAAGTACACATATTATATCCGAACTTACCTCGGATGTCAAAATACCAAAATGGTCGATTAATCGAGCACTTTGTCTTTGCCTCGATCTCGATCCGAACCTCTCCGTTCTTGGTCTATACACATTTAAATTCAATCCATTCAATCATCAATTCATTCATTTTAATCCAAACACATATATTTGGGGCTATTTACAAATTAGACCTCCCATTTACACATTTAAACACTTTAGTCCATTTTTCGCAAAACATCAAATTCACAAATTCCACACATGCACATGCTTGGTCGAACCTTTCTAGGGATGATATAAGTCCAAATGTTTCATCAAATTTGCTATTTAGTCCCTCAACTTTCCTTTTTCTCAATTTAGCCCTAATTAGCTAAATTCATCAAAACTTCAAGAACATAGTATGTTCATCTAACTCATATCTTTCATTTAACACCAAAAATCATCACAAAGCTCAATATAGCATCAATGGCATCTCACACAAAAATCATCAATACTCAAAATTCAAGCATGGGTTTTGTAGAACACAAAGCAACGATTACAAAAACGTAGAAATTATCAAAAACCGAACTCAAAACATACCTTGATTGAGCCAAAGTCCTAGCCGAAACTTAACAAGCTCCTAACCATTTCTTTCCTCTCTATTTTCGGTTGGACAAAAAAAGATGAACATGTTTCATCATTTTGTTTTGTTTAATATTAACTTAAAAATCCCTTTTACCATTTTGCCCTTTCATTAGTCATATAAGACAAATATATATTAAGGTCAATTTGTCATTTAACACTCCACTATCTTAAAAATGGTTCATTAACAACATAAGGTCTCATCCTTAAAAAGCCATCAACATTTAAGTACTTAAAAATCAACACACAGCTTTTACTCTTTACGTGATTAAGTCCTTTATCTTAATTCAACACACAAACGATCAAATTATCACACAGAATTTTCACACAGGCTATGCTACATATCATTCACACAGAAAATATCATTAAAATATTTTTATGACCTCAGATTTATGGTCTCGAACCACTGTTCCGACTAGGGTCTAAACCAGACTGTTACAAAAAGTTACATGATTAGGGGGACAAAGATTGAAATTCAAGTTGTTTGACTTGAAAAAAAGATTCGAAACTGACTTGAAAGAAGAAACAAAGAAATTTAGAAACAAAGAAAATTAAAAAAACTAAAAGAAGAATTCAAGAATAAAAAAAATTCAAAACATAAATAAAGAAAATGAAAATTAAAAGGTGGAAGATGGATCCAATAAACTAATAGATATGGTTAGAATATAGTTGTCCAACTGAACCCTTGTAGATATAAACCCCACAAATTCAATTAATGGATCTAATAAACCCTCTAAGAAATAATCCTTGTCAATTTGAAGGATAAAGAATGGGTTTCCATGACTCCTTGAAGAAAATCAAGAAGAAAAATCACTTCTAAAAATTACAAAAAATCAATATTGTATGAAAGAAATTAACTCAATAGTTGAAAACTTTATTAATGAATGTATCAATTTTCCTTTAATGAATAATGAAGAGACTTTTATATAGACTAGCTAATTACATCTAAATAAAACTATTAAGTATAATGAAACTCTAATTAATCTAAATAAGAATTAGTTTTAGTAGAACTAAACTTTCTTATGACTAAGAAACATAAAACTCCTAAACAACTTCAAATACTTAAAAATACCCTAAAATTCAATATAAATAAATAATAAGACCTAATAGATACAATATTGGGCTGATATGCAACCAAAATTAGTCCTTAAAATTGAACCTAATATGGTTTAAGCTCGAATTAAAGCCACAAACTCATAATTTTTCATAACAATCCTGTCCAAAAATTCTACTAATGTAGTTTTCATTAAAATGGTCATCACTTGAGCTTCCGAACTTAAAATCGAGTGATTTAAAGTGCGTTGTGAAGCTAAGAGATAGATATTCGAAGTTTATGAAGACATTGTTGGAAAAAGGGGTTTGAAAAATGTAGCGAAAAAATAAATTTAGGGAAAATAGAATTTAATTTTTTTTTCCAAAACAAGATATTAGTTGTGATATCAAAAGTAATAAACACTTAATTAAAATTGCACCGTTTCGATTCGTTTAGGATGAGCGCTTCAACCAAGTAGTCTTCTTTGTTATCCTCAAGCTCACATTTATCGAGTGTGAGCTCGATTCAAGTCAGAAAATTTTTCACAAAAATTACTAGTAGGGTAATTTTGTAATTTCTCTAAACTGAAGAAGTGAATGTGAACCGTGCACCAGATAGAGTTCCAGGAAAGAGATGTGAGTCAAATTTGACCACTTGAAAACCAAGTCTTTCCTAACTAGAGTCAATCCAAGACATGCACTTTCTCATTACCACACTTCTCACATTTATCAAATAACCTAAAGAAATGAATAGAAAAATACAACACATCTATTTTCTGATTATCACACTTCTTATTTTTTAAACGATCAACTGTGAATCATCTCATTTATATATCACTGGGGGTGAGCAAAACTTGATTCGACTTGAAAAAATCGATTTTTTTTTCAAATTTCGAGTTAAATGAATCGAGTTATTCTAGTCAACTCAATTTTTTTCAAACTTCAAGTTCGAATCGAGTTGAGTTTTTAAATTCAAATAACTTGAATAAATCGAATATCAAATTATAATATTTTACATTTTTACCTCAAACCTTTTTACCTTTCCCCCCAAAATTTTTACTCCACTCCTATCCCAGCCCCCATCTACCTCAAACCTATTCCCCCCCCCCCCAAACTTTTTTGAATATCTTTTCTCCAAAATTTTACTCCCCCCAATTACTTTCTCCCCAAAATTTTACTCCCAAAAGACCCTCAAAATTTTTTATTTCCCCCCAAAACTTTTACTCCCCTCCCATTCTACTCCCATCTACCTCAAACTCATTCCCCCCTAATTTTTTTTTTGAATATTTTTCACCAAAATTTTACTCTTCCATTTACTTTCCCCCAAATTTTTACTCACCAAAATCCCCCAAAACCTTTTATTTTCCTCCTAAACTTTTACCTCTCACCCTTTACCCCCAAATCAAAAATCAAAATCATCCAAAAAAATCTCTAAATCTAAATAGTAATAATTTTATTTATATCCACTATTTATATTATTAAATTAAATTTCACATTTTGTACTATTTATATTCTTGAATAGTTTAATCATATGAATCTTTATATTAAAATTGAATTATTAATGATGCCATAAAATATTCATGTTAAAATTTTATGTTTGTATCAATTTCACAATTTATCTTTAAAATAACTTTTATTAAAAAATCAAATTTTTACATTTAATATATTTTTAATTTTAAAATACATATTGATTAGAATCAGAAGATAATTGAAGCAATTAAGCAAGCAAAGAAGCTAACCCGTATATAAAAGATTAATAAATAAATTATGAGGTGATACAAGTTAATAACAAATTTTATTACAGCGAGTGACGGTGATTACAAGGAACCAAAGTTATTTTTTAAAATTTAAATTGAACAAATATATTTGATTCAATTCAATTCGAATTCCATCCCACTTGACTCGATTCAAGAAAATTTCAAATCGAATTAGGATGATAAAATATGATTTCTCAACTTGATTAACTCGAAATCTTTTCATTCGATTCGATCTAGCGCTCACTCCTATATATCACAATTATAACATTACATAATATAAATATTATAAACAATTATAAAACAAATATATAATGAGATAGATAATTAAAATAAAATTGTCATCCAAGGTTTCCACGATTCTATTTCTAGAAAATAAAATTACATAATTTTTCACCACAATGTATTCCTTGGGTTTTCAACCAACATCGCATCTTTTCCTCGTCATGGACTCCTTTTGAAAAAATTACATGTAAGTCCTATGTCCGTTTTCGGCTCACAAGAGTCCTATGAATTTAAAAAAAAAAGCCCTATCTGGAGATGATAGTCCGCAGTCTATTTCCTAAGAACCACAACTTCGTCAATATAAAAAAAATATAACAAATATATAATATTGCATCCATTATCATATATAACTCAAAACATGCATAAGATCCAAAGAATGCTATTTTCTATGTAATCAAATCATTCAAGAAGAAGAAAAATTTTATTTTGATTATCTATTTATACTTATAGATTCATTATACCAATTGTTGGAAAAACGGGTTTGAAAACGCAACGGAAAATAAATTTAGGGAAAATAGAATTTTAAAAAATTTTCCAAACAAGATCTTGGGTGTGATATCTAAAGTAATAAACACTTAATCAAAATTGTACATTTTCGATTCGTCTAGGATGAGCATTTCAACCGAGTAGTCTTCTCTGCTATCCTCAAGCTCATGTCTACCGAGTGTGGGCTCGCTTCGAATCAGAAAATTTTTTACAAAAATTACCAGTAGGGTAATTTCGTAATTTCTCTAAACTTTTGGGTAAATTGTAAATCAGAAAAATATCTATAGAAATTTTTTGAAATAATCTCTTCAGAGAATATTCTCTCTACAACTTTCTCTTGAATTCAATTGTGTGTAAAATAATAGCCCAAGGCTCTTTTTATATAGGGAGAGTTTAGAGAGTTCTACTATGATTAAACTTAATCACTTTAATATTAAATTAATGTAATATTTATAAAGATAAATATTAAATTAAATTTAATATTAGAACTTATTAAAATAATAGAATGTTTATCTACAAGATAAACATAAAATTAATTTATTATTAAGATAATCACTTTAATATTAAATTAATAAAATACTATTAAGATAAGTATTAAATTAAATTTAATATTAAACTATTAAAATAATATTATTTTTGGAATAGTTAATATGAAATCAAATTCTCTAGTAGAATCCCAGTAGGAGTGTAACTCTTCTACTACTCAACCACCAAAGACCACCAGCGCCGACCACCAGGACGTCGCTAGCACCGCCATGTCCGGTGATGCAGGTGCGACATCGTTACGGCACCCTGAGCTAGTTCGATTGCTGTCAGTTTGGTCCGGGTTAGTGACAATCCGATCGGTTCGGTCTAGCCACTGGTTGGACCGTCGGCCCGGTTCGACCAGTTTTTGGGTCTTGGTTTCGATTTTGGGCTCCTAAGCCCAATTTACGATCTTAGGTCCAATTTTCAAATTTAATTACCAAATGGGCCAATTGTCTGACTTGATAATTAATTTCCAAAAATATTATATTAATTTTAATTAATTTGATTAATTTAATTTTACTTGATCAAAATTAATTTTCCCAAAAATCACTTAGATTTTCCAAATTAATTTTTCAAAAAATTCCTTAATCAAATTCTCTAGCTGAACAATTCTCACAACCACCTAATTTGATTCCATATCGAATAAATCAACTCAATTAAATTATTTTCAAAGTCATAGATTTTCCTTCTGATTCAAATACAGTCCGATCGAGCTTTTGTTGAGCTAGCGGAGGGACGGATCAGACATATACAATTAGGCTCTAGTAATTGCAATTATATTCAGAAGCATCGTTCCGATAATTCGCAATTATTTAATCATGGAGTCAATCCACAAGAAGTATCATGATTGAAAACTATTTATTGTACACTCTTTACGAAAATAATTCATCCAACTATTTCGTCCAATGACCTCATGATGTGTGTGTTACCTCATATGATATCCTTGATTCATTTGAGTTAAATCCGTTCATTCAATATAATCCTATTTTATCTCATTGTCACTATTGTGTCTTCTTAATGATTAATATGATCACTTTCAACAAATGATTGTGATAAATTGCTCGTTCAAGAACGAGAAACCCGTGGCCACATTTCATATTTATCAAACCACATGATGTCAATGAGAGGATATCATTAAATCTTTAATTGAGTTATGAATTCCACTATTGCTAGTAAAACCATGCAATACACAAGTCATGAACTCAACATACCGACTATGGGTTTGATCATCTTTAGAGCATAAGCCTCCACTTATATCAAAGCACATGAGTTGCATACACATGGTCAGTAACTAACTTAAGTTTTAGGTAAATCACACTATGAACGTCACAAGTGAATTAATTCACAAATGGATTCAGTATTAATTCATCTTGGGTCCAGTCCAATGTATCATTCTACCAATGAATACAACTATGTCTCTACCCGTGGAGTCAACTGCACAGATAGCCAAAACTAGCCATGTAATAGCCCAATTTTCAATGGTGTCGGAAACAGTGGTTTGAGACTACCAAATCCGTCGAGTAAGCTCGTAAATTTTATTATTTAATATTTACAAGTCAAATATGGTTTTAAAAAGATTTTTGAATTAATAATTTATGTCTTATAATGAATTATTATGTTCGAGTGATAAAACCTTAGTTTAAGTGGTTTTAGAAAATGAGGTAACGAGACCTTGTTTCTATAAATTGAGCCGCAAATATTTTTCTAAATATTTACGGAGTGTCATTAAGGTGATATTAAAGTTTTGTTGAAAAATTTTAATGTTTTCATAGTGCATTAAGAGTAATTAGGTATAAGGACTAAATTGCATAAAGGGTGACAGTTGAGTTATAGATTAAAGAAAAATTAAAAGGACTAAAAAAGCAATTATGGCATTGTTTCTTTATGAGGCGACATAAGGAAGATTCTTTGTGAATTTATTATATATATTATAAAATAAACCTTAAGTGTTAAGTATATATATTATATTATATAATAATATATTAATGTAAAATAAAACAAAAAATTAAAAAGAAATAAAGCATAAAACGAAACAAAAGGAAAAAGAAAGAAAGAAAGAAAAAGAAAAGGGAGAAACAAGGAGACGAAGGCATTAGGAGTTTCAAAGTTCCAAGTTCAATTGGTTAGTCAATTTAGTCTCTTTTTCTTGTAGTTTTTATATTTTTGAGATTGTTACAATTAGGTCCAACTAAACATTTCCTTTGTTTTTTATTTTGTTAAAGATATTGGATGTTGCCATTGATGAATCTATATGATGTTTGGTGTTAAATGATGAATTTGAGATATTAATTGTTAATTAAAAATATTTTGTTAAGTGATTTTGATGAATTTTTCGATTAAGGATTAATTTGTTAAGTAAGTAAAACTACAAGGGTTTGTTGTGAAATTATTGCAAAAATGGGCTATATTGAATGCCATGAATATTCATCTAGCATGGGTTTGCATTAAAAGTGGTTAATTTGCATGTTTTGGGTTTAGGGACTAAATTGAATAAAAGTAACACTTGAGGGGAAATTTTGTAAAAATGTAAAAAAATGACCAAATTGCATGAAATAAATTTTTTTATAGTCTAAATTAATATATTGAATGAAATTATTAATTTAGACCAACATCGAGTGGAAAATCTAGGAAAATAAAAAATTTCCAAAATGCCCCAGAACTTTGGTATTTCTGCAATTTAACCAGGTAAGTTTGTGTAATTAGACCATTTGTTAAGATAGTCAACAAAAATGGACATGGTGAGATAAAATTTCAAAGTTTTAAGTGAAGGGCATTTTGGTCATTTGGTAATTAAATGAATTAAAAAACCAAAAATCAAGCCAAAATCTTGTCCATATTCTCCCCCTTGTGTCGAAAATTAGAAGGAAGAATAGCTAGGGTTTGGCCAACATTCAAGCTCAACTACAAGTGTAAAACCCCAAACTCGGCCTAGACGTTATGGCCGGATCTAGCATGTCACATCAAAAGGTAGTTGAAAAGCTAAATGTTTGTTGAAAATGTTGCATCTTTTTTTTTGTTTTAAAACTCCGAGTTTCATTGTTTATTTGTAAACCGGATTTACTTAATGTCCATTTTTATAAAGTTGTAATTATTTTGAAAAACTATTTCTATTGTGAAAATTGAACTTGAATAGTTGCGAAAACGTGAAATTTTGAAAATGATTATTAACATTTAAGAAAACCCAGTATTTAAACGTTTAACAATTTAATAATAACCGAAAAGGAAGTTTAAACGAAAATTAAGTCTAATGGCCTTATTAAAAAATATTAAACCCAAATCAAATAATCTTAAAATAAAATAAAAACTGGATTTACTAAGTTGAGAAATAACTCTGATGTATGGCCACCACCGAGTCCTCCGCAGCTCCAAATCCTCTAACGCTGGGGATTACCTGCAAGGTTAAAGGAAAGGGAGTGAGTTACGAGAACTCAGTGTGTAATCCCCTAAACGGTCACTAACTGGGCCTGAGCCCTTACGGCATCAATCTGGGCCTAAGCCCTATAAACATGAAAATGCAAACAATAGGATGCAACCCAACCCAATCCAACCAATCACACCCCCATACCAACCAATCTTCACCTGTGGGGATCAAGTCAACCCACCCCGCCAATCACACCAATATTGCAGACAAGCTGCTAATCACGTATTTGTGGCTGGGCCACCGAAATAGTAACTTATATATATGTGGCATAGCCACTAAAATAATATGTGGCAGAGCCACCAGGCTACACTTCCTTTGATCATCAAACCCAACCCATGCAACATGGTATAAATGCAATATAACAAACAAAAAAAATGTAACCAAAATCATATATACAATATTCAACCCTAATCGAGGATATAACGGACATTTTCACCCCTTTAATAGTTTCACAACCCACGGGTATTTTGGTAATTTACCCTCTAAGGGTATTTCGATAATTTCACAACCCAGGGGTATTTCAATAATTTTGCAACCTAGGGGTATTTTAGTAATTTTGTAAACCAAGGGTATTTTAGTAATTTTGTAAATCGAGGTATTTCGGTAATTTCATAAAATGGGGGTATATCGATAATTTTACAAATTGAGGGTATTTCGATAATTTTGCAAACTGGGGGTATTTCGGTAATTTTGCAATCCAAAGCATTCTAAACAAAGATAGCGATGCGAATGGGCCTAAGGCCCACTCTCGACCCAAATAGGCCCATACACTCGTGTGGCCCATTTAGCCCAAACCTAGCCACAGATATGAGATTCACATAGACTAGTCCAATATCTACTACACAATCATACAATTTATTCATATGGGCCCACGGGCCCATTGGGTCCACTTGGCCCCTTTCGGCCCAAACAGCCTGAACCCACAAGAACACTCATGATGGCCTCAACTATCGCGTCGAAGCCCCCACACGGGCGCTCGCACGCTCGTGTGGCTACTATTGCCGTGTGACCGGCATTTCGGCATTTGCCGCTCTACAGCTAGAGTAGTGCGAAATACACACCTGATAGGAGTCTGAAGATCATCCACGCTCTGAATGCTCTTATGCCCAAATGCCAACCAATGTATGCTTCCTCTCCTCAGAGATGGCTCTATTTAAAGCCAGCTTCTCACCTTCCCTCCTGCTAGCTTTTCGATGTGGGATCCCTCCTTCAGCAGAGTTTAAATCCAACACAAACTCTAGCCGTCCCAACTTAGTAAAATAAAAGCCTCCAATTTGCCATCTGTGAGATTCGAACCCCTTCCCTCCATGCTCTCCACTTGACGCCACAACCACGCTACCACATGGCCAACTTGTGTCTAAAATCATGCGCAACTAAATATAAGTCTATGGGCCAAAGTCTAAGTTCACTTAAAAAATAAATAAAAAAGAAATGCAAGTGCCAAGACTTGAACCTTGGACCCCTTGCTTCCTTTATGGCATCACTTCCTTGTCTCCTATGTGGCGTCATTTGACGCTAGACCACAACTCCTTTTGTGTCATTTTTTTCCACATTTTATTCTTAAAGCCTACTTACTAACTCACAGGGTTTTATTCACCTAAAACCAAAATTTTTCCTAAGCCCAGGTTTGATCCCGGGACTTTATAGAAGCCCCCTAACCTTCCAAATCCACTCACCTAATAGATCCAACTTGCAATAGTGTCGTTCTCTTGTTCTAAAAAAATTTCAACGCTCCTATGGCCAAGGCCCAATAAGCCCAATTCTACTAGGCCCAAATCCGGGTCGTTATAAATCTACCCCCTTAAAGAAAGTTCATCCTCGAAATTTCTAACTATATAATAGCCACACAACACAGGTTACCCCACTACGCTTCTGCTGCGCACTCTCATCCCAATAACACTACAACACTTTTAGCTTAATCTTGAAACCTCTTACACACAATCGACCATCTAACCACAGAAACAAACAGATATTTATCACACATGCATACAATTTCTATATTCAAACATTATATCCAAACAAAACACACACAAAATAAATACAAAATATATAGTCATTTCATCATATAACAAAGTTTAAGATCAAGAAACTTACAAATTTGGTGCCAGAGACTCGGTGTGCCATACTTCCAGTAACATTATCACTTTCCAAGTTAAAAATTTAAACACTTAAGGAAAAATTTCAAAACCCATTCTACAATCGAGTTTTACAACTCGGGCTCTGATACCATAAAATGTAACACCCCAAATCCGGCCTAGACGTTATGGCCGGATCTAGCATGCCACATCAAAAGGTAGTTGAAAAGCTAAGCGTTTGTTGAAAATGTTGCATCTTTTTTTTTTTTTTGAAACTCTGAGTTTCGTTGTTTGTTTGTAAACCCGATTTACTTTATGTCCATTTTTATAAAGTTTTAATTATTTGGAAAAATTGTTTCTGTTGTGAAAACCGAACTTGAATAGTTACGAAAACGTGAAATTTTGAAAACGATTATTAACACTTAAGAAAACCCAGTATTTAAACGTTTAACAATTTAATAACAACCGAAAAGGAAGTTTAAATGAAAATTAAGTCTAATGGCCTTATTACAAAATATTAAAACCAAATTAAATAATCTTAAAATAAAATAAAAATTGGATTTACTAAGTTTCATGAGAAATAACTCCGATGTATGGCCACCACCGAGTCCTCCGCAGCTCCAAATCCTCTAACGCTGGGGATTACCTGCAAGGTTAAGGGAAAGGGGGTGAGTTACTAGAACTCAGTGTGTAATCCCCTAAATGGTCACTAACTGGGCCTGAGCCCTTATGGCATCAATCTGGGCCTAAGCCCATAATCATGAAAATGCAAACAATAGGATGCAACCCAACCCAATCCAACCAATCACCACCCCATACCAACCAATCGTCACTTGTGGGGATCAAGTCAACCCACCCCGCCAATTACACCAATAATGCAGACAAGCTGCTAGTCACGTATTTGTGGCTGGGCCACCGAAATAGTAACTTATATATATGTGGCATAGCAACTAAAACAATATGTGGTAGAGCCACCAGGCTACACTTCCTTTGATCATCAAACCCAACCCATGCAACATGGTATAAATGCAATATAACAAACATATAAAAATGTAACCAGAATCATATATACAATATTCAACCCTAATCGAGGGTATAACGAACATTTTCACCCCCTTTAGTAGTTTCACAACCCAGGGTATTTTGGTAATTTACCCTCTAAGGGTATTTCGGTAATTTCGCAACCCAGAGGTATTTTGATAATTTTGCAATCTAGGGGTATTTTAGTAATTTTGTAAATCGAGGTATTTCAGTAATTTCATAAAATAGGGGTATATTGGTAATTTTACAAATTGAGGGTATTTCGGTAATTTTACAAACTGGGGGTATTTCGATAATTTTGTAATCCAAAGCATTCTAAACAAAGATAACGATGCGAATGGGCCTAGGGCCCACTCTCGGTCCAAATGGGCCCACACACTCATGTGGTCCATTTAGCCCAAATCTAGCCACAGATATGAGATTCACATAGACTAATCCAATATCTACTACACAATCATACAATTTATTCATATGGGCCCATTGGGTCCACTTGGCCCAAACAGCCTGAACCTACAAGAATACTCATGATGGCCTCAACTATCGCGTTGAAACCCCTACACGTGCATTCGCACGCTCGTGTGGCTACCATTGCCGTGTGACCGACATTTCAGCATTTGCCGCTCTATAGCTAGAGTAGTGCAAAATACACACCTGATAGGAGTCTGAAGCTCATCTGCGCTCCGAATGCTCCTATGCCCAAATGCCAACCAGGGTATGCTTCCTCTCCTCATAGATGGCTCTATTTAAAGCCAGCTTCTCACCTTCACTCCTACTAGCTTTCTGATGTAGGATCCCTCCTTCAGTAGAGTTTAAATCCAACACAAACTCTGGCGTCCCAACTTAGAAAAATAAAAGCCTCCAATTTACCATCTGGGATTCAAACCCCTTCCCTCCATGCTCTCCACTTGACACCACAACCACCCTACCACATTGCCAACTTGTGTCTAAAATCATGCACAACTAAATATAAGTCTATGGGCCACAGTCTAAGTTCACTTAAAAAAAACCAAAAAGAAATGCAAGCGCCAAGACTTGAACCTTGAACCCCTTGCTTCCTCTATGGCGTCACTTCCTTGTCTCCCATGTGGCGTCATTTGCCACTAGACCACAACTCCTTTTGTGTCATTTTTTCCACATTTTATTCTTGAAGCCTACTTATTGACTCCCAGGGTTTTATTCACCTAAAACCAAAATTTTTCCTAAGCCCAGGTTTGATCCTGGGACTTCATAGAAGCCCCCTAACCTTCCAAAACCACTCACCTAATAGATCTAACTTGCAATAGTGCCGTTATCTTATTCTCAAAAATTTTAAACGCTCCCATGGCGAAGGCCCAATAAGCCCAATTCTACTAGGCCCAAATTTGGGTCGTTATAGTAAGTCCGTTCTTGCCCCATTTTTAATGCTCTTTACATTTTTGAAGCCGTTATCACTCGATCTATCTATTTCTACCATTGATTTATGGAATAATAAAGGTCTAGGGTTTGACCCATGTTAGACATTTGTGTATTTTGATATCTAATGGTAGAAAATGAATTTTGGTGTTAGATAAACAACTTTTACTAAGTGATTTTTGATGAAAATGCTTAAAAGGACCTATTTGTAAAAGTTATAAAATATGTAGTAAAAGTGTGTTTTAATGGAAATAGGGGGCTGTTATAGTTATAAAAATGGTTCAGCTAGGCTTGAGCATTAAAGAAATTGAACACGTTTCATTTTACGAGCATAGGGACCAAAATGTAAATATGTAAAAGTTTAGGGGCAAAAATGTAATTTTACCATAATAAGATTTTTGGACTGAATTGAATAATGTGAATAATAAATGAGTTAAATTTGCTATTATAGATCAAGAGAAACGAGGTTCGAACCTAGATCAGGGGAAAAACAAAATATTTGACGATTAGGTCACATTTCTATTATTTTTGTACCGAGGTAAGTTCATATGTAAATAATACATTATTTTATTTATGTTTTAAATTCTTTAATATTGTATGAATAATGATTGACTTCTTGGATGTAATCAATAAAGTTTGAAAAGTGAAAAATCCGGTTGAACCTTAGGAGTAGTTAGGATACAAATGTCATGACATTAGGGTTGTTTGAGATTACGTGTAAGACCATATCTAGGATATGGCATCAATATGAGATTTCGTGTAAGACCATAGTTGGGCTATTGGCAGTGATAAGAGATCCTATGTAAGACCATATCTAGGATATGGCATTGGTATGGTATTGTTAGATTCCCGAGTATCCTTTAGTATTTCAAGTGGTTCAACAGGAAATTCAACGAGTATGTCAAAGTTGTGAAAGGTTTTGGTTATGTTGTGAGTTGGTACAGGTACGTACATAAAACTCATTTTTCTAATGAGCTCGATATGTGATGAATTCCTCGGTAAGGTTATGAATGAGTAAGTTATGATTGAAAGATCTTGATACTATTTATGCCAAGTTCACCATGTTTATTTGTATGATACATGTGTGATTATAGTGCTTATTATTTGCATAGGAACTTACTAAGCTATATAGCTTACTCCCCTTTCTTTTTTCCCTTGTCTTATAGAGTCGCCAAGCCAGCTCTGGGATCGAAAATTATCGGAGATCCATTCACACTATCTATAATGATTATTTTGGTACCAATGAATTCAAGTATTTTGAGTTATGGCATGTATAGGGACTTGGTCATTTTGTTATGTGTCATAATTGATTAGCCAAATATGTTGGCTTATGTTGGTTGATAATTCATTTTTGTAAATGGCCATTGAAATTGGCTAATATTGGTTTAGGTATATATATGCATATGATGATACTTTTCATGGATGTGGGAAATTTGCATGGTTTGAGTTGATAAGTATGTGATGGTTGTATGTGATAGATGGTAACATACGAATGAGTGTTGATGTCTTGGTTGTGGCTAATTTTGTTGAATGTATATGCTTGGATTGGTGCTAAGTTTTGTTGTGTAGGTATGTGCATGGAAGAGTGAAAAAATGGCTTGGTAAATAGCCTTATTTTGTCCACATGGGTAGACACATGGGCGTGTCTCTAGGCGGTGTGTGACACACGGCTTGCCCCATGGGCGTGTGTTCCGGCCATGTGTCTCTTGCACCTTAATTGTTGTAAAATAGAATGCTTAGAATTGAGCACACGGGCAGAGACACAGGTGTGTGTCTCAGCCGTATGGACGACACGGCCTCTAACATGGGCGTGTGCCCTGGCCGTGTGAAGTCTGCACCTATTTTTTAAAAAATTATGAAAATTAAATCAACCACACGGCTTAGCACATGGGCGTGTGGCACGACCATGTGGCACAAGTCAGAGAGCTCTCTAATTTGAACACGGTCAGAAGCATGGGCATGTCCCAGGGTCACACGAGCGTGTCCCTTGGACCACATGGGCGTGTGAGCCTTCTAACATGGAAAATTTTCTAAATTTTGTAAAATTTTCTAAAGTTCTTGGTTTAGTTCCGAACCACTTCCAAAGCATGTTTTGGGCCTCGTAGGCCTATATTAGGGACTTTATGATCAATTATGAACGATTTTAATTTGGATGGAAATTTACTATTTAGAATTGTATGTTTGCTTGTGTTTATGTCCGGTAATGCCTCGTACCTTGTTCCGGCGTCGACTACGGGTAAGGGGTGTTACATGAACTTTCCGATATGTCGCTATCAAGAGCTTCCTGATTAATGGCTCTTTGGAGCTACCCGTTATTGGCTCGCATGAGCTTCCTGATTATGGATCTTGTGAGCTTCCCGTTATACATCCCAGATAAGCTTCCTGTTACATGGCTCACTTTAGCTTCCCGTTATATGGCTCGAGAGAGAGCTTCCCGTTTATGTGCTCATATGAGAATTCCCGAATATGAATTGATGAATTACAGATTTGTACACTTTATGTGTACTACCCGTGTATCCATCGATATTTTAAATGATTCAATGAGCAAAATCCTGACATGAGAAAATATGAGTACTAAATGAATTATTACCCGTATATGCCTGAAATACATGAAACTGATATTACATGACATGTTGAAATATGAGATAGAAGATACATGTGGATGAAACTTGCTTGATGAGTAAGTACATTAGTAATTATGAACTATTACCGGGATATGTATGTACACGAAATACATGGAAATGATGGTACATGGTATATTGAAATAAAGAAAACAATGATATATATATTTATAAAGAAACAGTAAGAGAATGATATGCATCATGATATGTACATATGTGAATATATTTTAGATGTTGATACAAGGAAATTATGTAAATTGAAACGAGTAATAACCTCAAGTGTGACATGTAGAGAAAATAAGTTTATCAATGTTGATTTCTATGGAATATGTGAAAGTACACTAACAAGTGTTGTTGTTGATGCTTAGGCAAGTGCCAATCTATTGATTGAATGGTAATATGTTTATTTACATGATGCATTGAAATGGTAAGTACTCAAGAGAAAATATGCAAGTTCTCATGAAAGAGTGGTAAGGTTTAAATTGTGCAATTATTCATGAAACGACTTATCATGGGATTAATTCAAGAAAGGCTACGTTAAATGCACTAACTTGTGGCTATGGTTGAATATTATGCTTATGACTTGTATGTTATGCCCATGGAATGAGTGTGAAAAGTAAAGAAATGCAAATGAAGATAAAGAAATTTAGAAGAGTTTAAAGTTATTTAACATCCAACTATGCTAGGATAACATGTAAAAGTGATACTGTGGATTTATTCATCTTGTGAGTCGATGAATATAGCTTCATGAGTATTGTGGTATCATTATTAGATTATTCAAAATATGAATAAATTCATATTTGAAATGAATTGATATGATTAAAGTTTATACGAGCTTACTAAGCATTTATTGCTTACGTAGTTGTTTTCCTTTACTTTCCAGATTATCGGAAGCTTGATCGGGTTGGAAGCTTGTCCGAGATATATTACACTATCCATAAATTCTATCGGTACTTTCAGATATTTTTATTTTGGTTATAATGGCATGTATAAGTATTCTGTTTAATGTTAGCCTATATGTGTTTTGTTAAAATTAGTCACTTATTTGCCTTATATGATTGATGTGTGATTTGTTTTATGATTGTATGGTAAAAAGGTAAAATATTAGCTAAAAATGAATTTATATACATGTGATTTGGGATGTGATGAAGTGATCAGGAATCGGTACCTTAATATATAAGGTATAAATATATTTAAATATATTAATATTTAAAATACATTTTGACATCAGATGGTATGTTTTGTTAGGTACGTGACTTGGTTTGAAATAATGCAAATTAGCTTGGTAAACCTTGGGTACAATTATGGATATAAGTTAGTTATACATATGAATATATTGAATACATGAGCACACATGTTATAATGTCATCTGAGGTGCCTAGAGGAATATTGGTTGTATGTGAAGATATTATATATTTAAGGCTTGATTTTGACATGTTTTGGATGCTTATTTATGGCTTGTAGATATGCATAATGATGATTATAGGTTGACGGCAAATTGGGTGAGAAAAATGGCTTGTAAAATGGCCTATTCTCATCCACACGGGCAGAGACACGGGCGTGTGCCTCAGCCGTGTGTGACACACGACCAGGTGAAATGGTTGTGTGTCCCCTGTATTTTTAAAACAAAGCAAAACAGAGTGTTCACAAGGCCTAGCACACGGGCGTGTGGCTTGGTTGTTTGACCTAAGTTAGAGAGCTCACATGTTTGGACAGGAGTTGGGACATAGCCGTGTGTCCCTATTTCGAATGTCCACACGGCCTTAGACACGGGCGTGTCTCTTGACCATGTGAGGCACATGGCCTGGCCACACGGGTGTGTGTCCCTTGCACCTTTGAAAAAAATTTGAATGTTTTCTGAAAAATCTTCTGAGTACCCGATTAAGTCCCGACTTGTTTCTAATGTATATTTTGGGCCTTGAGAGCTCATATAAGGGACTTTAAGCTTGATCTTGATTAATTTTTAATATGAACGCTAAATGAAATGAAATGTTTGTTAATTGATCTGTAAATTCTTGATTAAGTCATCGCAATTCGACTAATTTTTCAAGCATGAAAATTGGCAGCTTTAGTAAATAGAATTTAGTAAATTTCATTCCATCCGTGCATGTATCATTCCCCATTTCCTCAAAAAGATTCATCCTCAAATATTATCCTTGTCCAAACAAGAAAGACTCTTTATCATAGGTGGAATGGTTTCCTAGAGCTTCTCTACAAGGATCAACAAATTCCTAAAAGAAAGAAACAAGTCCACTAGACAAATTCAAGTTAAGGTTAGTGAAAACATAATCATTCTTCTTCATTGTATAGCTTCTTTCTCTCTTCCATTTTTCAATGTGAATTGAACTTTCTAATTTTACCTCATAGGAATTTTCATTCATCAAAGTTGGACCATCAAATTGACTTTTATCGCTCAAGGTCTCTTTTCTCTTAGTCTTTTTACATGAATCATCCTCACTTCCTTTTAACCTCTCACAAAAATTTTGAACATTGAATTAATCAAAATAAAACTCTTTAGAAGGACAATAAAGGTCTAACTCATCAAATTTCATATACTCTAGGAAACAATTTTCACTATCAACTTTTTCTGATTTACAAAGTGCACTATCGCTATCATCACAGTTCTCACTATTACTATCAACTTCTTTGACATCAAATTTGGAACAAGGTGCAATGTTAGATAGAGACTCAAAAATAGGCACAAAATCACACTTGCTATCATCACAATTGGTGTCACTCAAAGTTTCTTGCTCATTTATATAATTATAGTCAATGGTAGCACTAAAAAAAGACTCCTCAATAGGCTTGGTGTCATACGTATGTTCTTCGCAAATTTCATCACTAGGTGGATAGTGAATCCAACATTGGAAACCCTTATAAACTTTTGAACCACACCAATGACATTTTACAATAAGTGAGAGATAAATCATACTCTCCTTTGCTTGTTGGCATTTAGAGCCTTGGTGGTCCCTCTTATAACCAAACTTTTTTTTATACTTTTTTAGAAGTCGTTTAAGCTCGTAGAGCTTGCTATATCTTTTTTACCACTGTCATTCTTGATAAACCCATGAACAATAGAAGATTGGGAGGCATTAGGGACAACATGTTTGTACGAGTTATTTTTACAAGTACAACATCTATGCTTTGCTAAAGGTTTATCATTATCCTCTTCCATACTATGTGTGCACACCATTTTATTCTTCCAATCATAATATATATCAGGATCATTCTTTCCTTTAAATGGTGGAACACTAAATTTTGGTTTAGCTACAAAAAATTGGCCACGAGCACTAGTACTGGAAGTTGCATCATGAGTACACGAGCCACGTTTAATACATCCAGAAGACTATTGTGGCTCATAACCATCATCATGATCATCAATTTTATCATTAGGGGAAAAAGGGTGCTCATCATTATCATCATCATCGTTAACATCTAATCGAGCCAAATTTTGGCTAAAATTTTATTGAACTGCCTCGCTATGAAGGACGCAAGCTTGCATTGTGTAAATTCCTATACCTTCTTTCACCTCAATCAATTTATTTTTGAAGTTTGTTGAACATTACTGTAAGTTTGTCCATGGCAACCAAGGATGTATCATGCTTCTCGTCTTGACTGCATGTGTGTACCATTATTAGAAACTGAAATAGAAAACACTCAAACAAGAAAAGTTGATAAAAGAAACTTAAACCTTACTGTTATGCATTCATAATAAAAATAAACAACTCTAAGAGGCAAAGAAAAGAATTTAAGATTTTATCGATTGTTACTTTTAAAGAGTAATCAAACTCGATAATATTCGAAAAAGATGTGGGATCAAATCTCTAACAAAGCAGGCTCTAAGAAGTCAAAGAAAAAATTAACTCCTAAGGAAGTAAGTTACGCTAAGAAAGGAGAGGCAACACTTTTCATACTTATTATGTAACACCCTGAATAATTTATTTCTGATTCTGTAAATATTTGACATAAATGTGTATCTGCTTCAGTGGTTAAGTGTTCTGGGTGTGTGTGTGAGGTCCTAAGTTCAAGCCTTACCTTAAGTTCAAGCCTTACCTTTAGTAATTTTTGTTATTTTTGGGATTAAGCCCTATCTTTGTTCAGTAGGCTTATATTAAATTGTCTATAATTCCATATCAGAATGAGCCTATTGGTTCTAGTGGTAAGGGAGTTGGTGTGTTGGAGGTCCCGTGTTCAAATCCTTGAGTTAATATGGGTATTTATTTTTGCTCATTTTCAAACAGAGTTTTGGTGGAATTAAAATTTTGAAGTGGTTGAGATTAAAGTGTAGTGGGAAGTTAGGGGTTATCAAAATTTTATTTTATTTTGTTTTCCCAAAAATCCCTTTTTCCTTTTGACGTTCCTATACTCTCATCTTCCTTGTCCGCTTTTCTTCCTTCCCCTTTCCTTTTCGGTTTTCAATTCAATTCCCTTTTGCACAATTTCCTGCTATATTGTTCGGTAAGTCTTGTTTTGTGAATCTTAACACTTGTTGGCTAAGAGGTTATTGAGGGGGTTTGTTTTTGTTCCTTTTGGTTTGGCAAATGACAAGACTTGGCTGGGGTTTCTGCAGTGTTTTGAGTGTTTGAAGTTCAGTTCGATAACGGTAAGCTTTCGAGTGTGTTGTAGATGTTGTAAGCCTGTGATTATGAAATAATTTTGCTTGAGTTTCGTTACAGTTACTAAATTCAGACTTTGGAAATGTCGATTGTAGGTTTCTGGAAGGTTCGGGTGTGGTTTCACATCAAATCGATACTAGGTGTGTACCTGAAATGCAGGAAACAAAGCTTCAACGAAAGTCGAAAAACAAAATTGTCAATGCCACACGGGCGTGTGGTTGCTCGTGTGGTAGGCCGTGTGTGAAGACACGGCTGTATGGTCAAAGAAGGTATGGCCATGCATAGCATACGGTCATGTGGTGGCTCGAGTGTGGTCATGTGGGCCACACAGGCAAGGCCAATCTGGGAGTGTGGGCCCATACGGGTAGTCTACACGGGCATGTGGGCCCATTATACTAAAATTTTCTATAGGTCACACGGGTTGTCCTAATCGATTGTGGGCTTACCGTAGGATCTGTAAGGGCTAACTAAACCTTAAAACTATGTGATCTATTAGACTGATATATTGTTCTGAGCATTTTTGTGTTACGTATATCTGTTATATATTTGAGTAAGCATGTTAAGCATGTTTTATCTGTCAATTCTATGTGTATGCTCTGTTTCTGTTTTGGGGTGGGATTTGTATATGAAGAGGAATTATTATGATCGGCGTTAAACGCCTATATTTTGGCAGCTTGGCTGCATATTATATATGATATGTGTCTTAATGATAGGACGTGGTGTGTAGGGATGGGTGGGTGTTTTTAACCCCACATGGTGTGATGGGATGGTTGGAGATGGTGTGTAGAGGATAGGGGTAGGATTTTGCATATCTGTATCTGTATTTGATTCTGTTACTCTATCTGAAAAGGACACAAATGTGTTTCTGTATCTATTTCTAGTTATGAATATGATGATTGTATGCTTGCATGCTTAATTCTATTAGGTTACACACTGAGTTACGTAATCTCATATTTGTTTGTCTGTTCTGACAGGTAATCCTTAGACTTTGGCTGATTGGTGCGGCGGAGACACAGCGGTGACCACAATTTCGTATACAGTTAAACTTAGTCCTCTTGGTTTATTTTTAAATTTTGAATTTATTTGAGAGTTGTAATGTTTTAGGACTCTCTGGAGTGTTTGGTTCTTAACTGTTAATTCCCAGATCGTTTTCCAAATTGCATGCTTTGCTAAAATTGTTTTATTACGGTGATGGGTTTTTAAATAAACAACAGTTTTCCTAAAATCACGAGTCAGATTTCTAAAATATATTGGTTTATAAGACTTTCGCTGTAATAAGTAATGATAAATGAGCTAATTAAACAATGTTTTTGATAAAACTTGGAAATTATAGAATGTTAATGTTTTGGCGAGACAATCTCGTTTCCAAAACCCATTCCATGTGACATCACCAGATTTGGCCATAACATCTAGGCCGGGTTTGGGGTGTTACATATTAACACAAGAATCGAAAATGTGTTAAAATGTGTAATAGAATAAGAAAAGCTAAAAAAATTAAAAATTAAAGCTGGAATCAAAGAAAATAAACTATCCAGGAAAAAAACCCAAAACAATGGAAAACAACTTGAATTTTTCATTCAAGGTGCTCTCGATGTGATGAAATCCTGAAAATTAAATCAGAGCCTCTTTATATGATAAATATCATATTTGAAAATTTTGGGCACGAAATTCAACCCAAATTTTTTTTTTCTCTTTTTCGTCTTTCCTTGATTTTTTAAAATTTTTCCTTTTCTTTTTTTTGAAATATTTTTTCAATGTACCAAAGTGTTAAGAAATAAAATACAAAATTTTAGATTGATTTGAATTCGTTTACCCATTGAAATCAATTTTTTTTTTTTTGAAAATTTTCAAGGTAAAACAATTTTTAGAGGATGTTAAAGCAAAATTAGTAAAAACAATTTATTTAGACAAGGAAACAACTCAAAAATGCCCAAATATGATACCAAATGATAAGCGGACCAAGATCAAATTCGGGTTGTTTAACTCAAAAAAACAATTCAATTTGACCTGAAAGAAGGAACAAACAAAATTTAGAAACAATGGAAACAAAAGCAACTAAAAGAAGAAATTTAATAATAAAAAAAATAAAGATTTAAAAATAAATAATGAAAATGAAAATTAAAAGGTGGAAAATGGAAGATGGATTGAATAAATCAATGGATTTGGATAGAAGATAGCTGTCCAATTGAACCCTTTTGAGATGTAAACCTCAACAAACTCAATTAGCGGCTCTAATCAACCCTCTAAGAAATAATCGTTGGAAAATTGAAGGATGAAGAACGAATTGTTGGATCTGGTGCCCTAAGTGTAGTATATTCATTTGTAAACTTGTAATTTTTTAAAAAGATTGGATAATAAAACAATTCATGGATTACATTAATGTACTTTGTATAATGTTCTCATATGTTTTTGCATGCAAAGCAAATTAGAAACAAATATTAGCTTACTAGTTGTCTAATGTTTTAACTAATACTAAGCGGTATTACGTGGTCGGATCGTGATATGGAAAGACAACTTGTATTAGTAGACAAACCTAAACATGTCCTTAATCTAATCTAGAATAAGCAAATAGATTGAAAGACTAATATGTCATCTACCAAGTCTAATTGGGTAGATGCTTTGTCTTGAGCCTCGGAGCAGATGGCTCTCAGAAGATAGAGACATAAATGTGACTGACTAGATTGATAGTACATCGAACATGACCCAAGTAGAATAGATCATGAATCTGTTTATGGATTTATTCACTTGTGACATTCATAGTGTAGCACGCCTTAATCCTGAATGGATGATGGACAATGTATGCGTTAAGTAAAATCCTGCCCGATGAAGTTTAGTATGTGATTACCATCCTAAGAACAAGTGAGATTCGATGAGTATAGAAGCCTATAAGTGTGAGAATCAAAACTATCTGTGCATGCCCATGACGTCTTGAAGGATTGGTGAACACTAGGTAAGCATGTAGTGAGCCTGATAAGGAAGGATTCGCCCTAGGAGCCTTTAGTTTGCGTGCATAATTTGGGTGAAATCTATTATAAGAGATAGAACCTTATGATGGAAAGCTTATGTTAGCAAGAAGTGCACCTAGTAACGTTGGCCTTGAGTCGATTCAAATATGAGGAAAAGATGGTTAGGGATTAACTGAATGTGAACTAAATAGTTAAGAACCAAAAGAAAGCACTATTAGAAAATCATGTTTGGAAAACATAGCGGAATATAAATTTAGGGAAAAAATAGAGTTTTAAATTTTTTCCTAAAACTAGAACTTGATTATGATATCTAAAGTAATAAACATTTAATCAAAATTGTACCTTTTCGATTCATCTAGGATGAACGCTTCAATCGAGTAGTCTTCTTTGCTATCCTCAAGCTCACATTTTCCGAGTGTGGACTCGCTTCGAATCAAAAAATTTTTCACAAAATTACCAATGGGGTTATTTCACAATTTCTCTAAACTTCTGGGTCAAGTTGTAAATTAGAAAAACATCTTTAGAAATTTTCTGAAATAATTTCTTCAAAGAATTTTCACTCTACAACTTTCTCTTGAATTCAAGTGTATGTAAAATAATGATCCAATGTTCTCTTTTTATAGGGAGAGTTTAGAGAGTTCAACTATGATTAAACTTAATCACTGTAATATTAAATTAATATAATATTTATCTACAAGATAAATAATAATTAAATTTAATATTACGATAATCACTTTTGTAATACCCCAAACCCGACCTAGACGTTATAGCCAAATCTGGCGATGTCACATGGAGAGATTTTGAAAACGGAATCTACCCAATTACCCATTAACAAATCATAACTTGCATACATTTATCAATTACTACAAACTTTAATTAACTAATTCATTTGGAAAAACTTATTAAATCAAAAGCCTTAATTGTTTAAGTTTGAAATCGCAGTCGTGTTCTTAGGAAAACCAGAATTTGTGTAAAAACCATCGTTTTTAATAAATCATTTTAATAAAATAATTCACTAGTCAAACAACCTAAAAATACTAGTTAAAAACCAAATAGTTTAAAATAGTCCAGAGACTCCCAGAGAATGCAACTCTCAAATCATAACGCCAAACTTAAGTAAAAACCATAAACGAAATAAAATAGTTATGGCGAGAGGTCATCGTCAAGTCCTCCGCTGCACCGATTCGCCTAACTTTATGGATTACTTATATAGAATAAACAGAAAAGGGTGAGTTTACGTAAACTCAATGTGTAACCCCACAGAATTAAGCATGCACACACATACAGAGTATCACAAATCAGACAAATTCAGATTTGGGCCTAGACCCCTGTTAGATACAGATACAGATTCGGGCCAAAGGACATTTTAGATGCAGATACATACATGCAAATAAGATATTAGAATCCTACCCCCATCCTATACTCACCATCTCCGACCATCCCTACACACCATGTGGGGTTTAAAACACCCACCCAGCCCTACACACCACATTGTACCGATGCGGCACATAACAGATGTAATACAGCCATGCTGCTAGATAACAGGCAAAACTGCCTTTCAAAACACTTTCTTCATTATAACAATCCCACCCCAAAAGCAGTAACAAAAATAGAACATACATACAATATTACAGATAATACATGCTTAACATGTGCATATAAATAGATAGCAGATATGCATGGCATAGACAAGCTCGAAACAGTACATTAGTCTAACAGATCACATAGTTTTAGGGTTTAGTAGCCTTTACCGACCCCTCGATAAGTCCACAGTCCATTAGGATGACCCGTGCGACCCTATGGATAATTTTAGAATAATGGGCCCACATGCCCGTATGGCTGCCCATGTGGGCCCACACACCTAGATTGGCCTTGCTCGTGTAGATCACACGGCTTGGCCTAGATATCACACGCTCGTGTGGGCCCACATATCCGTGTGGCCCATACGCTCAATTTGGCCTAGCCCGTGTAGCTCACACGGCCACACTTCGGCCATCACACGGTCGTGTCTTGAGCACGGCCTAGCCTTCGTCGATCACATAGCCGTGTACTTGCACATGGACTACCACACGAGTGACCACACGCCCGTGTGGCATCGACAGATTCACTTTTTAGCTTTTACCGAACCTTGTTTTTTTGCTATTTGGGTACACACTTGGTACTATTTTGCAATGGAAACACTTTCAAATCTCTCAAAACGTAAAACCAAAATATCCATTATCGATTAGCAATTGATTACGGATGTCGACAATAATGAACTAACAGGAACCCGACTTACCATCGATGAAGAACCTTTGTTAACACTTGTTAAAACAAATAAACAGATTTCACTGGTCGAAACCTTCACCTACATCAACAATTGGAGTAAAAATCAAATTTTTAATCGCTCATTACACTACTATGATGAACAGAAATAGAAAACTTACCGAACCTACACAAGTGTAATTCACATTGCTAAAAAAAAGATGACTTAGGGAAACAAAAGGACAAGGAAGAGGGGATTTGTCAATTGACAGAAAAGAAAAACGTCAAATTTTTCCTGCTGGGGGATTCCTTAGAGGAGAGAGAAAAAAAAGAAATAACAGTAAAGCAAAAATTAAGATTAGGAATAAACCCGCATATCCCTAAATTCACTCACCCACTAACCCACTTCTCAGAATTCAAAATCCAAAAGAACTCTCACTCACAGAATTGAGCAAATATAAATACCCTTACTTGTGTAGGGATTCGAACTCAAGACCTCCCACACACCAACACCCTTACCACTCGAACTAGTAGGCTCATTCTGTAACATCTTGAATTAATGGGCCTTTGCGTTAATGTGTGGTTATGTTTAATGTGAGTGTTAGGGGTCCAGAATGGGCTCAGGGTTGGGCCGAGGCCTTAATCGAATTTTCTGTTTGGACACTCTAGTGGAAAGCCAGAAAAGATAGGGCTTAAAAGATGTTATCTGTGTTTTAAGATACAAAATGGGGCTTCTGGCCCAGTGGCAAAGTGGTGCCACTTAAAGAGAAAAGAAGTGGCGTCAACTGAGGAGGCCCAAATTCAAGTTGCCTGAAGCCCAATTTTTTTAATTAAATTTAGTTAACTTTTGGCATTTAAGTGGGTAGAGTGGGACAGCAATGAGGCTTAGAAATAGGGGGATTTATGTGAGTGGATAATGTGGATAATGTAGCAGATAAAAAGGAGGAAGAGGTGGTGTTATTTAGGCCACTTGTAAAGGTATGATCGGATATGGATAAGGGAGAAAATTTAGGAATTATCTATTGATCATAGTAGTGGCCGAATTTCCAACTCTAGGGGAAAGAGGAAATCGATTTTCATGAGGCTAAAGGGGGTGCCGAAATTTTCCTTGTTAATTAATTAGTTCTAGCTTGCAAAAGAGGGCAATTACGGCTTTTGGTTAGTGTGTGTGCGAAAAATTTGATTAGAAAATGGGGTACTTCTTAATTTCGGCATTTATTCTTATTCTCTTCTCTTAGTTGTTTCTTTTCTCAAAAAGCCAAAAACTCTTAAAGTTCTATCTTCTTCTTCATTCTCTACTAAAGCCGAAACCTCATAGCCTTTCTTTACACTTTTTTTCGATTTATTCTATAAGCTAAAACCTTTAAGTATTCTTTCTCTTTACTCTCTTCTGCCATAGCCAAATGCCCTAGTGTCCATTTTTTTCTTCCTGTCAATTTCTTCATTAAAAAGCTAAATCTCTATAAATTCTTTGAATCATCTTCTCTTTTTGATTTCTACAAAAAGTCGAAATCTTTTAGGAGTAGCCAAATCTCCTATGATAGGGTAAGTGCTGATCTTCTTCTCTTCACTTTTCTTTCAATTTTTGGAAGCTAAAGCCGAAAGGCTAATGGGCTTGGTAAGGTTGACGTTTGATTAATGGTTTGATGTTTTCTTGTTGGGCGACGTTGGGAATTGAAGTAGATCGTTTAGATCTAAAAGCCAAAAACTACTAGTCCCTAAGTCTCAATCTCTTTTCGGGATTTCAAGGTAAGGGGTTCTCTTTAGATTTTCGTTAGGTTCATTCATCGTGTTTATAATCTTAACCATATGTTATGGATTAACAACCATATGTTGTGCTGGTAGCAACTGATAAGGTCTTTTGATGAAATCAAATGTTAATCAGGCGAAGGAGGGGATTTGGATCTGTAAAACCAATCCCTAAGTTTAAGAAACAAGCAGTGTCAACAGTTCAGGATTGGCCACCGGGTTGTGGACCAACTTTAGAGCAAAACCTTAGGCAATTAGCAGTCGTATCGACTACTGACAGTGTCAACATAAAAGTATCGTCTTAACTGTAATTAGGCATGTAGATCTCTATTACACTAGCTAATCTGTACTATGTATATGTTATGGGCTAAAAGCCAGAAAAAGGCTGTATGAACAGTCGTGTTACCCGAAAAGGGTAGGCAAGGGATGCAGTGCACGTAATCATAGAAACTTCTATGTGTATCAAGTATGTGATGAGCGGTGATATTTTTAGGTAGTATGTTGATTTGTTCTTGCATGTATGTATGCATGGGATAGGATTGATATTATGAAAGGGAAGAAGGTCGCATGGCGATCGGTGGCTTTGCCACATAGGTCACATAGTGATCGGTCTTTATGACAAGCAACACAGCTGTCGAAATACCACAATATATTTTTAAGATCGCACAGCGATCGGTGGCTTCGCCACATAGGTCACATAGTGATCAATCTTTATGACAGGCAACACAGCTGTTGATATGGTGTGTAACGAATGGAGGGCTGATTGTAGAAATCCCCATGGTGTGATGGTTGGTACGGGCTGGTGTGTAGAGGATGGACTCTTAGGTTTCGGATGGGCCATGTTGTATGTAAATATTCTGTTGCCATTGTGTATGGGTCAAGGACCATAATGTGTTTGTGGGCCTCAAGGCTTTTATGTGTTTTCGAGATTTGTACACTAAGTCTTGGTGACTCACCCTTTTATTTTTCCCAACTTTTTAGATGAGCAGTAGATCATGGACATGGGAGCCGAGGTGGACTCGAGGGGCCATCAAGTTTTTTTTTATTTTCATAAACTATTTCTGGTTTTCCTTTTAGTTTTAATTTTGGGAAATATTTATGTAATAAGGCCTCCGTAGATTTAGTTATCAAGTTATATTTGTTAATGTTACATTTTATAAATTTGTGTTTAAAGTCTTAATTATAAGAAAAAAAAAGTAAAATGGAGTTCAAACACGTTCAACGTAATAGTTAAAGTTTCTTTCAAAAATATCACAACTAATGATTAGCCGGTTAGATAAATTGAGATTTTCAAAACCCTTCAAAGTATAGTTTTCAACATTTAACCCGTAGCATACCAGATCTGGTCGTGGTGAATGGGCCTAGTTTGAGGTGTTACATTTTGGTATCAGAGTCCAGTTCAGAACTCGGGCTGTGAATTGGGTCCAGTAGTGATTTGTAAAATTGATGTGAATTTGAGAAAACTTTCGGTTGAGATATGGCCTTCGAGTCTACTGGCACCCGATCCACGCAGGTAAGTATTGTAAACTCATTATGTGTTATGCATGTTAGGTTTAATGGGCTCCATAGGAACATAGGCTAGTATGATTAGAGTTTGATGGACTTTAGGCTTAGTTTAAAAAATTCCTCAAATCTCATAAGACTTTCTCTAATTAAACATGTCCGTGGACAAGTCGTTGGGTTGAAGTGTGGCAACAGGCATACGCATGTCTAGGATTAGATCTAGGGAGAGCTTGGTATTTAAGCAGCCCTAGTGGCTCACCTCCTCTTCGTTGGAATCCTACCTGGTGTGTAGTGACAGTTCACCTTAGCCACGAGGACTTATTGACGGGTCAAAAATTTATAACTAAAACCCGAAAGGGACCAGCCACCCTATTTTGCAAGATTGCTAAAATACCCCTAGTTTTGTAAAATTTTAGAAAACTCTTGATTTATGAAAATTACCGAGATACCCCTAGTTTGTAAAATTACCGAAATACCCCTGAATTAAAAAATTACCAAAATACCCCTATTTTTGTAAAATTACCAAGATACCCTATTTTGGAAAATTACAAAAATACCCCTGTAGGATAAAATTACGAAAGTACCCTTGGGTAGTGAAAAGACCAAGATACCCTTATGTGACGAAGGTGAGTTTATGGTTGTCACTTGTGTGTTGATGCTATTATGTGATGTTCCATTGTGATGCATATGGATACGGAATGTATGTGATTTCTAGAACTAGGAGGTACAGACTTGAGACTGATTTCGAATTCGAAAGAACTACTAATTAAACTAATTTCCACAAGATTATTCGTGATTAATCAGTGAAAGAAATTAATCATTCATAAAATTTCTAATCAGATAAATACGAATCGGTAAAATGAGTACAAGGGGTCGTGGACGTCCTGCGCGTGGCCGTGGTAGGGGCAGGATGGCTGTGTCAGAACCGGTAGGGTCTGGTCACAAGTCAGGGAATAAGATACCAGCGTCACCAACTGTGGAGGCAGAATATCAAGAACAAACAGGCGGAGATGATGCGGTGTCTCAAGCGATGCTCCGAGTGTTGGAGAGAGTGGTAGGAGCAAGCATGGGCACAGGAGCCCAGAAATCTGTGTCGGGGCGACTCAGAGTGAATGGGGTAGAAATGTTTAGGGGAATTTCTGGTATAGCCCCGAGTACAGCTGAGTATTGGTTGAAGGCGGTTGAACGCATAATGGGTGATCTAGATTTTACGGAAGAAGAGAATCTGAAAGGAGTAGTATCCCTTCTTCGGGACGAAGCATACCAATGGTGGCTTACGGTTAAGGATGGTACAGTGGCTGACTGTATCACCTGGGATTACTTCAGAATGGCATTTTAGAGTAAGTACATTGGAACGAGTTATGTGGATGCGCAGCGCAGAGCGTTTCTGAATCTGGTTCAAGGAAGCAAGTCAGTGGCGGTCTATAAAGCGGAATTCTTACGCCTTAGCCGTTATGCTCGGGGGATAGTGGCCACAGAACATGAGCATTGTGTTCGGTTTGAGGATGGCCTGAGGGATGATCTACGTGTTTTGATAGCTCTACAGTGGGAGAGGGAATTTGCTGTACTTGTGGAGAAAGCTAAGATAGCTGAGGAGGTGAAGCGGACTGAAAGACTGAATAGGGATAGAGATAGGAGTGGAAGTAAGAGAAATTTTAGAGCATCAGGGGCACCGAACGTGTTCAGAAAAGACCTAGGTCAGATAGGCCGAGACAGGATGAGAGACACACATCGCTAGTCGCATACGTAAGTGTGCTCGATGTGGTAAATTCCATGTAGGTGAGTGTTGGGCAGGAAGTGGGAAGTGCTTTAGGTGTGGATCTATGGACCATCAGATTAAAGACTGTCCACAGCCACGGGGCGATGTAGGACCCATAGGGAAGCGAAATGCTCAGCCGGGTAGAGGGGGTCAGCAGCACAGAGAGGTCGTGGTCCAGCCAGAAGTGGTAACAGTTTTGGTCGGGGCCGTGAAGCACCAGGTCGAGGAGCAGGCAACACTGAGGTGAGGCAGCTTGGGTTGGTCTATGCTGCCAGACGTCGAGAGGAGGCTGACGCACCGGATGTTATAACCGGTACATTTTTAATATTTGGTTTGCCTTACACTACATTGATTGACATTGGGTCGACGCATTCGTATGTTGCCAGTAGTGTGTCTGGAACTTTAAGTTTAGATTCGAGATTACCCCAAGGGTGATGACTGTAATTAGCCCATTAGGACAATCTGTGGTAGTAGATAAACTCTATTGGGAGGTACCCTTAGAAGTTCAGGGAATAGTTTTCCTGACGGATCTGATGGAATTGCCGTTTGGGGAGTTCAACTTAATATTAGGCATGGACTGGCTGGTGAAGTATCAAGCTAATTTAGATTGTGCAGCCAAGCGCATGGTGTTAAAACCCCCCATGGGTGGTGAAGTGTTGGTGATAGGGGAAAGGGGTTTCGTTTGTTTAGTCTAATAAGCAGCAAGAGAATTTCAAGAAGTTAAAAAGGATTTTGACGGAGGCTCCGGTATTGATTCAGCCGAAGGCTGAGAAGAAATTTATAATTTACTGTGATGCTTCACACATGGGACTAGGATGCGTGTTGATGCAGGATGGAAAGGTTGTTACGTATGCATCTCAGCAGTTAAGACCGCACGAAGCAAATTATCCCACCCATGATTTGGAATTGGCGGCAGTGGTTTTCACTCTGAAGATCTGGAGACATTATCCGTACGGGGAGAAATCTGTCATTTATACCGATCACAAGAGCTTAAAATACCTTTTGACCCAGAAGGAGTTGAATCTAAGGCAAAAGAGGTGGATCGAGTTGTTAAAGGATTATGACTGCTCGATCGAGTATTATCTGGGTAAAACTAACGTGGTGGCGAATGCTTTGAGTCGTAAAGTAATCTCTGACTTGAAAGCAATGTTTGCTCACCTTAGTTTATATGATGATGGGAGTTTATTAGCTGAACTTCAAGTGCAACCCTCTTAGGTCGGTCAGGTTAAGGAGAAGTAGCGGACCGATGAGTTGCTTAAGGTGAAGTTGTAGCTAATATCAAGTGATGGGCCAACGAAATTCAGTGTGGATGAGGAAGGACTATTATGTTTTCGAGGGAGAGTTTGCATGCCAAAAGATCCGGAGTTGAGGCATATGATTTTGCAAGAAGCGCATGGTGGTCCATACGCTATGCACCCTGGAGGGAGTAAAATGTATCGAGATTTATGGGATCGATTCCGTGGACCGCTTAAAGCGTGAGGTAACCGAATTGGTGAGTAAGTGTTTGACCACAAGAGGTAAAGGCGAGCATCGCTACCATCGTGGTTGTTGCACCAAGTGAAGATTCCACAATGGAAGTGGGAAAGGATCACAATGGACTTTGTTAGTGGGCTACCTCTCACGCCTACTAAGAAAGATTGATGTCTGGTGATTGTTGATCGCTGACGAATTTCGCCATTTCATACCAAGACGGGTCAATTACTCTCTGCAGAAATTGGCTAAGCTATACATAGCGGAGGTGGTGAGGTAGCATGGAGTACCAGTATTGATCATATCGGACAGGGACCCTAGGTTCACGTTGCGATTCTGGAAGGCGTTGCATCAAGTGTTGGGTACGAAGTTGGATTTCAGAACAGCGTTTCATCCTCAGACCGATGGACAGTCTGAGCAGGTAATTCAGATCTTGGAGGACATGTTGAGAGGATGTGTCATTGATTTTAGGGGTAGTTGGGAAGAATTTATACCATTAGTGGAGTTTGCTTACAACAACGGCTACCAGTCTAGTATTCAGATGGTGCTCTATGAAGCATTGTATGGGTGGAAGTGTCGTACTCCTACTTGTTGGACGAAATTAGGGGAACGTCAGATTTTCGGTCCAGAGTTCGTTACCGAGATAGAGGAGAAGGTTGAGTTAATTCGGGCTCGACTAAAAGAAGCGTCGGACAGACAAAAGTCCTATGCTAATTTGAAGCATAAGGATATAGAGTTTGCAGTGGGCGACTGAGTTTTCTTGAAGGTGTCGCCATGGAAGAAAGTATTAAGGTTTGGACAGAAGGGTAAGTTAAGTCCCAGATTCATCGGACCATATCAAGTGTTGAAACGAGTGGGATCGGTAGCCTATCAGCTTGAGCTACCTTCAGAGTTAAGCCAGATTCACAATGTGTTTCATGACTCTATGCTGAGACGATACCATTCGGATCCATCTCATATGGTGCCTGTGGAGGAAATCGAGGTAAGACCTAACCTATCCTTTGAAAAGGAACCAGTTGAAATCCTGGATCGTGATGTCAAAGTGTTGCGAAGGAAAACGATTCCGTTGGTTAAGGTTCTATGGCGGAATCATGGTTCTAAGGAGGCTACTTGGGAGCCAGAGGAAGTGATGTGGCAGCAATAGCCGCATCTATTCTGATTAGGTAATTTCGAGGTCAAGTTTCTTTAAGGGGGTAGAACTGTAACATCCTGAGTTAATGGGCCTTTGCGTTAATATGTGGTTAAGTTTAATGTGAGTGTTAGGGGTCCAAAATAGGCTCAGGGTTGGGCCGAGGCCTTAATCAAATTTTCTGTTTGGACACTCTAGTGGAAAGCCGTAAAAGATAGGGCTTAAAAGATGTTATCTATGTTTTAAGATACAAAATGGGGCTTGTGGCCCAGTGGCATAGTGGTGTCACTTAAAGAGCAGAGAAGTGGCGTCAACTGAGGAGGCCCAAATTCAAGTTACCTGAAACCCAATTCTTTTAATTAAACTTACTTAATTTTCGGCATTTAAGTGGGTAGAGTGGTACGACAATGAGGCTTAGAAATAGGGGGATTTATGTGAGTGGATAATATGGATAATGTAGCAGATAAAAAGGAGGAAGAGGTGGTGTTATCTAGGCCACTTGTGAAGGTATGATCGGATATGGATAAGGGAGAAAGTTTAGGAATTATCTATTGATCATAGTAGTGGCTGAATTTCCAACTCTGAGGGAAAGAGGAAATCGATTTTGATGAGGCTAAAGGGGGTGCCGAAATTTCCCTTGTTAATTAATTAGTTCAAGATTTCAAAAAAGGGCAATTCCGGCTTTTGGTTAGTGTGTGTGCGGAAAATTTGATTAGAAAATGGGGTACTTCTTAATTTCGGCATTTATTCTCATTCTCTTCTCTTAGTTGTTTCTTTTCTCAAAAAGCTGAAAACTCCTAAAGTTCCATCTTCTTCTTCATTCTCTACTAAAACCGAAACCTCATAGCCTTTCTCTACACCTTTTTCCTATTTCTTCTATAAGCCGAAACCCTTAAGTATTATTTTTCTTTACTCTCTTCTGCCATAGCCGAATGCCCTAGTGTCCATTTTTTTTTCTTCCTGTCGATTTCTTCATTAAAAGGCTGAATCTCTATATAAAACACCCCAAACCCGACCCACAAGCCCTGACCAGATCTGGCATGTTCCATGAGTAAAACGTAGTTAAGTCTCGTAAGACATTTTTGAAAATCGTGGTGGTTTCAAAAAAAATAGGGTTGGTTTGTTCTCGAGTAAAAAATTTAGTTGTAACTGAATTTTGTACTAAATCCATAATTTCTTATTTCAAAAGTTTCAAATTAAAGTAATACCAAATTTTAGAGCTTAATGTTATCGTTAACTTGGAAACCATAGGCGTTTGAATTTGAAAACATTCGATGTCGTTCGTAACATAGTAGAAATTTAAAACACGAAGAAAATGAAATAGATAGGTAATAATGGCCTTATTACATCAAATTATAACCCAAAATAATTTAAAATAGACTTAATTAGAAAAAAAATCGAAAAACTGATCTGTGCATGGCCACCACTAAGTTCCTGCAGACCCGGTCCATCTACTGAGTGCCATTTGCAAAATGTTAGCCCACGAAGGGTGAGTCAACAGACTCAGTGTGTATCACCAACACTGACTCTCAAACAGCCAATCATATCATATCACATACGAGCAATTATAAGCAATTATGCAACCCAAACCCACCTAGATATCCATCCTCTGCACATCACCCATACCTACCATCACACCGTGGGGATTACTAAATCGACCCTCCATCCGCTACACACCATCGAAGGCAGTCGCTGCAGTCAACTGCACATCGCCCATATAATTGTGGCATAGCCATTAGATAATGTGACTGAGTCACCAAATTCATATTATGTGACATAGTCACGATAATGTGTGAGTCACCAGATATTATGGTAAAACCACCGATCACTTCCCCTTTTCATTATCACCCATATGCCCATGTGTCATACAAAACATGCAGAAATCATACAATATACCTTATCCCATATTCATAACAAATTCACACGTGTGTCATCTCAAATGGTCATAACATTATTAACAGAGCGTTAAGGGGTAGCGTACCTGAATACACTGTACCATTGAATGGTACCCTTAGCCACGTTTTTCATATTTCCATTATTACATACATAATATTAATTCCATTAATCTACTAGGAATTAGTGTAGGGCTACACATCTGGTACTAACACGATTACCGAATCCCGAAATCTACTGAAACAAGTTGTACTCCTCCCTAAAAACCATAGTTAGAATCGGCCAACATTAACACTTAATATAGCCTTGGCCGAATATCAATACCCCCGTACCTTACAGATCTAAATCCCAAAATCGTCACCTAACTGTGGAGATGTCGAAATCCCTACATGGTACATGTTATGGTCAGCCTATTACACAAGATCTATGGAAATGGCCCTTGGTCGAATACTACACATGGCTTACCTTGGATCTTGGAATCCTGAATGATCTCCCCCTAAACGTTGGCTACAAAAGAAATCTTGAAATCCCTCAAAAAGAATGACCAACACGCAATTGGTTCACTAATTCTATGTGTCAACAAGAGGTAAGAGATGTTGGGTTCTCAGCCTTTAATGTTTATGATCAAATCAGCTCCAACAGGGTAGAGGAGCAATCGGTTATGGCCACAAAAATAGAGGGTTCGGCTTGTGAAAGATTCATGAGAAGAGAAAGTAAATAATGGAATGTGGTGCGATTTAACTTGGTGACAAAAGGGAGATTTGGTTTTATCAAATAAGAAGAAAAAGGATGAAGTTTAAAGGGATTCGCATTGGTGGTATTTTGATTGAAAAGGTTGCGGCAATGGTGAACCTTGGGGAAGATTTCGGCTAGAACAAGTTAAAAGAAAAAGAAGAGAAAGTGTTGGGTTTGATCTTATGGAGAGAAACGAGAAAATGAAAAAGAGACTGAAAGTGAGCTTAATGGTCTTATGAAATTCGGCTACTCCTACCTACCAACTTGAATGAAAATGACCCCAAGAAAGTCCCTAGGCCTACCAACTCTCTTCCTCTATCGCCTTCCTTCATTCAAAAGTGTTTGAGTAAATCCACACTTATCTCTCCTCCTAGCCGAACTTGAAAAGAATTTGACCACATCTAAAACTCATCTCCCTAGTGTTTCAAAGGTCTTTGTCCAACTCCCCTCTAGCCCGACGCAAAAACAACTCCAAAAGTGCTCCCTTGTCGCTCGAACCTAGGCCCTTCTTACACCGCCAGGCATCACTTCCTAAGGCTTTAAGTGGGCCTCCTTGCCACTTTACCAAGCCAATCCTTGTGTCCAATTCCCTACCAATTTTCTTAAGGCCTCATTTGCCTAGCTCCCCTTTAAAACTTAAAATACAATATTTTCCTAAGGCACTCACCTACATTCTCAAGTTCCCGGAATCTATAAAACACATCCAAAACACACACAGACATACAACCACATACAATTAAGCAAAAATGCACAAGCCCTAAATCCCGGATATTACAATTCTACCCCCTTAAAATAATTTCGACCCCCAAATTACCTGGTTGAAATAGGTGGGGGTATTTCGCATTGCTTCTTCCGACTCCCAAGAAGCTTCCTCTGATCCATGATTACGCCATAACACTTTGACCAGAGGAACTGATTTCCTCCGTAACACTTTCACATCTTGTTCTAAAATCTGAATCAGCTCCTCCTTGTAGGACAAATCTGGTCTTAGCTCCACCTCTTCAACCGTCACTACATGAGATGGATCCGATCGGTAACGACGTAGCATCGAAACATGAAACACATCATGCATCTGCTTCAACTCCGAAGGTAACTCTAGCTAGTATGCCACTGGTCCAACCCGCTTCAGAATTCGATAAGGTCTTATAAATCTAGGACTTAACTTTCCATTGCAACCAAATCTCATCACCTTCTTCCACGGTGAAACTTTGAGAAACACATAATCTCACACAGTATACTCAATCTCCTTCCGCTTAAGATCTGCGTATGACTTTTTCCTGTCAGATGCCTCCTTCAACCGTATCCGAATTACTTTAACCTTTTTCTTCTGATTCTGCCACAATTTTCGGACCCAAAATCTGACGTTCTCCCAGTTCCGTCCAACATGTAGGAGTGTGACACTTTCGTCCATACAACGCTTCATACGGTGCCATCCGAATACTTGCCTGATAGCTATTGTTGTACACAAATTCTGCTAAAGGTAAGAACTCCTCCCAACTCCCTCTGAAGTCTATCACACAACCTCTCAACATATCCTCCAGCACTTGAATTACCCGCTTAGATTGGCCGTCTGACTGTGGATGGAATGCTGTACTGAAGTCCAACCTGGTGCCCAGAGCTTGATGTAGCGCCTTCCAAAATAGAGACGTAAACCTCGGATCCCTGTCCGAGATAATCGACACTGGCACTCCGTACAGCCTCACGATTTTTGCAACATACAACTTTGCCAATTTCTGTAGAGAATAGTCAACCCGCACTGGTATAAAATATGTAGATTTCATCAGCCGATCTACTATCACCCATACCGAGTCCTTCTTAGTAGGCGTAAAGGGAAGCCCACTAACGAAGTCCATGGTAATTCTCTCCTACTGGCATTGCGGAATCCTTATTGGCTGAAGCAACCCTGACGGTACTTGGTGTTTAGCCTTGACTTGCTGACACATTAGGCCCTACAAACTCTGTAACTTCTCGCTTAAGACCAGGCCACCAAAACCGTTCTCGTAGATCTCTATACAACTTACTACCTCCAGGATACATAGCATAAGGGCTACTATGTGATTCTTGATGAATTCTTTGCCTTAACTCCTTATTCTTAGGCATACAGACCTTGCCATGAAAACACAGCACTCCCTCACTGTTAACACCATAGTTTTCTAACTCCCCACTCTGCACTTGCCGCAACTTAGCACTTAGATCCTCATCTGCCAACTGTTCTTCTTTCACCTCATTCAGCCATGACGGCTTGACCTGCAACTCTGCCAGTAAACTTCCATCGTCATACAAGCTAAGATGTGCAAACATCGCCCTCAGCTCTGACACTACTTTTTGACTTAGGGCATCTGCCACTATATTCACCTTGCTCGGGTGATACTCTATAGAACAATCGTAGTCTTTCAATAAATCCACCCACCTTCGCTGTCTCAGGTTCAGCTCTTTCTGAGTTAGCAGATACTTAAGGCTCTTGTGGTCCGTATAGATCACTGACCTTTCACCATATAGATAGTACCTCTATACCTTAAGAGCAAAGACCACTGCCGCCATTTTTAAGTCATGCGTCGGGTAGTTAACTTCATGTGGCCTTAATTGTCGAGACGCATAAGCGACTACCTTCCCATCTTGCATCAATACGCATCCCAAACCTGTATGAGAAGCGTCACAATACACCATGAAATATTTTCCTGCCTCAGGCTGAATCAAAACCAGCGCTTCAGTTAAAACCCTCTTAAGCTTCTCAAAGCTCTCCTGTTGCTTATCTGTCCATACGAAAGGTACCTCCTTCCTTAGCAACTTCGTTAAAGGTACAACTATTGATGAAAACCCTTCACTAACCTTCGTCAGAATGTACCGCTAATCCCAAGAAACTACGAACCTCAGCCACAGTCTTAGGTGGTTTCCAGTCTAGTATTGCCTCAATCTTTCGAGGATCCACCCTTATCCCTTCTGCAGACACCATATGTCCTAAAAACGTAACTTCCTTCAGCCAAAATTCGCACTTGCTGAACTTGGCATATAGCTTTTTCTCCCTTAGCTCTTGCAACACGACTTGGAGGTGCTCATCATGTTCTTCCTCAGACTTGGAGTACACTAGAATATCGTCTATGAACATAATGACGAACTGATCCAAGTAGGGTTGGAAAACCCAGTTCATCATGTCCATGAACACAGCTGGGGCATTTGTCAATCTGAACGGCATTACCAAGAACTCATAATGCCCGTACCTTGTCTGAAAAGCTGTCTTATGGATATCAGCCTCCTTCACCTTAAGCTGATGATATCCTGACCTTAGGTCTATCTTCGAAAATACTGCGGCCCCCTTAAGCTGATCGAACAAGTTGTCTATCCTTGGCAATGGATACTTGTTCTTGATGGTCAGCTTATTCAATTACCGGTAATCTATGCACATGCACATAGTCCCATCCTTCTTCTTCAGAAATAGGATCGGTGCTCCTATTGGAGACACACTAGGTCGAATAAATCCACGATCGAGTAACTCTTGGATCTGAGCCTTGAGCTCTACTAGCTCCTTTGGTGCCATTCAGTACGGAGCAATTGACACAGGAGCTGTACCAAGCAATAAGTCAATTTTGAACTCCACCTCCCTATCCGGGGGTAACCCAGGTAGCTCCTCCGGAAAGACATCCACAAATTCCCTTACTATTTTAACTCCTCCTACAGCTGCTTCCTTAGCCTCTAAGGCACTGATCAACATCAGAAAAGCTACACACCCTTTTCTTACCATCTTCTCTTCCTTAAGGGCAGATACCACATTTGACAAGCAATTCCGTCTCTTGCCCATCACCACAACTTATTTATCGTCAGAATTTCTTAACGACATGTGCTTAGCAGCACAATCTACATTCGCATGGTACTTCGCTAACCAATCCATGCCTAGGATTAGGTCAAACTCCTCGAATGACAACTCCATTAAGTCTGCTGGAAATTTCGCCCCCTAAACTTTCAAGGGTACTGCCCTAAAGATTTTGTCTAACACTACTGATTGCTCTAAAGGACTAAGTACAGTCATCTTCCTAAGTACAGTCTTAGAGTTCAAATGCAGAGTTCCAGACACCTTACTAGAAATGTATGAATGAGTTGACCCAATATCTATCAACGCAATAAAGGGTAATCCAAAGATAAGGAACATACCCGTTTTGACATTAGGTGCGTCACCATCTTCCCTCCGACGAACTGCATACACTAGACCCGACTGTCTCGCCTCTGTGCTACCAACACCTCTGCCCGGTGTTCCCCGTCTTCTTCTAAAACCATTACCTCTGCCCGCCGAACTACGGCCCCTCGGTGGCTGCTGTCCTCCTCTTTTAGCCTGATTAGGACCTGACTTGTCGGTCGACTTCCGTCTATTTTCATGGGACAGTCCCTAATCATGTGATCCCTGGACCCACACTTGAAACATCCTCCCGTCTTCTTCCAACACTCTCCCAAGTGCATCTTTCCACACTAAGCACAAGTACAGATCGTCCTCCCGTAATGACTTGTCGACCTCGCGACCCATCCGTTCTAGGTCTCTTTTGGATATTCCCAGATGACCCTGATGATCTGAAACCTCTCTTCTGCTTATTCCTATCCGTGTTCTGCCTCACAGACTCTTTAACTCCATCAGCAACCTTTGCCTTTTCCACCAGCAGAGCAAACCCCCGCTCCTGCTGTGGGGCAATCAACAATCTCAGGTCATCCCTTAGTCCGTCCTCAAACTGGACACACCTTCATGCTCCGTAGCCACTATACCTCGAGCGTATCGGCTCAACCTTAAAAATTCTGCCTTGTACTCCGCTACGGATTTATTTCCCTCAACCAACCTCAGAAACGCCTTCCTCTGTGCATCAACATAGCTGGTCTCAATATACTTCTTCTGATACGCTGCCTTAAAGTACTCCCAAGTAAGATCATCTACGATAGTACCATCCTGAACCGTGAGCCACCATTGATATGACTCATCACGAGTAGTGACACTACCCTTTCGTTTCTCCTCGCCATCAGGTCCAAATCATCCATAATTCGCCCGTCGCCTCTAACTAATACTCACCAGATTGGTGCCACACGAGATATACCACGGAAAAACTCAGCTCCATTAGCTAGAGTCGCCAGTCATGCACTTTCGAGCTCCCAAGCCTCCACCCGCCCAACCACCCTTCCGAAATCGCAGCAGTCACGTCATGACATCAAGATCATCCCCGTCGATCTCGATATTCCACACCAAGTGGTGGTGGTGGTGGCATTTCATTCTGGACCTTAACTGCACTCTAACGGGTTCGACACGGTCATTTGACCTCTACCACTACCACGCACATTACAAACCACGCCCTCTAGAACTCATATCTACGTTCGTGATTTAATCTGCTTAAGAATTTTATGAATTAGTTTTTTTTTTGTTCCACCAATTATCCACGAATAATTTTATGTAAAGAAATTTAGGGGTAGTTCTTTCGACCATTTCAAGGTTTTCATTCCAAGTGTTCTACCCTAATTCAGAGAAAACACACTCATTCAATAGTATTTACTACATACATTCATCTCTAACATTTCGCTCGCTCCACCCTGTGGGTATTTTCGTAATTTGTCCTATAGGGGTATTTTGGTAATTTTCCAAAGTAGGGTCCTTGGTGATTTTGTGAAATAGGAGTGTTCTGGTAATTTTGTGATCCCGGGGGTACTTTGGTAATTTTGGAAATCCGGGGGTATTTTGGTAATTTTGGAAATCTGGGGGTATTTCGATAATTTTCCAAATCAGGGTATCTTGAAATTTTACAAAATAGGGGTTTTTAGTATTTTTACAAGAATAGGAATATTTTGATAAAGTTTGAGGGTAGTATGGCAATTTTATAAACTGAGGGTATTTTTGTAATTTTACTAACCAGGGGCATTTCGATAATTTTGTAAAATATGGTTCCAGGAGATTTTACAAAATAAGGTTATTTTGGAAATTTTAATTCAAGGGTACCTTAGAATTTTATAATCACGGTTTGACTTTAGAATTTTACAAAACAAGGTGACTAGTCCCTTTCGGGTTTTAATTATTGTATTTAGCCTGCGATTGAGTCCTTTTAGTTAGGGTGAGCCGTCACTACGCACCAGGTAGGATTCGAGCGGAGAGGAGGTGAGTCACTAGGACTGCTTAAATACCAAGCTCCCCTAATCCAATCCTAGACATGCGCACAACGGTTGCCACACCTTTAACTCTCGGTGACTCACCATGTGTTTGTTTGGTTAGACTTTAAATTTTATGTATTTGGTGTTGGAGTAGACTAATCCTAGGGTTCAATAATTCCTAATCTACTAATCTACGTCCCCATAATACCCACATGCAAACCACACAATGGTTAAGTGGTACTTACGGTGGACTTGGCCGAGGCTCAAAGCCATGCCGTAAAACCCGCTCATTCCTTAGTAAAATCCATCTTCAAAAGAAAGAAAACATTTTGGGCCCAAAAAGTCCTCAAGGCTGAGTTTTGAACCGGGCTCTGATACTAAATTAAACACCCCAAACCCGGCCCACAAGCCCTGACCGGATCTGGCATGTTCCATGAGTAAAACGTAGTTAAGTCTCGTAAGACATTTTTGAAAATCGTGGTGGTTTCAAAGAAAATAGGGTTGGTTTGTTCTCGAGTTAAAAATTTAGTTGTAACTTAATTTTGTACTAAATCCATAATTTCTTATTTCAAAAGTTTCAAGTTAAAGTAATACCAAATTTTAGAGCTTAATGTTATCGTTAACTTAGAAACCATAGGCGTTTGAATTTGAAAATATTCAATGTCGTTCGTAACATACTAGAAATTTAAAACACGAAGAAAATGAAACAGATAGGTAATAATGGCCTTATTACATCAAATTATAACCCAAAATAATTTAAAATAGACTTAATTAGAAAAAAAATCAAAAAACTGAGCTGTGCATGGCCACCACTAAGTTCCTGCCAACCTAGTCCATCTACTGAGTGCCATCTGCAAAAAGTTAGCCCATGAAGGGTGAGTCAACAGACTCAGTGTGTATTACCAACACTGACTCCCAAACAGCCAATCATATCATATCACATACGAGCAATTATAAGCAATGATGCAACCCAAACCCACCTAGATATCCATCCTCTACACATCACCCATACCTTTGTCCGTCACACCGTGGGATTACTAAATCGACCCTCCATCCGCTACACACCATCGAAGGCGCCATCGCAATCAATCGCACATCGCCCTTATAATTGTGGCATAGCCACTAGATAATGTGACAGAGTCACCAATTCATATTATGTGACATAGTCACGTAAAATGTGACAGAGTCACCAGATATTGTGGTAAAAACCACCAGATCACTTCCCCTTTTCATTATCACCCATATGCCCATGTGTCATACAAAACATGCAGAAATCATACAATATACCTTATCCCATATTCATAACAAATTCACACGTGTGTCATCTCAAATGGTCATAACATTATTAACAGAGCGTTAAGGGGTAGCGTACCTGAATACACTGTACCATTGAATGGTACCCTTAGCCACGTTTTTCATATTTCCATTATCATATACATAATATTAATACCATTAATCTCATCGAATTAGTGTAGGGCTACACACCTAGTACTAACACGACATCGAATCTCAAATCTCACCAAACAAGTTGTACTCCTCCCTAAAAACCATAGTTAGAATCGACCAACATTAACACTTAATATGGCCTTGGCCGAATATCAATACCCCCTTACCTTACGGATCTAAATCTCGAAATCGTCACCTGACTATGGAGATGTCGAAATCCCTACATGGTACATGTTATGGTCAGCCTATTACACAAGATCTATGGAAATGGCCCTTGGCCGAATTCTACACATAGCTTACCTTGGATCTTGGAATCCTGAATGATCTCCCCTTAAAAGTTAGCTACAAAAGAAATCCCAAAATCCCTTAAAAAGAATGACCAACACGCAATTGGTTCACCAATTCTATGTGTCAACAAGAGGTAAGAGATGTTAGGTTCTCGGCCTTTAATGTTTATGATCAAATCGGCTCCAACAGGGTAAAGGAGCAATCGGTTATGGCCACAAAAATAGAGGGTTCACTTTTGAATTCGTGAGAAGAGAAAGTAAATAATGGAATGTGGTGCGATTTAACTTGGTGACAAAAGGGAGATTTGGTTTTATCAAATAAGAAGAAAAAGGATGAAGTTTAAAGGGATTCGACAATGGTGGTATTTTGATTGAAAAGGTTATGTAATGGTGAACCTTGGGAAGATTTCGCTAGAACAAGTTAAAAGAAAAGAAGAGAAAGTGTTGGGTTTGATCTATAGAGAGAAAAGAGAAAATGAAAAGAGACCTGAAAGTGACCTTAATGGTCTTATGAAATTCGGCTACTCCTACCTACCAACTTGACCGAAAATGACCCCAAGGAAGTCCCTAGGCTGGCCAACTCTCTTCCCTCTATCAGCTTCCGTCATTCAAAAGTGTTTGAGTAAATCCACACTTTTCTCTCCCTCCTAGCCGAACTTGAAAAGAATTTGACCACATCTAAAACTCATCTCCCTAGTGTTTCAGTGCCATCCAACTCCCCTCTAGCCTGACGTAAAAACAACTCCAAAAGTGCTCCCCTTGCTGCTCGAACCTAGGCCCTTCTTGCACTGCTTGTGGCGTCACTTCCTAAGGCTTTAAGTGGCGCCTCCTTGCCACTTTACCAAGCCAATCCTTGTGTCCAAATTCCCCTACCAATTTTCTTAAGGCCTCATTTGCCTAGCTCCCCTTTAAAACTTAAAATACAATATTTTCCTAAGGTATTCACCTACATTCTCAAGTTCTTGGAATCTATAAAACACATCCAAAACACATACAGGCATACAACCACATACAATTAAGAAAAAATGCACAAGCCCTAAATCCCAGATATTACACCATAGATTCTTTGAATCATCTTTTCTTTTTGATTTTCGTAAAAAGCCAAAATCTTCTAGGAGTAGCTGAATCTCCTGTGATAGGGTAAGTGCTGATCTTCTTCTCGTCACTTTTTTTTCGATTTTTGGAAGCTAAAGTCGAAAGGCTAATGGGCTTGGTAAGGTTGACGTTTGATTAATGGTTTGATGTTTTCTTGTTGGGCGACGTCGGGAATCGAAGTAGATCGTTTAGATCTAAAAGCTGAAAACTACTAGTCCCTAAGTCTCAATCTCTTTTTGGGATTTCAGGGTAAGGGGTTCTCTTTAGATTTTCGTTAGGTTCGTTCATCGTGTTTATAATCTTAACCATATGTTATGGATTAACAACCATATGTTGTGCTGGTAGCAACTGATAAGGTCTTTTGATGGGATCAAATGTCAATCAGGAGAAGTTGGGGATTGGATCTATAAAACCAATCCCTAAGTTTAAGAAACGAGCAGTGTCAGCAGTTCGGGATTGGCCACCGGGTTGTAGACCAGCTTCGGAGCAAAACCTTAGGCAATTAGCAACAGATCGACTCATCGACAAAGGTGTCGACATAGAAAGTATCGTCTTGACTGTAATCAGGTGTGTAGATCTCTATTACACTAGTTAATCTGTATACACTAGTTAATCTGTACTATGTATATGTTATGGGCTAAAAGCCAGAAAAGGCTATATGAACAGTCGTGTTACCCGAAAAAGGTAGGCAAGGGATGCCAGGTACGTAATCATAGAAACTTCTCTATGTGTATCGAAGTATGTGATGGACTGTGATCTTTTTAGGTAGTATGTTGATTTGTTCTTGCATGTATGTATGCATGGGATGGGATTGATATTATGAAGGGGAAGAAGGTCGTATGGCGATCGGTGGCTTTGCCACATAGGTCACATAGTGATCGGTCTTTATGACAGGCAGCACAGCTGTCGAAATACCACAATATATTATTATGGTCGCACAGCGATCGGTGGCTTCCCCACATAGGTCACATAGTGATCGGTCTTTTATGACAAAAGATAGTCACGATATGGTGTGTAGCGGATAGAGGGTTGATTGTAGAAATCCCCACGGTGTGATGGTTGGTATGGGCTGGTGTGTAGAGGATGGACTTTTAGGTTTGGGATGGGCCATGTTGCATGTAAATATTCTGTTGCCATTGTGTATGGGCCAATGACTATAATGTGTTTGTGGGCCTCAAGGCTTTTATGTGTTTTCGGGATTTGCACACTGAGTCTTGGTGACTCACCCTTTTATTTTTCCCAACTTTTTAGATGAGTAGTAGATCATGGACATGGGAGCCAAGGCGGACTCGAGGGGCCATCAAGTTTTTTTTTTATTTTCATAAACTATTTCTGGTTTTCCTTTTAGTTTTAATTTTGGAAAATATTTATGTAATAAGGCCTCCGTAGCTTAGGTTATCTAGTTATATTTGTTAATGTTACATTTTATAAATTTGTGTTTAAAGTCTTAATTATAAGAAAAAAAAGTAAAATGGAGTTCAAACACGTTCAACGCAATAGTTAAAGTTTCTTTCAAAAATATCACAACTAATGATTAGTCAGTTAGATAAACTGAGATTTTCAAAACCCTTCAAAGCATAGTTTTCAACATTTAACACGTAGCATACCAGATCTGGTCGTGGCGAGTGGGCTGGGTTTGGGGTGTTACACATTCTGATATGGAATTTCAGACATTTAAAAATAAGCCCATTGCACAAGGATAAGGCTTAATTCAGAAAAAATACCAAAATTTACCAAAGGTAAGGCTTGAACCCAAGACCTCTCACACACACCCAGAACACTTAACCACTGAAGAAGATATACAATTGTGTCAAATAATTGCAGAAACAAAATTACATTATTTGGGGTGTTACAACTTTAATATTAAATTAATAAAATACTATTACAATAAGTAGTAAATTAAATTTAATATTAAATTTATTAAAATAACATTATTTTTGGAATAGATAATCTGAAATCAAATTCTCTATTAGAGTCCTAATAGAAGTGTAATTCTTTCACTGCTCAACCATCGAAGACCCACCACCGCCAATCATTTTTTGGCCACCGGCTGACACCCCGAGCTGCATCGATTTCTGCCAATTCGCTCCAAGCTAAATATATGTTTACTACAATATGGACACATTTCCAATAAGCATTTGATTAGTATTCTTAGAATTGTGAAGATTTGGATAATAACACCAATTGCCTGATGTGACGTTTATTGAGTCCCAATAAAGTCAAGGGTCAAGCCAAAGTGTTTAAGACAAGAAAGGTATCTTATCTCTCTCCTCGAGAGAGCAGAACAAAGGAAAGATTAGAAAGCTCCTCTAGGAAAGTTAAAGGCAGGGTGATGCTGGGCATTAGAGGTGAGCATGGGCCGGGCCGGGCCGGGTTCGGGTCGGGCCCAACTAAAAATTTAGGCCCATTCATTGGGCTCGGGCAAGCCGGCCCAAAAATGGGCCTAAAATTTTGCCCAAGCCCTACCCATATAAAATATTAAAACTGGCTGCCCTACCTACTACCATTAATTTTTTATATTATTTTATATAATTTTAAATATATATAATACATCAAAATATTAAAAAATCAAAATAAATATTTTTCAACAAATTGAAAATAAATTTAAAAAATATGTAGACTTAAATAACACTAAAATAGATGCAACTTAACAAGGAAATGCCTCAAAATAATAACAAAATTAACAAATGTCTTTAAAATAATAACAAAATTAACAATAAAATAAGTTTTATATAATATCTAAACAATAACAACAAAATAATAGAAACATAATAGTAAAATGGTAGCAAAATAAATAGAAAAATAATAAGAAAATAATATTTAAAAATATTTTTTTTGCCTTTAATGATTTTGGTAGTAATAATGCCCTGCCAAGAAATTCTTATTCGAGGTCTGCCCATTTTTTAAACGGCCTCATTTTTCGCCCAAGCCCATTTTTCTGCCTATATTTTATCCTAACCCTCCCATTTTTTGGTGACCTTGGTAAAGCCGGTAGCTCAAACCCATGCTCATTTCATCGGGCATATAGGCGAACCTTGATTAATAAGATTTTATCTGCCCCACTAAAGCTCTTAGCATATACGTAAATGCATAACTGATATAGAATAGAACGCCTAGCGAGGCATTGAGGAGACCCAGATAATGTAGTCACCGCGAAGAAGGTGTGATACGTCAAAGCGTGAATTGTTACGCCATCAAATATGCTCCAATGAAATAACTAATGATAAGGGACAAGCTGAGACCCAAGGGTGAGTCTTGTATGTGTTTTCGTATACAAGTCTTTGCAGCTGTCATACATCTAACTGGTGGTCACATGGATCAATACACGTTCCGAACATCCACTGGAACAAAAAAAAAGTATCTAATTGATCGGGTAAGTGTTGAGGACTGTTCATTACTTCCTCGAGAAGTATTCACTGTCTATATAAGGATGAGCCGGGAATAAGAGAATCATTTCTGAGATGGCCCTTGTAAGGTAAGTTTCACGACCTTACATGTTATACTGCTAAAAAGCATATTTGTTTAACTTGATGAAGCAAGTATGGTAAAGCTTTGATTAGTGATTCTGGTGTCTAAAAGTGAATGAGTTAAGTAGATAGATCTTGACGAGTTTTTTTATATTTTTTATCGTTAGGGGCTTCTATCTACTCGATGGAAGCCCAGGTTTGAAGTTTAAATTGCATTTGAGGCTAACAAGTGAGTCTCTGAACTGACTCTTACTTGCATGTTGCATGATAGTCTTATCTATTTTAAAAGGCTAGTCTGTGAAAAGAAAACGTAAGATATGCAAATGTGATGCTTGAAGATGATGTGCCTCTATTATGAAAAAAGTATTTACACGCATAAATGTGTCAGAAAGTATGAATCTATCATGAACAAGTCTCTGCATGAAGTTTAATTGCATGAGTTGCATGTTTGAAAATTTAATGCATCAGTGTAAAGAAGTTTGAAAGTGTAAGTCTGTTAAGTATGAATCGCATAAAGAGTATGCTTGTGTGTGAGTCCGTTGGGACAATAAACAAAAATTCTAATATGAAAGTCCATTGCCATGGAAAGAAGACCATATAGTGTAAGACTTAGTCTGGGACTATTGCACCATATGGGGAAGTGAAGACCATATAGTGTAAGACCTAGTCATGGTGGCTATGACATCATATGGGGAAATGAAGACCACATAGTGTAAGACCTAGTCTAGGAATATGGCGTCATGTGGGGATAAAAATAAAGGACGGTTGGGCGAGTACTAGACGATGAGGGGCAAACCTCAAGACGTTGAGTTTAGGCAAATCCCTATCGTCGAAAACACCATTTATCGAAATGTTGAAGCCTTTCTGACTGTTCTCTAATAAATGGAAGCCTCTATGGTTGTTCTCTATTCTATGTAAGCCTTTAAGTCAATATCTGTTATATAGAGCCTTAGTGGCCGACTCTCTAAATATGCCTTCGTCACGAAGTATGTTAAACTGGATGCCTTTGTAGCTGATCCTTTTTATGTGGAAGCATTATTGCTGTTCTCTATTATATGTGAGCCCTAATGGTGGAACCTATTACATGTGGAAGCCTTTGTGGCTATTCTCTGTTACATGTGAGCCTTCGTGGTTGATTCTATTGAAAGTGCCTTTGTGGCGAAGTCTTTTGTATGTATTTGGACACCTTTGTGGCTATCTGATGTTATGAGGACGCCTTTGTGGCTATCTATTTGTATGGACGCCTCTATGGCTATTTTGTGTATATGTTTGGATACCTCTGTGCTATCTATCTATTATGCAAGGAAGACTTTTGTGGTTATCTATGTCAAAGGAAGAGCACGCCTTCATGACCATCTGGTAAAGGAAATCTTTATGGCGAACTCTATGAACGAAATACCAACACGGCAAAGTCTAAGTAAATGAATCTCTGAAAGAAAAGTAAAGATATGGTATTAGAAACATGGCAAGTGTCAATAAAGACAAATTGATGATCTAGGGAAAATAAGGTATTAATGAATTAAGTTAGAAAGTTTCCGAATGTTAAGAATGAGGCGGACCCTGTATAAACGAAAAGGGAGAAATGGTCAGTAAGGTGAAAGGGGCCAGAATGTAATATGTGGTGAACACGAAAAGAGTAAGGACCCAATATGGATAAGAGGATGCAGAAGTAATGAATGATGCATGTATTACGCTCTTAAGGAAGTCTTGGTCGATTTCATATGAACTGTACCATAAATAATGGTAAAGTAAAATACCCGCCAAAGATGGACATAGGCCAAAAAAAAAATATGCATAGTGTCTAGCAGGCTACAGAGTACTGAAACATGTAATACAGATTTACCAAGTTCTCAAGAACTTACATAAGTTATTTCCTATTTTAGATTGAAAGAATTTCGTGTAGAGGGACGATGCCAATGTTACATCAGTAGAGCAACGGTTTGTGTTGATGTGTATATAAAGAAGAGAAGTTTATGAGAGAGAAGCCTACTCAAAGAATGAGATGAGAAGTCATAGTTTATGCCAAGAAAGGCTATAAAAATACAAGTCGCACATAAAGTTATAAGGTGAAAACAAGGCTCCACATAAGTTGTGGTACTCTATTTGTATACTTGACAACAGTAAGGCAAAAATTATAGTTGTATTATTAAGAATGTAAAGACAAACACATTTTGTACATAAGTAAATCCCAATAATATACATTAGGTTATTAAGTAAAAGAGTAAAAGAAATTTTTTTTATTAGACGTTGTAAGAATAGTTACATAGGAAAGCATAGAAAGAGTCTAAGTAAGTTTGTCCTTAGGCGTAACAGCCAATACTCGGCTCCGGTTGATCGGGTCGGGTGGAGGGCATTACACGTGACTCGTATACTTTGATGTAAGTAAAAGTCTAAGTTCAAATAGATAATGAACCGAAAGCTGGTGCATTGAGCATATGACTTTTGCAATATTTAGCATCATTCACAATAGTGGAATTGATAGCCAAAGAAATGGGTAAATGATATCCTCCCATTGACATTACATGCCACAAGTCATTTGTCTTTGTGATGAATGATTTGATTACTATTTGATATTAATTAACTTTTCATGAAGGAAGATGTAATGATTACCATGAGATAAAATAGAATTATATTAGGAAAGTGAATTTATCCTAAAGAGATTAAGGATATCTTTTGAGGGTAACACACTTATGATAAGGTCATTAGATGAGCACTGATCGAGTTGCTTTCATAATGATATGCCATTAGGGAGAGCTCAGTCATGATTCTATAGTTGAATGACTTCGTGATTAAATGAGTTGATAATTAATAGATGAAAAGCCAGAACTTAATTATAAATCATTTGAGCCTTAATGTCCAATCGATCCCCCTACTAGCTCGTTGAAACTAGAGATGAATTGCATGTTGAATTAAATTAACATAAATGGATAGAAATCGTAAAATGGAGAAATGAGAACCATTTGTACATGAATGTGGTTTTCTCCAAAATGAAAATGACCTGAAAATGAATTTATGGTTTTTGAATTACATGAAGTTCGAAAATGAAAATAAATCATTTGGTTATAGTGAATTCATTGAATATAGAAAAATTAAATATGTTTTCTCATAGATTCTTTTACGATAAAATTGTTATGATTTCAACAGAATTAGAATTGGGTTGAGAAAATTATTTATTTGGGAAAATAAATTAATTTAAGATGTTTATTTTTGGAAATAGAAAAACAAATATTGGGTTGGATCAAATTATAAAGTACTAAGTTAAAATTCTAGGAAGTACTTGTAATTGAACCCGATATGAGAGAGGTCCAAAAGCTCCTCATGTTTAAAGAGAGGGACGAAAAACCTTAGTTTGTTTAATTAAGGTTTCCACCCTACCTACTCCTAGTTAGACTAGGAGTTCATTTTTCTATTGAGATGGGCTTCTACAATTCAATAAGGGTTTTACCTATTCTCCCTATAAATAGATGACATTGGTAGGGTCAAATATAAAACTTTGAAATATTGTTATTCCGTCTGCATATAGTGAGAGTTTATTCTCTAAGTATTAATTCTATTTTCTAGAATAACAATTTTGCTAGTTTCTATTAATAGAAGTTTTGCTTTCACACTAAAAGTAAAGAAAACTATTTCTGGTTCTATGTTTGATTTGAATCATTCGAGCCCACACTCGAAATCGTTCGTGGTACTAGAATAGCGGAGAAGGTCGTTTGGTTAAAAGCTAGTAACAACAAGGATCCATCTAGTCAAAAACACAAGTGTGATTCTGGCAAAGGGTTTATTGCTATTAATATCACAAACCAGGTCGATTTTCAAAATTTCTTATTTTTCTCTGTGCAAGAAAACTATTTTTGAACCGAATTTTTTCCAACATGAAATCCCATGACTCCTTGAAGAAAATCAAGAAGAAAAACTGCTTCTAAAAATTACAAGAACAATCTTACATAAAAGAAATTAACTCCAAGAGTTGAAAATTTTATTTGTAACACCCCCAAACCCAGCCTAAACATTATGGTCGAATCTGGCTATGTCATATGGAATAGGATTTGAAATTGAATTTATCAAGTTAAGACCGTTTCCGTTTATTAGCTTCTATTTATCCCTCATCAATTTCAAAATTATTTTCTCGTTAATTTGATTCGTTTAAAAACATATTCTGTAGCAGAAGCTTTTAAAACTGTGATATTTAAAGAAAACCGTTCGCGTTTAGAAAAAAATGTTATTTTAATTAAACCGAGTTTTCGTTGAGTTTTGTAGTTTAAAAGTCCATGAAAACAGTTAAAATCCAAAATAAAGGTAAATAGTCCAAAAGTCCCAAATTACATTAAAAATACCTCAAACAAAATAGGAAATAAAAACCATAAATGAATTTAAACTAGTTCAATAGACATGTGGTCACTGCTGAGTCCTCCGCCGCACCGATTCGTCTAAGTGGGGATTACCTGTACAGATAAAACAAAAAGGGGAGAGTTTACGTAAACTCAGTGTGTAATCCCCACAGAAGACATGCATACAGTCAAACAATAGTTATCAATCAAATGCAGTCAGGGGTCTAAGCCCATTACAGATTCAGATACAGTTTAGGCCTTAGCCCAATCAAATACAGTTTCAGAAATAATTTAGGGCCTTAGCCCATCTCAGATACAGTATGCACACAGTAACAGAAATCAGTATCCTACCCACAGCCTCTACACACCATCTCCGACCATCCTTACAGACCATGTGGGGTTTAAAACACCCACCCACCTTATACACCAAGTCGTACCAAATGCGGCACATATCAGTAATATTGCAACTGAGCTGCCAGATAATAGGCATGAAAGCCTTTCAGTACACTTCCTCCAATAATCAATCATCCCACCCCAATGCAGGTGCAACTAAACATGCTCAATGCAGACATACAGAAATACATACTTACATGTTAAAATCCAGTTATCAATCATACATACGGATCAGTAAACATGCATAAATTTAACATGTTCAATACATACATTATATATTCAAGTCACACGATTTAGGGTCTAAGTTGCGCTTATCGACCCTACAGTAGGTTCACAGTCGACTTGGGTGACCCGTGCAACCCTAGGAAACATTTTCGCTAAATAAGCCCACACACCCATATGGTTTGTCCGTGCTGGCCCACACGTCCAGATTGGCATTGCCTGTGTGGATCACACGGCCTGGCCCAGATATCACACGCCCGTGTGGCCCACATGCCCAGTTTGATTTAGCCCATGTGGTCCACACGGCCACACCCTGGCCATCACACGGTCGTGTCATGCACACAACTTGGCCTTTGTCGATCACACGGCCGTGTTATCGCACACAGCCTACCACACAGGTGACCACATGCCCGTGTGGCGTCGATAGTGGCCTTTTTTGGCTTTTGTTGAAGGCTCAATTTCTACTTTTTGGGTACACACCTGGTACGATTTCAATGCTATTGCAACTACGAACACTCTAGAACTTAAAAATCAGTATACCAACACTCAGAAATAGACTTATTACTCATTTGAATCGAAATTTCCAAAATAGATAACAACATCAAACCACCTTCAAACACTTACCCTCACCCCCGAACGATTCTGATCATGTTTCCGCGCAAGGAGAGCCCCTCACATCCTGATTTGCTGCTGCCAAAATAGCGTATAAGATTCCAACGAAAAGAATCAAAAATTCAAGAACCAATTAAAAAGGAACCCCTATTCGAGCCGAACAATCTATGCCTACTTACCAATGTGCAATACCTTGAATTGAACACCGATATTAAAACTCAATTTTGCCCAAAATGAAAGGAAGAAAGATGAGAGAATACACGAGAAAGAAAAGAAAAAGATTGTAGAGAAAGAGAGGGAGAGACATTAGTTTTTTTCCAAGAGAAGTTTTTGGGAAACAGATTCACCCAAATCCCACTACCTCACAATCATAACCACCCACTACTTAGAATCCTACTACAACTGGAACTCTATCACAGATCTAAGCAAAAATAATACCCACGCTCACGTAGGGATTCGAACACAAGACCTCCATCACACCAACACCCATCTTAACCACTAGCCAGCAGGCCCATTCTGTTAGATACCTATAAACAATTAAACTTAAACCCTTTGAGCAAGGTTAAAGCTTTATTCAGAAAAAAACAAAAATTCACCCAAGATAAGGCTTGAACTTGGGACCTCCTACACACACCCAGAATACAAAACTACGGAAGTAGACAGATATTTGTGTCACATTTTAACAGAAACAAAAATAAGAATTTTGGGGTGTTACATTATTAATGAATGAATTAATTTTCCTTTAATGAATAATGAAAAGGCCTTTATTGTAACAGTCCGGTTTAGACCCTAGTTGGAATAGTGATTTCAAAACCACAAATTCGAGTCAAAAAATATTTTAATATTATTTTCTGTGTTTCTTGTATGTGAAGTGACATGTATGAAATTTCTGTGATTTAATTTATCTATTTGTGTGTTTAATTTGATAAAAGGACCAAATCGCGTAAATACAAAATTAGCATGCCATGTGTTAAAAGTACCTATATGCTATGTCTTTATAAATGTGGAGTCCTTATGTTGTAATTAAACCATTAAAAGGGTGAGTGGACAAAGATGGACATTCATTATGTGTTTATTAATGTTTTTAACTAAGGGTATTTTAGTAAACTAGTAATTAAGCTAAACTAAATAAAATAAAGCCATTTTCTCTCATTATCATCATCTAGCTAAATTTGAAGAAGAAAAAGAAAGCTTTTATGTTCACTTAGGGTTCGACACTTGTGAGCTTCAATTAGTAAGTGTTTTGAGCTCGGTTTTAATGATTTTTACGTTTTTGTGATCATTGCTTCGAGTACTATCAAGCCCATGTCTCAATTTTTGAATTGATGATGATTTTATGTTTTTCCATTGATGATAGCTTGTGATTTTTGTTGTTTGATGAATGAATATAAAAATATATGTGATAGATTAATATGTTTTGTCTTTGGATTTTTGATGAATTTGAGTAATTTGGGCTAAATTGTTAAAATAATATATTGAGGGACTAAAATGTGAAATAAATGAAATATGTGGACTTATATGAGTTACATGCATATTCGTCCAAGCTATAATGTGGTTAAATTTTGAATGTTTTGTGTTTTGTGAAATAAGGACTAAATTGTAAAAGTGTGAAATTATAAGGGCTAATGTGTAACAAGGCCTAATTATGTGTTTTTGGATAAAATTGAATGAATGTATGATTAAATTAGTTAAATTTGAATTTATTTAGATCAAGAACGAGAGAAAACGGTATTAGATCGGGGAAGTTGAAAGTAGTCGAGTAGTCGATTTTATCCATCGTTATCCAAGGTAAGTTCATAAGTAAATAATGTTGTTAAATTCTATTTTGTAACACCCCTAACCCGAATCGTCATCAAATTAGGGTTACGGGGCATTATCTATCAAAACATAACCCCAAAACAAGCATCCATAAATAAATAATTAGTATATACCTATAAATGTTTTATATAAACACTTCGTAATTCTTTAATACCAATTTAAATGCTAGAACCTTCTTTGCATAATCATCAAGTGCCTAATTCATTATCAAACACATACCTATCATTTAATTATTAATATTAACATAGCAATCTATCCTTTAAACTGTCATATTCGAATGTACCATAGATAAAGTTATACTTTCATTGTAAGTTTAAACCTTAAAAACATATCACAAATCTATATTACCAACTTCACATAAAAGGAATTTTAATCAAATAGCAAAAGTACTATTCATTTGGTCATTAAATTATAATAACCACACATGCACATGCTTATAATCACATTACCAAAACAAGTTATCAAATACCAATGCCAAATATTCATATATGGCAAAAACCTTACTTAACCGAATCTAAGGTACATCAAATTCAATACCAACTGTCGAAAGCATTCATCCATTTCATTAACCACATCTCCAATAATTAACATAGTCAATTATATCTTACGAATGACCTAAAACATGTAAGTAACCAATTAAAATATTTACCCAATCATTTGTATACCTCTCATACCAGAGTACATGAGCACATTTTAATCAAATTATTAAAGAAACTAACAAAGCCGAATATGCATAAGATAATACATTCCTAATAATCTAATCTCATGAGCACTTACATTAATAACCTATTTACTCCTCACAATGTTCATAATGTACTATATGGCACATCTCTAATATGAATCAAACACTTGACCGATTATACATCATATATATAACACCATTATCATGCCATAACCTCAACCACAAACATATATATACATCATGTAATTTACTTTCATATTAACGAATACCATAACCGACTTCACAAATTTCCAAAATATCAAGATTTAGACATTTTCACATGGCATTATACACTTTATAATCATAGTAAACCTAAAGGAGAGACATAGCCTATACATGCCATTGGCATAGAGTTCATTTTCAAAAGGGTACCAAAATATTGACGATAGTGTGATGAGCTTCAACGATGATCCCCGAGCATGACGATCACTCAAAAGAAATCTAAAATATGAAAACAACCAAGAACCAAGTAAGCTTTAACAGCTTAGTAAGTTATAAGCAATTGTAAAAGTATACAATTTAACATATGCTAATTAGATCAATATTATTTCAATCATCACTAAAATTTATTACCCTGGGTATAGATCATAGCACCATTCATAAACAATCAAAATTCATATCCTTACGATTGAATACTCAAACATTCAATATTAGGTTCACTTTGAACCATAAACCATTTTCTCATCTCAAAACAAATTCATAAGCAAATAAATACATCACATTTCTTTAATATCATATACAACTATCACCTACCAAATTTATACTTAATTTTTAATTCTCCATAAATCACGTACCTGATCATTTAATTAGTTTAACTCATTTCACTAACTGATATCCTTGGAAGATCCACAAACCCGTACTCTCAGTGCCAAACCATGTAACGTATCGTACACTTAGTGTCGTCACTTTAACATATCGCACACATAGTGCCAAATACTTGTAATGTATCACACATTTAGTGCCATAACATTAATATTCAGCACACTTAGTGCCAAATGATCGATTTTGCACACACAGTGCTCGGTACTTAGATTCGCACACTTAGTGCCTTAGTTGAACCTGTTACTCACTTCAGTAAACACTTATATATACATACAATTTAGCTTATTACATCTATATAACAACCTCACATTCGACTATATTAATGATATAAAATAAGCCTCACATTCGGCCAAAATTCATCTCTTGAAATCAATGTTGCACATAGCTATAGGATTAACATATACTTATGCTTCACATTCAACTAAATTCATCTTCCAATTAACATCACATTCGGCATTAACATAATGTACATACTCATCACTAATAATTTCAAGTACTTCATTATAGATAAAAATTCAATTCAACCCAAAATTCATCTCTTGAAATCAATGTTGCACATAGCTATAGGATTAACATATACTTATGCTTCACATTCAACTAAATTCATCTTCCAATTAACATCACATTCGGCATTAACATAATGTACATACTCATCACTAATAATTTCAAGTACTTCATTATGGATAAAAACTCAATTCAACCTAATTGCTTAAAAACTTACTTTGGATTTAGGTGGACTTTGTTTCCCTACTATTCGTTTAGTTTCGCCTTTCCCCGATGCACTCCGGATCCTTTTTGTTCTTGGTCTAAATAAATTACAAATTAAGCTCATTCAACATATTTTCACTCAATTTAGTCTAAAAATACATAATCGGGCAATTTTATGATTTTACCCTTGTCATTTTACACTTTTTGCAATTTAGTCCCTATAGCATAAAACACAAAATATGCAAAATTTGCACACACCATACTTAGGCCAAATGTTGCTCATACTCATACAAGTCCATACATTCCATTTATTTTGCATTTTATCCTCAAAAATTTATTTTTGCAATTTAATCCAAATCACTCAATTTCATCAAAAATTCAAGAACAACACTTGCTAATCTATCACATATAATTAATATTTCATCATAAAACAATAAGAAAAACAAGCTTCATTCAATGGCATCTCACAAAATACACAACCAATTCAAAAATTTAAACATGGGCTAGCTAAAACTCAAAGCAACGATCTCAAAAACGTAAAAATTATCAAAAATCGAGTTAAGCTCATACCTTAATCAAGCTTAAACAATGTCGAACCCTATGAAGTTTTTCTTTTCTTTTTCTCTTTTTAGTTTCGGCAATAAAGATGAACAACCATAAAAAATTGCATGGTTTTTTAAATGTATTATAATATACTTTATAATATCTAATATCTTCATTAACTTTAATATAAATATATATAATAAAGACATAATTCATGCATGTTGCTATCCACTAGTCTTAATTTTGGCCAAATTGCAACATAAGTCCTTCTATATAAGAAGACACAACAATTAAGCCATTCAATCAAATAGAAGACTACTTTTACCACTTATGCGATTTAGTCCTTTTTCTTAAATTGAACACACAAACAGAAAAAATAACTCATGAAATTTTAACACATGCTCAATCATATATCATAGGAACCAAATATAATATTGAAATATTTTACTAACTTGGATTTGTGGTCCCAAAACCACTATTCGATTAGGGTCAAAATCGGGCTGTTACATATTGTATTTAATTTAATAGTGTCAAATTGAATTGTTATTTGTGTAAAATAACATGCTGAAATGAATTGAACATGGGAGAAATATTTACGAGCCTGAAATGATCGAGATACGATGTCTGAAACTCCCGTACAAACCTTAGGAATAGTTAGGATACATATGTCATGACATAGGATTCCGATATGTGTTTTCATGTAAGACCACTTTTGGGACGTTGGCATCGACTTGTGTTTATGTGTAAGACTATGTCTGGGACATTGACATCGTATTTGATTCGTGTAAGACCCTGTCTGGGACGATGGCATCGATATGTGATTACATGTAAGACCACATCTGGGACATTGGCATTGTACGAGCCTTTCGACTATCCAAGTATCCTTATTAATTCAGAATGGTTCAACGCGCATTATCGAGCTAAAATCATTTTTGAAAATGAACTAAAAGATCTAGGTACGCGCTATGTTATATGAATATGAAAATAAGGTAAGTATTTGTATTAAGATGAATATATGAATTAGTTACGATAAAAGGGAACTTATATGTGATAATTAGTGTATATGCACTTGGCTATTGGTGTTATAATTTCAATGTAAATGTGATAATATTTGAGGTTGCAAACAAAATAGATGTACAATTGATTAAGTTTGTTTGATTTAGCTAGTTGATTTAATGTAATTGTTCAATTGTGCATTATTTGCTTATGACTTACTAAGCTATGATAGCTTACTTTGTGTGTGTTTTCTCATTGTTTTATAGATTATTAAAGCTATGGAAAGCTCGGAGGCTGTCGAGGATCATCACCACACTATCGAACAATCTTTTGGTACCTTTTAAAGTTGTATATATTAAAGTATGGCATGTATAGGCTAGAGTACTTGGGTGATGTTTTGAGATGTGTAAATATAGCCATATGAAATGGCTTGTTAATGAATAAGTTTTGTTTATGCTTAGTGATGCATAAGTTGATATGTTATAATATGCTTATAAATGGCTAAATGAAATGGTATCTAAATAGGTGAGTTCATGGTTGATTTAGATATTTAATTGATAAGAAATTGCTATGAATTGAAATGGTTTAGATGAAGTCTTAGTTTTATGTTTTTAATGGAAAGTTGATGTTTTGGAATTGGTATATTTGAGTAAGAATTGTATATGCAAATGAATGATGTGATTAAGGGTCAAAATTTGCATGTTTTGGATGCTTTTGGAGGAAGATTTTAGGTTGGTTTAATGCTTGTAGGTTTGACCTATAATTTGGGTGGCAAATTGGCCTTGCAAATGGCCTATATTGGCCTACACGGTTGAGCACACGGGCGTGTGTCTCGGCCGTGTATCTTAAGTTTGTAATTCGAAACAAGTCAGTCTCGCACATGGGCCAGACACACGGGCGTGTGACAGGTCGTGTGAACTAAGTCAGTGTTGCCCACGGGTCAAGCACACAGGCTTGTCTTCGGCCGTGTGGACAAGTTAGTAAGTATGCCCTGTTTTGCCATGGCTTGGACACATGGGTGTGTCTGATGCCGTGTGAGGCACACGGCCTAACCACACAGGCGTGTGACCTCTGTAACTTTGAAAATGTTAAGTTTTTAGAAAAATTTTGCATGTGCTCAGTTTAGTCTCGACCCCTTCCTAATGCATGTCTAAGGTCTTGTAGACCTATTTTAGGGACACTATGTGTAACACCCCAAACCCGGTCTATGCATTAAGACTAGATTTGGTTTGTTACACAGATCGAACTATCTTAATAATTTCAAATGAATCGGTATTTCAAAACTCCTTTTTATATAAAATTTGAGTTTAATAAAAACCAAGAGAATTAATTTTAAATTTGATGCATTTGAGAAATAAGAATAGTTAAAAATTTTTGTATGTTTGAAAACCCAATTTATTTTAAGTAAACATTATATAAAAATCATAACTCATATTAAAATATCCAAAAAAATTTTAAAACCAACCACACATAAAAAAAATTCATATAATAATAATAGAGGCCTTATTACATCATACCCAAGATAGCAATTTAAAGAAAGTACTTATTAAAAGTTCAAAATTTATTTAACCCATGTTTGCAGTATGGCCTCCACGAAGTCATCCTCGGCCCAAGTCCACATCAATTTCCATTACCTAAGAGGAAAAATTTGAGGGTGTGAGTTACTCAGAACTCAGTGTATAACTTACTTACTTAATCCACTGGGCCAGACTATCAAGTCATAATTTTGGGCTTGAGCCCATTAACAGGATTAACAATATAAATAATGGAATGCATGCAAAAATGAAATTTTCCCACCCAAACCTAATTTCCATCCACTACACACCATCCGTACCAACCATCACACCTGTGGGGATCAAGTCAACCCACCTCGCCATCACACCAGTCGTAGGCATTAAGCCATTTTATATTTGTGGCAGAGCCACCGAACTAGATTGTGACAAAGTCACCGAACTAGAGGCATTAAGCCATTAAAATATTTGTGGCGTAGCCACCGAACTAGAGGCAATTAGCCGTTTAATTATTTTGTGGCAAAGCCACCGAACTAGATTTTGGCAACAGGCCTTTCTTCTCTTCATCGTTAACCCCAACCCATGCAACATGTATGCAAAATAGTCTATGTACATATGATGATTTTATCAAAAAGGCCCAATATATATATAAGTCAATATTTCAGGTTTTTATTAAGGCCCATAATACAAAATATCATTTATTCCATATAACTATTTAGCATCTTTGGCCCATTTAGCGATCTAGCAAAATTTCTGGCCCATTTAGCGATCTAGCATAGATTTTGGCCCATTTAACAATTTAACAGTGATTACGGCCCATTTACGATCTAACAAAGATTTTTCTAACAGATTTGCCCATTTTCGATCTAATGTAGATTTCGCCCATTTTGATCTAATAGAGATTTGCCCATTTCGATCTAATAGATTTCTACCACTTAGCTATCTAGCATACTTTTTGGCCCATTTTACGATCTAGCACATTTTCGGCCCATTTTCACGAGACATAAAATTTACATATTAACAACTAACTCATCGAGGGCTTTTTCTTAATTTTCACAATTTTAATCATTTTCATGTAATTTTCACCAAAATACCGATTATTACGTATTATGTCGATTTTGTCGTTTTTACGATTTTTCTCAATACTATTGATGACATCCAACCCAAGAAAAGTGTGAAGTTACACACCTTGATATCGTGAGTACTAAACCTTCCCGCTCGTCAACACCTAAACGTAATACGAACCATTAGAACACTATCATTTATCAAAAATACACTATTGGTATTCGATCTAAATCCTTACCCCTTTGATTTTGAACCACTTCTATTTTTGGCTTCTCCTCGTTTATTGATCCGTTGCCCGATGAGAATCCACGAACGTACAAAGGCTCGGGAGTACGAACTACCTCAAATAATTGATTCTCCTCGGTTGATGGTCTGCAACCCGGTGGTATTTCGGTAATTTACCCTCTAAGGGTATTATGGTAATTTTTGGAGCATAAAATCGAAACTGTCCATCTGCGTCATACTGACTAAATTGACCATAACTTGAGTTAGAAAACTCGAAATCTAAATACGTAAATTTTCCTTGAAAGTAGACACATATATCTTTCTCCTATAATTTTTCCAGAATTTTTAGCTCAACCATTTATTACAGCTTATTCCTTAAAATTTTCCTTTTTTCACTGTCCAATGATTCTGACCTCTCTTTCCTTAATCACAACTATCTTACTGTACACTTTTCATCTACTGCTCCCACTTGTTTCCATCGAAAATAGGTTCAGTAAGGAATCCATACATATAAATTATGTCCCATAATTCACTTTGTACAATTTTATATGATTTTTCCAATACAGATCAGAATACCCCAAAGTCATTCAGAACATGTCTCACTAAAATTAACATATCTCGGAATATAATATTCCTTTTCCTTCTCCGTTTCTTCCATATTAAATTAGACACAGTAAGCTTTAATCTGATATCTTACTTACTTTGTAAATCTTTTTATCCAATTTTTCGTGATTTTTCAAATACACATCACTGTTTCTGATCGAAATAGTTTTATTACAAAATACGTTTACCACTACGAGCATACGCACGTCCGAGCGATCACGGATGCCGGTTATCGGTTTTCTTCAGCATTTCTACCGAATCACAGAATATTTCACGTAAAATTTCAGTGAGATGTGAGATTTACTCTCCATTTCAAACATATATTCGGAAGGGTACGGGATTACACACCTTATTCGGAATCCAAAACACGATACTCTCCGCGGTACCTAAAGGTACAATCGGTCAACCATTAGTCCAAAACCGAATTTACCACTTCAACCAATTATTTCGATTGATTGACAATCTATACACTTACCAACAATCTGATTCTCTTATTACAAGGGATAGATCGAGCGATTTAGTCCTAAAAATATAATCGATTAGTCACAACCACTATTTCGTTAAGCAAAATAACCGGTCAACAAAATAGATCCAAAAAGAACCATGATGAATCCCTTACCTTAACGATATTAGTTTCGATTTCTAACAATTGTACAATGGCTACGGATGAGTCAAAGTTTCAGCCTTCCACTATCACTCGATTGATCAAAGGAGTGAATGTCAACACAAATGAGAAGAAATGATTAAAAGAAAGGAGAAGGTGTATCAGGGTGTTTGGAATGTTTCGATCAACACAATGGCTTGTATATTCAGCACAAAGCAAAAGAAATTTGGAGAGTACCAAATAATGCAAAGAGAAAGGTTTTCGGCCTAACAATCACCAAAAATTGAATCAAAAGGCAATGGAGAATTTCGGCTATCAAAGAAGGTGGAAAGAAAATGAGTTTGTGGTCAAACAAAAGAGAAAGAAAATGCACTATTGTGCTAATAGATTTCGGCAAAGAGAGTTGCAAAATTGGGAGAGGATGACACAAATTTGAAAGGGGTTTTTGGCCAAAACCAAACTAAGACTTTACCAAATGCCAAAAAAAAAAAATCAGCTATCTAACATCTCCAAACCGTCCACATGCATCCCCCCTTTGGATAAGAGTTTTGCCACCCATACTTTCCAAAACACCTCCCCCGATATTAGCCTCTTGTCCCCCTTTCTTTCCTATTCCTCTTGATTCCTTTCCCAAACTTTAACCTTTCCATATTCTTTTAGCCACCTTACCGAAATAATAAAGTCCACACTTACCAAAAATACTTCTTGGCCGAAACATAAGGAAGGAAAGCAAAAATAATAGTCAAATTTGCAAACAATGGGATTTGAACCTCTTCTCTCAAAGTACATCACTTAATGCCATAACCTCTTTACCATAAGCTCCTTTATGCTAACAAATTACTCATCTATTTCCATAAGCCTTGATGCCACTTACTATCTCTCCTTAATAGGCTAAATCACAAAATTTTACTAAGGCCCAACTCGAACCCGGAACTTCATAGAAGCCTCGTAACCTTCCAAATTCACTTAACTAATAAGTCCAATTTAAAATATTGTCATTCTCTTGTTCTCAAAATTTTAAACATTCCTACGCCCACGGCCCATTGGGCCTAATCCTACTAGACCCAATTTTGGGATGTTACACTATGTATATGATTTGCTATGTTATGATGATGATGTATCTTATGTTGTGAAATGATCGTAAAAGTTCTAAATTGTCCGGTAACGCCTCTTAACCTTGTTTCGGTGATGGTTACGGGTTAGGGGTGTTACATTTATATAGACTAACTAATTATATACAAATAAAACTTTCAATTATAATGAAACTCTAATTAATCTAAACATGAAGTAGTTTTAGTAAAACTAAACTTTCTTGTAAACTAAGAAACATAAAACTCCTAAACAACTTTAAATACTTAAAAATATCCTAAAATTAGAAACAAATAAATAATAAACCCTAATGGATACAATATTGGGCCCAATATAATCAAAATTAGACCTTAAACTCGAATAAGAGCCCAAAACTCATAATTTCCCGTAATAATCCTGTCCAAAAATTCTACTTGCGTAGTCTTTATTAAAATAGTCATAACTTGAGCTCCCAAACTCGAAATCAGGTGATTCAAAGTGTGTTTCGAAGCTAAGAGATAGATATTCTATGTATATAAGACATATCAACCCAAAAATGTTTGGATCCCATCCAAAAAGTCATGCAAGTCAATTGATTTTTCAAACTTGAAAATTGATAGCTTTGGTGAATGAAATTTAATAAAATTTACCCCATCCGTGCTTGTATGATTACATGAACCACTAACAAAGATAAGCTAGCCAATGGAAATTCGAAATCACTTAATGCCATATTCAATGGTGTGGAGTCTTTCTATCCAAATTCACAACTACTCAAAAAGCTGTACAATTTTAAGGGCAACTTATTAAGGTACCACTACCATCAAATACTCAAAACTCCAAATGTTAGCAACTAGACTTGAAACTCTCAGAAGCTTGATGATGAATACTTTTCTAACTTCTACACAAAATACTATGATATGTCTAACCAAGCTTTTGCCTTGGTAAGGAGTATTCAAATGCCAAGTTGGTTAGGAAGGTTGTGAGGTCTTTCCTTGAACATTTTGCAATCAAGGTGACTATTATAAAAAAGGCCAAAGATATTGACACAATGGGATTCTATGAAATTATTGAATCCTTATAAATATTTGAGATGAATCTTGGAGACACCATGTAGAATAAGAGTAAGGTAGAAAAGAAATTGCTCTACAAGTTGTATCATTAGTTGCAACTATAGAAGAAACTACCATTGAGGATATTTGGGAGTAGTTAGCTCTTCTCAGTAAAAATTTTAATAAGGCATTCAAGAGGCTAATAAAAAAGAACAAAGTGTTTGAATGGGTCGCAACTTCAACAAAAACAAAAATATTGGTGTTTTTATCAATGATGAATGCCTTAAGGAGAAAAAGAAAAACAATTAGTGCCATAAGTGCCAAAGGAATGAACACATCCAAACTGAGTGTGCCAATATACTCAAAGAAGAAGAAGAGTATACATACACATTTAACTACATATAATATATCTATTGTTATATATAAGTAAATTGCAAATATATAACAATTATTATATAATTATGATATTATAACATGCATTCTTTTATTCGTGATACGCAACCTAAACCTTGAACTTATAACTAATTTTATGGTAGATTATAATATATACAATTAACATTATATAATTAAAGTAGATTATTAATGAAACGTATCCCTATATACAACTATGTTATTATAATGTATATTTTTATATTAATGATAGATAAGCTTAAATGGAAAACATGTAACTAACATTATGGTAGTTTATAAGTATATTATTAATTGTTTTAACCTTATATACAATTGTGATATTATAATGTACATTTTATATTAATGATAATAACCTTAAACCCTAAACATGTAATTAACTTTATGGTAGATATAATATATACAATTAACATGGGTTAAGTAATTAAATTATTTTAGATTGTTATGGAACTTTTAATTTGTTTAGAATTCTTATGCCTAAGTTGTTAGGTATATTTAAATTGTTGTGAAATTGTTATGTTTAATTTGTTAAATTATTTTTTAGCTACTTTTATTAATTTGTATTTATTTATTTTAATTATGAATAAATTTTATTTAAAATTAATTTTTGTTCGATTTTATATTATTTCATGGATTCATATTTGGATTTTGTGGACTCAGTTATCCTATATATGATTGAAAATGTTAAATAGTTTTACTAGCTCTTGAACCTTGAAGAGAAAATGATTTTTTTTTTGAGAAAATGAAAAGGAAATCAATTTAAAAATTATATATTTTTAATAATTTTATATATACAATGTAATTTTTTTAGGGAAATTATTTGGGATCCTACCAGTGAGTTTTAGACTCCACAAGTAGGGTTTGGGGTTGACATGTGTCCTATAGAGGTATAGTAAAATAGTAAAAAATATTTTTTTTTAAAAAAAAAGGACACATGTCATTTTTTAAGATTGCTTATGGAATAAAAAAGTACATTGTTAGTATACTAAATACTCACAATTTTTGTATTTATTATATTTTTGAAAATATTTATGTAAACTTATATATTTATTTTAGTTTTTTTAGAATTACGACCAAAATAAAACAACATGTAAATATTGAGGGTTATTTTTTAAAAATATTATAACTAAATGAATATAATATGTAAAAGTTAAAGGTTAAATTTATTATTATACAAAATTTTGAACTGGCATCTCACCCTTCCATCAAGCATTTAACAACAATTAATGGACAAGGACAAAAAACGGAATTAATTAGTTGACCAATTTAAAACTTTTAATAGTTAAATGACCAACAAAAAAATTGACTAATTGAAAGACTTGTATTATAGTTTACCCTAATAAAAATAATGAAAATCATACTTTTGTGATATAAACAAAACCTGTAAAATAATACATATTTATAATTATGTAAGTAAATATTATTAAGCCTAAAAATTGTAAATGTATAAAATATCAAATAATAATAAATGAATAATACATATTTTTTAGATATTATTTGAAGCATCTATTTATAGTTTTAAATCTTAATTATAATAAATCTAAAATAATATATGTAATTCAATATGAATCTAAAATCTAATAAAGTGTTAATAGTTGTAATAGTATTAATAAAAATATTATTAATAAATATAAATATAAAGATTTTATGTTAATAATTTTTTATGAACATTAAACATAAAATCTATCTTTTAATTTTATATTTAAAGGTGGATAATAGAAACGACAAAATAATTTTAATTATTTTTATAACAAATTATAATTATATTCATTGATTTTCCATTATAATAAAAATATAAGTTGGAGATTTAATTTTTCATAAAAATATTACTAAAATATTTATAATTATATTATATTCAATAATTTGATAAATTTAAAAAATATGAGAAATATAACTGATACAAAATACTAATTTTTATTTTAGTGATTTTCTTTATCCTAATTTCTCAAATAGAACCAAGTCAAGCCATGATTTGTATTGAATCGAATCAATTTGATTAGTATTTATCAATAAACATAAATTTAAATTTAATTATAAAATATAAAATATAAATTTATACATTATGAGTTTTATTAGATGATGAATATAATAATAATATTTTTAATGTTAATCTTACAGATTAAATTTTTACAAATTATAAATTCTTTTTAGTTTAACATGATTTAATTATTAATGAAAAGGTTTAAACTTGTATTAATCTATTATACTGAATGATTTTATAGATTTAAAATTATTCTTTCAACCACCACCAAGTTTATTAAATTTCATTTTAATATATTACTACATTAATTATTATTTAATTATTTAATATATTAATAAATTATTTTTAATGTCGGTTTAGTTATATAATAAACAATTTTAACAATTCAAAAATTTTTTAAACTCGTAATTTTTATTTTTGTGGTGAGAAAATAATAAGATTGCAAATCTTAAAATATAATCAATTAGATAATTCGACTAATTACATCATTTGAAAGATCTCACAAAGTTTTTCAGACAATTCGACAAAAACTGGTAAGAAAAGAAGTTAATACAAATTAAATATATTCCAACATGTCATAAATTCCAGTTACACAACCCAATTTATATTCATTCACTCTAAATAAGACCTAACTATACCTTACACCGTTCTTGAGTTTTAGAATATTATTTCACCCCTTTTATAATCTTCTAATATTCTTTTCATATTTTGAATATATACACTAAAACTATACATATATTAAATAGTTATGAATATTTTTAGGTTAATATATTAAAAACTCCTGAAATTATTACAATTTGTTTAAACGATGAAACTACTTTATTTCAATATTAAAATAAAAATATATTTTTAAATTAATTTTCTTTTAATTATCATATGAATTTGTGGTCTATAATAAACGCTTAACATCCATTTGTCTATCATTAGGGTTGAGTGTTCGATCGAATCGAATGAAAAAATTTAGAGTTAATCGAGTTGACAAATTTTATTTTATCATCCTAACTCGATTTGAAATTTTCTCGAATCGAGTCGAGTGAGATGGAATTTGAATCGAATCAAATATATTTGTTCGAGTTAAATTTAAAAAATGACTTCGGATCCTTGTAACCACTGTCACCCATGGTAACCAAATTTGTCCACTGTAATCAAATTTGTTATTAACTTTTATCTCCTCATAATTTATTTATTAATCTTTTATATACGGGTTAGCTTCTTTGTTTGCTCAGTTGCTTCAATTATTTTCTGATTTTAGTCACCATGTATTTTGAAATTTAAAATTATTAATAAAAGTTATCTTAAAAATAAAATGTGAAATTGATACCAACATAAAATTTTAACACAAATATTTTATGGCATCATCAATAATTCAATTTTAACAAAAATTATAAAGATATAATATGATTAAAAATTCAATAATATAAATAGTAAAAATGTGAAATTTAATTTAATAATATAAATAGTATATATAAATAAAATTATTACTATTTAAGTTTAGAGATTTTTTTGAATGATTTTTTATTTGGGGGTAAAGGGTGAAAAGTAAAAGTTTAGGGGGGAAAATAAAAAATTTTGAGGGTTGGGAGAGTAAAATTTTGGAGGGAAAGAAAAAAGATTTGGAGGTTTGAAATAAAAATGTAAAATATTATAGTTTTGTATTCGGTTTGTTCAAATTATTCATGTTATTTGAATTTGAAAATTAAACTCGATATTCAAAAGAAAAAATTCAAGTTGACTTGAATAACTCGATTTGTTTAACTCGAAATTCTATTTTTTTGGAGTCAAATCGAGTTTTATTCACCCCATCCATCATACAAAGATTGAAGCATAGTTGTGAGCTGCTATCTCAGGCATGAGTCTCTTTTCACCCAAAGTATAGGGATTTATCAATATATATTTAATTAATAATATATTTTAAATTGAATTAATTCGATAATTCTAATATCATATTTATAGTTTTTATCAAAAATAAATTAACAATATAATTTATTTAAAAATTTAAATTAATAAATAATAAAATGAAAATTTTGGGGAAATAAATTATTAATTACTATTAAACAATTAGTGAATATATTGTATAAAATTTTAGACCCAAATTATCATTTCTTATAAAAAAAAATTAAGCTTATGTTTCTAAATATTTACTACAAATTTTATTCTTTTCCTTATGATTTATACCATCTTCAACTTTTTAATTTTGAATAAACTACATAATTAGCATTTAAAATCCTTTGTAGTAAAATGATAAATTTATTATTATATGTTTATGAAATTAGTTTACTTGAATTTTTTCATTCTATAAATTATATAGTCAATATTTTTTAGACTTTGATTCATGGTTAATATTGAATCGGTATGTAAGGAATGGTTGACTATTGATAAGTAGATCGGAATTGGTCATACTAGTAGTAAATTGGATATGTTTGTTGGCATTGATACAATAATGGTTATGTGCTTTGTTTGATATTGGAACGGTTGATACTTAGTTTATGTATTAGCTAGATGTTATGTGCAAATTGCATGTTCTAATTTGAAGTTTAATGCTAATACTTATGTTTTATACACCTTAAATCGTAAATGTACTACTAAGTATTATTGTTTAGCATACGATTTGTTTTCTCTGTGTAGGTATAGGCAAATCTCAAGAATTTGAGAAGTCGTTCCAACATCTAAGAATCGATTCTCCAACTCAGCAAAATTTGTAATATACCTTTGAATTGAATGTGGCATGTACTTAGGATTTTGGTTGGATTTTTGTATTGAAAATAGTTGAAGTTAGAATTTGGTAGTTGATGTTATTTTGAAGTATCATTTTGGCATAGTTTGGTTTGATTTCAATTGGCATGTTGTTGATTGTGTAGTATGAGATTATGTATGTGTGATTCCAGGTCACTCAAGCTTGAAACAAGTTGATTTTTGATGTAACAGTACATCACATTGTGTCAAGAAACAGCTTCGAGGTCCTGATGAACCTAATTCAGAGAGTCATGTAGCGACGAGGAAACCCCAAAGTCACAACATCAAATCATAAATTTTATAATATTTACAATTTGAACCATTTCAACCCTGAGTTAGCAAAAGAGCTTTCGTAAGTTCGTATAAGACTTCGAAATGATTATGTACTGTTTAATACATTTGATTTACTTGTATTTAAATGTATACTTGTTTTGGATTGAATATTATTGATTGTAGTTGTTCCAGAAATAAATGTGACAGCTTGTAACTCGAACCTGGCTATCGGGTCAAGTATCGGGGTGATATATTTAAAGGTATCAGAGTTGTAACCTCCTTAACCCGGCTTGGGCATTGGGCCTAAATTCGAAAGATTACATTAGCCACCAAAGTGACCCAAAAAGCTAACAGAGTTTTGAAAATTGGTCATCTTAAAGATTTTGTATGATTTAGTAGAAAACTTAGTTAAACACCGATTAATTATGCATCAAAATTATAATTAAAGTCTAGCAATGAAAAATGATACTTTCCAATGTTTTTAATAAAAACTAGGGTTCATGCCTAACAACTTAACATTTAAATATCATGTAATAGGAAATAAATATAAACTTTAAGTCCCATGCCATAGTTCGAAATGAAATAATACAGTTTATGAATAATAATAAAAATGTCAAATAATAAATCTAAAATATTTTAATAAAACAAAGTCGAGTCCCTCCGAATGTCGTGCCCGCGTCCTAACCTAGTGGTTTATCTAAAAAGATGGAATATAGCGTCCTAAACTGGTAGGTTATCTAAAAAGATGAAATATAAAAGGGAATGAGCTATGAAACTCGGTGTGAATTCTATCACAAGATAATCAGTGCAACCGATTAGCATATAAAATCACATCAGATATAATATTTTGCAACAATAGATTCGAAATAACAGATTAACAGATTAGCATCATACACGTATACATATATACATACATATACATCATCTCAAATATCTCAGATTTGTTTCCACAAACCATAAAAGCTCCCGAAAACTCATCCACCCCTACACACCACGTTGTGGATAAACCACAAAGTTGCAAGTTAATACGCTACCAAATGGTTGTGAATACACAACATAAATGCATATTAAAGTTTCCAGATAATGAGCGAGCGAACCACTAGTGATGCAGGTTAATACACTGCCAGATGGTTGTGAATACACAACTTAATTGTAGATAAAAGCTACCAGATAATACATGGATGAACCACCAGAATTGCATATTAATGTTCTGCTAGAACTTCATCCTTTCAAAATGTCTCATCCCATGCAATAAGATTCAGCATGCTTATAACAGAACAAAACATAAATGTGTATCATGCTTATAACATATCAAGAATGGCATCAATAAATATTTTCGTAACTAATCGATATAGCAGCCAAAACATGTGGTTTTCAATGATCCAATTTAACAGTATCATAAGGCATGTTGTACGAACAATCCACTAATATAGATACATTAAACAAGCTTAATCACAATTCATGCAATCATATAAATATAATATCAATACATTCAATTAGGTCATGAATTTCAGCATTATTCATATTATTAGGGACTCAATTGAATAAAATAAAACACTGAAATAGATCGAGAACCATTTAGGGACTAATTTGCACAAAACATAAAATTTTAGGTAAAATTGTAAATTTTGAGAAATAGGGGACACACAGACGTGTGATCGGACCGTGTGGAGGGCGTACACGGCCATGAGGCTGGGCCGTGTGGAAAATGTAAAATCGAGGTGCAGTGGAGACACAACTATGTGGTAAGTCGTGTAAAGAGTCTTAAGCTGTGTGAGAATCAAACTCCTAGGGTTTTAATGGGAACATGACTGTGTGAGAGGGTTGTGTGGTCTACACAAGTGGCCTCCACACCCATGTGGCTGGCCATGTGGCCCTATTCCGTGGCACAATTTGTGCCAATTCACTTGTAAATAAACATTCACATATTACCGGAAGACTGAGGGACGTCCCACTCATTCAAATATGGTTTGAGATACCTAAATCGTGTCAGATTTCCTGAATCCTACCCTCGTTTTGGTAGGAAACTTGATTTTATACAAAAGGTGACAATCATAATTCTGGCTATTCTCATAATAGGTCGCCCAGAAATGACATTGTAAGTTATAGGATGATCTACCACAAAGAATTGAATGTATTTTGTAGTAGTATGCTCGCCATCCCCAAGGGTGACAAGCAGGGTAATACATCTTTTTACTTCAATTGGATGATCAGCAAAGCCATATAAATGGCTCGTCTTCTTCAAAGCATGTTCCTTCAGTCCCAATGGTACGTGTCTCAAGTTAAAACCTCTACAGCACTTCCACTATCATCCAGAATCCTTTTAACCTCGAATCCAACAATGGTTATTTTCACGACCAATGGGCTATTTCCTTCCTCATCACACATTGAATCCTAATATTCCTCATTAAATTCTACCCTCTATCTCTCTTGCTGACATAACTTCTTCGGTGAACTAACCGACATCATGCTCCTGAGATGAGCCTTCCTTTTTGTGTTTGATGTCGCTCGTTCTTCATATGTACCAATTATTACATGTATCATGCCTCTAACCTTCTGTTTACCTTTTAATTGCACCTCGCAAATTCTACCATGAAGGCAAAGCCTCTTGTGCTAGAAAATCTTTTAGTTCACCATTTCTAACAGTCTCTTCTGTAAAATCCTTCAAAGAGAAACAATCTTTTGTCTTGTGTCCCTTGTTGTTGTGAAAGTTACATGATCTCAACTGACTAAGTCGCGTAGGTGGGGGACTAGACAAAATTCCCAAATTCTTGACCTAATTAAGAATATAGGTACGCAAAGCATTTAAAGGAGTGTAAGCTTCAAATTTTCCATGGGGAACATACCTTTTTGTGTGCTTACCCTGGGGCCTCTAGAATGTCCTCAGTGATTCATTTTGTAAATAATTCCTCTGTTTTCCCCCACCTTGAACCTATAGACTCTGAGAATAAGGACTTTGCTAGTCACGCATATTCTAGAGACCCCTAAATTACCTATCATCCCTCTAAAAGGTATTGTGAGCTACTCTCTTGATTTCCTCTGCCTCAACAAACTTATGCACCCTCTCATATAAGTCTGCCAAACTCTATGGTCTATTACCAGTAAATGAGCAATGCATGCGCTCATATTAACCCCTATAATGAAGGCATCAATAGCACATTGGTCCTCTAAATTCTTTGTGTTCAATGTGTCTACATGAATTTGTTTTACATAATCCTGCAAAGATTATTCATCTCCCTACTTTACTGACATTATGTAACACCCCTTACCCGTATTCAACACCGAACGGGTATGAGGCATTACTGGACTTATCTCATTTGAACATGAAACTTTGGTCTATAAAATTTCATTCCAACCTTAAACTTTCCATTCACCTTCAAACCATCCTTATTATGGGCCTACGAGGCCTTAAATATGCAAAAGGAGAGTCTCGAAATCAAACCCGAAACTTTTGTACACTTAAAATTTTTTGTCTAAACAGGGGCCACATGCCCGTGTGAAATGGAAAATGCCCGTGTGGGCAGGCCGTGTAGTCACACATGCCCATGTCCTTAATCCATGTGAAATTCATTTTTTGATTCGAACTTACAAGGGTTTTTACACGGCTGGACACACCCTCGTGTCTCTGGCCTATGTCCTTCACATGGCCTCGACAGGCCCATGTCCCAACCCATGTGCCAAAACCATGACATTTTGTTTATGATGTCATCACTTCACTATGGTCACACGGCCAAGGCACACGCCCGTGTCCTTAAACCGTGTGTCGAATTAAATTCCAAATTTTTGGTGCAGACTTCACACGGCCTGGGCACACGCCCATGTCCATGGTCGTGCCTTCTACATGGCTGAGACACACGGCTGTGTCTCTACCCATGTGTTTACTACTGAGCATACTGACTTGCAAGCCAAGCATACTGACTTGCAAGCCAAGCATACAAGGGAACACATGACCGATTAACACGTCCATGGGGCTGACCGTGTGTCACACACGGCTTAGACACACACCCGTGTGGACATTAAAAATGCTATATTCCAAACCAATGCCACCCTACATAATAACCATACCTATACCAATTTATTTCAACATAATTCATGACCCTAAGGCACTTCCAAGAACTCAATTAAAAGCATCCACACAAGCATAAACTTCATAATTTCATCTTCATTGAATATAAATAAACTTGTCATGTATTAGCCCAATTCCAGAAATCATTTACAAAATGACTTTGATAACATAAATAGCCAACATTTTGGCTATCAATATGACATAAAAAAAATACCCAAGTCCTATACATGCTATACTCAAAATAAGTCTAACTTGTTATACCAAAGAGATGTCGATAGTGTTATTTTCGAACTCTAACATCCCATGATCCTTGAGTTATCTTGGCAATACTATAAGGAAAAGGGAAATGAAAGGGGTAAGCGTAAAGCTTTGTAAGTTTGCATGAAAATAAATAGCAGCGATAAGTTCATAACAATATTCATCCATGGCATTACATAACCACACACAAAGTCATAGGCTCTTTGCCATAACTTACACGTACTTGCCCTTAACTAGCACATACCATGCCACATATCGTGAATGTTCCTCGTGAATTACTCACGGATACCTGTATTCACTCAGTCACATAGCTTTAATACAAATCTCATTTCTATTTCCAAGCTGGTCTATTTATCCCATTAAATCACTAGAGATACTCAAGGATGTATATTCATTATCATTGATATAAACACGAAGCCAATGCCACATCTTAGATGTGGTTTTACATGGGATTACCTATGAATACCGATGCATATCCCAGATATGGTCTTATTCGGAACCTTACATCAAGTATCGATGCCACATCCCAGATGTGGTCTTATACGATTCTCACATTCAATACCGGAGCCATATCCCAGATATGGTCTTATACGGGATTTCAATTCGGTGCGAGGCTATGTCCCCGACATAGTCTTACACGGGACCTTATCCATTTCAAATTTTCTCATCTTTCTCATTTAACACCAAATACTCAGTTTCATAGAATATCATGTATCATTATAATATCAAACGTTCTCAAACGTACTAGCATAAATGTTGAATTTATCACATACAAACTTACCTCGATTTCAAAATAGGCTAGATTGTCATCTAGTCTGATATTTTGTTCTTTCCCCGATCGAGGTTGATTCTTAGTTCTTGCTCTATAATAGCAAATTAGCTCATTGTAATTATCACATTAATAATTGCATTTCAATAATCATGCTTCGGTAAAATTACTTTTTTGCCCTTAGACTTTTACAAAATAACCATTTTACCCTTAGGCTCGGTGATCGATTCTAATCAAATTTCTACCTTTAAGGAGCCTAGGTGAACATTTATTTCTCTTATGGCTATCATCAAAATCCAACATTTCACACATTTATAGCAAATTTTACAACCTTTACAAAAAGGTCCATTTAGGTGTTTTCATGGTAACACCTTTCACAAAAGTTGTTTATTAAATATCTATGACTCAATTTCTTCAGTAAAAAATGTAGCAAACAAGTTAAAAGCTCACATGGAAAATCCCTAAACTTTTCGCCATATTGCAAGATAGTCCCCTCTTTAGAAAGCTTAAGCTTTAGGGGTTTCAAAAGTACAATTTTTATCAAGAAATGATCACTAATGCACTTACTTGCAAGGAGAGAAGCTTGCTAAAATTTTGAGCTCTCAAACCCCTTAGTTTTCTACCAATTTTTGGTGGTGAAGGAAAGAAGAAAAGATGATACTTTTCTTTTCTTTATTTTTCTCTTATTTTATTCATTAATCACCTAACACCAACAAAACATTGACTAATTTAGTCATCTTGTCTCCCTATGGCCGGCTATGACCTTTAGAAAGGCCTAATTTCACTTTAAGGGCCTCCAATTAAGATTCCATAACTAATTGGTACCTCTAGCTTGTAAAATAGAACTTTCGCTCTTTATGCGATTTAGTCTTTTTTCGCGATTAAGCATGCAATCGCTAAAATTAAAGCATCAACCTATATAATCATACTCTAACTCATAAAATTACATAAAAATAATTTTCTTTGACCTCAGATTAGTGATTCCGAAACCACTGTTCCGACTAGCCCCTAAGTTGGGCTATTACAATTCTCCCCCTTAAGGATTTTCGTCCCCGAAAATCTTATCAGTAAAAAAGATGGGATATTGGTTTCTCATAGCCTCCTCGAGCTCTTATGTAGCCTCTTCTATTCCATGTCTTTTCCATAGTACTTTAACAAGGGCTATACTTTTGTTTCTCAGCTGTTTGACCTCTCGTGCCAAAATCTTAACTGGCTCTTCGCTATAAGTCAAGTCCGGTTGAATCTCTACCTCTGTTGGTACTATCACATGTGAAGGGTCTGAATGGTATCGACATAACATGGCCACGTGGAAGACATCATGAATAACTTTATAAGGTCCGATAAAACGCAGACTCCATTTGCCTTTCCGGCCAAATCTGAGGACTTTTCTCCATGGTGATACTTTCAGAAACACTTTATCACCTACTTGAAACTCAATCTCTGTCCTCTACAAATTCGAATAGGACTTTTATCTATCTGAGGCTGCTTTTAGACATTCACGCATCACCTTTACTTTCTCTTCAGTTTTCCTGACCAAATCAACCCCTTCAATCTGATTCTCTTTAAGTTCTGTCCAATATAAGGGCGTTCGTCACTTACACCCGTACGGTGCCTCATAAGGCGCCATATTCAAACTTGAATGAAAACTGTTGTTGTAGGCGAATTCTTCCAACGGTAATTATTTTTTCCAATTGCCTTGGAATTCCAAAATACAACATCGTGGCATGTCTTCAAGCATCTGTATTACTCTTTCCAACTGCTCGTCGATTTGCGGATGGAAAGTTGTACTGAAGCTCAATTTTGTACCTAAGGCCTCTTGCAAAATTTTCCAAAACCGTAATGTAAACCTTAGATCTCTATCCAAAATAATCGATAACGGTACTCCATGAAGTCTTACTATCTCTAACACGTATAAATCAGCCAACTTATTAAGTGAGTAATCGACTCGTATTGGTATGAAATGGGCTGAGTTCGTGAGTCTATCCACTACAACCCACACAGCATCTTTCTTTTTCGGCGTCAACGATAAACTCGTCACGAAGTCCATGGTAATACGGTCCCACTTGCACTCAGGAACCATAATGGGCTGAAGTAGACCCGAACGTACTTAGTGTTTAGCCTTCACTTGTTGACAAATTAGGCACCTCGACACAAACTCGGATATGTCTTTCTTCATACTCAGCCACCAATACCACTTCCTCAAGTCATTGTACATCTTCGTGCTACCTAGGTGCACAATTAAACATCCGCTATATGCTTCATGCAATATCTTAAAAATAAGTTCATCATTTCTGGGTACACAGACCCTATCTCGAAACATGATACATCCATCAGGACTTACCCTGAAAGTTTGACTCAACATTTGACTCACATAGAACTCTTTTGGCTTGTAAGTTGCTGTCCTCTTTCTGAGCTTCACAAATCTCTTGGAGAAATAATGGTCTAGCCCTTAGCTCTAGAATAGAACCATCATCTAACAAAGCAATCTGTGTATTCATGGCTCTCAATGCAAACAATGATTTTCTACTCAAAGCATCGGCGACCATGTTCGCCTTTCCCGAATGGTAGTCAATTACTAAGTCATAATCCTTGATCAGTTCTAACCATCTTCGTTGCCTTAAATTCAATTCCTTTTGGGTCATCAAGTATTTTAAGATTTTGTGGTCGGTGAATATCCGATACCTTTCACCATATAAATGGTGTCTCCAAATGTTTAATGCAAACATAATGGCAGCCAACTCTAAGTCATGGGTCGGGTAATTCTTCTCGTGTGGCTTTAACTGTCTAAAAGCATATGCTATCACCTTGCCCTCTTGCATAAGTATACAACACAACCCATTCAAGGATGCATCACTATAGACCATAAATTCTCTTCCCAACTTAGGTTGCACCAAAATAGGAGCCTCAGTCAACAACACCTTTAGTTTCTCAAAACTCTGTTGGCATCTCTCTGTCCATTCAAACTTCACATCTTTTTACAATAGCCTTGTCATCGGAGTAGCTATCATGGAAAACCCTTTAACAAAACACTTATAATAGCCGGCTAGGCCTAGAAAACTCCTTACTTTAGTTACGCTCCTTGACAATTTCCATTCAAAAATTGCTGGAATCTTACTTGGGTCAACCTAATTCCATCTCCCGAGATAATATGTCCCAAAAATCCAACTTTCTTGAGCCAAAATTCACTTTTACTAAACTTGGCATATAATTGTTTATCCCTCAAAATTTGCAGAACCTTTCTCAAATGCTTAGTAAGTTCGTTCTCATCTTGAGAGTAGATCAGTATATCATCGATGAAGACCACGAAAAATTTATCCAAGTATGGCTGAAAATGCGATTCATCAGGTCCATGAAAACGGTAGGGGCATTTGTTAAACCAAAAGGCATGACCAAAAATTTATAGTGGCCATACCTCATCTGAAATGTAATTTTCGGCACATCTGATTCCTTGACTCTCAACTGATAGTACCCAGATCTTAAGTCTATCTTGAAAAATATCATGGCTCCCTTCAATTGATCAAACAGATCATCGATTCTCGGCAACGGGTACTTGTTCTTTACAGTTACCTTGTTGAGCTACCGATAATCTATAATAGTCTGGTTTATACCCTAGTCAGAACAATGGTTTCGAGACCACAAATCTGAGTTCGTATAATATTTTAATATTATTTTCTGTGCCGTTGATATGTGACTAAGCATGCGTTTAAATTCGTAAGCTAATTAGTCCGTTTAAGTGTTTAATTTGAGTAAAGGATTAGATTGCATTGAATGTGAAAGTTGATTGTTATTTGTCAAGGCATCAATTTGATATGGCTTTTTAAAGTAATGGCCATAAGTGACAAAAATAGCCATTATTTTAGTAAGTGGGTGGCAAAAGTCATAAATGACCTTGTACTTATGTATAATATATGTATTATTATTATGAAAGGTTATAATGGTAACTTAGTTTATATCATAAAAATTAGCAATCAAAAGCTTAAAATAAGCTTAAATTTCATGTTCTTCCACTGAATGCATGAAAGAAAGAAGTAAGAATGGCTTTTTACATTCGGCTAGTTTGAGATACAAATTCAAGGTATTTTTCTAATCGGTTTTTGATAATTTCTACGTTTTTGTAATCGTTGCTTTGAGAGCTACAAAACCCATGCCTTAATTTTGTGTTTTGATGATGTATGTGAAATATGCCATTGATGATTTTACAAGCTTTGTGATGTTTGAGGATGATATATGAAAGTCCTGAGCTAGATGAACATGTTATGTTCTTGAATTTTTGATGAATTTAGCTAAATAGGGCTAAATTGAGAAAATGGTAAATGGAAAGACTAAATTGCAAATTTGATGAAATATTTGGGCTTATAAAGTCCCTAGAGAGGTTCGGCCAAGCATGTGTGTGTGGATTTTGTGAATTTGATGTTTTGTGAAAAATAGACTAAATTGTTAAATGTGCAAATATGAGGGTTAATTTGCAAATAGCCCTAAATATGTGTCTATGGATTGAATTAAATGAAATAGTGAATAAAAGAATTAATTCTGAATATGTTTAGATCAAGAACTGAAGAAAACGGACGTAGATCGCGGGAAAGCGAAAGTAACCGAGTAGTCGTTTTCATTCCGATAAACTGAATATGAGGTAAGTCATATTGCTAATAAATATAATTGTATTGAATTGAGTTTATTTACATGATTATCAATGATAATGACTGCATTTGTGATACTATGTATATGAATTCTGAGATAAGGTTGACATAGTGATAAGTCAGAGAAGTTTTGTATGAACTTAGGAATATAAAGGTATTTGTTCTGTTTTATCATGTAAGACCACGTCTAAGACGTTGGCATTGATTTGATAATCGTGTAAGACCTCATCTGGGACGTAGGCATTATTATCTGGGCATCATTATCTGATTATATATAAGACCTCATCTGGGATGTAGGCATCATTATCTGATTATATATATAAGACCTCGTCTGGGACATAGGCATCATTATCGATTATATATAAGATCTAAATGCGGGACGTAGGCATCATTATCGATTATATATAAGACCTAAATGCGGGACATAGGCATCATTATCGATTATGTATAAGACCTCAAATGCGGGACGTAGGCATCATTATCTGATTATATATAAGGCCTCGTCTGGGACGTAGGCATCGTTATCTGATTATATATAAGACCTCGTCTGAGACGTAGGCATTGTTATCTGATTATATGTAAGACCACGTCTAGGACATTGGTAACGATATGAGTTTTTCGTGTAAGACCATATCTAGGACATCGACATCATATTGATTCGTGTAACAATCTGTCTGAGACTAAAGTATCGATATCTAAGTACATGAATTATAAATATGAGATATAAACACTTATATGATGTTAAATCCGATTCAGGTACGTTGATTATACACTATTTGTGTATATAAGGTATGTATCTAAGTGATCTTACTATGATTACATGTACATAGAACTTATGATGCAATCAGAACCGTTTTGATTAGATGAGTTAAGTGATTGTTATGTGCCAATGTATTTATTTGCATATATGCCTTCTATGTTAAGTTTGTTTGTAGGATGACTTACTAAGCTTTTGGAAATCTTACTTTGTGTGTGTGATTTCTTTGTTTCATAGATCGTCAAAGCTACTGAGGGCTCGGGATCATCAAGGATCATCATCACACTACTAAACTGATTTTTGGTACCCTTTTGAAAGTGTATATAACTAAATATGGCATGTATAGGCTAGTATGTTGGTATAAGTTGTTATGTAATCTTAGCTTTGTGATTTAGCTATTTATGAGATAAGACTTTGCTTTAATGAATGTGATATATGATGCATATCTTGATAAGGTGACAGCATGTGAAATGGCCAAGTTTTGAATGAGCAAATGAGTGAACCGTGCTTGTAATGATATGAGTTTATTTCTTTGGAATTGTCATGTTGGAACTGGTATTGAATGTATAAATTGAATGGTCAATTTGGTATGTTTTGATTATCATATATTACTTGTAGGTAAGACCCTAAGTGGTTGGCATATTGGCCTTGTAAAATGGCCTATGATGTCACACGGTTGAGGTACACGGGCGTTCTTAAGACCGTGGGTAAATTGGCAAAATATGGCTTAAATAGTATAAGGCCTCGACACGGGGGTGTCAACCAACCGTGGTGTACAAGTTAGTAGCTAGCTAAGAACACATGGCCATGTCACATGGGCGTGCTTAGTGGCCGTGGTAAGGGAGTCAGTATGTGGCTTAAACTACACACGACCATGGCACGGGTGTGCTTACAGGCCGTGTGAAAAATAGCAGTATATGACCTTATAGGACACGGCTTTAGCACACGGGCGTGCTTGTTAGCCATGTTGATTTTGGCAGTATGTAACCACAGGGAGCGCACACAGGTGTGTCATGTAGCCGTGGGAGAGGCACGGCCTACCTCTACAGGCGTGTCTCCCCTGTATTCTAGAAAAGTTTTAAATTTTCATGAAATCTCGTATGTGTTTCAGTTTAGTTCCGACCCGATTTTTAAGCATGTTATTGGTCTCAAAGACTCATTTATAGGACATTATGTTTGAGAATGATGATTGATTGTATGAAATTTCTGTAAATGCTTTCTGAATTTTTTGGTAACGATCCTAACCCTAATTCGACGACGGACACGGGATTGGGGTGTTACATTTGATTGGTATCAGAGCTATGGTTTAGCCAATTCTCGGACTAACATAGTGTGTCAGAGTCTAGCTATAATGCCACATTATCTGAATTGTGATAGCGTGATGAATCCTGACGTATAAAATGTGATTTTTGTATAGTAATAGATCCTGAAAGAGCCGTAGCTGACGACATAGAAAGTAATGTGCCTGCTCCCACGCAAGGGACAGTGCCTTCTGGTTCGAGACCGGCTACGAGAGGTCAAGAGGGAGAAGCTAGGCAAGCTTTCTTCTAGATGATGAGTGAATGGTTCACTCAATTTACGAGGAATAACTCGACTGTTTTGCAAACCCTGCCCCCAGTTAATCCCCCTCAGACATCCGATATACCTCCGACTACAAACGTAAATTCATGGAATAAGCCTTCGGTTGACAAGATTCGTAAGTATGGGGCTGAAAAGTTTTAGGCTACTAATGATGATGATACTAAGAAAGCCGAATTTTGGTTAGAAAACACTATTCGAGTATTTGATGAGATTTCACTGGCTCCTGAAGAATGTATAAAGTATGTTGTTTCTTTGTTACGAGATGCAACCTATCGGTGGTGGAAAACTTTGATTCTGGTTGTTCTTGAAGAACGGATCACATGGGATTTCTTTCAGTCTGAGTTCAGAAAGAAATACATTATTTAGAGATTTATTGATCAGAAACGAAAGGAATTTTTAGAATTGAAACAAGGTCACATGTCTGTCATTGAATACAAATAAGAGTTTATAAGATTAAGTCAATATGCTCGGGAATACATTTCAACTAAAGCGATAATGTGTAAAAGATTCGAAGATGGCCTAAATGAAGATATTCAATTGCTAGTTGGTACTCTGAAGATACAAGAGTTTGTAGTGCTAGTTGCCTAAGCATGCAAAGCTGAGTCGGAAGCTAGAGATATGAAAAAGAGATTTATGAGCAAATCATTTCAGTCTACCTCGAAGAAATTCTGAGATGAACATAGCCGTTCAAAAGCTAATGTGAGGTATTCAAGTAGAGATCGAACTAGATCACAGTTAAGCTCTAAAGCTCCAGCAACTTCAATGGCTACTATTGGAAATGTCATATTCAAGCGACCTGAATGTAAACATTGTGGCAAAAGGCATTCGGGAATTTTTAGATTAAATGACCGAGCTTGTTTCAGATGTGGATCATTAGATCATTTCATCCGAGATCGCCGAGTCTCATTGAACAAGAGATTGTTCAGAACCAGAGATCTGAGAATGTTTCATCAAGAGGTAGATCTCCTCAAATTGTAAGAAACGTCAGTGGTAGTCAGAGAACTACTAAATATATTGTTGTGGGATCCGAAGCTAGAGTGCCTTCCAGAGAACATGTTATCCGAGCTCGGGAGGAATCTTCATCTCCAGATGTTATAACGAGTACTTTTACACTTTATGATACTTCTGTGATCGCTTTGATAGACCCTGTTTCTACTTATTTCTATATATGTATGAACTTAGTATTCAGTAAGACTTTGCCTATAAAGTCTACTGAGTTTGTTATAGAAGTATCGAACCCCTTAGGTAAAAATATTCTGGTTGACAAAGTAGGAGAGAACTGCCCATTAATGTTTTGAGATATCTGTTTCCCTGCTGATTTGATACTATTACAGTTTGATGAGTTTGATATAATTCTAGGAATGAACTGGTTGGCATTGCATGATGCTGTAGTGAATTGTAAAAAAAGACAATTGATTTGAGTTGTCGGAATGGTGAAATAGTTTGTATTGAATTGAAGGATTTAAATGGATTGCCTGCTGTGATATCTGTGTTGAAAGCTTAGAATTAAATTAAAAAGGGTTACGAGGCATATTTTACTTATGTGATTGATTTGAAAGTATATGAAAAGAAAGTTGAATCGGTGCTAGTAGTCTGTGAGTTCTCTGATGTTTTCCCTGAAGAATTACCGAGATTGTCTTCGAATTGCAAAGTTGAATTTGGTATAGATTTGTTGCTTGGTACGACCCCTATTTCGATAGATCTGTATAGATTGAAACTAATGGAATTGAAAAAGTTAAGTCACTGTTGCAAGAATTAACCAACAGGGGGTTCGCAAGGCTGAGTTTTTCACTCTGGGGGTGTTAAATTTGTTTGATGATAATTCAGTGTTAGTTGAATTGAAAGCAAAACTATTGTTTTTACAGCAGATATGTGATGCTCAGAAAGTTGATAATGAAATGTTAGCGAAACGAGTTCAGTGTGATTCAAATTCTAAATTCGAGCTTTGAGTTATTGATGATTGCTTGAGATTTCGAGATCGTATCTGTGTTCTGAGAAACCCTGAGTTAATCCAGTTGATTATGAATGAAGTATATAATAGTCGTTTATCTGTTCAGTTGTGTAGTACAAAGATGTATCATGATCTGAAATGACACTATTGGTGGTCTGGTATGAAACAGGATATTTCTGACTTTGTTTTGAAATGTTTAGTTTGTCAACAAGTGAAAGCCGAACATCAAGTTTCGTCGAGATTATTGCAGTCGATTTTGATTCCTGAATGGAAATGGGACAGAGTAACAATGAACTTTGTTTCTGGTTTGCCTCTGAATTTGAGAAAGAAAGACGCAATATGGGTCGTAGTTGACCGATTAACTAAATCAGCCCATTTTATTCCGATAAGATCTAACTACTCAAAAATTTAGCTGAGCTTTATATTTCGAGATTGTGAGATTGCACGTGGTGCCACTATTTATTATGTCAGATAGGGATTCGAGATTCACATCGCGATTCTGGAAGAAATTGTAAGATGCTTTGGGTACGAAATTTCATTTCAGTACAGCTTTTCATCCGCAAACGGATGGTCAATCCGAGCGAATTATTCAGATTCTCGAAGATATGTTAAGATGCTGTGTACTTGAGTTTAATGGTTCGTGGGAACAATACCTAGTGTTGATTGAATTTGCGTATAACAATAGTTTTCAGTCGACCATCAAAATGACACCTTATGAAGCTTTGTATGGACATAAATGTCGTACACCTCTATATTGGACTGAACTCAGTGAGAATAAGTTACATGGGGTCGATTTGATAAAAGATACCGAACAGAAAGTGAAACTGATCCGAGATTGTTTGAAAGCAGCATCTGATGGTCAGAAGTCCTATGCAGACTTAAAACGAAAAGATATAGAATTTGAGGTCGGCGACAAAGTATTTCTGAAAGTGTCACCGTGGAAGAAAGTGCTCCGATTCGAACATAAAGGCAAGTTAAGTCCGAGATTCATTGGACCGTATGAGATCATTGAATGTGTTGGGCCTGTTGCATATAGATTGAAGTTACCCTCTGAACTAGAAAAGATTCACAATGTATTTCATGTTTTGATGCTCCGTAGATATCGGTTTGATTCCTCACATGTGATTGCCCCATCTAAAATTGAAATCCGATCTGATATGACATACGAAGAGGAACCGATCCGTATCTTAGCTCGTGAAGTGAAAGAGTTAAGAAACAAGAAAATTCCATTAGTGAAAGTATTGTGGAATCGACACGGATTAGAAGAGGCTACGTGAGAGCCTGAAGATTCAATGAGACAACAATATCCAACTCTGTTTAACGGTAAGATTTTCGTGGACGAAAATCCCTAAGAGGGGAGAATTGTAACAGTCTAGTTTATACCCTAGTCAGAACAGTGGTTTCGGGACCACAAATCTGAGTCTGTATAATATTTTAATATTATTTTCTGTGCCGCTGATATGTGACTAAGCATGTGTTTAAATTCCGTAAGCTAATTAGTCCGTTTGAGTGTTTAATTTAAGCAAAGGATTAGATTGCATTGAATGTGAAAGTTGATTGTTATTTGTTAAGGCATCTATTTGATGTGTCTTTTTAAAGTAATGGCCTTAAGTGACAAAATAGCCATTATTTTAGTAAGTGGGTGGCAAAAGTCATAAATGACCTTATACCTATGTATAATATATGTATTATTATTATGAAAGGTTATAATGGTAACTTAGTTTATATCATAAAAATTAGTAATCAAAAGCTTAAAATAAGCTTAAATTTCATGTTCTTCCACCGAATGCATGAAAGAAAGAAGTAAGAATGGCTTTTTATATTTGGCTAGTTTGATATACAAATTCAAGATATGTTTCTAATCAGTTTTTGGTAATTTCTACGTTTTTGTAATCATTGCTTTGAGAGCTACAAAACCCATGCCTTAATTTTGTGTTTTGATGATGTATGTGAAATATGCCATTGATGATTTTACAAGCTTTGTGATGTTTGAGGATGATATATGAAAGATCTGAGCTAGATGAACATGTTATGTTCTTGAATTTTGATGAATTTAGCTAAATAAGGCTAAATTGAGAAAATGGTAAATAGAAGGACTAAATTACAAATTTGATGAAATATTTAGGCTTATATAGTCCCCAGAGAGGTTCAGCCAAGCATGTGCGTGTGTGGATTTTGTGAATTTGATGTTTTGTGAAAAATGGACTAAATTATTAAAGTGTGCAAATATGAGGGTTAATTTGCAAATAGCCCTAAATGTGTGTCTATGGATTGAATTGAATGAAATAGTGAATAAAAGATTAATTCTGAATATGTTTAGATCAAGAACCGAAGAAAACGAACGTAGATCGCAGGAAAGCAAAAGTAACCGAGTAGTTATTTTCATTCCGATAAACCGAATACGAGGTAAGTCATATTGCTAATAAATGTAATTGTATTGAATTGAGTTTATTTACATGATTATCAATAATAATGATTGCATTTGTGATACTATGTATATGAATTCTGAGATAAGGTCGACATAGTGAAAAGTCGGAGAAGTTTTGTATGAACTTGGGAATACAAAGGTATCTGTTCTGTTTTATCATGTAAGACCACGTTTAGGACATTGGCATTGATTTGATAATCGTGTAAGACCCTGTCTGGGACAGTGGCTTCAATATCTGATTATATATAAGACCTCGTCTGGGACGTAGGCATCATTATCTGATTATATATAAGATCTCATCTAGGACGTAGGCATCATTATCTGATTATATATAAGACCTCATCTAGGATGTAGGCATCATTATCTGATTATATATAAGACCTAAATCGAGACGAGGCATCATTATCGATTATATATATAAGACCTCATCGGGACGAGGCATCATTATCGATTATATATAAAACCTCGTCGGGATGTAGGCATCATTATCGATTATATATAAGACCTCGCTCAGGACGAGGCATCATTATCGATTATATATAAGGCCTCTTCTGGGATGTAGGCATCATTATCTGATTATATATAAGACCTCATCTGGGACGTAGGCATTGTTATCTGATTATATGTAAGACCACGTTTGGGACGTTGGCAACGATATGAGCTTTTCATGTAATACTATGTCTAAGACATCGGCGTTATATTGATTCGTGTAACAATCTGTCCTAGATTGAGGTATCGATATCTGAGTACAAGAATTACAAATCCGAGATATGAACACATATATGATGTTAAATTCGATTCAGGTACGTTGATTATACACTATTTGTGTATATAAGGTAAGTATCTAAGTGATCTTACTATGATGATATGTACATAGAACTTATGATGCAATAAGAACCGTTTTGATTAGATGAGTTAAGTGATTGTTATGTGCCAATGTATTTATTTGCATATATGCCTTCTATGTTAAGTTTGTTTGTAGGATGACTTACTAAGCTTTTGGAAATCTTACTTTGTGTGTGTGATTTCTCTATTTTATAGGTCGTTGAAGCTACTGAGGGCTCGAGATCGTCAAGGATCGTCATCACACTACTAAACTGATTTTTGGTACCCTTTTGAAAGTGTATATAACTAAATATGGCATGTATAGGCTAGTATGTTGGTATAAGTTGTTATGTAATCTTAGCTTTGTGATTCGGCTATTTATGAGATAAGACTTTGCTTTAATGAATGTGATATATGATGATTATCTTGATAAGGTGAAAACATGTGAAATGGCCAAGTTTTGAATGAGCAAATGAATTAATCATACTTGTAATGATATGAGTTTATTTCTTTGGAATTGTCATGTTGGAACTGGTATTGAATGTATAAATTGAATGGTCAATTTGGTATGTTTTGATTGTCATATATTGCTTGTATGTAAGACCCTAAGTGAATGGCATATTGGCCTTGTAAAATGGCCTATGATGTCACACGGTTGAGGCACACGGGTGTGCCTAAGACCGTGGGTAAATTGGCAGAATGTGGCTTAAATAGTACACGGCCTCGACACGGGGGTGTCAGCCAACCGTGGTGTACAAGTCAGTAGCTAGCTAAGAACACATGGCCATGGCACATGGGCGTGCTTAGTGGCCGTAGTGAGGGAGTCTGTATGTGGCTTAAACTGCACACGGCCATGGCACGGGCGTGCCTACAGGCCATGCGAGAAATGGAAGTATATGACCTTATAGGACACGACCTTAGCACACAGGCGTGCTTGTTAGCCGTGTTGATTTTGGCAGTATGTAACCACGGGGAGGGCACACGGGTATGTCATGTAGCTGTGGGAGAGGCACGGCCTACCTCCACAGGCGTGTCTCCCATGTATTCTAGAAAATTTTTAAATTTTCATTAAATCTCGTATGTGTTTCGGTTTAGTTTCAACCCAATTTTTAAGCCTGTTATTGGTCTCAAAGACTCATTTATAGGACATTATGTTTGAGAATGATGATTGATTATATGAAATTTCTATAAACGCTTTCTAAATTTTTTGATAACGCTCCTAACCCTAATTTGGCGATGGACACGGGATAGGGGTGTTACATAATCTATGCATAATCTCACGGAACCATCTTTCTTCTTCACAAATAATACAGGATCACCCCACGGAGAATAACTCGGTCTTGTGAAACCTTTATTCGTTATTCTTGCAATTGTGCTTTCAATTCTTTTAGCTCGGTTGGAGCCATTCTATATGGAGCAATAGAAATAGGGGTGGTACCTGGAGCTAATTCAATCCCAAATTCAATCTCCCTAATTGGAGGTGACCCTGGCAATTCATCCGGAAAAACATCTGGATACTCGTATACTATAGGTGCCAACTCAATTTTCAACTCTGTCTCTTTAGTATTCATCATAATGGCAAGGTCAGCTTCGTACCCATTTCTTAAATACTTCTGAGTCAATAAGGATGATATCATGGCTGGTGATCTATCTTGCTTATCTGATTCAACACGAATAAGACTCTCACTTTCACATTTTAACTCAATAAACTTTTTTCTGCAATTCACAATCACATCATGAGTAGTTAACCAATCCATCCCAAGGATGACATCGAACTCATCAAACGGTAATAACATGAGATTTGTAGGAAAACAATGTCCCCTAATCATCAAAGGGCAACATTTACATACTCTATCAACCAACATAGATTTGCCTAGGGGATTAGACACTCTTATTACAAATTCAGTAGACTCTATAGGCATGCTCATGCTAGAGACTAATTTCATGCAAATATATGAGTGGGTAGATCCCGGATCAATTAAAGCTATAACACAAGTATCATAGAGAGAAAATGTACCAGTAATTACGTCAGGGGAGGACGCCTCTTCGCGAGCATGAATAGCATAAGTTCTCACCGGTGTTCTACCCTCAACTCTTGCATTCTGCTCTCTAGATGAATTCTTGTTACTCATCTCATTTCTCGAGTTTCTCTGTGGTCTTCCTCTAGCCGTACTTCCTGGTCTTAAATTCTGAGACTTCTCTTTCTCGCCCACATCGGGGCAATCTCTGATAAAATGGTCTAGAGACCCACAATTGAAACAAGCCTTCTCGTTTGCTCGGCACTCACCAGAATGACACCTGCCACACTACAGGCATTCCAGTCTACTCGGTCGGGCATTGCCAACACAGTAATCGAAGTAGTCTGAGCCTTAGACCTCGAGAACTATTTACCCTTACTTCGATTTGAAAACCCAGATGAAGTGACTGATCGAGTAGCAAAATCCCTCGATTTCTTAGATGAGGATTGGTATGACTTACTCAGTTGCTTTTTTCTCGAGTCACGGGACTCAATCTTAGCTCTTCTTTTCTCTTTAGCCAACTCTTCAGCCTTACAGGCTCTATCTACCAACACTACAAATTCTTTGAGTTCGAGAACCTCAACATATAAACGGATATCCTCATTTAACTCATCCTCGAACCTCTTGCACATGATAGCCTCGATAGGCACGCACTCTTGGGCATACTTACTAAGCCTTACTAATTCACATTCGTATTCAGTCACCGTCATTCGGCCTTGCTTTAACTCTAAGAAATCTTTTCTCTTCTGGTCAATGAATCTTTGACTAATATACTTCTTTCGAAATTCCTTTTGGAAGAATTTCCAGCTAACTCTCTCCCTTGGTACCACCGACACAAGGGTGTTCCACCACTAATAGGCTGAATCTCTCAAGAGAGATACCGCACATTTTATGCACTCTTCAGGCGTGCATGACAACTCATCGAATAACTCGATTGTATTCTCAAGCCAGAACTTTTCCCTTTCCGAATCATCATCCTTACTAGCCCAGAATTCCTCGGCTCCTTGTTTCCAGATCTTATTGACCGGAAGCCTTTCTCTTCTCACTACCTCAACCACTTGAGGAGCTACAGGAGTGGGTTGAGAAATAGGTGGGGGTGGAGGGGGTTGAGCATTAGGATTTGCTTGAACATACTCAGTGTACCAATTGCTCATCATATGGAGTAAGGCTTCTCGGGCCTCTTCTCTCTGACCCAATGTCTCGGGTCAACTATCTATTAGAGCGGTCCCTTGCGCAGGAGCCGACGTATTACTTGCAACATCATCAAGCTGTAGTTCGGTTGGGATCAGGATCCATTTACTATATAAAAACACAATTTAAAACGTCAAGAGCCATCACACTATCATTACATATTTAATCTTGCGATATGGCATGTATAGCTAGACTCATACTTATGTTACTTTAGTCTTAGAATTGACTAAACCGTAGCTCTAATACCACGAAATGTAACACCTCTTACCTGTATTCAACATCGAAACTGGGTACGAGGCATTACTGGACTTATCTCACTTGAACATGCAACTTTGGGCTATAAAATTTCATTCCAACCTTAAACTTTCCATTCACCTTCAAAACATCCTTATTATGGGCCTACGAGGCCTTAAACATGCAAAAGGAGAGTCTTGGAATCAAACTCGAAACTTTTGTACACTTAATTTTTTGTCTAAACAGGGGCCACACGCCCGTGTAAAATGGGACACGCCCATATGGGCAGGCCGTGTAGTCACACACGCCCATGTCCTTAATCCATGTGAAATTTATTTTCTAATTTGAACTTACAGGGGTTTTCACACACTGGACACACCCCTGTGTCTCTGGCCTGTGTCCCTCACACGGCCTCTACACGCCCATGTCCCAACCCATGTGCCAAAACCATGACATTCTGTTTAAGACGTCATCACCTCACTATGGTCACACGGCCAAGGCACACGCTCATGTCCTTAAACCGTGTGTTGAATTAAATTCCAAATTTTTGGTGCAGACTTCACACGGCCTGGGCACACGCCCATGTCCATGGCCGTGCCTCCTACACGGTTGAGACACACAGGCTGTGTCTCTACCCGTGTGTTTACTACTGAGCATACTGACTTGCAAGCCAAGCATACAAGGGGACACACGACCGATCAACACGTTCATGGGGCTGACCGTGTGTCACACATGGCCTAGACACACGCCCGTATGGACATTAAAAAGGCTATACTCCAAACCAATGCCACCCTACATAATAACCATACTTATACCAATTCATTTCAACATAACTCTTGACCCTAAGGCACTTCCAAGAACTCAATTCAAAGCATCCACACAAGCATAAACGTCATAATTTCATCTTCATTGAATATAAATAAACTTGTTATGTATTACCCCAATTCCAGAAATCATTTACAAAATGACTTTGACAACATAAATAGTCAACATTTTGGCTATCAATATGACATAAAAAAAATACCCAAGTCCTATACATGCCATACTCAAAATAAGTCTAACTTGTTATACCAAAGAGATGTCGATAGTGTGATTTCTGAACTCCGACGTCCCACGATCCTCGAGTTATCTTGGAAATACTATAAGGAAAAGGGAAATGAGAGGGGTAAGCATAAAGTTTTGTACGTTTGCATGAAAATAAATAGCAAAGATAAGTTCATAACAATATTCATCCATGGCATTACATAACCACATACAAAGTCATAGGCTCTTTGCCATAACTTACACGTACTTGCCCTTATCTAGTACATACCATGCCACATATTGTGAATGTTCCTCGTGAATTACTCACGGATACTTGTATTTACTCAGTCACATAGCTTTGATACAAATCTCATTTCTATTTCCAAGTTGGTCTATTTATGCCATTAGATTAGTAGAGATACTCAAGGATGTATATTCATTATCATTGATATAAACACGAAGCCAATGCCACATCTTATATGTGGTCTTACATGGGATTACCTATGAATACTGATGCCATATCCCAGAGATGGTCTTATTCGGAACCTCACATCAAGTATCGATGCCACATCCCAGATGTGGTCTTATACGATTCTCACATTCAATACCGGAGCCATATCCTAGATATGGTCTTATACGGGATTTCAATTCGGTGCTAGGCTATGTCCCCGACATGGTCTTACACGGGACCTTATCCATCTCAACTTTTCTCATCTTTCTCATTTAACACCAAATACTCAGTTTCATAGAATATCATGTATCATTCTAATATCAAACATTCTCAAACGTGCTAGCATAAATGTTGAATTTATCACATACAAACTTACCTCGATTTCAAAATAGGCTAGATTGTCATCTAGTCCGATATTTTATTCTTCCCCCGATCAAGGTTGATTCTTAGTTCTTGCTCTATAATTGCAAATTAGCTCATTTTAATTATCATATTAATAATTGCATTTCAATAATCATGCTTCGACAAAATTACTATTTTGCCCTTAGACTTTTGTAAAACGACCATTTTACCCTTAGGCTCGGTGATCGATTCTAATCAAATTTCTACCTTTAAGGAGCCTAGGTGGACATTTATTTCTCTTATGGCTATCATCAAAACCCAACATTTCACACATTTATAGCAAATTTTACAACCTTTACAAAAATGTCCATTTTGGTGTTTTCATGGTAACACCTTTCACAAAAGTTGTTTATTAAATATCTATGACTCATTTTCTTCTATAAAAAATGCAGCAAACAACTTAAAAGCTCACATGGAAAATCCCTAAACTTTTCACCATATTGCAAGATAGTCCCCTCTTTAGAAAGCTTAAGCTTTAGGGGTTTCAAAAGTACAATTTTTATCAAGAAATGATCACTAATGCACTTACTTGCAAGGAGAGAAGCTTGCTGAAATTTTGAGCTCTCAAACCCCTTAGTTTTCTACCAATTTTCAGTGGTGAAGGAAAGAAGAAAAGATGATATTTTTCTTTTCTTTATTTTTCTCTTATTTTATTCATTAATCACCTAACACCAACAAAACATTGACTAATTTAGTCATCTTGTCTCCCTATGGCCGGCTATGACCTTTAGAAAGGCCTAATTTAACTTTAAGGGCCTCCAATTAAGATTCCATAGCTAATTGGTACCTCTAGCTTATAAAATAGAACTTTCGCTCTTTATGCGATTTAGTCCTTTTTCGCGATTAAGCATGCAATCTCTAAAATTAAAGCATCAAAATTTTCATGCACCTATATAATCATACTCTAACTAATAAAATAACATAAAAATAATTTTCTCTGACCTCGGATTAGTGATTCCGAAAGTATTGTTCTGACTAGCCCCTAAATTGGGTTGTTACAACTCTTCCCCTTAAGGATTTTCGTCCTCGAAAATCTTATCAGTAAAAAAGTTAGGATATTGGTTTCTCATAGCCTCCTCGGGCTCCTATGTAGCCTCTTCTATTCCATGTCTTTTCCATAGTACTTTAACAAGGGCTATACTTTTGTTTCTCAGCTGTTTGACCTCTCGTGCCAAAATCTTAACCGGCGCTTCGCTATAAGTCAAGTCCGGTTGAATCTCTACCTCTGTTGGTACTATCACATATGAAGGGTCCGAATGGTATCGGTGTAACATGGACACGTGGAAGACATCGTGAATAACTTCATAAGGTCTGATAAAACGCAGACTCAATTTGCCTTTCCGGCCAAATCTGAGAACTTTTCTCCATGGTGATACTTTCAGAAACACTTTATCACCTACTTGAAACTCAATCTCTTTCCTCTACAAATCATAAAAGGTGTTTTCACACGGCCGAACACATGCCCGTGTCTTTGGCTCGTGTGCCTCATACGGCCTCAAAACGCACGTGTCTAACCCGTGTGCCAAAACCATGGTATTCTGTTTATGACATCATCACCTCAATATGGCCACATGGCCAAGGCACACGCCCGTGTCCTTAGACCGTGTGTCGAATTAAATTCAAATTTTTGGTGTAGACTTCAAATGGCTTGGGAACACACCCATATCCATGACCGTGCCTCCTACACGGCTAAAACACACGGTCATGTCTCTGTCCGTGTGTTTACTACTGAGCATACTGACTTGCAAGCTAAGCATACAAGGGGGCACACGGCCGATCAACACGCCCATGGGGTTGACCGTATGTCACACACGGCCTAGACACACACCGTGTATCTACCCGGGTGGACATTAAAAAGGCTATATTCCAAGCCAATGCCACCTTATATAACAACCATACTTATACCAATTCATTTCAACATAACTCATGACCCTAAGGCACTTCCAAGAACTCAATTCAAAGCATCCACACAAGCATAAACTTCATAATTTCATCATCATTGAATATAAATAAACTTGTCATGTATTACCCCAATTCCAGAAACCATATACAAAATGACTTTGACAACATAAATAGCCAACATTTTGGCTCTCAATATGACATAACAAAATACTGAAGTCCTATACATGCCATACTCAAAATAAGTCTAACTTGTTATACCAAAGAGATGTCGATAGTGTGATTTCTGAACTTTGACGTCCCACGATCCTCGAGTTATCTTGGCCATACTACAAGGAAAAGGGAAATGAGAGGGGTAAGCATAAAGCTTAGTAAGTTTGCATGAAAATAAATAGAAATGATAAGTTCATAACAATATCCATCCATGACATTAGATAACCACACACAAAGTCATAGGCTATTTTCCATAACTTACTCATACTTTCCCTTATCTAGCGCATACCATGCCACATATCGTGAATGTTCCTCGTGAATTACTCATGGATACCTATATTCACTCAATCACATAGCTTTAATTCAAATCTCATTTCTATTTCCAAGCTGGTCTATTTATCCCATTAAATCACTAGGGATACTCAAGGATGTATATTCATTATCATTGATATAAACATGAAGCCAATGCCACATCCCAGATGTGGTTTTACATGGGATTACCTATGAATATCGATGCCATATCCCGGATATGGTCTTATACAGAACCTCACAGCAAGTATCGATGCCATATCCCAGATGTGGTCTTATACGATTCTCACAATCAATACCGGAGCCATATCCTAGATATGGTCTTATACAAAATTTCAATTCGGTGTCGAGGCCATGTCCCCGACATGGTCTTACACGGGACCTTATCCATCTTAACTTTTCTGATCTTTCTCATTTAACACCAAATACTGAATTTCATAAAATATTATGTATCATTATAATATCAAACGTGCTAGCATAAATGTTGAATTTATCACATACAAACATACCTCGATTTCAAAATAGGCTAGATTGTCAATCTAGTCCGATATTTTATTCTTTCCCCGATCGAGGTTAATTCTTGGTTCTTCTTACTCTATAATAGCAAATTAGCTCATTTTAATTATCACATTAATAATTGCGTTTCAATAATCATGCTTCGGCAAAATTACTATTTTGCCATTAGACTTTTACAAAATGACCAATTTACCCCTAAGCTCGATAATCGATTCTAATCAAATTTATGCCTTTAACGAGCCTTGGTGAACATTTATTTCTCGTATGGCTATCATCAAAACCCAACATTTCACACAGTTATAATAAATTTTACAACCTTTATAAAAAGGTCCATTTAGGTGTTTTCATGGTAACACCTTTGACAAAAGTTGTTTATTAAACATCAATGACTCATTTTCTTCAATAAAAATGCAGCAAACAACTTAAAAGCTCACATGGCAAATCCCTAAACTTTTTACCATATTGCAAGATAATCCTCTCTTTAGAAAGCTTAAGCTTTAAGGGTTTCCAAAGTACAATTTTTATCAAGAAATGATCACTAATGCAATTACTTTCAAGGAGAGAAGCTGATGTAAACCATCCCAGGGCAACCAAAGAATCAAATCCTGACGCGCTCGTGGTGCCCAAAGGAACCATGACTTGAGCTAGGGTCAAGAGGCTACAAGAAGCTGTAGCAGCCCTTACAAAGCACTTATGGGCTGAAACTTCGTCCACGAGCATAGAACCAGCTCGGGTTCAACTCATGAGCTCTCCATGCACTTTAATGCATGCCATATTTAGTCCTGAGTAACTCATTCGAGCTCATTCCATCTCATTGAGCTATTTGATTAAGCTAGTCTCATTTTAATAAATTATGAACTTTAATTTATTTATTTTAGTATAGCCAATTAACGTGTCCTAATGTCTTAACTAGTGCTGAATTTAAGTTGTCTAAACTCCATTTAATTTGTCTCAATTTAGTACAAGTTTTTAATGTGTCTTTGTTTTAGCCAAATATTGAATGTGTCCTAGATAGGTTGTTTTTAAATTGTCTAAATAATAAGTCCATTAAAGTGTCTAGCTATTGTTTTAATTATTGTTTAGTTGATTTGAGCTTAATCAATTTCAGTTCATGGCCTTAATAGGTGCAGTCGAACCTATAAGGAGTAATTAAGGAAGATTTATGCACCTAGGTGCAATGTATTTGGCACATACATTGATCGGCTGGTACAATGTTTGAGGTTGCTGTTTGTTGGTGTTTCAAAGCCATTATTCAGCCAGCAAGGGACATCAAATTAAAGGAATGATGTTTGGCTGATTGTATCCCAATGCACCATCAATAAGCATTCACACTTGCTGCTATGTCAAAGAACCATTCGGCTGCTATGTTCACATGACAAGGGCTGTTCAAACTTTTTGTTCACACCTCCAAAGGCTGCTCATGTACTCCCATTAATGCCCAACACCTTTCAGCCAAGAGTTGCCAATTTATTAGTCCATTTACTCCAAAGGCTGAACCTAGCTGCTGCATGTATCTACAAGTGCTTCAAAGTTCATTCCTTCTTCTAGAATACCAACCAATATGCTACCCATCAGCTGAATTTTGTCCCATCAAATTAATGTTTTATTTCTAGAACAATCTAGCTTATTCATGGTCAAATTTCTTAGTTGTTAAGTAGTGAATGTATCCATTCGGCTAGCTAGCTAGATGGAGTATAAATACTTGTCATTTTCATTTTGTAAGAAAACTTTTGGCAAATTTTTATATGAATTGTTGTTCAAGAGTGAGATTACTCCTCTGCTTATTTGTACGAGTTTTGGTTGACTTATCAAGTGAGCTTATGGCATCTCCAAACTTCGTTTTGAACTATCACCAAACCTTGGTGTGGAGTTCACCTATCCGAAATTCCCATCATTCAACCTTAAGCCGTTTAAACCGGGGTGACAATTAATATAGTGTTGAATCGATTCTCAGATTAAGTTCTATTTTCCATCACCATCAATTATTTCTTCTTATTTCTTCTTAAACCGAAACTACCATTACTTATCCTATATCCATACACCTTTATTCGAACCTACTCAACCCGAGCCATTCCCAACACCAACTTTCTTCCTTCAACTCTAGTCGAACTTTCCCTTCTCATCATCTAAATCATCCCCAACACGTATTCATCTCTATTCTTAACTTAAGCCGAATCATAAAAGAAAATCCACCTTTCAATAGCTTTCGCAACCATAACCCAAGTCCTCACTTTCTAAGTTTCCAAATCTCTCCTTGTAGACGATCGAACACTCAAGTGAACGTCTCGACTTACCCCGGGCGTCTCACATCATTTGGTATTAGAACTTGTAAAACGAAGAGCTCCGACGACGAACCAGAAGCTAGAATTAGGTTCGTAAGTTGAAAAAAATTCGAAGTTAAAAAAAAAAATTTCAAAGTTGTAATTTAAAGTTCTTTGTACTCAATTTCTATTATATTTGAAATAGTGGAAAAAAAAAGAAATATGAAAAATATAAAATAAAAAAAAAGATAGTGAAGTTTTCTTTGCAAGTGCTTGTTTTATTTTGCTTCTCATTCTTCTACCTCGATCTTCCAAATCATTTTTACCATCATTTGGTACTTCCAAATCACCCCAACGCCACACATACCCTCATTTGCCTTTTTCTTTATTTTAGCCTACCCGATTTACCCAAACATTAACCTTTGTAACAACTTTGAAACCGACCCTCAAGCTGCGATAAGTTATCTAAAAGTGAAGTACAAATTTTTGTGAGAGAGCCGAGTGGTAAAAGGCACGAGTGCTTACATTAGAGAAAAAGCCATATTTGAGTGAAAACATGAGTGTAAGTGATTTTTATTTGTGAGAGAACTTGTGAGAATTTTTGGTGAGGTAGAAATAAAGTCCTTTCATATTTTAAATTTGGATCGAAGTACGAGTGGAAACGAAGCCAAAGCAATCTGCCACGAGGAAGAGAGGTCTTTGGCCACACGAGAAAGTAAATTGCTCGTCGTCAAAAGGATTCTTAGCATCCAAGGCTCGGAGGGCGAACAACAACGGGAGAATATCTTTTATTCCCGATGCCAAGTAAGTGGAAAGGTTTGTAGTTTAATCATAGATGGTGGTAGTTCCAACAATGTGGCGAGTACCCTGATGGTCGAACGACTTGGTCTATCAACTACCCCACATCTGAGTCCATACAACCTTCAATGGCTCAACGATGGTGGTGAGATTAAGGTGACCCAACAAGTTCAAGTGACGTTTTCTATTGGGAAATACAAGGATGAAGTGCTTTGCGATGTTGTGCCTATGCACGAGGGACACCTGTTGCTCGGAAGGCCGTGGCAATATGACTGAAAAGTTATCCACGATGACTACACCAATAGGTACATGTTCGGTATTTGGGAAGACAAATCACCTTAGCTCCAATGACACCGGCGCAAGTTCATGAAGATCAAACAAGGTTGAAAGCGTCTATAAAACTCTCAAAGGAAAAAGAAAAGAAAATGAATGTAAAAGAGAAAAATGAAAATGAAAAAGAAAGAAAAAGTGAAAAGAAGAAAACAAAAATAGAAAAAGAAAAAGAAAAAGAGAGTGGACAAAAAGTTTGATTTCAAGAGAAAGTGAGATCCGGAAAGTCCTTTTGGCAAGACAAATCGTCCTTGTACTCATGTACAAGGAAACTCTTTTAAACTCTAACGAATTTCCTAAGGAACTCCCCTCTTCTATTTTGAATCTTTTGCAGGATTTTCGAGATGTTTTCCCGGATGAGACTCCTAGTGGGTTACCACCCCTTCGTGGAATCGAACATCAAATCAATTTCGTACCTGGCGTCATTATTCCGAATCGACCCGCATATCAAAAAAATCTCGAAGAAACTGAGGAATCACAATGACAAGTAAATGAATTGATGCAAAAGGGTTTCATTCGAGATAGTTTAAGGCCTTGTGCTGTTCCCGTCCTCTTGGTGCCCAAGAAAGACGGAATGTGGTGAATGTGCGTCAATTACCGAGTTGTGAATAAAATCACAATCAAGTATCGGCACCCTATTCCTAGGCTCAATGACATGTTAGATGAGTTAAGTGGAGCTAAGCTATTCTCCAAAATTGATTTGAAAACTGGCTACCACTAAATCCGAATGCGAGTGGGTGATGAGTGGAAAATCGCCTTTAAAACAAAGCACGGTTTGTATGAGTGTTTGGTCATGCCATTCGGCTTATCCAACGCACCAAGTACTTTTATGAGACTTGTGAATCATGTGTTAAGGCCATATATCGATAAGTTTTGCGTTTTTTACGTTGACGACCTTTTAATTTATAGCAAGACATTGGAAGATCATGTGGAACATCTAAAATCCATCTTGGAAACTTTGCATAAGGAAACTCTTTATGCTAATTTAAACAAATGTACATTCTGTTCTGACAAAGTTATCTTTCTTGGTTTTGTAGTAAGCGTACAAGGACTAGAAGTAGACCAAGAAAAGATAAAGGCGATACAAGATTGGCCAAGGCCTAAAACTATTAGCCAAGTCCGAAGCTTCCATGGTTTGGCAAGCTTCTATCGGCGGTTCGTGCCTAACTTCAGCACTATTGTCGTGCCCTTGACTAGTGTGATAAAAAAGGATTGTGCTTTTCGATGGAATGAAAAACAAGATAAGTCCTTCAACAAAATCAAAACGTGTCTTACTCATGCACCATTGCTTGCATTGCCCGATTTCTCCAAGACCTTTGAACTTGAGTGTGACGCATTCGGAGTTGGCATAGGAGCCGTGTTGACACAAGATGGACGTTCTATCGCGTATTTTAGTGAAAAACTTAACGGAGCCCCACTCAACTACCCAGTGTACAATAAAGAGATGTATGCGTTAATGTGGGCCATTGAGAAATGGCAACATTATCTTTGGCCCAAGGAGCTTGTGATTCACTCTGATCACGAGGCGCTAAAGCATATTAAGGGACAAAAAAATTGAATAAAAGACACGCCAAGTGGATTAAATACCTCGAGTCATTTCCTTACGTCATCAAATACAAAATAGGTAAAGTCAATATTGTTGTTGATGCTCTTTCGAGAAGGTACACCTTATTATCTACACTAGAATCAAAATTGTTAGGCTTTGTTTTTCTAAAGGATTTATATGTTAATAACCCTGACTTTGACGAGATTTACTCTGCCTGTGAGAAAAATGTATTTGAGAATTTTTATAGGCATGACAGATTCCTATTTAAGGAAAGTAAGCTTTGTGTTCCCTGAAGTTCCGTTAGAGACATTCTCGTCCATGAAGCCCATAGTGGAGGCCTTATGGGGCATTTTGGTGTTACCAAGACACTTGCTACGCTTAATAAGCATTTCTATTAGCCAAGGATGAGGCGAGACGTGGAACGAGTTTGTGAACGCTGTTTGACGTGTAAACGGGCGAAGTCTAAGACTCAACCCCACGGGCTTTATACTCCCCTTTCGATTCCTGAAACTCCATGGACAGACATATCCATGGATTTCATCCTTAGATTACCTAAAATAAAAACAGGAAAAGACTCCATTTTTGTAGTTGTTGATCGTTTCTCTAAGATGTCACATTTTATTGCTTGTAATAAGACTGATGACACTGTTCATGTTTCTAACTTGTTTTTTAGGGATGTCGTCAGATTACATGGGATTCTGTGAACCATTGTAAGACTGATGACACTGTTCATATTTCTAACTTGTTTTTTAGGGATGTCGTAAGATTACACGGGATTCTGTGAACCATTGTGTCAGATCGAGATGCTAAATTTTTAAGCCACTTTTGGAGGTCGTTATAGGGGAACTTAGGCACTAAGCTTCTATTCTCCACCACTTGCCATCCTCAAACAGACGAGAAAATGGAAGTAGTCAATCGCGTCTTTTCTACCTTGCTACGTCCTCTAATTCAAAAGAACATAAAAAAAATGGGAAGAATGTTTGCCCCATGTTGAATTCGCCTATAATCGAACCGTCCACTCAGCCACAAAACATTCACCTTTTGAAGTGGTTTATGAATTTAATCCTTTAACACCTTTAAACTTATTACCATTGCCTACTAATGACTTGATTCATGTTGATGCTAGGAAAAAGGTTGACTTCGTGAAGGAACTCTATAGAAACGTGCGAGCAAACATAGAGGCAAAAACTGAATCTTACGTTCGGCAAGTAAATAAAGGATGAAAGAAGGTTGTGTTCAAACCCGGGGATTGGGTTTGGATCCACATGTGCAAAGAACGCTTTCCTACTTAATGGAGATCAAAATTATTACCCCGAGGAGATAGACCTTTCCAAGTCCTTGAACGCATTAACGAGAATTCCTACAAACTTGATTTACCGGGAGAATATAATATAAGTGTGACTTTTAACGTCTCTGATCTGTCTCCTTTTGATGTAGATTCTGACTTGAGGATAAGTCTCTTCGAAGAGGGGGATGATGTAAACCATCTCGGGGCAACCAAAGAATCAAATTCTGACGCGCTCGTTGTGCCCGAAGGGCCCATGACTCGAGCTGGGGTCAAGAGGCTACAAGAAGTCGTAGTAGCCCTTACAAAGCACTTATGGGCTAAAACTTCATCTACGAGCATAGAACCAGCTCGGGTCCAACTCATGAGCTCTCCATACACTTTGGTGCATGCCATATTTAGTTCGGAGTAGCTCATTCCAGCTCATTCTAGCTCATTGAGCTGTTTGATTAAGCTACTCTCATTTTAATAAATTATGAACTTTAATTTATTTATTTTACTACAGCAAATTAATGTGTCCTAATGTCTTAACTAGTGCTGAATTTAAGTTGTCTAAACTCCATTTAATTTGTCTCAATTTAGTACAAGTTTTTAATGTGTCTTTGTTTCAGTCGAATATTGAATGTGTCCTAGATAGGTTGTTTTTAAATTGTCTAAATAATAATTAAGAGTCCATTAAAGTGTCTAGCTATTGTTTTAATTATTATTCAGCTGATTTGAGCTTAATCAATTTCGATTCATGGTCTTAATAGGTGTAGCCGAACCTATAAGGAGTAATTAAGGAAGATTCATGCACCTAGGTGCAATGTATGTGGCACATACATGGATTGGCTGGTACAATGTTTGAGGCTACTGCTTGTTGGTGTTTCAAAGCCATTATTTGGCCAGCAAGGGACATCAAATTAAAGGAATGATGCTTGGCCAATTGTATCCCAATGCACCATCAATATAAGTTCACATTTGCTGCTATGTCAAGGAACCATTCGGCTGCCATGTTCACATGAGAAGGGCTGTTCAAACTCTTTGTTCACACCTCCAAAGGCTGCTCATGTACTCCCATTAATCCCCAACACCTTTCAGCTAAGAGTTTCCAATTGATTAGTCCATTTACTCCAAAGGCTGAACCTAGCTACTGCATGTATCTACAAGTGCTTCAAAGTTCATTCCTTCTTCTAGAATGCCGACCAATAGGCTACCCATCAGCTGAATTTAGTCCCATCAAATTAATTTTTTATTTCTAGAAAAATATAGCTTATTCATGGCCAAATTTCTTAGTTTCTAAGTAGTGAATGTGCCCATTCGGCTAGGTAGCTAGATGGAGTACAAATACTTGTCATTTTCATTTTGTAAGAAAACTTTTGGAAAATTTTTATATGAATTGTTGTTCAAGAGTGAGATTACTCCTCTGCTTATTCGTACAAGTTTTGGTTGACTTATCAAGCGAGCTTGTGGCGTCTCCAAACCAAACATTGGTGTGGCGTTCACCTATCCGATATTCCCATCATTCCACCTTAAGCCGTTTAGAACCAAGGTGACACTCAATATAGTGTTGAATTGATTCTCGGATTAAGTTTTATTTTCCATCACCATCAACTATTTCTTCTTATTTGTCCTTAAACTAAAACTACCATTACTTATCCTATATCCATACACCTTTATTCGAACCTACTCAACCCGAGCCATTTCCAACATCAACTTTCTTCCTTCAACTCTAGCCGAACCTTCCCTTCTCACCATCTAAATCATTCCCAACACTTATTTATCTCTATTCTTAACTTAATCCGAATCATAAAAGAAAATCCACCTTTCAATAGCTTCCGCAACCATAACCCAAGTCCTATATTTTCGAGTTTCCAAATCTCTCCTCATAGACGATCGGGCACTCAAGTGAACGTCTCGACTTACCCTAGGCATCTCACATCAGACGCTTGGTGAAATTTTGAGCTCTCAAACCCCTTAGTTTGCTGCCAATTTTTGGTGGTGAAGGAAAGAAGAAAAGATGATACTTTTCTTTTCTTTATTTTTCTCTTATTTTATTCATTAATCACCTAACACCACCAAAACATTGACTAATTTAATCATCTTGTCTCCCTATGGCCAGCTATGACATTTAGAAAGGCCTAATTTCACTTTAAGGGCCTCCAATTAAGATTCCGTAGCTAATTGGTACCTCTAGCTTGTAAAATAGAACTTTTGCTCTTTATGCGATTTAGTCCTTTTTTTTGCGATTAAGCATGCAATCGCTAAAATTAAAGCGTCAAAATTTTTATACACCTATATAATCATACTCTAACTCATAAAATAACATAAAAATAATTTTCACAGGCCTCGGATTAGTGATTTCGAAACCACTGTTTTGACTAGCCCCTAAATCGGGCTGTTACACATTAAGCCTATTGGAGTGCTCATTATTGTCCTATGAGCACAGAATCTACCTAGAATCATCTAATCCAACTATAGGAAGCTCTAAATGGAACCTTTTAGTAAAGATAAATGCAAATCTTTCGCGCTTCTCCTAAGAGTCGTTAAGAAAGCCTTGCACTTACACATTCATATAATCATTATATTACATGATATGCGTTTTGGGGTCCCTTCTACCTTCAAACATCTCTTTTATCAGTTTGAACTTAGATGCTAGTTTCACAACTGCAACCTCTGGTGACAAAGGGTTGTTAGAACAAAATAACCGATCCATATCTTGTATATTAGGGTGCAATGCTTGAACATCTCTACGCAAAGCATCCATCTCATTTTGCCATGGCTTTGTATGTGCTCTTATAGCCTCCTCCTTGAGATGCGCGACATTGTCTTGAAGATCAAAATGGTCAAACTGCATCTTTCTTCTTAATTTCTCATTCCGTCTTAGCAGTTCCTGGTGAAATAATTGCTTCTATTCAAACTTGGTACCCTATTTAGTCATTTGTTCTTTCATTAACCTTGATCTTGAAACCAAATAACTGTTGCGGCGACACTCCTTAACCAGAGGGAAATTGTGGCCCCTAACTAGAAGCGGCATTGAGATCAAAGGAATTAGATGAACCTCCCTGGCCTAAGTTGCCTAAGTTTTTTGGCCAATCAGCAAACTAGCCAGCCAAAAGATCCATCTCTTAAGGTCGATTGTTGATGTCAAAACCTTCAGCTTGGCTAGATGGGAAGTTGTTGGGGGAAATTCTCGTTCGGGTGAGTCATCTTAGTTTTTTAATTTTTGATGGTCGGAAGTCTGTCCACGCTCATCACACCAAATTGTTGAATATTTTTGTGTGTCTCTCTCTAAGGGATGCTAATTTTCATTTTTATATGATACGGTTCCTAGATGTGACATCCTAGGTAGGCCTCCATGCATATCAACACATAACTTATTCTAAGATTAACACGTGTTTCCTCAAAACGAGTTCGCTTGCATGATGATGCGAACTATAGAGGCCATTGCTTGCATCATCATACAAGCGAACTCGATCCCAATTAAATATTTGGGTAACGGTTCAGTAATGACGAGCACCATAACAAGCTTAGTTTTGAGTTTTAGTTCATATGTAGAAGTGGTAAGTGCCCTTGAATTTGCTAATTTTCCTTTAATATCAAGATTAGGAGTTTGGATAATTAGTGTAATAATGGTTAAAAGAATTATGTGAATTAAAATGTAAGTAACCATTACTTGATTTGTAAAGATAATTAGAAAGAAAATGGTAATATTAATAGGTATTCGATTAATTGAATGAAAATAATAATATTGATAAGAGGAGTATTAATTAACAAGTGTTAGATGTAATCGTAAGAAACATTATACTCTCAAATAGAGAATGCATGCTCAAATGTTGGAGTTGACATTGTTGGGAGAGGCAATCGTAAACTTGAACATAAACAGTAAAGCGAACATGGAGGATAAAAGAACATTGATTATTAAAGATTAATTACTTATATTTTAATTTACTTTTTACATTTTGGTGGCGCTATTTTATAATAAGTTGTATACCTTTTAACTATTATTAGATTGAATTTAAATATTTGAAATATCTCATAAAAAAAACTTATAGCAAATAAAGTGGAACTGATAATAGAAGTAAATTAACGACATTAAATGGGAACCAAAACAAATGATTGGAACAAAGAATCTAATAATCAACACTAAAAGTTAGAGGGCATATCCCTGTTGTAAAAAGCAGCCAACCTAGTGATCAAATCCTTAATTAGCTTTCTCACAATCCAAATCATTCAAATGAAACCCATGACCCTCCCCATCCGTCTCCATAATTTCCACTACGCCCATCCATCCACTTCGCCCCAAAGCCTCATAATAACGCCACCCTCAATCTCTTAACACATCTTTCTCAGCCACACACACCAACCCCCTCCTACACCCAAGCCCCACTAAGCTTGGTCCATCAGTGCTTACAGGGTTAACCCTTGGGTCATTGTTGTCTGGGTTTGCTGGGCAGAGGAATGGCCATAATCTATCCAAAACAGCCTTTCCATCCGGGTTCAATGCCTCTGAGCCAATGGGTTCAGACCCCCAGAAATATGGGTGCACCAAAGCTATCCCAAGTAGCTGCACGTTTAGCCCGAACTCAGGGTCTCCGGCAACGATGGCTAAGTTGTGAGCAATGTTGGCACCAGCACTTTCTCCACCGAGGAACACTCTTTCAAAGTCGGCATGGTCATTTAGCCAAGCTTCAGGCCCTTGGCTGTTAAAATGAGAAACCACACATTGAAGAGCAGCCCAAGAATCTTCATATGCTGTAGGGATAGGGTGTTCAGGAGCTTTTCTATAGTTCACTGAAACCGCAATCACGTTAGCTTCAGCAACCAAAGCGTTGAGGTAATTTCTGTACTTGGGAGTAAATGGTGATGAAACACGAAAGGCTCCGCCATGGAAATAGACAAGGAGAGGTAGCTTTTGGTTAGGGTGGGTCGGTTTTGGAAGGAAGAGACGAGCTGAAACGTTGGATTCAGGGATTATGATTATATCCTTGGCGGAACAAACTCAGCTTCAATGAGTCTTTCAACATGGCCATCTTTGTACACTCTGATTATGCCTGGGAACTCAGTAACCACTTCCGGCTTACTGGAATCCATAAGAAGAAAGAAGAGAAATTTGAGAGGATTGAAATTTTGGGCATTTAGATATTGATTTTCAGCTATTAATTTTCTCCTCCTTGCGTTTGTACTTATAGAAAAAATGGGAGAAGCACAATGGATATACTTCCCTTATCTGCTTTGAACAATGGACAAAGTGGGCTCAACCATTGCTTTTAGTTATAAATTATGTACTTGCTCATCTTATTTCTTGTTCATGTTTATTTTTATATTTCATGACAAGCTTTTTATTTATTTAAAAAACATCCATGATAAGAAGATGAATCACACCATTGAACACTCTAAATTTAACAAAATAAAAATCTATTTACTTTTAATTAAATATTACAATGGATGTATAGATAATCAAAATATATTTAATATATTTAGATGTAAATTAGAGTAAATTTACAATTAAATTATAACAAATTCAAAAAAATTTACATAAAACTTATATAAGATAAAATTTAAACATGAGATTTAAAATTATTTATGATCAAAATTAGGTTTAATTGAATAGATTTGAGGAATAAAAATAGTCTGCCCGTTTTGGTGATTGGTGTTCCCATTTCCTGCCCCTTTTTGCCATTATATGCCACAAAAATCAACATTTATTGTTTTAGTGCTTCAATATTTATTATTATTTGTCCTTTTTGCTTAGATTTTTAATTAATATTTTATTTAATAGTAAAATTAATCTAACTTATTATCCTAAATTAAACTTTTACAATTAGTATAATTTTAATAAGTGCAATACACAGTAGATAAGTTGTACTCTTTGAGTTACGTAATAATGTGAACTTAAGTATTTAAATTTTATTTCGTAACTAAAGTTAATTGATACATCCATTTTAAAAAAAATAGAGTCAATCAAGAAGTACCACATCATCATTTCATTAAAATTTAATTAAATAAAAAATTATATTAATATTACTATTAAAAAAAGTATATTCGCTCCCCACCGTGCCTCTCCCCCGGTCTTGGTCCCAATTCTGCAATATAGTGATATGCAAGAATTTCCCAGCAAAATCTTCAGTAATGGCAGATGGTTAATTTATAAAGCTTTGGATGTCAAAAAACACAGAGCAGAACTAAACCCAGAAACTGTTATAAAAGAAAATGCAAATTTGACCCTTCATGTTTGCTTGGATGAGTCCATAACAAATTGTGTTACAGGGTTCTTTTCTGCTTGCCTGTTACCAAGTCCTTCCAAAGATCTCCAGTGAATTTTCTGATTGGGAATGGGCTGCATGAACACTAGTAGAATCAAACAAAAAGTATAATTTAAGAGTCTTTTATTCAATTAAACCTCTGAATTAAATCAAAATAAATTTAAAAACAACTTACTTGAAAATCATACCATGCAAATTTAAATATTGAATCTAGTCTTTATATATATACGTGAACATTTTTATTGAATCGAATATTGCATGCATATAGCTCAGGTTTAAAACTAGATATATAATGGAGCTAAGATTCCCACAACTCAAAAACTTTTCTAATGTAAGATTCCAACACAAACAACATATATGCTCCTAACGTGGGACTACAAAGATGTAGAAGATTTATTTTAATATATTCACTAGTTATTGGTCCGATTTATTCATTGTGTTTGGGTTACTTCAATTTGGTATAAGGTATTCTGTATGGAAGTAAAATTGGGAAGAAAACAATCCGATCTCCCAACACTTACTTTGATGCATTTGGTCCTGATGAAACCTATTTGCTAAAGAAGGTAGAGACAGAGTTGGGAACAAAGATGAGATGTTGTGGTCCATTTAGAAATTCATGTGATTCATGGTTCAATGTGACACTAGATAATTAGAAGTGAGGTAACTTTTCCATACTGTGAATAAGATGTGAGAATCTGCACTATGCTATTTGTTCATTCTTGCCTGATCCGTGGTTAACGTCCTAGGCTATTCCACCGCCCAAAATTAACCTGTTTAGATCATACAGTCTGCAGTTACCATTTTCAATCCATCGTCAAGAATCAGCAGATGCATCTCTGTGCTGCATTTATAGTGTTGGACAACAGCATTCATTGTTGGTTAAACTGTGTAAATTCTGATTGTTATATGGCTGCTTTCATTGGATTCAACAGTGCTCAACAATGTCAAGTATAATTAGACAATATGGCGACTTAGCATCTCAATTTGATGCCTTTACGCCAAGACCAAGACTCAGAAGGGGATTTAGGCAGAGGCGGGAGTAACACAGTCTTCTTGCATAACCCAAATGGCCACCCTTCACAATGACACAGTTCGTGAATGATTGATCGCCTGCTAAAATCTCGGAAATCGAATTTCCATATCTCCGGGAAATCGATCTTGTTTATGCTCGAAGAACGGGAAAAATCCGTGTTAGCCGATAGAAATGCTTCCCTACTAGCAGCACTCGGACACAAGGAGAAACAACTCCCAATAGAAAAGAATTCATCTGTTTCATCTTCTCTTTCATCTTTGTCTCGTCCTTTGGCCTGCTTTGATGGAGATAATACCCATGAAAAGCTTTCTGCTACTAGACTCGGCCTGTGCTTCATCTTCTCCATTGCTCGACTTTGAATTTCGGAAACAACTTTCTGTATAGAACATCGCAAACGGTTAAGATGCAGGTAGAAGACCAGGGACAAAAAAAAAAAAGCTTCTTTTGCTGCTACTGCTAGTTAATAAGTTTAGTACTTGGGATACATCATTGATGTCGCTTGTTGAATATTCTTCCTCTAGACCTGAATCAGACCGCTGTCCATTGAATGTACGGCAATTGGAAAATGCTTCCTTCAGAACTGTAGCTAGGAACTTGCATCTCTTGGATTGACGGGGTTGCTCTTCCTGATAAAAGACACTCATGTTGGAGAAAGCAGCTGTCTGGAACTGTCAAACTGAGACATGAGATTTACTTATAAAGAACGTTAACTGTCAATGGTTCATTTTTATGCTGCTCTAACCGTTTTCGACAGCGACATTTTAAGAATCCTTAAAATATTTAAAGAAAAGTTGAATTCCACTAGTAAACTAGTCAAAAGTTTTCATTTTTCATTCGAGTCAGTGACAGTAAGATGAACTTAAATCTTAGGTATGTTATTCAACTCGTCAATGGCTATTAATCCCACCGCACTACTCGTCGAGTCATTACTTAGAATTCATTAGCCGAATATATCCAACATTTGTTAAAATAAAGTTTACAGTCTAATCACTTAAATAAAAGTTTATTTTAAATTACCTAATCAAAATGTTACCTTAAACGAAATCCCAAAAAATAAAACCATCATACCCAATTCGAGTGTCATGAATTCATTCTTTAGTATTTTGATGTTGAAATTGACCTGCTAGTTTTGATAGGTCCCTCACAACTTACTCGAAGTACAGGCACTCTATCGTTTGGGGTAAAGACGAAGTTAAAAAGGGGTAAGCATTATAGCGACAGATAAACTACCGATACTCAAAATCCCACTTTTCAGCTTCAGATTGCTATCTAATGCTCATCAAGGCTAAAACTAAGAAGTCCCCTACGGAGTTGAATGATATTCCTGTTCATCTTTCCGTAGATAGTTCCTTTAGAATAATTCACAAGTTCCCACTTCAAGCTAAAGTCACGTTAAAAACTGAGACATGTTACCGAACAAGGACGACAAGGATTGGACAAATATGACATGAAAGGTAACGTTAGTTCTTTGACGTTAGACAATCTAGAAACAAGTAGCTTTAAACTGCAAGTCAAATCATGGAATAGAAATCCAACTTACCTGAATAAAACTGGGTAAACGATTATATTGAGAGTGAAGAGCAGTATGTCGTGAACAACCAGATCCAACCACAGTTCTATTTATATGCTTCAATATTGAATGACAGTAAATCGCAATCTGAGCCGGTGAAATTGGTGCATGACACTCATGATAATGGCCAACCCACATTAACTGTACTAAGGGAAAGAGATGTGGGCCATTTAAATGGAATCTTGGTGGTGGGTGAAATGTTTAGAACCAGGTTAATTTAGATTTGTCACGAGGCAACCAAAAATTACAGCAACTTCATGAATTTATTAATGGAAGCTGTTGGGAAAGGATAATGAATTTATTAATGGAACCATGTGTGCAAAGGATAATGATGACGGAGAGGTAAAAAGCCTTGTTTGCACGAAATCATCACAAGTAGGATATTATAGCAATAGCTAATTATGATGATAGACCACAATAAAACAATAGCTTTTGTTCAAGGATTCTGATAACATGGAAGGAGCAATGGGGCATTGCCTTCTCATAATTATGTTTTATATTTATATTAATATTTGATAGATTAAAACTATATTATATAAATATTGATATGTTCATATATTTATGTATATTTTCTTTTTCTTTGCATCATGTGCTAGTGTCCAACATTATTAAATTTATCCCTCCGAGAACGAGAGAACCATTTCTACATGGAATAGGCAACATGATAGAGTTGGCGCCACCGAATTTAGAAGCAAACATCACATAAATAAACGATATAAAAGCAATTAAATAAATAAGAGCAATCATTTCCACTGCCTTCCATTGTTAGAACCCAATATTCAATATTTATTGCATCTTTCTAAACATAATTATCTTAAAGAATACACAAAAAATAATTTTACAAAGTCAGTCCAAATATGAACATAAAGCCAACCATCTCAAAGTGAACATCAAATTTGTTGGCGGATCATTCATATCTGATACATAGTACTAAGTTATAACTCTCGAAAGATTAAGACTAAAGATGTATCACTCCACCTTGAACAGCTTAAAGCACAAACCTCATCTCAAACACAACAGATGTATCAAAAAAGAAGTTAATCAACTGCAAGCTTGAAACCTCCTCACAACAGTCTTTCGAATTGTGTTATAGATAGTTTTCTTTGTCACCAATATAGCAAATGTAACCCAGTCATGGTGAAAATCAGGGGATATTTGGAGAGACAAACATTCCGAAAATAAAGACCTTCATCAGCTATGTTTCAACATCGAAAGCAATATGAAAGACCAATCATAAATACCCATCAATTGGAACTATAATATCTGGATTTATCATCAGCCGAACAAGCAATGAACAAGAGCCACAAGGAAGAACGATTGATGCTGGTAAAGCATCAGGAGTCCTTACAAATATACCAGTCCCATCCCTCATTAAAGTGTACCCCATTTGATTCAACTCCAAAGAATCAACCAAGAAGTTATCACCACACCGGCACTGGTAATAGAGCTCCATAACCTCTCCGGCATCTTCAATTATCATATCATCTAAGCTAATATCTTCCGAGGCTACTACATCCTGTCTTAAATCTCGCAGCTCGCTATCATAGGCAGTCCGTGACTTGGGGTCACTAAGGATTTCCCATGCCTTCTGTACTCTCAAAAATTTTTCTCCAGTCTCATGGTCAGAATTCAACTTATCAGGATGAGAATTAAGGATAGCTGTACGATAACTTGCACGAATTTCTTCATAACTCGCGTCTTCCTTAGCAAAGAGAACATCATAGTGGGTTTCTCGTACAGAGTTACTTCCGAGAATCATGGTTCACCACCACCGTTCACAAGACTAATATCACTGCAAATACATAAAAATAGATTTCACAGGTTAGTAGAAACTATAATTTACGTCTTCCCCTATTAAGGGCATTGCAGGCAGCATTTGAAGGTTAAATGGTTAGGTCATAGTAGTTCATACTTAATAATGACTTCCCCAAATTCAGAGATTGACAATCAAATAACAGATATCGGAAGGATTAAAATTACAAGCATTATTGAAAACTAAAACTTGAGTATGATTTTCAAGAAGAATGGTAAGCATGGTATGACTTAAATTATGAATGAACTAAGGAAAAGAAACCCTAAGAAGCAGAAGCTTTTGCATCAAAATGAGCATGACTCTTGATACAATAAAAAAAACAAATCTGATAACTAAAATGAGATAAATTAACGAATTACGAAGTCAAAACAATCCAATACTTAATTAAACCATAAATTAGCGGTCAGAAACAAGAAAAGCGCCCCCAATTTTAGAAGAAATCAAACCAAACTAACTTGATCTAAACGGCTTGCACGATTTGATAATCCCCAGACACACATAAAAGAGTCGCTAAGAATGACATGAATCTTCCTCCTCTCTCTTGAGCGTATTGGCAGCAGAGCGCCAGGACAAGGTGATACACAAAGAACTTTGGATGTCGTAAGTTTCCGTTTTATGCTTTTGCTTTGGATGAGTTTGGGAGGCTCGTGAAAGCTGAAATATCCATGTTCTGTTACTTCGAAACCAAAGCCCCCAAATCTGCAAAAGCTTTTGACACTGGGTCAAATTATGGTTTTCATTAATATACTATATCCATGTTCAGTATAATTTGCTTTCTTGCTATTGCTATTACTGTTAGTACTAAACGGTATTTTATCATTCATATTCACAAGGTTGCAGCCTGTAAGGAATACTTTAAGAAAAAATAAAACTTCTGCTCAGAAAATATGAATTTTCTTCTCATAGATTTTCTTTTTAAAAAAATCTCTGAAGTCTGACATGTGAATTTTTTTCATAATTCATCATAGCAGAAGCACTTTGTTTCTGAAAAGCAATTAATCCACAAAAATATTAAAATAATAAAAATTAAGAGTTAATTAAGATTTCTGCCAATAAAATGTCTACAAATAAAAAAATGAATTATTGAGATCAGAGTTTGGTTAAAAAAACTTGACGGTCACAGTTTAATCAGAAACACGGACCAAATAAAACCTCATCATATCTCAAAATATTTGAAGAAAAAAAATTAATTTTGAAGAAATTTCAAGAAAAATATGTAAGAAAAGAAAGATCATCAGACTTAAATACAAGTAATCATGGAATAAATCCAATCATATCGCTGCAGTTTTATTTTTCTCATCAATTGATCGATAAAAAACGAAATTTACAAATCAAAATTTCAGGGAAAAAAAACAAATAAACTTACAGTACCTTTGGAAGAAGATTGAGAATGCCAGACAACCCTTAACGAGGAGAATAGAGAAAATATAGGATGGCAAGGGTTTTATTGGGCAATTATTTATAGATCTACTTGAGGGGGCTTCAATGAACCCTAGATAGAAATGGTACCGTTTTTGTCTACAACCTCTGTGGGCCTTCCCAGCTAGTCGTTGACTTAATTGGGTTTTCAAATTTTGGCACAGCAGTTTTTTCTTTTAATGTCAAATAATTCATCTCAAATTAATTTTTGGCCTCTTTAGAAACCATTATTTGGGTAAACAAATTTTGATTTTGATTTGAAAATATAAATTCCTTATTTGAATAAAAAATAAAAGTCAAATTTAAATTTAGACAAATCCAAGCATAATTTCATAATAATTGATTTTTGAATTTCAAAATTCCTTTTAAAATATGTAAAAACATGATAACTTTTTTTATTTTAATTTATAATATATCATCAACGAAGTTCAAGATTTTTAGAATTGGATCGGAAAACAAACCGATCAAATCAATAGTTTTCGATTCAATCAATTCAATCGATCCAACTGATTCGATTGAATAAATTATTAAAAATAAAAAATATTTAAAAATAGATAGAACAGTTCAATCGCCAATTCGAACGATCCGGCCGGTTCACAAGTCAACCAATATGACCCCTTATTTTGGATTGGTACCCCAGTTGATTCCTGATCCAATCAGTCTGATCGGCCAGTCTGGTCCAGTTCTAAAAACAATGACGAAGCTTCATGCATTTAATTTAATACAATATAAATGTTCAAAATTTTCATTTATACCATAATTTCCACAATTTTATTTTTAAACCTTTTACTTTTAATTTATACCTAAGTAAGTTCACTTATGCCTTGTGTAATTAGTCTAACCAACAAGTCCAGTCTAGTTTTTAGAATCAAACTGGTTGTCGAACTGATTAGGCCACCAATATGTGAGTCTAACCAATTTGATTGGTTTGACTAGTACGATCGGTTCGACCGTTCCGTCCGATTCTATTAAATAAAAGTTAAAATTTTCATAAAATTAAAAAATTAAAGGGTTAAATATAAAATTGGTACTTGAACTTGTCCACTTCTCCCAAATTGGCACTTATGATTTTTTTGTCCCAGATTTGTAATGCCCCAAAATCTAAGTATTTATTTTTGTATGTTTGTAACACAAATATCTGCCTGACTCAGGGATTAGGTGATTTGGGTGTATTTGGGAGTGTCTGAGAAGTTTTGGGTTCAAGCTTGGGCATGTGCAAAAAGTTTTTGTTTTTAAGGAATAAACCCTTGCCTATAGTTAGTAGGCTTTTAAATTATTGTGGGTAAAGTAAGACGTAAAGAGTTTGCTGGTCTAGGGGGTAAGTGGCGTGTTACCTATGCCAGAGGACTGATGTTCGAATCTTGGTGGTAGCAGTGGAGTATTTATTTTGTTGTTGTGCCGTAGGGGGTGTTGTGGTTTGACTGAAACACTGAAGTGGTTGAGAAGAATTCAAATTGGGTAGTTTAGGGGAGGTGTGGTCGAGAGGAGAGATTTGAGGGGGGATTTTTTGAGAAAATCAAGGGATATGAGAGGAGAGGGAGTGTTGTGCCGAAATTGGACTTTGGGCACTCAAGAATTTGGCCACAGTGGTATGCTCCTCATTTCCGATGTTGCCTTTGTAATTGTTTTTTCTCTCTTTTTGCTTGAAGGCCGAATGTGGTAGGGGTTGTATTCATGTATTCTTCTGTTTCACCTCTTTCGTCTTTGGCAACCATTACTTTGGTCGAACACTTCCCCTTTTGATTGTCTCTTCTTCGTTTCTTTTCCCAATTGATTCTTTTGTTGACCGAATATTCCAATATTTTTCTTCTTTTTTCTCCCTTAAACTGTTTTCTCTTATCATCTCTTTCTAGTTGGTACCCAAGCGGAATACTTCATCCTTCTATCACTATGTTGTCTTCGGTTTAGCGATTATTCTCTAACAAATCAGTAAGAGCACTCAACTCCTTCTTGTTTTCTCTTAAATTGTATCAAGTCTCCCCTTTCTTACACTATTTAAAGCCGAATACTCTTTTCTCTTATTGCCGATTCTTGGCTTCCTTCCCTTATGTGTGGTGTCTCTTTCAGTTTTTAGAACTTCTCGAGGAGTGAAGAAGTTTGCAAGTAGTATTGAAGCGTTCGAAACCTTTCTCTCATCACTCGATCGAAGGTTACTATATTCTTAATCAGTGTGTTCAATCTAAGTATTCTGTCTTGCATTCGGGGGTGTAGGCCGAACGCTCTTTCCCCTACTTTTGGGTTCGGTGGTTCTGTAAGTTATCACATGTGGATTTAAGCCATATGTATAAAAAATTATGTTTAATAAAATCCGCTTGTAATGCAGATATTTGTTAAGGAGTTTGTAATCAACCTTCGTCAGCGGTCTAAGAGGACTACGCCACATTTGTTCAATCAAAGCAAGTTTGGTGCTCGCGGGTTATTCGTACGTTTTCGCAAATAGGTGTGTAAACACTGCCCAAATCGTAAATCGGCAAAAGCCAGAAAATATGACAATTGACGCTACACGAGCGTGCACTCGCTCGTGTGGTAATCTGAACGTATAAAACGTGGGCATTTGACTATTGAGGCCACCATGAGCGATTTTATGGTCTTAGCCCATTTTGGTCCATGTTGGGCTGAAATGGGTCGTGTGGGCCTAACGGGCTTGTGGGCCCCACACAGGTAAACCACATTAACGTGTGGAGAATATTGGGCCAAGCTGTGTAATTTACATGGTCGAGACCAATTCTGGGCTATATGGGCCACACGGGCGTGTGGGCCCACATGGGCCCATATTATGGGCCTTGGGCCCATTTTTACTGTTTGACTGTTAAGGTTGCACGGGTCGTCCTAGACGATTGTGGACCTACAGATGGGTTAGTAAGTATACCTAGACCCCAAACTGATGAACTGATTGTTATGCCCCTATGATATAAAATGACTATTATGCCCCTATGATATTAAATAACTGTATGCCTTATGTTATGTATAACTGTATATGAGCATGCCACGATATATATGTTGCATACATGTGTGATATGTTGCATGGGGATGGGATTATTATGATTGGAGGAAGTGTACTGTACTGGCAACTCTGCTACAAATATTGTTTAAGCCATGAATCGGTGCTAATTTTTGAAGTGTAGGATGGGTGGGTTGATTTTATACCACATGGAGTGTAAATTTGGACGGAGTGGAGTGTAGATTTGGTTGGGTAAGATTTACGATTGCATGCCCGAGCGATTCGTCTCGAAATGGGCTAAGCCCACACTGATACTGATAATGTAATGGGCTAAGGCCTCAACTGAACTTAATTGTTATTGATTTGGGCTTAGGTCCAGACTGTACTTGCCTACGGCATGATTGGCTAATTGCTTATATGGGGTTACACACTAATATTTCATAAATTCACCCCTCTGTTTATCTGTACAGGTAATCCATAGTCTTAGGCAAATTGGTGCTGTGAGGGATTCGGATGTAGCCACACAACCACACCTACTTCTATATTTGACTTTTTATTTACAAGAAATTTAATTTGGGTATTTGTTTTTGTAACAAGACCTATTTAAATTTTTAACTTTTAATCTGGGATTTTACTTAGCTTAATTCATATCTGAGAGTAGTAGGATGCAGATTCTCAAAAGATAAATGCTTTTCAAAACACCACGTTTTCGTAATATACTATAAAAGCTTCCGCATGAAACATTGTTTTCAAGTATAGTAACAAACTAATATGATCAACATTCTGCTAAAAAACAACTTGAGTTTTAAATGAACGGGATATTCGAAAATTTCCATAATACAGAACATGTTTTCCAAAGAAACTATGTTTTCGAAAAACACTTCAATGTGATATCGCCAGATTCGGGCCATAACGTCTAGGCCATGTTTAGGGCGTTACAAGATTGGTACCCGAATTTTTTTCCTTCAACTAAATTGGTACCTGAGTCTAACGCCATTAAGTTCAGGACATGTGGCAGAATAAGACTGTGACACGTTGCATAAATGATGTCATAATAAAAGAAGTATTAAAAATATATATTTAAAACTATTTCTTTTTTTTTTTCTTTCTTTTTCTCGATGACCTTTCTTCTTCTCAATTTCATTTTATCTTATTTTCTCTACTAAACACATTTGCTTTCAATGGCTGATTTCAGTTCCTCTCATTCACCTTTTGCTACCGCTGCTGCTACTTCTTTGTTCGACATAGAAGGTATTGAGTTTGATTATCGGGTATGGAGGAAGCGAGTTCAAATTTGGGCTACAAATATCTGGATTACCCAATAGACCCAAAATGAAGAACTTATTATTGAAACCCGACAATTAGTAAAGTTTTTGGGTAGTTGGATTTTTTCTGTTTGTTTCCTGAGAAAATATGAGAAAGAACAAAAAAAAAAAAAAGGTCCTTTTTTTTTACATTGCTTTCTTTTTAGCTTTTAGGTTCAAAATTTATCTGTAACACCCCTCACCCGTGTCCAACTTCGGAACAGGGTTCGAGGCGTTACCATACTTAAACATTCACAATCATACAAAATCGAGTTACCAAATTTTGCCCAAAATTAAAACTTTTCAAACACATGCATTTGACCTTGTCATCTAATTAATCACTTATACCACATAACAAGACATTAACACATACCATGGACAAATAGGCTTATAAGCCAAAATCATTATAAGACACATCTCATGGCTATAATCAACAAATCAATATAAGCCAATACATTTGGCTAATCACAACAACATCCATCATAGAAAAACTAAGTCCCTATACATGCCACTCACTTGAAAACATTTAACATACACATGCCAATACTCCAAGGATAATGGCTCGATAGTGTGATGCTGCCTTCAACGATCTCTAACCCTGAGCTGACCTGAAAAAACTAAAAGAAATGGAAAGGAGGGAGTAAGCTTTACACTTAGTAAGCTCGTATGAAAATAATAAGCAATGCGATAACATGCTATTTTCATATTCTTTCTATTTATTCAAATTACAGTTAAGCTATTTTCTTGAGTCACAGTCATTAAATTATTTATATCTGGAGCTACAGAACTCCAAATTAAGATATGTTAATTTTCTCTGAAACTAGACTCATTTTTATTCTTACCATAAAATTTTTAGAATTTTTGGCTTATCCAATTAGTACAGTTTATTCATTAAAGTTTCCCCTATTTTACTGTTTTTGACTATTCTGACCTCTCTTTACTACAAATCAATTTTCTCCTTTCACAGAGTTCATATGACCTTCTTGTTTAGTTCATTTGAAAATAGACTTGTTTAGGATTTCAGGCATATAAATTATATCACATAATTATTTTTGTACAATTTTTAATGATTTTTTCAAGGAAGAACAGTGGATCACGTAATCATTTTGAACCAGTCTCACAGAAATTCAAATATCTCAAAATATATGAATCATTTGTTTTCTACGTTTCTTTTATATAAAAATAGACTCAATAAGATTTAAATAAATATCTCATCCAACTTATAATTCAATTTCTACTATTTTTGGTGATTTTTTAAATTCAAGTCACTGCTACTGTCCAAAGCAGTTCTATTGTAAATTTTTGCTCTCTCTCACTTTAATTGTGTTCATCACTTGCCTATTCCAATCTTTCCAATTTCCGATTATATATTGAGCATATTGTTCATACGTACATTTGCCACATTTCTCAATTGGTCATTTTCACACATGCACTTATTCATAACATAATCGCACCAATCAATATTAGTAAATTATCTCGTTGAACCCCTTCGGAAGACGCCCGATACTCAGTGGTCTCAGCACATAACTCCACCTACACATAATTCGACTTTCTTGTACACATGGTGAAGATCCCTTATCACCCATATGACCTAGCCATTCCATCTCGTAGCTCTCTTGTCTACATGGCGTCCAGCACTAGGAACCACTCATGTGACCTAGCTACTCATAACCCGTAACTTTCTTGTACACATAGAATACACACAGTATTACACATGTGACCTAGTTACATGTGAAATTATTACCCTGTAGCTTTCTTGCACACATGGTGAAAGTCCCTTATCATCCATGTGGCCTAGCTATATATCAAATTTTGCCATCTCGTAGCTTTCTTGTGCACACGGTGAATGTCCCTTATCACTCGTGTGGCCTAGCTACATATTGTCCGTATCTCTCGGTTTTTCGAAGGTTCAATCGAGAATTTCCCATTCCATACATTTTCATATTTTAGTTATCACCCAATGATTTCCATAATATCTAGCAAAATAATTATTGAACAAGTAAAATAAATGCATTATTTACATATAAACTTTCTTGTCTAAATCTCGTCAGGTACAACCGTGTAGCAACTCATACAACCCATGTAATATTAATTTAACATTCAATTCTTGTAACATTAATTTGCCATTCAATTTCACATGACACAACAAACATCACATTTTCCATACCATACATACCATCCATCAACTTCTCCTAAACATATTAAATCATACAATTTATGCCATATCAATAGAGAATTACAATTCAAGCTTGGTGTTGCATTATTATTAACACGAACTTGGACAAGAAAATGACAAATTTCCCAATTCGGTCCACAACCTCGATCTAGGACCGTACCTCATTTTCCATGATCTATAATATCACAATTAGCTCATTTATTAGTCACATTATTCAATGTGACCCAAAAATCATATGTTTTTATAATTTGCACTTTGACCCTAAACTTTCACATATTTGCACTTTTGCCCCAATACTCGAAAATTAAACTTCAGCCCTTATTCTTATGTTTTATAACATTCTGATCATTTTTCTCTTCTATGGCAACTTTAATTTCTCACTAATTCACACACTTATGACCAATTTATAACTTTTACAATTCAAGCCCTTTTATACGATTTCATCGAAAATCATCTAATAAAACTCGTTTCTCTAATCATAACATGCATAATCTACCGAAATTCATCAAAATACACAATTATTCAACATGGTTCAATTTTTAAAATTAAACTCTAGCTCAAAATAATGGTAGAAATAGCTAAACCAAATTACCGGGATTTCAAAAATACGATGAACATTAAAAACGGGTCTTAGAAACACTTACTATGAGGCTTGAAAAGCTTGAAACCTTTAGCCATGGAGTCAATGAATTTTCGGAAGCAACTTGAAGAAGATGAGCAGATTTTTTTTTTTTTTTTGTATTTTGTCTTTTTTATTCATTAAAAACACTAAATGACTAAAATACCCTTAAGGCTTTTCTTTCAATTTTGTCCTATTCATACCCATTTTTGTCCATCAAGTTATCTAATGGTCTAATTACCTTTTAAGGACCTCCAATTTAAAACTCATAGCAATTTGACACCTCTAATATATAGAACTCAACTTTTACACTTTTTAGAATTTAGTCCTTTTGGCTAAATTGAGTGCTCAAACGTCGAAATTTTTTTAACCGAAATTTTTACGAAATCTTTTTGTAAAATTGTAGACCATACAAATATAATAAAAATAAAATTTTCCTCGTCGATTTGTGATCTCGAAACCACTGTTCCGATTAGGCCTTATCGGGATGTTACATTATCTTTGTTTTATATTTCGAGTCTTGGGTTCATCTTCATTTTTGGATTTTTACATTCAAATTTTTTCTCTTTTTTCAGTTTTTGGGTAGTTGGATTTTTTTCTATTTGTTTCCTGAGAAAATATACGAAAGAACAAAAAATTTGTAAATGCAGGCAGCTCCATTGAATTTTTAGCTTCTTATTTTATGTTGGTTGGATTTTTTATGGCTTATACTTCATAATAGTTAGGAGACAATAAAAATCTAGTAATCACATAAACAAATTGTCATTGTTGGTCGGAGAGCTTATCAGAGGAGGTCGGATGGTGACCTAGCAGTGGTGTAGAAGGAGGGCGACTAGGTTAGGAAAAAGAAAAAATAGAGGAAGAAAATGAGGGAAAAGAAAAAGGAAAAAAAAAGCTGCAAATAGTAATCCACGCGGTGGCGCTCGAATGGCTAACGCTGCCATGTCAGCAAAAAAAGTAACGGCGTTAGGCTTTGGTACCAATATAATGGATGAAAAAAATTTGGGTACCAATCTGGGACAAAAAACAACTGAAGTACCAATCTGGGAGAAGTGGACAAGTTCGAGTACCAATTTTATATTTAACCCAAAATTAAAAGAAATTGGTTCAAACAGTTCAATCGCTCAATCAACCAGTCCATATTGATTCTTGAGTTAATCAATCTAATTGTAACACCCCTTAACCCAGTCCGATCACTAGATCCAATGTAACACCCCTAACCCGTATTTGTCGCTGAAACAGGGTTACGGAGCATTACCGAAACTTTTCAGAACAATCTCAGATAAATCATGTCAATCACTGTTCATTAACTGAGATCATTCATAACGTCCCTTAGATGGACCCTTGAGATCCAATACGAGTATTAGAATCGATTCGGGACTTAAATGGAAACTCTAAGAATTTTTCATGACATTTTAAAAATTTTGAAGGTGCAGTGCTCACACGCCCATGTGGTCCAAGAGACACGTCCGTGCCTCAGGCCGTGTCCGATTTAGGTTGTTCTCTGACTTGCACCACACGACCATACCACACGCTCGTGTGCTAGGTCATGTGGTTAATTAATTCCTTTCGAATTAGGTGCAGGTTTCACACGGCCAAGAAACATGCTCGTGTTCAAGACTGAGTCTCCCACACGGCTGAGACACATGCACGTGTCTCTATCCGTGTACTCAATTCTGAGCATTCTGTTTTCTCAAATTTAAGGTGCAGGGGACACACGACCAGGCCACACGCCCATGGGGTAGGCCGTGTGTCACACACGGTCTAGACACACGCCCGTGTGGACAAAATAAAGCCATTTCCTAGCCTTATTTGTCACCCAAATTTACCATTTTCCTGCACCAAAACATACCAAATACAATCCAACTATTCCAAGAATTCAAATAAGCAAATTTCATCATTCAACATAGCCTATCATTACTTGCATACATGTTTACTATCTTACATTGGTTCAATTCATGTGTTAACCATGATTTGGTCAACTACTTAACATACATATATAGTTACCATAGCATAACATTACAAGTGTATCAGAACAACCATTACTAGCCATTCTAATGGCTAGATTACAAGCATCGTTTATATTTACATGCCAATGTGGCCAATATAACCTATAGATGCTATTACAACCATAATTGATTTACCATATTGTACCGACATGGGCCGATGGATAGTGTGAGTGATCTCTGCCGAGCTTCCAATTTACTCTAAAACAGGGGAAAATAAAATGGGGTAAGGATAAAATGCTTAGTAAGTTCGTATAACATGGTACTTAACTTACCATACATCCTATTTGAGGTAACTAAGTAAGGCATATTCAACCACTTTGATTTCAAGCCCTACACATATCCTCATTTCTCTTGTTAGTCATATATTCCATAGTAATATCAAGACATGTATGGGCTTAACAATAATCAAGTTTCCAAGCACATATGCTTTCCACATCATGTTATTCAACATACATAATTCATCTCATTATTTCTAGTATAATTTCATAATAGTTCGAGTTCAGATAATTTCGCATCAGAACTTTACTTATATTACTCGGGATATCAAAATCACGATTAGTACACTCTAGGCATACAAGTCTATAATTAAGAATGAATATTCTCATCAAATAGTTTTCATGTACAAATATCATCATTTCATATTTCATATATCACTTGTCATGTATCATCATTTTCTTGCATTTCATGTAATATTCTTTCATGTCATATTTCCATATCATATACACCATTCCATGTCAATTTGTTTTCAATTCATCTTTGCTCTCCTCAGAATTTTACCCATTGAATTTATTCGAAATATCGATGGATACACAGGTAGTACACTTGAGGTGTACAATTCCATAGTCTGTCAATTCATATTCAGTAGTACCTTTTAGGTACACTCACGAGCCACATATCATACAGTAGAATTACCAGTCCATGCTAAATTCTAGTTGTAACATATACTCTAAGGGCTTTGTTGGATTACCAGTCCAAGCTAAATTCTTTATATGACAAAGAATTCCCTATAAAGTTCATTCTGGATTACCAGTCTAGGCTAAATCCAGTCAATTAGGATTACCAGTCCAGGCTAAATCCTAATTGAAGTATATACTCAAGAGACTCATTTCGGATTACCCGTCCAGGCTAAATTTATTCTGCAACACATGCAGTTTTATCAGGGAAATCACATTTATCCATCGACTTTCATTTATTAAAATGAGATTTAACATTTCTAAGCATTTTTTGGTATGTGATCATTTCATACATCATTAACATGCATATAATTCATATGATAATATTCCACATCCATTTTGAGCATACAAGCAACATTTCCATTGTTTACCCTTTTTACATCTATCGGGCATTATTAATTAATTTGAACATTTTTATTTATCAGGCTTGATCAGATATGTATTCCTTTCACATATATATGACACTTATACAATTTACATAATCACAATCAAAACAAGAATGTAAATAAACATAATTTAGTTACACGAACTTACCTCGACAAAGGTTCGTGTACGTAAAATCTACTAATCCAACATTTTCCTCATTCCTTGTTCTAACTCCGAATTTGGTCTATTTGTATCTATACGAGTAGATTTAACATCAATTTATCATGTTTTACATTCATGTGGACTAAAATTTCATCCTAGGCAAAATTACTATTTTACCTCTAACTTTTTCATAAATTCCATTTTCATCCCTAGGCTCAGAAAATGAAACTTGTGCAAATTACTCCCTATTCCAAGCCTAACCAAAGCCCCATTACAAAATTTACAGCACATGTATTCATAAAATTTTAGAATTTTTCCTTCAATTTCACAAGTTTAGATTTTAGTCCCTAAATCATGTTTTCATCAAAAATCACTTTGTAAAAGTTGTTTATCTATCAATAATCTTTCATTTTATACCATAACTTTCTAATTTCCAGCATATACATCCATGACCCATTTTCATATTTTGATAACTTTTCAAATTAATTCCCCAAAAAGAGATATTAAGCTATCTCTATTCCAAAAATATCAAAATTACTAAAAACGGGACAAGAAAACTTACCCAAATTGGCCATGAAAGTCTCTTCTCTCTCTCCTATGGTTTCCATGTTTTATTTTAGGGAAGAAGATGAGAAAATAAGATGATATCTATTTTATCATCTTTTAATTAATTAAAATTTTCACTTTCCAATTTAGTCCCTAGCCTTTTGCTTATTTTCCATGGGTGAATCTTCCAAAAATATCTACATACTTTATATTAATGGTCTAATTACCATATAATGACCTCTAGTTTTGAATTCCATAGATATTTCATTCTTATAGCTACTAGAATCAAACTTTTACATTTTATGCGATTTAGTCCTTCTCATAATTAAGAACTGAATCGATAAAATATTCTTTTCAAAAATTGCTCACGAAATTTCTAGTATAATATGGATCATATAATAAAATAAAAATAAATTTTATTTTTCGGCTCAGATTTGTGGTCCTAAGACCACTGTTCTAATTTCACCGAAATTGGGCTATTACACCCGAGCTACAAGATGCCACAATAGATAACGTAACATAAAACATTCATAAAAATGTTTAAACTTAAAAGATTACATGCAAACATTTCATACCATTCATAGTCAAACTGAGTCTCAAGCGGACTTAGAAAGCCCTTAAATCAACCCAAGAACATGTAAGGACTTAATTGTAAACTTAACAAAAAATTTGGAAATTTCTATAAATAAGGGTGCCGTGTATCCAAGCTGTGTGACAGATTATGACTATGTGTGCCTGAGTCACACGGTCGTGTCGTTAAGCAGTGTAACTAACTGAAACTATGCATAACAAAAATTTGCCTTCTTTAGTGGTCACATGGCTGTGTCACCAACCCGTGTGGAGACACATGGCCGTATACCAGATCGTGTACAGCATAAAGCAACTTTACATACAAGTTACCTAACTCAAACGTTCCAAACACATGTAAATACTTATACTCAATGATGTACCTATCCCAAGATGTCAAAACACACTTCAAAACAATGTCTAAACTTCTAACTAATTTGCCTCATTGGCACCATTTCAACATCAAAACATTTCATTCATTGCACTTACATTAGATAAAATACAAACCTAGTTAATCATTTCATGCCATTTAACTACTTGTACTATACAAGTTCAACCTATCACTTGCCATCTCATTTTCATAGCCAAACAATCATACCAATTCTACCATATTAACACAATCCTTTAATATTATAAATTGGTTATATATATGCTCCAAGCATAACTTAATAAAGTGCCATAATATACATCTTTAAACATCTTATCAAACAACCAAAATCATCACCATCATCATATTAAACCTAGAAACCTTATATAATTCACATACTAACATTGCATTCAATTCAACCATTAGGCCATACCAAACAACCATTTATATACATACAAACCATAAACAAACTTGACCATTATACATCTATTGGCTCAAGTAAATCACATTTCAAGTTGGTTATTCACTTGCCACAACATATCACATAAATATACCAAATCATCCAACATGACCAAACCAATATTATGAACAACCAAAATACCTTAAACACAAATACAACCATATATACACGCCACATAACCAAGTTTGGATCAATTAAGAAACTACCTAAATAGAGGTTGGATAGTGTGTGCTCCAAGTTGATCTGGTCGACACGTTCCGTAAAATGTCAACTACAGAAATAAAACAGAAAATGAAATTGAGTAAACATTATATGTAACTTTCAAGATTCGACCATAACGTCTAGGCCGGGTTTGAGGCATTACATTTAGTGGTGTCAGAGCCCGATTCAAAACTCAAACTATGATTTTTAAATAGGTTTGTATGCATATTTTAAAAGAGTTTTAGAAAGGCATTTTGTTATTAAATTTAAAAAAATTATAAAACTCCAAAAATTCGAGACTCCCAATATTGATCCAAGATAAGTACTCTTTATGCTTGAAACTTTAGATTAGGAAATTTTAGATTGAAGATGATATACTTTTAAATAGTGAGACTCTGATTGATAATATTCAAGTGATAACATAAGACTTACTCTATAATTGTTAGAAAATTTCATAAGACTTAATCACTATGAATAATCAAGGAGTTCGAACTCGTGGTACACGTTGTCATGTGGCTTAAGAAGAGTCATCTATTGGTAAGGTACCTATACAGTACCTTGGTATTAAAAAGAACGATCCTGTTATAGATAACATAAGTCATGAGCCCGAGTAGTTTGTTGATGAGGAGGGAAATCTTGAACCTGTTGATGGTGCAATATCTCACGCACTATTGAGGGTTTTATAGCTAGTTACTGGAGGCCGCAAGTCTATTGCTGAGAGGCTTCGATCTAGTGGAGCTGAGGTGATTAGGGGAGTTGCTAGGGTGACCCCTACAATAGATGAATATTGGATGGCATCTATCGAGAGAATCTTGGATGATCTGAATGTACCCCAGAATAAAAACTTAAGGATACAATGTTTCTTCTAAGAGATAAGGCTTATTGCTGATGGCAATCCATTATACAGGGTACTCAGGTTGATAGGATAACTTGGGATTATTTTTAAAATTGCCTTCTGAAAGAAGTATGTGGGCTCGATGTATGTTGAAGTCGAAAGACTAGAGTTTATCAAAATGAAATAAGGGGATAGAACTGTATCTAAGTGTGAGGGTGAGTTCTTGAGGTTGCGCTGATATGCATAGGGGATGGTAGCTTCGGAGCAAGACAAGTGTGTGAAGCTTGAGAATGGGTTGTAGTATGATCTAAAGGTCCAAGTTGCTATGCTACAGGAGAGAATCTGTGAGACCTTATTTGAGAAGGTGAAGATTTTTGAAGAGGTTAAAGGGGCTGTGAAAGAAAGAAGGGAAAAGATCAAGACTCTAGTGAAGAGGGACTTAGGTTTAGGAAGTGCTAACCCGTGCCCAACAAAGAGGACTCGAGATGATAGACCTCGACAGTATCCAGCTGTTGTTGCAAATAGAAACAAAATTCATGAATGTGCTCTCTGCGGGAAATCCCATGAGGGAAAATGTTGGAGGAAAATGAGAGCTTGTTTAAAATGTTGATCTATGGAGCACCAGATTCAAGATTGATTGCGTGTGAGGGGTTAGAGGCAAACATCGAAACCCCAACTGAATCAAAATCAAAAGGGGCATGGTAATAATAGAGCTGGTAACGTTAGGTAGAGAACAACTGGTCAGGGTGTGAATCGCACTGATGTTAGAAAGCCTGCCTTGGTTTATGCAGCGAGGCGTAGAGAGTGTGACAGCCCGATTTTAGCTAAATCAGAACAGTGGTTTTGGAACCACAAATCTGAAGTTAAAAAATTATTTTAATATTATTTTTGGTATTTAGCATGCTATTTTATATGTGTGAAAATTTCGTGAGCTAATTTTATCGATTGAGTGCTTAATTTGATAAAAAAGACTAAATCATGTAAAGTGTAAAACTTGAATTCTATTAGCTAAAGGTGTCTACTAGCTATAGAACCTTAAAGTGGAGGTCCTTATGTGATAAATAGCCCATTAATATGTTAGTGGATGATAATGGCTTGGTAATTTTGAAATTTGTGATAATTTTTAAGGTTAATTTTTGTATTTAGTAAATAAAGGTTAATTAAATAAAAACAAAAATTTTCTCATGTTCCCCAAAAGTGCTCTTCACTGAAAATTGAAGTAGAAAAACAAGCTATTTAGGTTTCTTCATTTGGTAAGCTTCTATTGTCCATTTAGGTATGGTTTTTGTCGGTTTTTAATGATTTATATGTTTTTGTAATCGTTGCAGCTTAATCTAGCTATCCCGTACCTTTAATTTCAAAACTGTTAAAGATTTTGAGAGTTGACATTATTGAATCTATGTGTTCTTTGATGTTTAATGTTGAAATATGAAAGCTTGATGATAGTTTTACATGTTTTGTTAACTGATTTTTGATGAAAATGCATAATAGGGATTAAATTGTGAAATGTGCAAATTGTGTGGTTAAATTGTGATATAAATGAAAGTTTTGGACTGCTAGGGACCTATATATAATTCGGCCAAGCATGGGTTTTGTTGAATTGTGTGAATTTTGTGTATTTGTGAAATAGGACTAAATTGATTAAATGTTAAAATTTAGGGGCTAATGTGTAAAAAATGCCCAAATGTGTATTTTTTGATTAATTGAATGAGTAGATGAATAAATAAGTTAATTTTGAATTCATATAGATCAAGAAAGAAAGAATTCGGATATAGATCGGGGGAAAAGCAAGGTTATCAAGTAGTCGACCCGATCCGTCAATTTCGAATACGAGGTAAGTTCGTATGTGATGATTACATTATAAATGTATGTTAAAATACTTTAATATTGCATAAATTGTTAAAACAAGATTATGGATAATGTATGAATTGTGAAAACGACTTTACGGATGCATTCGATGATAGAAACGAAAAGTGTGAAAGCCCGATTGAACCTTAAGAATAGTTTTGGATACTATTGACATGTCAGTAAGTGATTCGTTGAGTTGGCTTTGGGCCATGATATTAGCACTTCGGGTGCGTATTTTACCGATTTGGCTTCGGGCCATGATAATAGTTCTTCAGATAAGTTACCTTGATTTGGCTACGGGCCATGGTATAGGTACTTATCGTACGAGACTCCTGAGTATCTAATTTCTATTCCGAATGGTTCAACGGGTAAACAAATGATGTGGTTGAGAAAGAGGTTAGTACGAGGCGATACAGGTACGTACAGAACCTATTCGAGTATTAAATAGTGAAAGTTCGATGAGTTTGTATTTGATCATGTTTTGAGATGTGAGAAAGGTTTGTAGTTAATGTGTATATGGTTTTGTAATGTGTAATTGGTTGATTTGCATTTATTCGATGAAATAAGTTATTCACATACGAGCTTACTAAGATATGAAGCTTACTTCGTGTTATTTTTCTATGTTTTATAGTGAATCAAGGCTAGCTCGGATCCGGGAGTTGTGGAGAATATCATCGCACTATCAAACATCTAAGTTGGTACTTTTGAATTATACATTTATGGTATACGGCATGTATAGGTTAGATATGGTATTTTGGTTGTGATTATAGCCATGAGATATGGCTTGTAAATGTATATGTTTTGATTTATATATATAGCCATGAGTGATGGCTTATTTTGGTATGTTTGGTATGAATGTGGTTATGGTTTTATAGTTGCTCAAATGGTTAATTGATTTGTGGAGTATAAATGCTTGAGAAATGCCTTGATCAGGTATGATTTTAGATGTTGTGTTGGTTATTTATAGGGTAAGTTATGTATGTGTGAATTATGGTAAATGAACCATATTGTTTGATATTGTTTTGGCATGTATTTGGCTAAGTAAATGGTAGTGATTTGAGAATTGGAATAGATGAAATTATAATGGTATGAATTGTGCATTTGATTGATGATTTTGGCTGCCTAATTGTATGATGAAATGGTACCATTTTACCTTGTGTAGGTACATTGAAGTTGGGGTGGCAAATTGGCCTTGCAAATTGGCCTTGCAAATGGCCTATTTTGTCCACACGGGCAGAGACACGGGTGTGTGTCTCAGCCATGTGTGACACATGGTCATGTTACACGGCTTTGTGTCCCCTAGTGTTAAAATTGAATTGAAGTTAGTATGCTCCACACGGTCTCACACACGGGCATGTGACTGGCCGTGTGGTACAAGTCAGTATACCCTCTAATTGGCACACAGCCTAGCACACGGGCGTGTGACTTGACCATGTTGCATATGTCAGTATACACTACAAGTTTGGCATGGCCTAGTACACGGCCTGGCACACGGGTGTGTGTGGCCACTTTGAAGGCCACAATGGCTAGACACACTGTAACACCCCTTACCCGTCTCCGATGCTAGGACCGGATACAAGGCATTACCATGCTTAACCTTGGTTGAACAAGTAATCTCGTCTATAAAATTTCATTCCAACTTAAAAATTTTCATTCTTAATCATAACATACATATCATGGGCCTACGAGGCCTTAAAAATACATCCAGAAGGTTTCAGAGTTCAACCGGAAACTTTTACACTCCTTAAAATTTTTTACCTAAATAGGGGTCACACACCCGTGTGACTTAGGACATGCTCGTGTGGGCAGGCTATGTGGTCTCATACGCCATGTCCCTAACCCGTGTAGAATTTATTTTTATTTCGAACCTACAAGGGTTTTCACACGCTCGGACACATGCCCGTGTTGATAGCCCGTGTCTTTCACATGGCCTAGACACGACCATGTCCTCATCCGTGTGTGAAAACTTAAGGTATTCTATTCATGACGTCAGCAACCCCTCAAGAAGCACACGGCCTAGGCACACACCCGTGTGGTGGCCCATGTGACGGTTCAAATTCTCGTAACCAAAATGCAGGGGACACACGACCTATCAACACACTTATAGGGGTTGACTATGTGTCACACACGGCCTAGACACACGCCCGTGTGTCTGCCCGTGTGGACAACTAGAGGCTATTTTCCAAGCCTCTTTGCCACCCTGAAACATAAACTCATTCATTTCATCACAAGTAGCACTTAACATAGCAATATTAAACTATTAAGAATCCTTAAATTATCATTCATTCCACCTATATTTTTCTCAATTACATGGATGGACATTAATTTCATTAAACCCATCATCTTTATAATATGAACCTGACAATATTGGCCAATTCACCATGGCCCTTTACAAAATGAGTGTAAAACATCAATAGACAACCCTTTGACCTTCAAATATGACATGACACAAAATGATTATATCCCTATACATGCCATACTCAAAATGAATTAACTTTACTATACCAAAAGAACGGTTGATAGTGTGATCTGAGCTCCGACGTCCTATGATCCCTAAGCTAACTTGGCGAAACTACAAGGATAAAGTGAAAAGAGAGGGGTAAGCATATAGCTTAGTAAGTTTGCATGAAATTCTAAAGCAACATAATTTCTTTCATTAAATTCATCCATCTATTGAAACAATAGCAACACAAGTCTCAAATGCTTAAACATTCTCATCCATACTTACTCATACTTATTCTTACCCATCTCATGTTAGATTATGATAAATAACTTGTATTTTCTCATGGTACCTGTATCACTTATCACATAACTTAGCACATATACTAACATGACCATAAACTCAAATCTTCATCATTCTTAATCATGAAAGAAGCTCAAAGCCATTCATAAATAGTTTTGGCTCTAAACTAATTTACATAATTCACTCTTTTGTCCATGAACTAATCAGGTCATCGTAGGATATTAAACTCATCATGCATAAATTTTGATGCCAATGCCATACCCGAGATATGGTCTTACATGGGATCACCTATTGATGCCGATGCCATTTCCCAGATATGGTCTTACACAGGATCTTATAGCTCTATGTCGTAGCCATGTCCCTGACATGGTCTTATACGAAATCATACATAGATGTTGATGCCATGTCCCAGACATGGTCTTATACGAAATCATCCTTTGGTACCGAGGCCATATCCCTGACATGGTCTTACACGGTATCTCCTTTATTCGATGCTATAACATGAGTATCCTCATTATTCCGTATCTTTATCTAGAATTTCACTTAGCTTATTTTCAACATTTGCTCATCGAGGCTATGTCATTCGATTTTCATAGCTATATCATACATTATCATAATATTAAGTAGTTTCAAATATTGAACATTATGAAACTTTAACTTCATACAAACTTACCTCGATTCTCAAAATGGGTATCGATGCTCGATTTAGTCCTCGATTTTGTTCTTGCCTCGGTTTCAATCCGGGCTTCATGTTTCTTGATCTATAATAATAATTTCACTTGTTAAAAACACGCATTAACTAAACCGACTCATAATTCATATTTTGTAAAAATTACAATTTTGCCTCTAAACTTTTACATAATTACACTTTTGCCCCTAGGCTCGTAAAATAAATTTTATTCAACTTTCTTGCATTTCAAGCCTAGCTGAATCATATTCTCAACTATAGTAACCTTCAATTTCCACTATTTCACTCATGTATGACCTTTTTTTCAACTTTTACAATTTAGTCCTTTTCATGTATTTTTCATGAAAATTACTTAGAAAAAGATGTTTATTATACATCAAACTTTCATATTCTTCCATAAAACATCAAAATACATGCAAGTTATACATGCATAAATTTTTGAACATAAACCTTAGCTCAAAATATAGCTAGAAATAGCTAAACCGAGCTACGAGGGTCTCAAAAATACGAAGAACATTAAAAACGGGGCTAGGATGCACTTATTATCAAGATTGAAAGTTGAAGAAACCCTAGCTATGGTGCTCTTGTGATTTTCATCCAATGTGGAAGAAGATGGACATGATTTTTGCTTCTTTTTCCCTTTTAATTATTTTATTAACCAAATGACTAAAATGCCATTAATGATCCTTTCTTGAGATTTTTCCTTCCCATGTCCATTTTTGTCCATCATCAAATATATTGGTCTAATTGCTAAATAAGGACCTCTAGTAATTTTAATAATTCTATTTCATACTTGAATCTTCTAGAATATCATATTTTCTACTCTTTGCAATTTAGTCCTAATGGACAATTTAGTCACTAATTAATAAAATTTCTTCATGAAAATTTTCACACAATCGTGCAAAACCTCATAAGCCTCATAAAAATCATAAAACTCATATTTCTACTTCGAATTTGTGGTCTCACAACCACTATTCCGACTAGGCCCTAAGTCGGGCTGTTACAATTCTCTCCCTTAGGGATTTTCGTCCCCAAAAATCTTACCAGTGAAAAGGTTTGGGTACTAATTCCTCATAGCTCTTCGGGTTCCCATGTAGCCTCTTCTACCCCATGTCTTTGCCACAATACTTTCACAAAGGGCTATACTTTTATTTCTTAACTTTTTATTTCTTAATTGCTTGACTTCTCGGGCTAGAATCTTGACCGATTCTTCATTATATGTCATATCAGGTTGAATCTTAACCTTTGTCGGTATAATTACATGTAAAGGGTCTGATCGGTACCGACGCAACATAGACACGTGAAACACATCGTGAATCTTCTCTAACTTAGATGGCAAAGCCAATCGATAGGCTACCGGCCCAATCCTCTCGATGATCTCATATGGTTTGATAAAACGCGGGCTCTATTTGCCTTTCTAACCAAATTCGGGAACTTTCTTCCATGGTGACACTTTCAAGAATACTCTATAATCGACTTGATACTCAATCTCTTTCCTTTTCAAATTCGCATAAGATTTTTGTCTGTTAGAAGTAGCTTTAAACAATCTCGAATCACCTTTACTTTCTCTTCGGTTTCTCTAACCAAATCAACACCGTGAATCTGGTTTTCCTTAAGTTCAGTCCAATAAAAGGCATTTGGTACTTACGCCCATACAAAGCCTCATAAGGCTCCATTTTCAAGGTTGACTGAAAACTGTTATTGTATGCAAATTCTACCAATGGTAAGTATTTTTCCCAATTGCCATGACACTCTTGAACACAACACCGAAGCATATCTTCAAGTACTTAGATTAACCTCTCCGACTGACCGTCGGTTTGGGGGTGAAAAGCTGTACTAAAACTCAAATTTGTACAAAGGCCTCTTGCAACTTTTTCCAAAATCTGAACGTAAATATCGAATCTCTATCCTATATAATAGATAATGGCACTCCATGAAGTCTCACAATCTCTGAGATATACAAGTTTGCCAACCTATCTAGTGAATAGTCGACATGCACAGGTATGAAATGGGCTGACTTCGTAAGTCTATCGACTACGACCTATACAACATCTTTCTTGTTCGGTGTCAATGACAGCCCTGTTATAAAGTCCATGGTAATTCGGTCCCACTTCCACTCGGGCACCATAATAGGTTGAAGCAAACTCGAGTGTTCGGCCTTTACTTGCTGATAAATCAAACATCTTGACACAAACTCAAATATATCTTTCTTCATGTTCGGCCACCAATACCATTTCTTCAAATCATTATACATCTTGGTGCTAACCGGATGTATAGATAGGCATCCATTATGTGCCTTATTCAAAACTTTACGAATGAGCTCATCATTTCTAGGTACACATACTCTGTTTCTGAACATCAAACATCTGTCTGGATTTATCCGAAAATCAGACTCAATACCCGACTCGCATTGAACTCTTTTGGCTTGCAATTTGCTGTCATCTTTATGTGCCTCATAAATCTCTTGGAGGAACATCGGTCTAGCCCTCAACTCAGCTAGAATAGAACCATCATCGGACAAACTCACTCGTGTATTCATAGCCCTCAAAGCAAATAGGGATTTCTTACTCAAAGCATCAGCGACTACATTCGCCTTTCCCGGGTGGTAGTCAATGACTAACTAATGATCTTTTATTAGCTTTAGCCATCTTCGCTGTCTCAAGTTCAATTCCTTTTGAGTCATCAAATACTTTAAACTTTTGTGATCGGTGAATATCTGACATCTTTCACCATACAAATGGTGTCTCCAAATCTTCAATGCAAAAACAATAGCAGCCAACTCTAAATCATGTGTCAAATAGTTTCTCTCGTATGGCTTTAACTATCTGGAGGCATATGCTATCACTTTGCCTTCTTGCATAAGTATACAGCCTAATCTATTTAAGGATGCATCGTTGTAGATCACAATTTCTTTTCCCGATTCAGGCTGTACTAGAGCCTTTGTCAACATTACCTTTAATTTCTCAAAACTCTGCTGGCACTTTTCCGTCCATTCAAACTTTATGTTTTTCTGTAACAGTTTCGTCATTAGAGTCGCTATCATAGAAAACAGCTTAACGAACCACCTATAATAGCCAGCTAGGCCCAGAAAACTTCTAACCTTAGATACATTTTTTGGCGGTTTCCAATCAACAATAGCTGAAATCTTACTTGGGTCAACTCAGGCTCTATCTCCCGAGACAATATGTCCCATAAATCCAACTTCCTTGAGCCAAAATTCACTTTTGCTAAACTTGGCATACAACTAATTTTCTCGTAGAATTTGCAAAACTAGCCTCAAGTGCTCAGCGTGCTCATGCTCATCTTGAGAATATATTAGTATATCATCAATAAAAACAACCACAAACTTGTCTAAATATGGCTGAAAAATACGGTTTATTAAATCCATAAACACCGCAGGGGCATTTGTTAAACCAAAAGGCATGACTAAAAATTCATAGTGCCCATACCTCGTTCAAAAAGGAATCTTCGGCACATCTGAGTCTTTTACTCTCAACTGGTAATAACCGGACCTCAAGTCTATCTTGGAAAAAATAGTGGCTCCCTTCAATTGATCGAAAAAATCGTCAATCCTTGGCAATGGGTACTTATTCTTCACTGTTACTTTATTAAGCTATCGGTAATCTATGCACAATCTCATAGAGCAATCTTTCTTTTTCACAAATAACACTGGAGCACCCCATGGAGAGCAACTCGGTCTTGCAAAACCTTTGTCCGTTAGCTCTTGCAACTATGCCTTTAATTCCTTCAACTCCATTGGAGCCATTCTATAAGAAGCAATCGATATAGGTGCAATACCAGGAGCTAACTCGATACCAAATTCAACCTCTCTAACCAGAGGCAACCCTGGTAATTCTTTTAGGAATACATCTGGGTACTCACATACTATCGGTACTGACTCAATATTTAACTCAGTTTCTTTAGCATTCATCACAAAAGCAAGATATGCCTCATACCCTTTTCATACATACTTCTGAGCAGACATGTGAGAGATCACTACCGGTAACCTGTCTTATTCATCTGATTCAACACGAAGAGTGTCCCCATTTTATATCTCAATTCAATATATTTCTTTTCACAATTTTCTGTCACACCATGAATGGTTAACCAGTCCATACCAAGAATTATATCGAGTTCATCAAATGGCAATAGCATGAGATTTTCCTTAAAACAATGACCTCTAATCATCAATGGGCAATCTTTACATACCTTATCAACTAGCACACTTTTGCCTAAAGGATTAGACACCTTTATCATAAATTCTGTAGACTCTACGGGCATATTCATTCTAGATACTAATTTCAAGCAAATGTATGAATGGGTAGATCCCAGATCTATTAAAGCAATAACTTTAGTATCATGGAGAGAAAATGTACCCGTAATTACATCAGGAGATGATGCCTCTTCGTGAACGCGAATGGCAGAGGTCCTCGTAAGCGCTCTACCTTCAATTCTCACAGCCTGCTCTCTAGGAGTATTCTTACTACTTGTTCCACTTCCCGTATTTTTTTGTGGTCTTCCTCTAGCAGTACCTCCCGGTCTTGCATCTTAAGGCTTCTCTTTCTCATCCACCTCAGGGCAATTTCTAATAAAATGATCTAGAGACCCACACTTGAAACAGGCCTTTTCATTTGCTCGACATTCGCCGGTATGACGCTTGCCACACTGTGGGCACTTCGGTCTACTCGGCTGGGTGTTGTCAACACTGGCAACTGATGTGGTCTGCGCTTTAGACCCTGAGTAATGCTTGCTCTTACTTTTGTTTGAAAACCCGGCTGAAGTAGCTGATCGGGTAGAAAAATCTCTCGACTTCTTGGATGAGGACTGAAATAACTTACTCAATTGTCTCTTTCTTGAGTCACGAGACTCCATTTCAGCTTTTCCTTTCTCTTTCACTAACTCTTGACCTTACAAGCTCGGTCTACTAACACAACAAATTCCTTCAACTCGAGGACACCAAAAACAACTTAATGTATTCATTTAGTCCATCCTTAAACCTCTTACACATGATGGCTTCAGAGGACACACATTCCCGAGCATACTTGTTGAGCCTCACAAACTCGCGCTCGTACTCAGTCACTGTCGTCTTACCTTTTTTCAATTCAAGAAATTCCTTTCTCTTCTAATCAATGAATCTTTGGCTTATGTATTTCTTCCAGAATTCTTCTTGGAAAAACTCCCATGTAATTCTTTCCCTTGGTACAACCGACACAAGGGTATTCCACCACTGATAAGCAGAATCTCTCAGAAAAGAAACTACACATTTCATGCACTCTTCAGGTGTGCACGATAATTTATCAAATACCCTGATGGTATTTTCAAGCCAGGATTCGGCTCTTTCGGATCATCATCTTTACTAGCCCAAAATTTCTCATCTCCTTGCTTCTGAATTCTATTTATCGGAGGCTTTTATCTTCTTACCACTTCTACCACTTGAGGAGCTACATGGGTAGGTTGAGGAATTGGTGGGGTGGAGGAGGTTGAGCATTAGGATTTGCTCGAATGTACTCGGTATACCAATTGCTCATCATACGGAGAAAGGCTTCTCGGGCCTCTTCTCCCTGACCCAAAGTCTCGGGTCTACTCTCTACTGGTGCGGTCCCTTGTGCGAGAGTCGGCGCATTACTTACAGCACCATCAGCTCAGCTCGGTCAGGATCAAGATCCATTGACTATATAAAAACACAATTCAAATCGTTAGGAGTCGTCACACTATTATTACACAAGTACTATTACGTATTGCATGTATAACTAGACTCATACTTACGCTACATTAGTTTGAGAATCGACTAAATTGTAGCTCTAATACCACTAAATGTAACACCCCTTACCCGTCTCCAATGTCGGGACCAAATACGAGACATACCATGCTTAACCTTGATTGAACAAGTAATCTCGGCTATAAAATTTCATTCCAACTTAAAACTTTTCTTTCATAATCATAATATACATATCATGGGCCTACGAGGCCTTAAACATACATCCGGAAGGTTTCAGAGTTCAATCGGAAACTTTACACTCCATAAAATTTTTTGCCTAAACAGGGGTCACACGTCCATGTGACTTGGGACACGCCCGTGTGGGCAGGCCGTGTGGTCTCACACGCCTATGTCCCTAACCCGTGTAGAATTTATTTTTATATCGAACCTACAAGGGTTTCTACACGGCCAGGCACATGCTTGTGTTGATAGCCCGTGTCTTTCACACGTCCTAGACACACCCGTGTCCTCACCTGTGTGAAAACTAGGGGTATTCTATTTCTGATGTCAGCAACCCCTTAAGAAGCACACGGCCTAGGAACACGCCCGTGTGCTGGCCCGTGTGACGGTTTGAATTCTTGTAACCAAAATGCAGGAGACACACGACATATCAACACACCTATGGGGGTTGACCGTGTGTCACACACGGCCTAGACACACACCGTGTGTTTGCCCGTGTGGACAACTAGAGGCTATTTTCCAAGCCTTTTTACCACCTTGAAACATAAACTCATTCATTTCAACACAAGTAGCAGTTAACATAGCAATATTAAACTATTAAGAATCCTTAAATTATCATTCATTCCACCCATATTTTTCTCAATTACATGCATGGACATTAATTTCATTAAACTCATCATCTTTATAATATGAACTTGACAATATTGGCCAATTCACCATGGCCCTTTACAAAATGAGTGTAAAACATCAACAGCCAACCCTTTGGCCTTCAAATATGACATGATACAAAATGGTTATATCCCTATACATGCCATACTCAAAATGAATTAACTTTACTATACCAAAAGAACGGTTGATAGTGTGATCCGAGCTCCGACGTCCTATGATCTCCGAGCTAACTTAGCGAAACTACAAGGAAAGAGGGAAAAGAGAAGGGTGAGTATATAGCTTAGTAAGTTTGCATGAAATTATAAAACATCATAATTACTTTCATTAAATTCATCCATCTATTGAAACAATAACAACACAAGTCTCAAATGCTTAAACATTCTCATCCATACTTACACATACTAATTCTTACCCATCTCATGTTACATTATGGTATATAACTTGTATTTTCTCATGGTACCTGTATCACTTATCACATAACTTAGAACATATACTAACATGACCATAAACTCAAATCTTCATCATTCTTAATCATGAAAGAAGCTCAAAGTCATTCATAAATAGTTTTGGCTCTAAACCATTTTAAATACTTCGCTTTTTTGCCCATGAACTAATGAGATTATTGTAGGATATTCAACTTATCGTGCATAAATTTTTATGCCAACGCCATATCCCAGATATGGTCTTACATGGGATCACCTATTGATGCCGATGCCATATCCCAGATATGGCCTTACATAAGATCTTATAGCTCTATGTCAAAGCCATGTCCCTGACATGGTCTTATACGAAATCATACACAGATGTCGATGCCATGTCCCAGACATGGTCTTATATGAAATCGTCCTTTGGTACCGAGGCTATATCCCTAACATGGTCTTACACGGGATCTCCTTTATTCAATGCTATAACTTGAGTATCCTCATTATTCCGTATCTTTATCCGGAATTTCACTTAGCTTATTTTCACCATTTACTCATCGAGGCTATGTCACTTGATTTTCATAACTATATCATACATTATCATAATATTAAGTAATTTCAAATATTGAACATTATGGAACTTTAACTTCATGCAAACTTACCTCGATTCTCAAAATGGGTATTGATGCTCGATTTAGTCCTCGATTTTGTTCTTGCCTCGGTTTCGATCCGAGCTTCGTGTTTCTTGATCTATAATAATAATTTCACTTGTTAAAATCACGCATTGACTAAATCGACTCATAATTTATATTTTAGAAAAATTAGAATTTTTCCCCTAAACTTTTACATAATTACACTTTTTCCCTTAGGCTCGTAAAATAATTTTTATTCAACTTTCTTGCATTTCAAGCTAGCCGAATCATATTCTCAACTATAGTAACCTTCAATTTCCACTATTTCACACATGTATGACCATTTTTTTCAACTTTTATAGTTTAGTCCTTTTCATGTATTTTTCATGAAAATCACTTAGAAAAAGATGTTTACCATACATAAAACTTTCATATTCTTCCATAAAACATCAAAATACGTGCATGTCATACATGGGTAAATTTTTGAACATAAACCCTAGCTCAAAATATAGCTAAAAATAGCTAAACTGAGCTACGAGGGTATCAAAAATACGAAGAACATTAAAAACGGAGCTAGGATGCACTTACTATCAAGCTTGAAAGTTGAAACCCTAGCTATGGTGCTATTGTGATTTTCGTCTAAAGGGGAAGAAGATGGACATGATTTTTGCTTCTTTTTCCCTTTTAATTCTTTTATTAACCAAATGACTAAAATGCCCTTAATGATCCTTTCTTGAGATTTTTCCTTCCTTTGTCCATTTTTGTCCATCATCAAATATTTTGGTCTAATTGCTAAATAAGGACCTCTAGTAATTTTTATAATTCTATTTCATACTTGAATCTTCTAGAATCTCATTGTCGAAACCATTTTTTATCGAGTTTTGAAAAATGGGAATCGACTTTAAAAATATGGAGTTGCCACCAATCCTTTTTGTTTAAGTGTGATCGGATCACCTATAAAATAAATTTTGGTCTACAAATTTCAAGAAGAAAATAGGTTCGGGAGGCGGTTACGTGCAAAGAAGGATTAGCACCCTCGCAACGCCCAAAATCGGTACCAAATTGATTAATTGATGTCTTAATGTTGAAAAGTTTGAAATGATTTTGAAATTTATTCTTTTATTCTTATTTTAAATAAAGATTGAATATTGAGTATCACATCTAGTATCACATTACGATTGGATACGACAATATGAGTCCTCGAATTCAAGATCATCCCCAAAATTCTCCAAGAACATGTATTGAAATTTTGAAAAGGTATTTGGTTATTTGGTCAAACAAAAAACCACACACAGCACGATTGGGCACGATTTCTTCAAATTTCCAAACGCACAAATATTACCTTATTTTGAAAATATGGATAAAATTTGAAAGGATATTCGTTTATTTGTTTAAACAAAAAACCACACCCAGCACGATTGGGCACGATTTCTTCGAATTTCAAAACGCACAAATATTACCTTATTTTGAAAATATGGACAAAATTTGAAAGGATATTTGGTTATTTGGTCAAACAAAAAACCACACCTAGCACGATTTCTTTGAATTTCCAAACGCACAAATATTACCTTATTTTGAAAATATGGACAAAATTTGAAAGGATATTTGGTTATTTGGTCAAACAAAAAACCAAACTCAGCACGATTGGGCACGATTTCTTTGAATTTCCAAACGCACAAATATTGTCTTATTTTGAAAATATGGACAAAATTTGAAAGGATATTTGTTTATTTGATTAAACAAAAAACCACACCAAGCACGATTGGGCACGGTTTCTTCGAATTTCCAAACGCACAAATATTACATTATTTTGAAAATATGGACAAAATTTGAAAGGATATTCCTTTATTTGGCCAAACAAAAACCACACCCAGCACAATTTGTAACACCCTAAAAATTGAGTATTGATTTTATTGCATGATTTTGGTGCTTAGATTATGAAGGAAAATTTTCTTACTTCTTTTCATAGTTATTATAGTTCTGAAAAAGAGTTTAGAATTATTCGGGAAAGGAATAAATTTTTAATTTTGAGAAATAAATGAAGTGGATTAAGTGACATTGATACTTAAGTAAAAATAAGTGTCAAAGTGTAGCATAAGATGAGTAATGGTAAGGTGGTGTTGGCGCATGATTTGTGGCATGAGGGAGTGGTTGAATCCCTTGACTAGCATATAGGAAATTTTATTTTTGCTTTAATCTATGCATGTTTGGCAAGGGATGAGGATGGATGAGTTGTATTGTTTCATTTTTGGTAAGTAAGACTAAAGGAAAAAGGAAATTTTTAACTTATGGTATGGAATCAAAGAACTTTGGAAAGATATGGGGACATGAGGCAAGTATCAAGGAAAATGTTTTGGAAACAAATTCATGGTCATTTGACCAATGAATTTGGACGGCAATATGGCTAGGGGAGGAGGTTGGCCGAATATGCTAGTAGCTTGGCTAGGGTAGGGATTTTGTTTTGGTCATTCCTAACATTTTGTGCAAGCTTTGTTTTTCTTTTCACTCTTTCTCTCAACCTTCTCTTTGGCCGAATTTGAGCTTTTGGTATGCCAAAATTCTCTTGACCATTTGGTCATTTTTGCTATCACATTAATATTCTTTTGTGTGCCTTTTCATTTTGCCGAAATTACAACATCAAAGGTCATTCTTTTTCTTCCTTCCTCCATTGTCGAATGTACCTTGCCCTAAACACATTTCTTACTTTCTCTTTTCTTCTTTTGAAAATCGAATCCTCATCATCATCCCTTTCACTCACCTTTTAATTTTCTTTTCAATCATACTATCTCCATAAAAATCTCTCATGGCCGAATGTTAGTGTGCCTTGCCGAACCATTTTTCTCTTCTCTTTAGTTTTCATAGCCGAATCTCTCTATTCATAAGCATCTTTCTCAATCATCTCTTTTCAACCGTGGAGAATAGGTAAGAGTTCTTTTAAGTTCATGTTAATTAATAGTGGTTTTGGCCGAATATGGATGGAGGTAAGAAGGATTTCTTGGATCGAAATAATCGTTCATTTTATTAACGTTTCTCTTTATTATACTTTAGTGCGATAACGGAAGATTGGAACTCGAGTGTTCGTGTGTATCTTGGAGCGTTGGAATCGATTTAAGGTGTTGAAGGAACGTTTTTGGTCAACTCTCTTTTTGAGAAGCAAGAATCTTTGCGGTAAGGAAATCTCACCTTTAAGATCTTTAGTATTTTCGATATATTATTATTACGATTAACAATCTTTTGATATTGAAGACATTCAAAATAGGGAAGAAAAGGGCGGTGTTTAGTCTTTGTAAGAGGGGCGGATCTGCTATTCCCCCTAAATATAAAAGAAGGGCTATTTCGAGAATCCGAGATTTTCCACCGGGTTGTGGACCATCTTCCGAAGGAAATCAATTATTTGAAGTAGTACGAACTTCCGAGCCTTTGTATGTTAGTGGATTTTCAGCGAATAACGAATCGATAAACGAGGAGAAACCAAAAATTGAAGTGATTCAAAATCAAGAGGGTAAGGATTTGGATCGATTATCGATAGTGTATTTTTATACATGATAGTGTTCTAACGGATCGTAATATGTTTTAGGTGTTGAGGAGCGAGAAGGATTAGTACTCACGATATTGAGGTGTGTAACTTCACATTTTTTTCTCGGGTTGGACGACAATTGTGGTATTGGGTAAAATCATAAAAACGACTAGATCGATATAATCGTAATAACTGGCATTTGGTGAAATTACATGAAAACAGTTAATATGGTGAAAATTATGAAAAAGCCCTCGATGAGTTAGATGGTAAAATATGGATTTTTATGTCCTCGTAAAATGGGCCAATAAGTTTGATAATTGGTAGACGGGCCGGAAAATATTGTTTGTTAGTAAAATGGGCCAAAATCCCTGATAATAATAAGTGGGCCAAAATCTCTGCTAGATCAATAATTGGGCCGAAATCCCTGATAATAATAAGTGGGCCAAAATCTCTGCTAGATCGATAATTGGGTCAAAATCTCTGTTAGATCAAAATTGGGCCGAAATCTCTGTTAGATCGTAAATGGGACGTAATCTACATTAAATTGTTAAGCGGGCCAAAATCTTAGCTAGATCGATAAATGGGCCAAACTCTTTGCTAGATCGTAAATTTGGGCCTAAGATGTTAAATTGTTAAATGGGCCAAATGTTATTTTGTAATTTTGGGCCTTAATAAAAATTGGAAATATTGACTCTGTGTTAATGGGCCTTTTAATAAAATCATTATATGATCATAGACTACTTTGCATACATGTTGCATGGGTTGGGAAAATGATGAAGAGAAGAAAGGCCTGTTGCCAAAATCTAGTTCGGTGGCTCTGCCACAAAATTATTAAATGGCTATTTGCCTCTAGTTCGGTGGCTCTGCCACAAATAATAATTGGCTCAATGCCTCTAGTTTGGTGACTTTGTCACAATCTAGTTCGATGGCTCGCCACAAATATAAAAGGCTTAATGCCTACGATTGGTGTGATGGCGGGGTGGGTTGACTTGATCCTCACAGGTGTGATGGTTGGTGCGGGGTGTGTAGCGGATGGAAATTAGGTTTGGGAGGAAAATTCATTTTGCATACATATCATTATTATTAATTACGCTAATGGGCTCAAGCCCAAATCTATAACTTGATAATCGGCCCGATGGATAAGAAAATGAGTTATACTTTGAGTTCTAAGTAACTCACTCCTCAAATTTTCTTCATCTCGGGTAATGGAAGTTGGCGTGGACTTGGGCGAGGATGACTTTGTGGAGGCCATTTGCAAAACATGGTTTATTAAACTCCAAACTTTTTAATAAGTACTTTTTATAAATTACTATTTTGGGTTGATGTAATAAGGGCCTCTATTAATATTTCATGGACTTTTATGTGTGGTTGGTTTAAAACTATATTTTGGACATTTCAATATGGGCTAATGATTATATGATGTTTTTCTTAAAATAATTTGGGTTTCAAATATATGAAATTCCTTTAAATATTTTTTAATATTTTGAACTCTTTTATAAAAATTAATTTTTCATAAGGATTTTGATAATACAATATAAATGATGTTTTCTACTAATATTTTCTAATATACATCGGATATAAAATACTCTTTTGGTTTTATTAAATCTTGTAATAAAAATCATTGTGAAGATTTCAATTCTTTGAAATTTTAAGATAGTTCGATCCATTTAACAAACCAAATCTAGTCTTAACGCATAGACCGGGTTTGGGGTGTTACATTTAATGGTTTCAGAGCCAGTTTTAAAAGCTCGGCTGTGGTTTGGGTTCACAAATAATCTCTGTATGAATTCATTCAATTATGTTTTAAAGATCAGTATGGCACCACAAGCACCCGGCAACAAGTCAAGTAAGTATTTATTACTTAATGATTACTATGATATCATAGGAACACTCTAGAACTTCTAGTTTTAAGATGTGAAAATTCGTAGAGATTGAGACTATAGGATATGTTGCGAAAAACAACTTTATCTCTCAAATCTCATAAAACATCGTTAATAAACACCTGAAATAATTTTTGATTCATAAAACTTGTAATCGATAAAAGCGAATAAGCCATCATGAGCACTAGAGGGCGTGGCCGTGGGCCAGTGTAGACGTGGCCGTGGTAGAGGCCGAGGTGCTACTGATTGAAGCACCAAATCATATGCGAAATGGATGCACTGCGTCATTTGAGAGTGAGGCGGGATCACGCGATCATATGGAAGAAGATAATGCTTTGACACAAGCAATGCTACGAGTCCTAGAAAGGGTCGCCGGAACTAGAATTGGGCCAACAACTCGTGGGTCAATTTCAGAACGACTCAAGTCAAATAATGCAGAAGTTTTTAAAAGAGTTTTGGTGTAGCTCCAAATGTAGCTGAATATTGGCTCGAAGCGGTGGAACGGATTATGGATGATATGGAATGCCTTTGTTGAGCAAAAAGCGAAAGGAGGCGTGTCCTTGTTAAGAGGCGAGGCATATCGGTGGTGGCTCACTGTTCGAGAAGGCACTGTTGCACCGATTACTTGGGAATTCTTTAAAGTCGCCTTCCAAGGAAAATGCATTGGAGCGAGTTATGTAGATGCGGAGGAAGGAATTTCGAATCTTGTACAAGGAAGTAAAAGCGATGGCGACATATGAAGTCGTGAGTTTTTACGTTTGAGCCGCTATGCTCGGACAATTGTATCAACAGATCATGAACGTTGTGCACGTTTCGAGGATTTATTCGACCAAGTGTGTCTCCGTGGGGAGCTCCAGTTTTGTTTGTCAAGAAGAAGGATGGATAGATGCGTATGTGCATTGATTATAGACAATTGAATAAATTGACGATCAAGAATCGGTATCCTCTACCGAGAATTGACGACCTATTTGATCAATTAAAAGCAGCTTCAGTCTTCTCCAAAATTGATTTGAGATCGGGTTATCACCAGCTCAAGGTGAAAAAGCGGATATTTATAAGGCGGTATTTTGGACTCGTTCACGGACATTATGAGTTTGTAGTGATGCCGTTTGGATTAACCAATGCACCAAATTGCATTTATGGACATGATGAACCAAGTCTTTCAACCATATTTAGACCGATTTGTGGTAGTGTTCATAGATGACATATTGGTTTATTCAAGAAATGAAGAGGAGCATGACACGCATTTGCGTATAGTATTGCAGCTACTTCGTGATAAGCAACTTTATGCCAAATTCGATGAATCAATTTTGGCTAAAGGAAGTGACTTTCTTAGTTCATGTGGTATCGGTGAAGGAATAAGGGTGGATCCTCGGAAAATTGAGGCTATTCTGGATTGGAAACCACCAACGTCGGTAGCTGAAATTCAAAGTTTCTTGGGTTTGGTGGTTACTATAGGCGTTTTGTAGAGGGTTTTAATTGATTCTCGCACCCTAACTAAGTCATTGCGGAAGGGAGTTCCGTACATTTGGTGAAAAACAACAAGAGAGTTTCGAGAAATTGAAGAAGATCTGTGGAAGCTCGGTTTGATTGACGGAGGTGGAAAAGAATTCACTTGTTTATTGTGATGCATCTCTCACAGTGCAGGTTGTGTGTTGATGCAAAATGGAAAGGTGGTGGCCTATGTTTCTCGTCAATTGAGACCGCACTAAGTAAACTACCCTACTTATGATTTGGAGTTAGCTGCTGTGGTCTTTGCTTTAAAGATTTGGAGGCACTATCTCTATGGTGAGAAATCTATAATCTACACGGATCACAAGAGTCTTAAATACCTCCTCACCCAAAAGGAGTTGAATTTGAGACAAAGAAGATGGGTAGAATTATTAAAGGATTATGGTTTCTCAATCGAATATCATCCTAGAAAGGATAACGTGGTAGCTGACGCGTTAAGTCGTAAGGCAGTATTTGATTTGAGAGCAATGTTTGCTCATTTGAGTTTGTATGAAGATGGGAGTTTGTTAGCAGAACTTCAGGTGAAGCCGCTGTGGCTGGAACAAATCAAGGAAAAATAGACATCAAATGAAAAGTTAGGACCTTTACTTCAGCAAGTTGAAAACAGAGAAATCGAGGATTTTGGAATAAACACGGAAGGTGTGTTGTGCTTTCGTGGAAGAGTTTGTATGCCTAAGGACTCAGATCTGAGGCAAATGATTCTTCAGGAGGCGCATAGTAGCCCTTATGCTATGCACCCCGGAGGAAATAAGATGTATCGAGATCTCCGTGAACAGTATTGGTGGCCAGGGTTGAAGCGTGAGATTTTAAAATTTGTGGGAAAATGTTTGACTTGTCAACAAGTGAAGGCAGAACATCAATTATCATCTGGATTGTTACAACCGGTAAGGATTCCTCTTTGGAAATGGGAGCGGATAACTATGGATTTTGTTAGTGGGTTACCTTTAACACCTACTAAGAAAAATTACATTTGGGTAATTGTTGATCGTTTGACGAAGGCGCTCATTTTCTTCCGGTTAAAGACGGACTATTCATTGCGAAGTTGGCCAAGTCATGCGATCTCGAAATTGTGAGGTTGCATGGGGTACCGTATCTATTATATCGACGGGGATCGGATTTACATCACGATTTTGGAAAGCTCTGCATAAAGCCTTGGGGACAAAGTTGAATTTCAGTATTGCTTTTCATCCTCGGTCGATGGCGGTCGGAGAGAGTAATTCGAGATATTGGAAGATATGTTAAAAGGATGTGTAATCGACTTCAGAGGTAGTTGGGAGGATTATCTACCACTGGCAGAATTTGCGTATAACAACAGTTATCAGTCTAGCATTCAGATGGCACCTTACGAAGCATTGTATGGTCGAAGGTGTCGTTCTCCTATTTGTTGGAGTGAGTTGGGAGAACGACAGTTGTTGGGTCCTGAGATGATATCGGAAACAGAGGATAAAGTAAAGGTTATTCGAGCACGGTTGAGGAAGCCTCGGATAGGCGAAGTCGTATGCGGACTAAAGCGTAAGGACATCGAGTATCTTGTGGGGATCAAGTTTTCTTGAAGGTCTCACCTTGGAAAAAGATTTTCGAGTTTGGAAAGAAGGGCAAGCTAAGTCCTAGGTACATTGGACCATATCGTGTCTTTGAAGAGTGTTGGTCCGATGGCTTATCGATTGAGTTACCTCGGAGTTGGGTCAAATTCATAATGTTTTCATGTTTCCATCTTTGAGGCGCTATAGATCGGATCCATCTCATATAATACCGGTTGAGGAAGTGGAATTAAATGCTGATTTGTCTTTTGAAGAAGAACCGGTGGAAATCGGACCGAGATGTTAAAGTGCTAAGAAAGAAAACCGTGCCGTTGGTCAAAATTTTATGGCGTAATCACGAGCGGAGGAAGCTACGTGGGGCAGGAAACTATTCGGCAACAATATCCTCACCTCTTTTAATCGGGTAAATTTTGAGGACGAAATTTTCTTTAAGGAGGTAGAGTTGTAACACCCTAAAAATTGAGTATTGATTTTATTGCATGATTTTGGTGCTTAGATTATGAAGGAAAATTTTCTTACTTCTTTTCATAGTTATTATAGTTCTGAAGAAGAGTATAGAATTATTCAGGAAAGGAATAAATTTTTAATTTTGAGAAATAAATGAAGTGGATTAAGTCACATTGATACTTAAGTAAAAATAAGTGTCAAAGTGTAGCATAAGATGAGTAATGGTAAGGTGGTGTTGGCGCATGATTTGTGGCATGAGGGAGTGGTTGAATCCTTGACTAGCATATAGGAAATTTTATTTTTGCTTTAATCTATGCATGTGTCGGCAAGGGATAAGGATGGATGAGTTGTATTGTTTCATTTTTGGTAAGTAAGACTAAAGGAAAAAGGAAATTTTTTAACTTATGGTATGGAATCAAAGAACTTTGGAAAGATATGGGGACATGAGGCAAGTATCAAGGAAAATGTTTTGGAAACAAATTCATGGTCATTTGACCAATGGATTTGGACGGCAATATGGCTAGGGGAGGAGGTTGGCCGAATATGCTAGTAGCTTGGCTAGGGTAGGGATTTTGTTTTGGTCATTCCTAACATTTTGTGCAAGCTTTGTTTTTCTTTTCTCTCTTTCTCTCAACCTTCTCTTTGGCCGAATTTGAGCTTTTGGTATGCCAAAATTCTCTTGACCATTTGGTCATTTTTGCTATCACATTAATATTCTTTTGTGTGCCTTTTCATTTTGCCAAAATTACAACATCAAAGGTCATTCTTTTTCTTCCTTCCTCCATTGCCGAATGTACCTTGCCCTAAACACATTTCTTACTTTCTCTTTTCTTCTTTTGAAAACTGAATCCTCATCATCATCCCTTTCACTCACCTTTTAATTTTCTTTTCAATCATACTATCTCCATAAAAATCTCTCATGGCCGAATGTTAGTGTGCCTTGCCGAACCATTTTTCTCTTCTCTTTAGTTTTCATAGCCGAATCTTTCTATTCATAAGCATCTTTCTCAATCATCTCTTTTCAACCGTGGAGAATAGGTAAGAGTTCTTTTAAGTTCATGTTAATTAATAGTGGTTTTGGCCGAATATGGATGGAGGTAAGAAGGATTTCTTGGATCAAAATAATCGTTCATTTTATTAACGTTTCTCTTTATTATACTTTAGTGCGATAACGGAAGATTGGAACTCGAGTGTTCGTGTGTATCTTGGAGCGTTGGAATCGATTTAAGGTGTTGAAGGAACGTTTTTGGTCGACTCTCTTTTTGAGAAGCAAGAATCTTTGTGGTAAGGAAATCTCGCCTTTAAGATCTTTAGTATTTTCGATATATTATTATTACGATTAACAATCTTTTGATATTGAAGACATTCAAAATAGGGAAGAAAAGGGCGGTGTTTAGTCTTCGTAAGAGGGGCGGATCCGCTATTCCCCCTAAATATAAAAGAAAGGCTATTTGAGAATCCGGATTTTCCACGGGTTACGGACCATCTTCTAAGGAAATCAATTATTTGAAGTAGTACGAACTTTCGAGCCTTTGTACGTTAGTGGATTTTCTGCGAATAACGAATCGATAAACGAGGAGAAACCGAAAATTGAAGTGATTCAAAATCAAGAGGGTAAGGATTTGGATCGATTATCGATAGTGTATTTTTATACATGATAGTGTTCTAACGGATCGTAATATGTTTTAGGTGTTGAGGAGCGAGAAGGATTAGTACTCACGATATCGAGGTGTGTAACTTCACATTTTTTTCTCGGGTTGGACGACAATTGTGGTATTGGGTAAAATCGTAAAAATGACTAGATCGATATAATTGTAATAACTGGTATTTGGTGAAATTACATGAAAACGGTTAATATGGTGAAAATTACGAAAAAGCCCTCAATGAGTTAGATGGTAAAATATGAATTTTTATGTCCTCGTAAAATGGGCCGATAAGTTTGATAATTGGTAGACGGGCCGAAAAATATTGTTTGTTAGTAAAATGGGCCGAAATCCCTGATAATAATAAGTGGGCCAAAATCTCTGCTAGATCGATAATTGGGCCGAAATCCCTGATAATAATAAGTGGGCCAAAATCTCTGTTAGATCGATAATTGGGCCGAAATCTCTGTTAGATCAAAATTGGGCCGAAATCTCTGTTAGATCATAAATGGGCCGTAATCTCTATTAAATTGTTAAACGGGTCAAAATCTTCGCTAGATCGATAAATGGGCCAAACTCTTTGCTAGATCGTAAATTTGGGCCTAAGATGTTAAATTGTTAAATGGGCCAAATGTTATTTTGTAATTTTGGGCCTTAATAAAATTGGAAATATTGACTCCTATGTTAATGGGCCTTTTAATAAAATCATTATATGATCATAGACTACTTTGCATACATGTTGCATGGGTTGGGAAAATGATGAAGAGAAGAAAGGCACATTGCCAAAATCTAGTTCGGTGGCTCGCCACAAAATTATTAAATGGCTATTTGCCTCTAGTTTGGTGGCTCGCCACAAAATTATTAAATGGCTATTTGCCTCTAGTTGGTGGTTACGCCACAAATAACAATTGGCTCAATGCCTCTAGTTCGGTGACTTTGTCACAATCTAGTTCGGTGGCTCGCCACAAATATAAAAGGCTTAATGCCTACGATTGGTGTGATGGCGGGGTGGGTTGACTTGATCCCCACAGGTGTGATGGTTGGTGCGGGGTGTGTAGCGGATGGAAATTAGGTTTGGGAGGAAAATTCATTTTGCATGCATATCATTATTATTAATTACGCTAATGGGCTCAAGCCCAAATCTATAACTTGATAATCGGCCCGATGGATAAGAAAAGTGAGTTATACTTGAGTTCTAAGTAACTCACTCCCTCAAATTTTTCTTCATCTCGGGTAATGGAAGTTGGCGTGGACTTGGGCCGAGGATGACTTCGTGGAGGCCATCTTTGCAAAACATGGGTTTATTAAACTCGAACTTTTAATAAGTACTTTTTATAAATTACTATTTTGGGTTGATGTAATAAGGGCCTCTATTAATATTTCATGGACTTTTATGTGTGGTTGGTTTAAAACTATATTTTGGACATTTCAATATGGGCTAATGATTATATGATGTTTTTCTTAAAATAATTTGGGTTTCAAATATATGAAATTCCTTTAAATATTTTTTAATATTTTGAACTCTTTTATAAAATTAATTTTTCATAAGGATTTTGATAATACAATATAAATGATGTTTTCTACTAATATTTTCTAATATACATCGATATAAAATACTCTTTTGGTTTTATTAAATCTTGTAATAAAATCATTGTGAAGATTTCAATTCTTTGAAATTTTTAAGATAGTTCGATCCATGTAACAAACCAAATCTAGTCTTAACGCATAGATCGGGTTTGGGGTGTTACACAATTGGGCACGATTTCTTCGAATTTCCAAACGCACAAACATTGCCTTGTTTTGAAAAACTCAAAATATATTTTAATTTGTTTGGATGAAAACTTTGTATGAATAAGTTTGAAGTTTCAACCACAATACAATATCAAAGATGAAAATAATTAGTATATGAAATAATGATATAAATGAATTTGCAAATAAATATTATATACAAAGAAAATCCAAACAAATAATGTATAAAATAACATGTTAATCTATAATATATGAAATAAAACTTAATATTAATAATTTATATATGAATATAATAATATGTAATGATTTTGAAATAAACAAAAATATATAATGGAATATGGATTTAAAAGGAAATAAATTGTATTAATAGATAAATTTAAAATATACCTATACATATAAATAGATTTTAAAAGAAAATACATATATAAAATAATATGAAATTAATAATATATGCATAAAAGAAGATAATTTCTAATACAAATTATATATATATACACGTGAATTAGAGATATATAATAGTATTTAAATCAAATTTTAAAAATAAAGAAGCATACAAATGAAGATTTTGAAATAGAATATTTAAATTAAGAAATAAAAATATTTAAATAGAAATATAAAACAAACTAAAATATTGTAACATAAATAAAATAATTAATTTAATAATTTATTAAAATAACAAATAAATTTAATATCATAAAAGGTTACTAAAATTATAAATCAAAGGCTAAGAAAATACCTAATTGAAATAAAATGAAGTCAAAAGGCTATTTTATAAATGAATAAAAAGGTTTAAACAAAGGCAAGGACCAAATTACAATGCGCATAAGTGACCAGGGATTGAACCAGAAACTATTTTCATAACCCAAAACGCAGCGCACAGGTTGGATTACAATGAAATAGCATGCACATTGCAGGGACTAATTAAGAAATAAAAGAAAACATGTAATAAAGCTAATTGAATAGCAATAAAAAAATAGAGGGATTGAATATGAAAATATCCCACTACTGCGAAAAAGCGCGAATCTTAGTCTTATACGAATCGGGTCATCGGGTTAGACCATACGAACGTCGTTTTGCATTGTTCAGAAAAAAAGTTAATAAGTCTTAAACTAATCAGATTTCCTTTTTTTTAAAACCTTCATATTCCTAAATCAAACCTTAACCCCTTTTCTATTTCTTTCTCAGCCGCAATCCAACCCTCTCCCCCTCAGCCACCTTTCGAATCCTTTAATTCGATCACTAAAACGCCATTGTAAATAGGGACAGTGATTCACAATGTTTGGTTTGGCTAAAGTCTTCGTCTACCTCCAATTGCGAAGGAGAGAACGAGGACGGTATCGCCCCAAAGGTAATCCTTTTTCTTTTTATTCCCGTATCTATGCTCAAAAAAAAAAAAAACAATGAAACAAAAACCCTAAATCGAAGAGAAAAATGAAAATCACCTCTTCTGTTTTTCGAATTTTGTTTTTTTATATTAGTCTCCATAAAAAATTACAGATGAAAATTCTTGGCCTTTTGTAGCCAAATCGAAAGAAATGAAAAAATATTTTTCTTCTACAATATTCTATTATCATTATGTTATTACTGGCTGTCCTTTTTGTGCTATTTGCTTCCTTATTCTTCTCGCAGGTGTGAGCATCATATAGGCGGGATGGCCCGAGCATTCGGCTAGCGCGGGGCTACGACGCACGTGGGAGCTGCTCGTGGGGGAGAGGCACTGGAAAACTCTAGAAACCCCTAGAGTTTCTTAGTTTTTTAGTAATTTTGGGCCATTCGGGCCTTGCTGTTTTTGGATTAAAAAATTGGGCTTGGGTTTAATGGGTAATGAATTTGGGCCACTGTTTTGTAATGGACTGTTATTTTTTTGGACATTTAATTATTGGTTTTTTATTGGTTTTAATTTTGATTTATTATTGGGTTAATGGGATCGGGCATAAATTGGGTCTTACAGCTGCCCGTCTTTACTCATTTTAGTGTAACGAGAATAGAGCAAAGACTTCAAAAAGGGCCAATTTTGCCTAGTCTTCGAATCTTGGACTTTTTCAGTGCTTTTCTTTTTCGAGTAGCTTCATTCCATCCCATTGCATCTCCAAGGGTATGAGAACTAGCGCTTCGATCCCATTCAGCTATAATTTTAGGGAGAAGAGATTCGTGGTTTCAATCTGCTCCACTGGAACTTCAAAGAAATGCGGATTGATCCTTATTGTAAACTCAGGGAGGAGGGATTTGTAGCTTCAACCTACTCCACTGGAACTTCGAGGATATAAGACTTGTATGGCTTCAATCTGCTCCTGCAACTTCAGGATTGCCAGATCTGCTATCCTTAATCTGCTTCTGCAACTTCAAGATTGCCAGATTTGTTATCTTTGATCTGCTCCACTACAAACTCAGGGAGACAAGATCTGATGTCTTCGATCTGCTCCTGCAACTTCAAGATTGCTAGATCTACTATCTTCGATCTGCTCCACTGCAAACTTAGGGAGACAAGATCTAATATCTTCGATCTGCTCCTGCAACTTCAGGATTGCCAGATCTACTATCTTTGATCTGCTCTACTGCAAACTCAGGGAGACAAGATCTATTGTCTTCGATCTACTTCATGCAACTTCAGGAATGCCAAATATGTTATCTTCGATCTGCTCCACTGCAAACTCAGAGAGATAAGATTTGCTATCTTCGATCTGCTTCCTGCAATTTCAGGAATGCCAAATCTGTTATCTTCGATCTGCTCCACTGCAAACTCAGGGAGACAAGATCTGTGAATTCACCAATGTTGTGACACCATCCTCTTGGGGACCTGTCCTGTAAAATTGATTTTATTTGTTTATGCTTACGCAAAATGGTTAGGATGCAATGATCAGAATGAATCTAATGCTCTTAACTAAATGCATTATGGATGACATCTACCTGAATGCAGTCATGAGAATGATTTCTTACAATGTTTAAGATGAAATGATCCAAATGAATTAAATGTTCCTAACTAAATGTGTCTTATATGAATGAAGGATTTCATGAGAATGATCCTTCTTTTAAATGCCTAGGATTGACATTGCTTGTTGTTTCTCCAAGTTATATTATTGATGTAATATCCCGTCTTCTCGTTCCATTGACATTTTTGACAGATAGTCTGAAGAAATGGTCACTGTTTAGAGTTTCCTCCTCGGATACTTCCAACCCTTAGGCTTGGTGAGTTTTAAATGAAAGTCTATTTCAAATTCTTGTATTATTTAGAAATTTCCAGAATAATATGCAAAACTCCTTTTGTGAAAGTGTTATTAGTCTATTAATTATTATTTCAATACAAAATGCTTGAATATGATCCTAATGATAGACAAAAATGGATTTTATTAGAGAGGAAATCTTAAAAGAATAGGTTAATTAAAGGAAGCAAACATTGCTAGAATATGAAATGATGAAGGAAAAGATAGGTGCCCCAGATATCGTAGCCTGAGCTTCTCTATACGAACTTTCTGAAGACTAATTTAAGCACAATATGTGTAACACCCCAAACCCGGTCAAAACGCTACAGCTGGATCTGGCGTGCAACGAAAAAGAAAACATTTTTGGAAACCGATTTGTTGATTTGTTTAAAGGGTAAGTTGTTGTAAAATTTTAAAGAAAACGTCGTTGTGTTTTGGTAATGTATAAAACATGTTGAAACTCAGTTTAGAAAAGCTTAGCTACCTTATTGATACTTCGAATTCACTACGTAGTCATTGTAAATTTCAAAAAAAAAACAAGTGTTTATTTAGCTTTTGAAAACATCCAGTTCATAGTTTATTCAACATACTTAATAGAAACTTGAAAATCAGCTAAATTAAAGAACCCAAAATAAAACTTAATCGGCCTTATTATAGAACTGAAAACCAAAATTAAATAAAATAACTATGTCCGAATGGAAAACTTTGTAATAAACCAAATGCTGTGCATGGCCACCTCAAGTCCACTCCGGATCTAAATCCATGATCTAGGTCTGATCTGCAAAATGTAACGGAAGGGGTGAGTCACCTAGACTCAGTGTGTAAGTCCCCATCCCAAAAGAAAATATGCTCTTACATAGATTCAAATACAAATATGCATGTCTTGCAACCCATCAGCCTAGGTATCCATCCATGTCTCCCAAATCTACCCCTTGTGGTACCAAACCACTGGTGGTGCCAAACTACTGGTAACCATAGTTACAAAAATAGCATATGTGGCACCAAACCACTGGTGGTGCCAAACCACTGAGACTTAGTCAAATTTTTATAATATATGTGGGGCCAACCCACTTTGTGATACCAAATCACTGGTGACAGTCTGATAGATCATACTCCTCCTCCTCTCATCACCCATAACACATATTTATGGTAACAATATCAGTATGATCATGCTTAACATACAAAAAATTATGCATACAGAATATCATGCTCTCATAGATCACAATCAACACGAGAAATCATAACAACTTACCCGGCATCCTCACTTTTACCCACAAGGGTAATTTGGTAATCATAACCGTCACTCCGGCTTTTATCAACACATAACAGTTAACATATTATGTAAAGAAAGTGTGTAAGAGTTACACACCTGGTTTTCGTACTAACGCTTTTACTGCTTCTACGCTACTGTCACTCGAGACTACCACTATTGGCCTACGATCTAACTCCAATGTTGGCCCACACCCGGATGGCCAATTGCGCACTCCTGACACAGATCGCTTCTTGCATTTTGGCGTTGGGTTTATAGATCCAACCCCTCCTACTGCTTGACTGCTATTCGAGTCCATAATAATCCTTGGTCACTAAACCAATCAAACCGATGAGATTTAATCAATAATCATAGTGTTTAAACGAAACTCTTACCTAGTTTTCGGATCCCGAAAAGCCTTTAAGAAAGTCCACCTTCCTACCTACATTCGGCCAAGCCCAAAATATTAAACCAAATCACTGATTACAACCAACCAAACACCTTATGATTTCGGCCAAAAAGAAAGGGACAAGAAAGGCCATTCGGCCGAACCTACCACCTACCTTCGACTTTTCCACAAATCGGCACTACTAATCACTTAAGACAGATTCGGCTTCTAGGAACAGAGAGGGGAAATCGACAGGCCTTAGAACAAATGGTTCGGGTTAGCAACTTAATGAAAATAGAGAAATTGCAGAGAAATAAAATCCCGAAACTCACCAGATTAAAGAGGAGTACTCGGCTTATGGTGCACCTTCGGGAAAAATCCACCCTTGTAGATTCGGCTATGGGAAGAAGATGATATGCACAAGGAGTATTCGGCCTTTAGAGAGTTTTCGAGGAGAGGAGAAACAACTAGGAGTTTTGATTTTCACAAAAGAAGAAGAAAAGAGTGAAGCCTAAAGGGGTTTCGGCTATGGGAGGAAAAAGAGAAAAGAGGAGAAAAGCTTAGGTGATTTTCAGCAAAAAAGAGATTGAGAGAATAACAAAGTTTCAAGAAGTAGAAATCCACCCAAAAATGCTGAAAATACTATACCTTAGCACTAAATTTTGGCACACACACAAACACACACAGAGTTGGAGTTTCGGCCAACTCTCTCCCTCTTGATAGCCTTTATCTCACCTGATAACCCAATCATTATTTTACCTTTAGAAGAAGCCACCTTGAAACCAGCTCTTCCCTCTTAATTATCAGCTTTTGATTTCTCAAAAAAATAAAAGAAATAAACTCCTAAATTGTAGCCACTATGCCGTCCACCCCTTCCCCTAGGAGTGCCGAATTTTGACCCAACAACCTTGGGCCCCAAGCGGCTATACAAGGCCCAAACTCCTCCCCCTTTTGATGCCACCTTCATGCCCACTTATAGCACCTCCAACTTTGGGCCACAAGCCCAACTTGCTACTAATTTAATTATCTAACTTAGATTACACATTAACACTATTTATCAGCAAATTAACCCGGGTTTAAGCCCGAGCCTGAGCCCAATACACACCTCAAAGCCTCAATTACCAACTTAGCCATGCAACATATCAAATGCACAGACCCACAAATTAGGATATTACAGTTTTACCCCCCTTAAAATAAATTTTGACCTCGAAATTTACCTGGTCAGAAGAGTTGAGGGTATTGCTGTCGCATAATATCCTCCGGCTCCCATGTCGCTTCCTCCGATCCATGGTTCCACCATAATACCTTCACCAAAGGAACTGATTCTCTACGTAAAACCTTAACATCCCGATCTAGGATCTGTATTGGTTCCTCCTTGAATGATAAGTCTGGCCTCACCTCAATCTCCTCCACTGACACCACATGTGACGGATCTGAGCGATAGCGTCTAAGCATAGAAACATGAAACGCATCGTGGATTTGACTCAACTCTGATGGCAACTCAAGCTAGTAAGCTACTGGTCCCACTCACTTCAATACCCGATACGGCTCGATAAATCTAGGGCTCAACTTGCCTTTTCTACCAAATCTTAGAACCTTCTTCCACGGCGACACCTTCAAGAAAACCCTGTCACCTTCTGCAAACTCTATATCCTTCTATTTAAGATCAGCATAAGACTTCTGCCTATCTGAAGCTTCTTTCAAATGAGCTCGAATCACCTTCACCTTATCTTCTGTTTCAGCAACCAATTTCTGACCCCACATCTGCCGCTCCCTCAATTCCGTCCAACATGTAGGGGTACGAAACTTCCAACCGTACAACGCTTTGTATGGTGCCATCTGAATACTCGTCTGATAACTATTGTTGTATGCGAACTCCGCCAACGGTAAGAATTCTTCCCAACTACCTTTAAAATCCAGGACATAACCCCTTAGCATGTCTTCCAAAACTTGAATCACCCTCTCCGATTGTCCATCTGACTGGGGATGGAACGCCGTACTGAAATCCAACCTTGTGCCCAATGCCTGGTACAAAGCCTTCCAGAACTTTGACGTAAATCTAGGGTCTCTATCCAGAATAATCGACACTGGTACCCCATGCAACCTTACAATCTCCGCTATATATAGTCTCGCTAGCTTCTGAAGAGAAAAATCCGTACGTACAGGTATGAAATGAGTAGACTTCGTTAGACGGTCCACAATCACCCAAACTGAATCCTTTTTGGTAGGTGTAAGGGGTAGCCCACTCACAAAATCCATTGTAATTCTTTCCCACTTCTATTGTGGAATCTTAATCGATTGCAATAATCCCGACTGTAGCTGATGCTCAACCTTGACTTGCTGACATGTCAGACACTTACCCACAAATTCTGTTACCTCCTACTTAAGGCCCCCAAAACTGCTCCCGCAAATCCCGGTACATCTTACTACCTTTGGATGCATAGCATATGGACTGCTATGTGCCTCTTGCAAAATTTTTTGCCTTAACTCCTCATCCTTAGGCATACACACTTTTCCTCGAAAACATAACACTCTATCGCCGCTCAGACTATACCCCTCCAATCCATCATTCTGCACTTGTAACCTTCGTGCGCTCAAAACTTCATCCACTAATTATTTTTCCTTAACCTCGTTAATCCATGTTGGCTTCACTTGTAATTTCGCTAACAGGCTTCCATCATCATATAGACTACAAACGCCTCACATCCTTTTCTTACCATCTTTTCCGCCTTCAGCGCGGACACCACATTAGATAGGTAATTCCTTCTCTCACCTATCATTACCACCTCTACACCCTCGACTGATTTCAGCACCATGCGCTTAGCTGCACAGTCTAGTTCTGCCTGGTACTTAACCAACCAATCCATTCCTAAGATTAAATCGAACTCCCCAAAGGGTAGTTCCATCAAATCTGCTTGAAACATGACCCCTTGAAGTTCCAGGGGTACATCCCTATACCACCACAGAGTGTCCTAGAGGGCTAACTACTATCATCTTCCTAGCAGATATCTCATAGGCTAAGTTCAAAGTTCCCACTACACTACTAGCAACATAAGAGTGTGTCGAACCAACATCAATTAAAGTAATGTAAGGCAACCCAGAAATTATAAACGTATCAGTTATAACGTCCAGTGCGTCGCCCTCCTCTCGACGCTTGGCTGCGTAGACCAACCTAGGTTGTCTAGTATTGGCACCTCTAGCACCCCGGCCAGGTGCTCCACGGCCTCATCCATTACCATTACTATTACCCCTAGCTGTACCTCGACCCCTCTGTGGTTGCTGGCCATCTCTCTGAATTGACCACGTCCCTGACCCTCAGCTTGAGTCCTAGCTAACTTCTGCGGACAATCTCTTACCCGGTGCTCCATTGACCCACACTCAAAGCACCCTTTATTACCAGCCCAACACTCTCCCGAATGAGACTTCCCATATCGAGCACACTGGGGTGGCCACTGAGCAGCATCAAGCTTTGCAGCTCGATCTGGTCCACCAAATCTAGCCATTTTTTGAGCACTTCCACCAGACCCTGATAGCCCAAAACTCCTTTTATCCCTACCTCGGTCCTAATTCTGTCTCTCGGTTCGCTTCACCTCCTTAGCTATTTTGGCCTTTTCCACGAGAACGGTAAATTTCCTTTCACGCTGAGGTGCAATCAACACCTGCAGCTCATCTCTTAAGCCGTCCTCGAACCTAACACAATGCTCATGTTCCGTAGCCACCATACCACGAGTATACCTACTCAACCTCAAAAATTTAGCCTCGTACTTGGGTACCGACTTATTTCCCTGAACCAAATTTAGGAACGCCCTACGTTGCGCATCAGTATAACCAGTCCCCACATACTTTCTCTAATAGGCTACCCTAAAATAATCCCAGGTGATATCACCGACTACTGCACCATCCCTGACCGTGAGCCACCACTGGTACGACTCATCCCGGAGAAGAGACACTATCCCCTTCAACTTCTCCTCAGCCGAGAAGTCTAAGTTATCCATTATACGCTCTGTCACCTCTAACCAGTACTCAGCAGTGTTGGGAGCCACACTAGAAACTCCCCTAAACACTTCTGCTCCATTTGCTTGGAGTCGCTCAGCCACGAACTTTCGGGCTCCTGAACCCGCACCTGCCCCGGCAACTCTCTTCAAAACTCGCAGTACTGCCTGAGATACTGCATCGTTACCACCAGTTTGGTCCTGAAACTCTATTTTCACTATCAGCAGATCCGGCATAACGTTCCCTGACCCATGGCCAGACTTTGCTGACTCTGACAAGGTCATCCTACCTCTACCACGGCCACGCGGCGGACGTCCACGACCTCTTGTACTCATTCTTCTCGATTGCGCTTATCTGATTAAGAATTTTATGAATTATTAACTCTGTTCACTATTTATCCACGAACCTATCTATAGTTTCAGTTTCAGGCTTATCTCCTAATTCTAAGTACATTCATCATACAAACAACATCCATGAGCCACATTCAACTTGTAGGGGTATTTTCGTCATTTCACTACCTGGGGGTATTTTCGTAATTTTAACCTACAAGGGTATTTTTCGTAATTTTCCAAAATAAAGTTTTGGGTGATTTTTCAAACTAAGGGTGTTTTGGTAATTTTATGAAGCAGGGGTATTTTGGTAATTTTACAACTCAAGGGTATTTCGGTAATTTGTAAGTCAGGGGTAATTTGGTAATTTTACAAACCAGTGGTACTTTGGTCATTTTTCAAATTCAGGGTAGTTTTTCCAAATCAAAGGGTAATTTGGTAATTTCAAAAATAGGGTTTTTACAAAACAGTGTGGCTGGTCCCTTTCGAGTTTTAATTGTCGGATTTAGCCTGTGAACAAGTCCTCATGGTTAGGGTGAACAGTCACTACGCACTAGGTAGGATTCGAGCGAAGAGGAGGTGAGTCACTAGGACTGCTTAAATACTAAGCTCTCCTTGAATCCAATCCTAGACATGCGCATGGTTGTTGCCACACCCTAACTCGGTGACTTTCTCACAGGTTTGTTTAATTATGCTTAAGTCTTATGTATTTAAAGAGTTGTGTAAACTGACCTTATGGTCCATCAGTACTATCATACTTGTTTATGTCTAAAGCCCACAAAGCCCAACATATAAACATTAAATCAAAGGTTAGAGTACTTACCTGGATGGATCGGCGCTAGAGACTCAGGTGCCATGCTTTCTGGAAAGATAATTATTTCACAAACTTTTAAAACGTATTTTGGGCCCTAAGCCCACAACCGAGCTTTTGAACCGGGCTATGATACCAAAATGTAACACCCCAAACCCGATCAAAATGCTACAACCAGATCTGGCGTGCCATGAAAAAGAAAATATTTTTGGAAACCGATTTGTTGATTTGTTTAAAGGGTAAGTTGTTGTAAAATTTTAAAGAAAACGTCGTTGTGTTTTGGTAATGTATAAAACATGTTGAAACTCGGTTTAGAAAAGCTTAGCTACCTTATTGATACTTCGAATTCACTACGTAGTCATTATATATTTCAAAAAAAAAAAAACAAGTGTTTATTTAGCTTTTGAAAACATCCAGTTCATAGTTTAATCAACATACTTAATAGAAACTTGAAAATTAGCTAAATAAAAGAACCCAAAATAAAACTTAAGCGACCTTATTATAGAACTGAAAACCAAAATTAAATAAAATAACTATGTCCGAATGGAAAACTTTGTAATAAACCAAATGCTGTGCATGGCCACCTCGAGTCCACTCCAGCTCCATATCCACGATCTAGGCCTGATCTGCAAAATGTAACGGAAGAGGTGAGTCACCTAGACTCAGTGTGTAAGTCCCCATCCCAAAAGAAAATATGCTCTTACACAGATTCAAATACAAATATGCATGTCTTGCAACCCATCAACCTAGGTATCCATCCATGTCTCCCAAATCTACCCCTTGTGGTACCAAACCACTGGTGGTGCCAAACCACTGGTAACTGTAGTTACAAAAATAGCATATGTGGCACCAAACCACTGGTGGTGCCAAACCACTAAGACTTAGTCATAATTTTTATAATATATGTGGGGCCAACCCACTTTGTGATACCAAATCACTGGTGACAGTCTGATAGATCATACTCCCCCTTCTCTCATCACCCATAACACATATTTATGGTAACAATATCAGTATGATCATGCTTAACATAAAAAAAATTATGCATACAGAATATCATGCTCTCATAGATCACAATCAACATGAGAAATCATAACAACTTACGGCATCCTCACTTTTACCCACAAGTGTAATTTGGTAATCGTAGCCGTCACTCTGGCTTTTATCAACACATAACAGTTAACATATTATGTAAAGAAAGTGTGTAAGAGTTACACACCTGGTTTTCGTACTAACGCTTTTACTGCTTCTACGCTACTGTCACTCGAGACTACCACTATTGGCCTACGATCTAACTCCGATGTTAGCCCACACCCAGATGGCCAATCGCGCACTCCTAACACAGATCGCTTCTTTTATTTTGGCGTTGGGTTTACAGATCCAACCCCTCCTACTGCTTGACTGCTATTCGAGTCCATAATAATCCTTGGTCACTAAACCAATCAAATCGATGAGATCTAATCAATAATCATAGTGTTTAAACGAAACTCTTACTTAGTTTTCGAATCTCGAAAAGCCTTTAAGAAAGTCCACCTTCCTACCTACATTCGGCCAAGCCCAAAATATTAAACCAAATCGCTGATTACAACCAACCAAACACCTTATGATATTCACAAAAAGAAAGGGACACGAAAGGCCATCCGGCAGAACCTACCACCTACCTTCAGCATTTCCACAAATCGGTACTACTGATCACTTAAGACAGATTCGACTTGTAGGAACAGAGAGGGGAAATCGATAGGCCTCAGAACAAATGGTTCGGGTTAGCAACTTAATGAAAATAGAGAAATCGCAGAGAAATAAAATCCCGAAACTCATCAGATTAAAGAGAAGTACTCGACTTACGGTGCACCTTCGGGAAAAATCCACCCTTGTAGATTCGGCTATGGGAAGAAGATGATATGCACAAGGAGTATTCAGATTTTAGAGAGTTTTCGAGGAGAGGAGAAACAACTAGGGAGTTTTGGTTTTCACAAAAGAAGAAGAAAAGAGGGAAGCCTAAAGGGTTTCGGCTATGGAAGGAAAAAGAGAAAAGAGGAGAAAAGCTTAGGTGATTTTCGAAAAGAGAGAGATTGAGAGAATAACAAAGTTTCAAGAAGTAGAAATCCACCCAAAAATGTCGAAAATACTATACCTTAGCACTAAATTTCAGCACACACACAAACACACACAGAGTTGGAGCTTCAGCCAACTCTCTCCCTCCTGATAGCCTTTATCTCATCTGATAACCCAATCATTATCTTACCTTTAGAAGAGGCCACCTTGAAACCAACTCTTCTCTCTTAATTATCTCAAAAAAATAAAAGAAAATAAACTCCTAAATTGTAGCCACTATGCCGTCCACCCCTTCCCCTAGGAGTGCCGAATTTTGACCCAATAACATTGGGCCCCAAGTGGCCATACAAGGCCCAAACTCCTCCCCCTTTTGACGCCACCTTCATGCCCACTTATAGCACCTCCAACTTTGGGCCACAAGCCCAACTTGCTACTAATTTAATTATCCAACTTAGATTACACATTAACACTATTTATTAGCAAATTAACCCGGGTTTAAGCCCGAGCCTGAACCCAATACACACCTCAAAGCCTCAATTACCAACTTAGCCATGCAACATACCAAATGCACAGACCCACAAAATCAGGATATTACAATATGTGTTTAAGAGATCAAGAGTACTCTGTTGATGCCCCAAGACGTAACATCTCTCACTCTTCTTAATTCAGGTATAGCAAGATCACTGACTGCCCAATTATACTTCTAATCACAATTTGAGCCGTCCTTTTTAGGTTTTCGACTCAAAACCCCCTTTGGTTTCAAGGCGCCCTTTGCGGGTTTTCACCTTGGCCTCTACACTTTTCATTTTTTTTTTGAAGAAGGTCTCAAAGTGCCCTTTGCGGGTTTTCACTTTGGCCTCTTTTCCTCTTCAAGAATAGTACTTTTTAATAGAATCCAAATTTACAGGATTGGGCAAGTTTTTCCTATCCATTTTGACCAAGATCAATGCTCCTCCGGAGAAAGCCTTTTTCACCACATAAAGCCCTTCCCAATTTGGCACCCACTTCCCTCTGAAATCCTTTTGCATGGGGAGGATCTTTTTCAAAACCAAGTCCCCCTCGTGACATTCTCTTGGGTGAACCTTTTTGTCATAAGCCCGCATCATTCTCTTTTAGTACATTTGACCATGACGAATAACCTTTAGCCTTTTTTTTCGATTAAGTTCAACTGATTGTATCTAGACTGGATCCAATCTGCTTCATCTAACTTTAACCCTGACAAGACTCGAAAGGAAGGAATTTCAACTTTGATGGGTAACACTGCCTCCATTCCGTAAACTAATGAGAAAAGAGTTGCCCCGGTAGAGGTCCTGACTGATGTTCGATAAGTATAAATAGCTAATGGTAGCTTCTCATGCCAATCTTTATAGGTTTCAGCCATTTTCCCTATAATCTTCTTAATATTTTTATTAGCTGCTTCCACTACACCATTCATTTTTGGATGACACAGTGACGAATTGTGGTGTCTGATCTTAAATTAACTGTAGACCTCTATGATCATACTGTTGTTCAAGTTTAACACATTGTCAGATATAATCCTCTCAGGCATTCCATATCGACAGATGATTTCTTTTTTTAGGAATCTGCTGACTTCCGACTTGGTAACACTGGCATATGAAGTCGCTTCTACCCATTTTGTGAAATAATCGATAACTAAAAAGATGAACCGATGCCCATTTAAAGCTTTTGGAGAGATTGGCCCGATGACATCCATGCCCGACATGGAGAAAGGCCATGGGGAAGTCATAACATGCAACGGTGAAGGAGGCACGTGCATTTTGTCACCATATATCTGGCATTTGTGACATGTTTTAGCATAATTGATGCAATCTCCTTCCATAGTAGGCCAATAATATCTGAATCTCATAATTTGTCTAGCCATCGTGAAACCATTGGCATGTGTCCCACAAACACCCTTGTGGACTTCTTCAAAATTTTCTTAGCTTCAACAGCGTCGACGCATCTTAACAATACCTAATCCTTTCTTCTTTTATACAGGATCTCCCCGTTTAAAACATAATCACAGGCTAATCTTCTCAATGTCCTCTTTTCTTTCTCGGTCGCTTGTTCAGGATATTCACGATTTCTCACATATAGCAATATATTTTGGTACCAGGGGTGATCATCCCTTTCTTCTTCCTCCATATTAGAACAATAAGCTGAGGCCTCATAAATACTCATTTGAATGGGTTTTACATCCTCTTGTCTGCTCACTTTGATCATGGAAGCCAAGGTGGCCAAAGCATCCGCCATCTGATTTTTTTCTCGTGGGAGATAATTGAAAGTGACATCATCAAATTCCTTAATTAACCCTAGAACTATCCTTCAGTAATTAATCAATTTGGGGTATCTTGTTTCCCATTCACATTTTAATTGGTAGATCACTAGTGCAGAATCTCCATATACTTCTAGCACTTTGATTTCGCGCTTAGTGGCTGTACGGAGTCCCATGATACATGCTTCATATTCTGCCATGTTATTTGTACAATCAAAATCCAACTTGCACGTGAATGGATAGTGATCTTCATTTGGGGATACTAAGATTGCCCCAATCCCATTTCCTATAGCATTCGATGCTCCATCGAAGTTTAATTTCTAAAGGCGATCTTTTGTAGCGTCTTCTACAGTAGCTGCCACATACATTAAATCCTCATTAGGGAAATCAAAATTTAATGGCTCATAATCCTCTAAAGCTCTGCTAGCTAGGAAATCTACTATTGCGTTCCTTTCATAGCTTTTTAACTTACATAAAAAATATCAAATTTAGAGAGCAGAATCTGCCATCTAGCCATCATTCCATTTAAAGTGGTTGACTCCATCATGTACTTTAGAGGGTCCACCTTCGAGATTAACCAAGTTGTGTGATACAACATGTATTTCCTCAATCTCCGAGTCATCCAAATCAAAGCACAACACAATTTCTCAATTGACGAATATCTCATTTCACACTCAGTGAATTTCTTGCTGAAGTAGTATATCGCTTTTTCTTTTCTACCCGAGTCATCATGTTGACCTAGTACACACCCTATAGAGTGATCAAACACTGTCAAGTACAGGATTAGTAGCCTATATGGGAAAGGGGGTGACAAGACTAGAGGATTTGACAAGTACTGTTTGACCCTATCGAAAGCTTTTTGACATTCATCATCCCACACACATGGATTATGTTTCTTCAAAAAACGAAATATGGGATCATATTTCTCGATTAACTGTGAAATGAATCGAGCAATGTAATTTAACCTTCCTAAGAAACCTCAAACTTCTTTTTGAGTGCGCGGTGGAGGCAATTCTTGTATAGCCTAGACCTTGTCTAAGTCAATCTCGATTCCCTTCTCGCTAACTATGAAGCCCAGCAATTTGCCAGATCTGGCTCCAAAAGTACATTTCATTGGATTGAGCTTCAGTTGGAATTTTCTCAACCTCAGGAATAGTTTCCTCAAAACTCGGATGTGTTCTTCTTCTTTTCTAGACTTTGCAATCATGTCGTCCATATAAACCTCAATTTCTTTATGTATCATGTCATGGAACAGAACGTACCCCATAATGTTATGAAGGCAGTCTTTCTCATGTCTTCAGGATGCATTTTTATATGATTGTATCCCGAGAATCCATCCATGAAGAAAAATAATGAAAAGCCCGCCATGTTATCCACCAGAGTATCAATATGAGGCAAGGGAAAATTATCATTCAGGCTGGCCTTATTTAAATCTCTATAATCTACACACAATCGTACCTTTCCATCTTTCTTAGGGACAGGCACAATGTTGGCTACCTATTCTGAGTATTTGACCTCTTGCAGAAATCTAGCATCAAACTTCTTTTTAACCTCCTCTTTTATTTTCAGCACAATGTCTGGCCTCATTCTCCAGAGCTTCTGTTGAACTGGTTTGCACTCTTCTTTTATGGGGAGATGATGCGCAACGATGTTAGTGCTTAACCCTGGCATATCCTGGTATGACCATGCGAAGATATCTTTGAATTCCTGAAGTAATTTTATGAGGTCTCATTTCGTCTCTTTAGTTATGCACATTCCAACCTTCACTACCTTCCCCTCTTCCAAGGTCACAATCTCCACTGTTTCTTCATGAGGTAGAATTTTCTTTTCTTCTTGTTTTACCATTCTTAACAAGTCCAGAGATAAGCCACAGTCTATGTCATCTTCAAAGTCCTGGGATCTCTCTAAACTCATGTCTTGCTCAAAAGGAGATTCTAAATTCGTAGTAGCATCACTCATGTCATTGATATCTGGGGACCTGTTGTAGGCATAGAAGAATATACAAAGAACGAATGAATTTGAGAATAACTATTTACAAGGTATGCTTATGAATGAAATGAAAGAATGATTCAGGACAAAAGTTCAAAATAATGAAAGAATAAAAAAGAATGAGAATATTTTTATTCAAAATGATCTCAAGTATGTATTTCATAATGAAATTTAGACATAAGCCTATTTCACAAAGGAATGCTTATTGCTTCTAGGCCAAAAGAAACAAGTATGTTCAGAACATTACTCTGAATAAGCTCTAAAAACTATAGGAATTTCTTCTGCAATCCAATTATTCAAAACACTCCCAGGTTCGTAAGGGCAGATATCCGACAAGGTCCCCCTTTCAGTGATTTCTTCATGTATGGCATTGATGTGTACATTTTCCAGCATTTCTTCAATGTCTTTTTTCCTCTATCGCATTTACTCCAACATCAGTGTGATTTGGTAGCGGATTACCAGCATTTGATGTATCATCCAATTTTACAACGCCCATCTTAATAAGTCTTTCCACAACTTTCTTAAAGACAATGCAATTTTCTATTGAATGCCCCGAGATTCTCGCATGATAGTCACATTGGGCATTTGCATCGCACCACTAGGGGTACGGGGGATGCAATGGTGTCAAGTAGAAAAGGGACACCACGTGCTCGTCAAACAATTTCTGATATAGCTCTCGGTATGTTATTGGGATAGGAGTGAACTGAAGCTTTTCTGTGTTCGTCCTTTGACTAGATCCATTCCTTGAAGGAGTCTGAAGGCTAGTAGTTGTCATCCTTGGTGATCCCACAGTAACTTGGTTTGAATAACCCTTACTGTATGCTCTCACATTGTTGACCTCATTTTCTTTCTTTCTTGAGGCTGATCTTTTTACGCTTTCCTCCGCATCTATTTTACCGCTTCTCATAGCGTTTTCGATCATTTCACCGGACATCACCATGTCTAAGAAACTCTTCGTGGCATTCCCCAACATGGTTGATAAATGGGGCTTTCAAGGTGTTGATAAAGAGCATAGTAGTTTCTCTCTCCAGAAGAGGTGGTTGGACCTGTATGGCAACCTCTCTCCACCTTTGTGCATATTGTCGAAAACTTTCGCTTGATCTCTTCTCCATATTTTGCAATGTGATTCTATCAGGGGTCATGTCTGTTACGTTACTGTACTGCTTCACAAATGCCTATCCCTCCAAGAACCAAATTTGGTACGACTCAACTGATTGTACCATTTAGATGCTGCTCCCACCAGACTATCCTGGAAGCAATGAACTAGTAGTTGGTCATTATTAATGTACCCAGTCATTCTCCAAAAAAATATAGTTATGTGAGCTTCTGGGCAAGTAGTCCCATTGTATTTTTCAAATTCTGTCACCTTGAATTTGGGGGAAGTATTAGATCTGGTACCAAACTTAGATCTTTAGCGTCGATTCCATGTTGCCTATCAGTGCTTTCCATGGCCCTAAATTTGTCTTCCAACCATTTGCATCACTCCTTTAATTATTTTGGCAATTCAACCCTTGCCCTTTTTCTCCCTACTACCTCATCAAAGTCAGGAATAACAGCATTAATCGGATGATCCCCTAAGTTAGAACCTGATCCCGCTTGGAAGTTTGGCGATGTCAAAATACCTTCTTGAAATTGTTGAGGTTTAATTGTGACAGATGTTTTTTGTGGGTGCACATCAGGATGTGTCGGGGTAAAATTCGGAGCATATAGTGGTTCTTCATTATCTTCACTCGTGTTAACCATGGGGATTTTCCTTTGTCTAATCCTCCCGCTAGCAATTGAGTTAATTGAGTCATCATATTCTTTTGTGATTCCATCATTTGGTCTATCATATCCTGCTGAATCTTAGCAAGTAGCTCTTGCATTTGCAACTGAATTTTATCCTACATCTCCCTTTAGAGTTGTTCAAGCTTCTCTAATCTCTAATCCATGTCTTTCGTCTTAGTCCTGTACCGTAAGGATGTTTGGTTTTGTTGGTGTCCAGGTTAATGCTGAAATAATTTCAACCAATCAGGGTCCTCTCATGAAATCTAATGCATATGATGTAATGCTATTTGAATGAATGCAATGGATGCAAAAGGGTTTTGATTCTAATTTAATTTCTACTAGAAAACTTTACTAGAGGGCAAAATTATTTACATGAAATGGAATACAAATATACGGACAACCGTATTGTCTTCCATTTAATCAAGAAATTCATTCTCCATGACAAACTCTCTAATTTAGTAATCGAATATGAATCGACACTCTTTTAGATATGAAATGACATGCGATGCAATCATAACAAAATGAAACACATTAGTAGAGGATAAAAAAGAGCAAAGAAAAACAAGTAGAGTATTTATTCGGATGACCACAATGGTTTATTGCTACATTATTTAGGGTTCACTTTTAGGGTTCACTATATGTGGCTTAGTTCTAAGGAATAGGTACCTGAACCAGCAGATTCCTCAATCCTCACCCATTATAGACTCATATGGATCGAGTTCGGTTCAGAGGAATACATTTCCCTATGGCCATGCAGAGATGAAAATCTCACGAAGCACATAGGTACATATGTATCCCGGAAGCAGTCCACTAGCCCATGCGGAGGTGAAAACCTCACGAAGGCATAGTTTCTCACTTCCACTTAAAGGTGTGACCACAATGGTCCTACAATGCGATGCCAAAGTATTTTATAAGACTCGACATTATTATAATCAAATCACCAAAAAATGCATCAACAAAAATAATTTTCTAAATTTTCAATCAAAAGGACAAAAATTAATCAATCTATGGCCTGACTCTCAACTAGTCCCCAGTGGAGTTGCCAAGCTGTCGAAACCATTTTTTATCGAGTTTTGAAAAAATGGGAATCGACTTTAAAACTATGGAGTTGCCACCAATCCTTTTTGTTTAGGTGTGATTGTATCACCTATAAAATAAATTTTGGTCTACAAATTTCAAGAAGAAAACAGGTTCGGGAGTCGGTTACGTGCGAGGAAGGATTAGCACCCTCGCAAAGCCCAAAATCAGTACCAAATTGATTAATTGATGTCCTAATGTTGAAAAGTTTGAAATGATTTTGAAATTTTATTCTTTTTTTCTATAATTTTAAATAACTTGGTTGAATATTGAGATTCCCTTGTTCCGAAGGAATAGAGTATCACATCCAGCATGATTGCATACAACAATCTGAGTCCTCGAAATCAAGATCATCCCCAAAATTCTCCAAGCACATGTATTGAAATTTTGAAAGGGTATTTGGTTATTTGGTCAAACAAAAAACCATAACCAGCACGATTAGGCACGATTTCTTCGAATTTCCAAACCCACAAATATTACCTTATTTTGAAAATATTGACAAAATTTGAAAGGATATTCGTTTATTTGGTTAAAAAAAACCACACCCAGCACGATTGGGCACGATTTTTTTGAATTTCCAAACGCACAAATATTACCTTATTTTGAAAATATGGACAAAGTTTGAAAGGATATTTGGTTATTTGGTAAAAAAAAAACCACACCCAGCACGATTGGGCACGATTTCTTCGAATTTCCAAACGCACAAATATTACCTTATTTTGAAAATATGGACAATATTTGAAAGGATATTCGTTTATTTGGTTAAACAAAAAACCACACCCAGCACGATTGAGCACGATTTCTTCGAATTTCGAAACGCACAAATATTATCTTATTTTGAAAATATGGACAAAATTTGAAAGAATATTGGTTTATTTGGCCAAACAAAAACCACGCCCAGCACGATTGAGCACGATTTCTTCGAATTTCCAAACGCACAAACATTGCCTTATTTTGAAAAACTCAAAATATATTTTAATTTGTTTGGATGAAAACTTTGTATGAATAAGTTTGAAGTTTCAACCACAATACAATATCAAAGATGAAAATAATTAGTATATGAAATAATGATATAAATGAATTTGCAAATAAATATTATATACAAAGAAAATCCAAACAAATAATGTACAAAATAACATGTTAATCTATAATATATGAAATAAAACTTAATATTAATAATTTATATATGAATATAATAATATGCAATGATTTTGAAATAAACAAAAATATATAATGGAATATGGATTTAAAAGGAAATAAATTGTATTAATAGATAAATTTAAAATATACCTATACATATAAATAGATTTTAAAAGAAAATACATATATAAAATAATATGAAATTAATAATCTATGCATAAAATAAGATAATTTCTAATACAAATATATATATATATATATATATATATGTGTGTGTGTGTGTGTGTGAATTAGAGATATATAATAGTATTTAAATTAAGAAATAAAAATATTTAAATAAAAATATAAAACAAACTAAAATATTGTAACATAAATAAAATAATTAATTTAATAATTTATTAAAATAACAAATAAATTTAATATCATAAAAGGTTACTAAAATTATAAATCAAAGGCTAAGAAAATACCTAATTGAAATAAAATGAAGTCAAAAGGCTATTTTATAAATGAATAAAAAGGTTTAAACAGAGGTAAGGACCAAATTACAATGTGAATAAGTGACCAGGGATTGAACTAGAAAATGTTTTCATAACCCAAAACGCAGCGCACAGGTTGGATTACAATGAAATAGCATGCACATTACAGGGACTAATTAAGAAATAAAAGAAAACATGTAATAAAGCTAATTGAATGGCAATACAAAAACAGAGGGATTGAATATGAAAATATCCCACTACTACGAAAGCGTGCGGATCTTAGTCTTATACAAATCGGGTCATTGGGTTAGACTATACGACGTCGTTTTACATTGTTCAGAAAAAAGTTAATAAGTCTTAAACTAATTAGATTTCCATTTTTTTTAAAACCTTCCTATTCCTAAATCAAACCCTAACCCCTTTTCTATTTCTTTCTCAGCCGCAATCCAACCTTCTCCCCCTTAGCCGCTTTCGAATCCCTTGATTCGATCACTAAAATGCCACTGTAAATAGCGACAGTGATTCACGACGTCTGGTTTGGCTAAAGTCTTCGTCCACCTGCGATTGCGACGGAGAGAACGAGGACGGTATCGCCCCAAAAGGTAATCCTTTTTCTTTTTATTTTCGTATCTATGCTCAAAGTAAAAAGAAAAAAAATGAAACAGAAACCCTAAATCGAGGAGAAAAATAAAAATCACCTCTTCTATTTTTTGAATTTTGTATTTTTGTATTAGTCTTCGTAAAAAATTACAGATGAAAATGCTTGGCCTTTTATAGCCAAATCCAAAGAAATGAAAATACATTTTTCTTCTACAATAGTCGATTATCATTCTGTTATTGCTGACTGTCCTTTTTGTGCTATTTGCTTCCCTATTCTTCTCGCAGGTGTGAGCATCATGGAGGAGGGTGGCCCGAGCATTCGACTGGCGCGGGGCTGCGACGCACGTGGGAATTGCTCGTGGGGGAGAGGTGCTAGAAAAATCTAGAAACCCCTAGAGTTTCTGAGTTTTTTAGTAATTTTGGGCCATTCGGGCCTTGCTGTTTTTGGATTAAAAAATTGGGCTTAGGTTTAATGGTAATGAATTTGGGCCACTATTTTGTAATGGACTGTTATTTTTTTGGACATTTAATTATTGGTTTTTTATTGGTTTTAATTTTGATTTATTATTGGGTGAATGGGCCTAGGCATAAATTGGGTTTTACACTCATATTTTCTACTCTTTGCAATTTAGTCCTAATGGACAATTTAGTCACTAATTAATAAAATTTCTTCATGAAATTTTTAACATAATCGTGCAAAATCTCATAAGCCTCATACAACTCATATTTCTACTTCAAATTTGTTGTCTCGCAACCACTATTCTGACTAGGCCCTAAGTCGAGCTGTTACACACACGGGCGTGTAGTTGGCCGTGTGACCCAAGTCAGTATGTATGCCCTGTTTCCACACGGCCTGAGACACGAACATGTCTGGAGTCATCTGAGGTACACGGTCTGTTCACATGGGCGTGTGATCCCAGTATGGTTGAAAGTTTTTCTAATTTTCCATAAATTTTCTTATGTTATTGGTTTAGTCCTGAACCACTTATAAAGCATGTTTAAGGCCTCGTAGGCCCTTATAAGGGACAATGTAATTTTGTTGAATGATTTATGAGAATGAATGCTTTATGTTTTATAAATGTATGCTATATGTTGTGAATTGATCGGTAATACCTTATAACCCTACTCTAGCAACAGATACAGGTTAGGGGTGTTACAGAGAGGACCATGATGCAGCTAATGTTATCGAAGGTACTTTTAAGATCCATTCTAATTATGCCTTACACTGATTAAGAATTGGTATTAACAAAATAATTGTTGTTAATAGTGTATCTGTGAAATTGATAATTTGGGAATAAGGAAATCGTTAGTGATATTTCTATAGATAGTCCCTTGAGACAATCAGTGTAAGTAAATAGGAAATCTATTGGATATTTAGGGTGAAGTATTGGAACTACATTGGAATTAGAGTTGCACAACGAAAGCATGGTGGTTGGTTTAGAAAGAAGAGTTATAAATTTTGTGAATAAGTGAATTGGCTTAACAATGGGAATTTTGAGGATGAAATTCTTTTTAAGGAGGGGAGAGTTGTCACATCCTAAAAATTGGGTTAATAGAAATTGGGTTAATGAATCGAGAATGGTCACGTCTGAATTTTTTTTTAAATGACCTCAGCACATTTGATAATAAATAAATATCAATTATAGTAATTAAGTAGTGGTGAAGCTGTCCTTGATGATCTGATTTCGAATTCTTTCCCTTTCGTTAATTTCTATTTGGTGCAATTTTTTTAAACATTTAGCAAATGTTATCCCATGTTTTAAAATATTTTCTATTAAAATGATAACAAGCGAGTGGTCAAGTGTTTAAGAGTTCAATTAGTTTCCTAAAGGTCTTATGTTCAATTCTCCACACTCCCAAATATTTATTTAATTTTTTGACAACTTTAGCTAGTGTGCACACTCCTTGCCGTCCAACCTAGTTACCATGCATGGGGAAATATTTTTTCATTGTGTGTGAGTCAACCATCCCTCATTAAGCCCTCTTTTCACTCCCATGATCCCCTTTTTTGCTCCTTTGTCCCCTCAACATACCATTCTCTTCGCCCTTACCTTGTGTGATGTTCATTGATCCTAGACAAGATGAAGAACACTCTTTTGTTCCACCTTTTCATTATTTTCTTTTTCATTGCCATTCCCCTCCTTTGCTCATTTCTTTTCTCCCCCTCCCCTTTTGCACTACCTTGAACCAAAATTATTTTGATTTTAGCCTCCTTTCCTCCACCATTAGCCACCACTATTCGACCTAAATACCACCACCTCATTACCTAGCCTCTTCTTCTCTTCATTTTGTCCCATCGTCGCCCTTAGCACCACCCTCCACCACCGCGGTAACCATCGCCCAACTCCTCTCTTTTTCATATTTTTCTCTCTTACCCTTTCTCATATTTTAAGTGAGTGACTAAACCCATATTCTTTTCTTCTCCTCCACTGAACTGTCGCCTCCATTGCTGGACCACTACCATTATCACCGCCGTAGCACCATCGCCAACGGTTGTGTTTCCTCCTATTTTCTTCATCATTTTTCAACCTACATCATTTATTTTAGTAAATAAAATTCTGCACTATTTATTTCACTTAATTTCTTAAATTCTAAGTCTTTATTTCATAAACTTACTCTTAATCAACCCCATCTTTAGATAGTTCAATTTTTTCAGATTGAAATCAAGACGATGCACCGATCTCTCCTTTTTGATCGAGATAAGAGTAAGTACAAAGGTTGAATGAGAACAACTCCTCCCTCACCGTTTCTCTCTTGACCAAATACTAATAAGAGTTATGGTGAATTTTTCCCTCGTTTATTAACTTTTAGTTATGATGTCTTTTTGAAGGGCCGATCGGCATCAACACGAAAAATCGTCAAACTCGTGAAAGGAATCACAATTCTTAAGTCACAAGGGTAATTGTCAAATGGGAGTTTCGTTTAATAAACTTATCTCTTATGATGATCATGGTGTAAAATTTAACGAAGGACTACCGTTTGTGTGACTAGGTGATCCATTGGATAGATCCAAGTGTAGGCATCTTAGAGAGTTGTAACACATCGAATCTACAATCAGGTGTAGGTTCTACATTAATTAAAAAATATGAAAATATGTTTCATGTTGTTAAAAATTTATTAGTATTATTAGATGGTGCTTATCAAGAATACTCTATGTATTCGAAAAGAGGAATAAAAACCCTTCGAATTGGAATATCCAAGTAAGAGAAACTAAACCGTTGTTTTTGTGATTTGTATGATGTGTGATCTTGATTATTATTATTGATATAAAATGTATGAAAATCTCACTCTCATGTTATGTGATGTTATGGCATATGTGAGTTTCGTATGATTTATAAAATGTGAAATATTGATATATATTGTGTAAATATGTGATTAGCATGTTAAGCATGCCTAAGTGATTTTAAGTGATAAGTGATATAATGAGCATGTATCACATGCCAAAGTGAAAAATTGATTTTTGTGGCCATATCACATGCAAGGGGTGGGATATGTGAAAGGAGGATGAAGTGGCAGTTTATCTGCAAAAATGGTGGCTTGTCCACAATATTATAAAGTGGCAGTTTATCTGCAAAAGTGGTGGCTTGTCCACAATATTATTAAGTGGCAGTTTATCTACATTACTATGACACTGTTCACAAATTGAAGTGTTCGGATGGATGAGTTTTGGGGACCTCGATTGTGGTGTGTAACGGTGATGGGTAGGATGTTTTAAATAAATTTGCATATTTTTTTTATAAAACAACACCGCCATGATCATGTGCATAAAGTGAAATATTTACTTGATTGATGATTATGTGTTTATTTACATTTATTTGTTAAAAGACCCACACTGGGCTTTAAAAGTTTACCCCTTTTAGTGTTATAACATTTCAAGTAATACTCAGACATAGGACTTGGATTCAACATTCAGTGGAGCCTCTCGGATGGTTTATTTTATGGATTTTTAAACTATGTTTTTTTGTGGACTTTGGACACTTCTTTTATTATGGATTGTTGGTTATTTTATAACTTAGAACTGCTATACATGCATGAAAATTTATGCAATTTCAATTATTTTAAAATATGGAGTCTATTTAAATTATTTATGATTTTACGTGGTTTAAAATAAAATTATAATTTGTAATTTTAAGTAGTTTTATGAAAGTTTGTTATAAAGATTTTTACCCAAAACTTTTTAATAAATAATTATAATACAAAATATTTATTTTCAAATAACTTAAAATGAAATTATAATATAATGTCGCACTTTACTTTCAAGAGATTGTATTTTAATAAGTATTTTTTAAGAAACAAAATCATTAAATATTCAAATTTTAAGTTTTCACGAACACCTTAACTCTAGTCAATTTCAAAAAGTAAATAATTTCAAGCGTTGTTAATGTAACTTCCGAGATTCGATCATAACATTTAGGCCGAGTTTGGGGCGTTACATTATATATGCTTAATAAGTTCATATGAAATTTACACAACATACCTTGACCCTAAAATAATTTAAGAAATTAAACTCATTTGGTAATTAACATGGCATCTTCGGCATCCTTGTACTTTCATATACATTTCTATGAAACAAGTAAATTGTTAGTTTGCTTATACATCAAGCATTTATAATGGAATTCAAATGTACGTGTACAACAATTCAATATAGCATAACGCACTACATCCAATTCATATTCAATTTATAATGCATATATAGAAATTTTTATTCATATCACATCCAAACCATTCTCAATTCATACATAAAACAACTGATTTCACATTTAACATTTTCACTCATATCGTATTCATTTAATTACTTTTTTCACCTGGAGAACTATAATAAATTTACTTTGGATACATGAGATAAGATTGCTCATAGGAGTTATGACTGTATATGCTCACACGAGCTGTGGATCGGGATGATAACTTTTACTCGATGCTGCTCACATGAGCTATGAAGAATCCACAACAAATGCAAGACCTTAGCCATCGGTAAAACATCCAAGGCCAACATTTGAAACTGTAATAACCCTAATGACATATCATTTGTATCCTAGCTATTCTCTAAGTTCACACAGGCCTCTATATTCATATTCATTTCATTCCAATCCTTTGAACATTTTATATACATGTAACTCAACCATATACATTCTTATATTCATTCACATTTATCAACTATATCTCATTTCACAATTTAATCATTTCAATGTTGAAGTCGTTATTTTACAACAATTTAATCACACAAAATACATACAACCCAACATAAACAAGAATTAATTAAAATAAACATCATACACATATCATAGAATTATATAACAATTCCACAACCATCCAATACCACACATCTATTCATTTTATCATATATTTCATTATTTTACAATTTGATCCATTTGATGGCAAAATTTATATATAAAATTTCTAACTAGCATAAAAAAAAAAAAACATAATCATATCAAAATTAAATAAAGTACGTCCATACGAACTTACCTAACCAAAACAACCACAAAACATCTAATGATTATTTTGTAATATTTCCTTTTTCGCGTTTATATACCATTTGGTTCAAACACCAATCTATAATATAATTTAATTCAATTTATCAATTTCAAAAATCTCAAAATATCCTATTTTAGTCATATACTAATTCAATTTCAATTTTAAATTTTTCCTATAATTTTTCATTTTATTCAATTTAGTCCCTACAACCAAAATAGCTATATCTATCAAATTTAAACCCCAAAATTTTTAATCAGACTTTGATCTTATCCCAATAAAACCCACTAAATACAATAATTAAATAAATTTCATATCAATTTTACATATTTACATTTTAGTCCCTATACTCAAAATTAACAAATTTCACTTTACAAATTAGTCTTATTTCATTTCTAAACTTATAATCAAATTATTTAAAATCAAAACTTCAGTTTCATCAATGAAAACTTTAGAAATCTTTAACAATTTTAAAAACGAAGATACAAATTAATCGGACCTAATTTCAACTATATAAAAATATAAAATTATTAAAAATGGACATTGTGAAGCTTACCATGCAATGGCGGCATGTTGAGAGCTTAACAAAAATAGCTTCCCTATTCTTTTTGGTGAGTTTTTGGTGGTGAAAGAAAAACTAAAGAAGATGAAATTATTATTTAATGTTTTATTATATATTATTAATTATATTATAATAAACATATTATTCACTTAAAAATAAAAAACCGTCCATGATTTATTAAAAGGGTCAATTTTCCTTTTAAATCCTTAAACCATTAATAATTAGGCACTTTAGTTTATAGAATTCAATAGCAATTAAATTTTATAGTTTTTACAATTTAATCATTGTATTTAATTAACTATTTAAACACCAAAATTTTCGGACCAAACCTCAATTCACCTATATAATAGATCCATAAATATTCAATAGAAATATTTATAAGCTCGGTTTACAAAAATGAGGTCCGATACCTCATTTTTCAAAACCACTAACTTTCGGTATGAACCACTTGTACTTTTTCTAATTGACCAATTAACAATTCTATCAAATCATGATTCACTATATTACTAGATTTGAGTTGTAAATATTAAATAATAGTATTTAAAAGTTCACTCTTCAAAATTGTGATCCTGAAATCATAGTTTTGGACACTATTGAAAAATAGACAGTTACATTAATGCCTTTCTCAGTCACACCCGAAATTGGGTTAGTGAAACCAAGAGTGGTAATGCCCTGATTTTGAGTTAATATTGTGAAAATTTTTTCAAGTAATTTAATATGGTTCAATAATTAAGTGTTGTGCTTGTGTGTATGAGGTTCTAAGTTCAAATCCATTCTCTTGAATTTTATTAATTTTTGTTCCAACCTCTGACTTTGAAAACCAAGCTTATATATTATTTTCACTCATTTGTTAACAAGAATGAGCTTGTTGGTTTAGTGGTAAGGCCTTAGCTTACCTAGTGGTTTTGTGTTTGAATCTTTGTGTGTGCAAAGTGGAGTTTATTTTTGTTTTAAACTCCGAAGAAAAGAATCTGATTTAGATAATTATAGGAGTTAGTGGGTAGTTAATCCATAAAAAAATGATAAATGAAAAATCCCTAAAAATGCTTTCCCTTTTGCCATCTAAAATTTTCCACTTTCTCTACATCTTTCTTTCCTTTTGTTTTTATAACTTTTCCATGCAATTTTCTTTTTCCCATTTTTGTGAACTTTGGTTATGAGGGAAAGTTATGATTCTATTCTTTTCTCCTTGTTCCTTTATTGCCACCACTTCTTCTATTTTCTTTCTTTCTTTTACGGTATGCCTTATTGTTGTGTTGCCAGTCTTTTTAGACGTCTCTTGGGAGAATATTGTGAGACAAACAATGACCCTTTGACAAGTTAAACACATTTAAAGGCCAGCTGTTATGTCACTATTTTTGGGGTAAGTTCTTGAATATTAATTTTGGGGGTTATTTTTAGTTAAAGGGGTATTGAAGTTAATTATTGGTTTAATTAAAGGTTGTTGAATGGTACCATTTTATGATTATATGTAGGATTTGAGAGTGCTTTGTTGTCTGGATTATTAGAAATAACTTTAAGTGTGTGATTCTAACCCAAAACGTCGATTAGAACTTGGAAAAACTCAAAAGTAGAGGTTGTTTTTAAAACTGCTTTGCGTCACACGGTTGTGTGGTTGGCTGTGTGTCAAGCCGTGAGCACCACTCAAACGTGTGGTTGATTGTGTGGCTGGCCGTGTGGAACACATGGGTGTGTGCGATTGCACAGACAATTTTGGTAGGCCGTAGGGCACACGAGCGTGCGTGATCACATGGGCAGGTTAGGTAGGCCGTGTGGGCCCATTTTTCAAATATGTTCATTTAGGCTCATTTGACTCAAAAATTTATATGAAAACCTTCCCGTCGGGAATGTTTGGCTTAAATAAGATTCGAAATGTGACATCTATTAATATGTAACAGTATGTGACATGGTTAAGGTTTGTGAAAATAATATATGCACGATTTGTGTTATGATAACTTTGAAAGCATAATCATGTGTAAAAAAAAACATTTATGACATCTTTATGTAGAATAGTTGTTTGTAACGCCTCGAATTTTAGACTATTGTTGTTAGTTTCTGTCAATAGTTATGTATCTGCTTCAGTGGTTAAGTCTTCTATTGTGTGTTTGAGGTTAGGGGTTCAAGTTTCGCTTTTAGAAAATTTTATTATTCTTTTGGTTCAACTCCTATCCTTGAACGTTTGAATTAAGTCAATTTCTACGTTAATCTATGTCAAGAATGAGCCCACTGGTTCAATGGTTAAGCTTCTATATTCCTTCTGGTCTTGTGTTTGAATCTCTGTGCATGCGTTAAGGAAATTTTTATGCTATTTGGTAAAAGTTTATTAGTTTTTTTGTGGTTGATTTAAAAACCTTTATTTAATGTTCTTTCCTTTCTTATTTTTTTTCTTCTTTTATTTTTCCATTTTCCATTTTTTTCTTTTTATGTGCTTGCATAAACTATTACCGGCTTTAATTGGGAATTTTGCATTTTTCATTGCGTCGTTTGAAAGGTTGTTGCATAAGTTCTGCCATTATTCTCTTTAGTTTTTGTGAAATTTCATTATTTTTCTTGAAGTTAAAAATTATTGTTATTTGCCTGAATTTCTGTTAATTTGCGATTAGGGGACTTGTTATGCGAAGGTCTTGTGGAAAACATTCCTCCAGTAGTCTAAATTCGAGTAATTGTTACTAATTAATTGGTAAGTGTTAGTTTGCTATGGGGGTTTGCGTCGAAGTTTTGACATGTTGGGTTGATTGTTGTTCGTGTGCAAATTATTTGTTTAAGTCATTCATTGAACCTTTGGTTATTGTTTTTAGGCTTTGGAATCACTCATATTGCTTTTGCGTTGAATCCGTATTAGGTATGTAACGAAAACCCAGTTTTCTACGAATTGCGAACACCTTAAAACATGGCTTCCAATGCCACACAGCCGTCTAACTCACTACATTCATATTGAAGGCACTCGAGCTAGGGACATGGGTGTATGTCCAAGCTGTATAACTTATTTTTTTAGATTTAGGGTCACACAAGCTAGATACACGGGCGTGTGCCGAGGCCGTGTAACTTATTATTTAAATTTAAGGTCACACAAGCCTGAGACAAGAACGTGTGTCCAGGCCGTGTGAGTGGTTGTGATTTACATGGGCGTGTGATTGGCTGTGTAACTATTTTGAGCCACACGGACATGTGGGCCAAAAATAAAAAAATTTCCCTAGGGTCGTAATCGTCGTTCGGATCGAATGTAGGCCTACCGTAGGGTCTGTATGATCTGCATGAGACATTGAAACTGTATCTGATAATCTATTACTGAGTAATCTATTATTATGATATATACATTGTTATGAGACCTGATAAATCATTGAGATTGCATTACATGATCATGGTCAAAAATTGTATTAATGTATACTTATATATGATATTTGTCAAATTTGTATTTGCATTAGGATTAGGGCTGTTTGAAGAAGGAAGTGTGGGTAGTTTAATGATCTGCCAAATCCGGTGGCTGAGCCTCATATATTTTTTATTCTAGTGATCTATTGCAATATGATCTGACAGCTAGGCTATAATTATTCTAAAATGTGACATATAGTCACTACGCGGTGTGTAGGGATGGATGGGTACTTGATGCCCTAATGGTGTGTCTTGATGGATGGAGTTGGTGTGTCGCGAATAGGGGTAAGAATTTGCATCTGTATCTGATATGTTTTTCATTTGTATATGATATTTTCTATTTTGTATCTGATTCTGAGAAATGACTAATCTATGGAAAGCGAAATTACATCTATATATTATTGAGTATTATTGAATGTAAGTTACACACACATTGAGTTGTAAGCTCATTTGGTTGTTTATCTGGATTTTAGGTAACCTACAAACTTAAGCGGGTAGGCGTGGCTGGAGCTCGGTCACCTCTTTATTTCTTATTTAATGTCTTATCCAGATTTATACTACTATGTGTATTTTGGATTTCAGATTATAATTTCGGCTTCTATTTTGATCTAATTATATAAATGATTTAACTGTTAAACTATAAATAATTAAGCTTGGTTATCAGTTGATGGTTGGATGTAACGTCTAGACTTGGTCTTAACGTCTAAGTCGGGTATGGGGTGTTACGTTTAGTGGTATCAAAGTCAGGTTTACAAAACTCAGGTTGTTTTTTTAGGCTATTATTTTTGTTAAAATGTGTTTCAAAGGAAAAGTTTGTTCTAGTAACTTTAAAAACTGATTTTATAAAAGATCGAGTCTCTGGCGCCAAACTTGTAAGTACTTCCGCTTTAGCTATAGTATTTAGCTAGAAAATTATTGTAATGACTAAAGTTGTGGTTCTATTTAGAGACTGTGATATGAACTATGAAGTAAGATATCCGATGAGAATTCTTGACTAATCTGTGAACTTCTGGCATTGTAGATAAGTTGATCTAATGATTTCGCACCGTAGTCATGGACATAGTTCTAGTAGGCGCCATGGACGGCAAGGAGGAGCTCGAGCAAAGGCATCCTCTATGGGTAATACACCCAATCTGAAGACCAGCGAGACCGTTGGTACTCCTACTATTGAGACTGGGTCTCAGACTCTGACAGTCGGGGATGATGTACTATCCTAAGCTATGATACGCATGTTAGAGAGGGTCGTTGGAACCCATTTTGGATCCAGGGGTTGAGGGTTGGGTACTGAACAAATTTGGTAAAATCGTGTTAAGTTGATTAGAGGCGTCACTAGAGTTGCCCCTACAGTGGCTGAGTACTAGCTAGAGGCTACCCAGTGTATTATGAACGACATTGATTGCACACCTGCATAGAAACTAAGGGGTGCTGTATCTCTGCTCCGTGAGGCTTACCAATGGTGGTTGATAGTTGAACAGGGCATCCAAACCAAACACGTTACGTGGGATTCTTCAAGAGCTCATTCCAAAACAAGTATATGGGGTCAAGTTATGTAGAGGCTCGAAGATGCAAGTTTATAAGCTTAGTTCAGGGTAAGAGGTCTATTACCAAGGATGAGGTCAAGTTTTTGAGATTGAATAGGTATGCTCGTAATCTAGTTTCGAACGACTATAAGAGGAGTATCCGGTTCGAGGAGGGACTAAGGTATGACTTGTGAGTTCTGATAGCTCCTCAGAAGGAGCAGGTTTTTACAGCCTTAGTTGATAAGGAGAAGATAGCTAAGGAGGTGAAGTGGACTGAGTGTGAGAGTAGAGACCTAGAGAGAGGTTAGAGTAAGCTTAAGAGGGATTTGGGTCCCTCTAGTTCTATTCAGAACCCTAAGAATCATGCTAAATTTGATAGACCTCTGAGGATTGAGGCTCCAACTACACCGACTGGGATTTTAAATAGTAGCGATTGTGGGAGACACCATCTAGATGAGTGCTAGAGGAAGTTTAGGGCTTGTCTTTAGTGTGGATCGGTGGAGCACCGTGTTTGGGACTATCCTTAAAGATCTAATCAGGTTCTAACTTCTACACATGCTCTGGCTTCAGGTCCCGTTCAGCTGCCAAGAGCAGCTCAGCAGCCACTTAGAGGCCATGGTACGGTCAGAGGTAGAAATGGTTCTAGCTAAGGTCAGAGAGCACCGAAAAGAGGTGTGGGTCAGACTGAGGCACGACAGCCTGCCTTGGTGTATGCGGTGAGGTGCCATGAGGACAAAGACGACACCAACATTATAACAGTTACGTTCTTTATCCATTTTGTTCCATATTTTGCTTTGATAGATATTGGTTCTACTTACTCATATATAACTAGCACTATTTCTGTGAATTTGAGTATATCTGTTGAGAGTACTGCTAGGGAGATTTCAATAATTAGTCCATTGGGTCAGTCGATCCAAGTTGATAAAGTGTATAGATGGGTTCTGTTAGAGATTCAGGGTGTGATGTTTTTGGTTAACTTGATGGAATTTCCATTTGGAGAGTTTGATATGATCTTGGGAATAGATTGGCTCGTGGAACATCGAGTCAGTTTATATTGTGCTTCTAAGAGGGAAACTCTGCGATTGGATGAGGATATTGAAATCATTATTGTAATACCCTAAAATTTAGGGTTAGAAGTTTTGAGGTTGTGGTTAGGGTCATTGAATAGGTCGAGCAGTTAAGTGGATTTTCATAATTTAATGTTAGAATGAGCCTGATGGTTCAATGGCGGTGAGTGTGTTAGTTGACATTTTAGTTTCGGGTTTGAGTCCTTATGTGTGTTTTGATGAACTAGCTTATTTTGGTTTTGGTTTTTAATTTTTAAAGAATTACTTTTAAAATTTGAAAAAGGAGTTTTTTTAGTTTGACGTTCTTTTCCCATTTCCTTTTTCATATTTTTTTCTTTTTGTTCCCTCTGTTATTTGTCTATTCTTTCCCCAAATTTCAGTTCTTTTGATTTCTTGTTTCTTCCGTTTCACTCACGTTACGTGTTGTCTGTCAATACTGATCGTCCTTGTGTGTTTTGTTTTATCGGAGGTGAAGTGGGTAAGTTTTGTTCATGAGGGTTTATGATATAATTGCTTCTGTTTCTATTATTTGTTAATTGAAGTTCTTATAGTTTAATTTTATGTGTGAAATTAAGGTTTCTGAATAGTTTGGTAAGAGCGAATCGATTGATCCTTGCTACTTGATATCGTGTTCTAAGGTGTGTGTTTTGAAACGGTTTAACTTTGATATAAAATTGTGGTGGAATTCGATAGTGTCTTGTGTGTTTCTGAAATTGGTTATTTGAAGTATCGTACTATTACTGAATTGCATGCAATTTTATATGTTTTGGCATAATTTTGGGTTACCAAGGGTTGGGGATCATTTTGACATCAAAAACATAATTTTTAGGCTGTTTCGGTATGGTTTCATGACCACACAGGTGGCCACACGGGCGTGTACCACACACGAGCAGTCCACACAGGCGTGTGCCGCACACGAGCAGTCCACACGGTCATGTGCAATTAGGAATTTAGGGTTTTCGATAGTTTTTACTTCCATACAGCCTGGCCACATGGGCGTGTGTACCCACATGGGCGTGTGAGATCTCTACACGGCTGCGTCTTCTCTGCTATTTATTTTTGGCATTTTTGGACAGTGAGTTACACAGGCTACTCACACAGGTGTGCGTCTCCTCCACATGGGCGTGTAGCCCTCTACACGGCTTAGACACTTCTACACGACCATATGGCCCTATTTTGTAAAATTTTTATTTTGAGTCATAAACTGTCTGTTTTATGTTTCTGTGTAATCCAACCCTCTTTCAAGCCTCGATAAGTGTGTTTACGACTAGATTTAGTTTGGTTCGTGTATATAAATGCGCTTATGGGCTTTAATTTTATTTCTCATTTATGTAATGAATAAGTATGAGTTTATTATTGTTCTCATAACTAAATATTAGAATACTAGTGTAATCAAATCTGAATCTGTTCAAGATAGAAATGTTAACGTCCATTTCTGTATATTGTCGGCGTAATGTGTGTATTGTTGCATAGCATGAAAATTTTGGGATCTGGTTATGAAGAGAAGGAAGATAGACTTAGCAGTTTTAACTGTGATACTTTTGTACAACAGTTTACTGCACTGTCTTATAAGTATATCAGTTCAACTATATACAGTTACTTAAGTGGCATAGTTCCACGTTGTAGTGTGTAGGGTGGATGAACCTATTATGGTTCTATGTGGTGTGCATGGTGGATAGGCCTACCATAGCCCTTATGTGGTGTGTTGGATGGACGAAGTGGTGTTTGGTTGGTGGGGTGGGATTTTGACTTGTGCATTCGGTGGCATCTGAATATACGTCTGTTTGTCAAAACATTTTGTCTGTTTGTATGAACTTTTGGTTATTGACAATATAGTTAATGTCATGTAATATGTCCTGATTATTACATATGGTTGGATCATCATTTCTATGGTTTGATATTGTATTTGACATACTGATTGAGACTTTTGTAAGTGATATTTTTATACATATGCTTGTCTGAAGTATTTATTGTGTCACTCTATCTTTTTCCATCTATTCATGTTTTGGACTCACATTGAGCTCGCGTAGCTCATCTCTGTAGTGTTTTTCCTTTCAGGTACATTTCGTGTTTTAGAGCTAGACTTGGCATACCGGAGGTCTTAGAAAAATATGGTTTGATTTGGTTTAAGTAAAATATCATGAGTTCTATAATGTTAATTTTAAGTCGATTTGTAAAACAATTATATAAACTATGGTACAAGTTTTTATGGTGGACTTTCGTAAGGTGTTATTTGGACTGAACTTTAGAAACTGTGGATTTTATTTTCGAATGTTTGACGTCGGTTTAATATTGTTTCAAACATAATGAATAAAAAGGTTTTCTTGGTTTGAAGTAAAGTTTTTGTTTCTGCCACTTTTGGTGGCTAATGTAACCTCCAGGATTCGATCTAAACTGCTAGGCTGAGTTTTGGGGTGTTACAGTTATGATCGGGGAGCGTCGAAATTACCTCTCTAATGTAATCTTCACTCTTACAGTTGAAAAGTGAGTTCAAAAAGGTTGGGAGGCATATTTGGCCTTTGTGTCCAACTTTGTTTCTAAAAAACCTTTTGTCACTAATATTCGAATGGTAAAGGATTTTTTGGATGTTTTTCGGATGAGTTATCTGGAGTACCTCTGGACAGGGATGTTGAGTTTAGTATTGAATTGTTACCAGGTACCACTCTGATGTCTATTGCCTCTTATTGCATAGTATCAAAGTGGCTTATGGAATTAAAAGCCTAGCTTCAGGAACTTCTCGATCGAGGGTTCATTCGATCGAGTATGGTCCCGTGGGGAGCACCAATTCTATTTTGAAGAAAAAAGATGGCACAATGAGGATGTGTGTGGATTATCATTAGTTGAATAAGTTGACTGTAAAGAACAGGTGTCCACTTCTGAGGATTAATGATTTGTTCGATCAGTTTTGTAGGACATTTATATTCTCCAAAATCGATATTTGTTTTGGATATTATCAGCTCAAGTTTAAGAAGACTAATGTGTATAAGACTGCCTTTAGGACTCGTTACGAGCACTACGAGGTCCTGGTCATGCCTTTTGGTTTGATGAATGCTCTGACTGTGTTTATGGATTTGATGAATAGGGTATTTTAGCTGTATTTGGATCAGTTCATCGTAGTGTTCATCGACGACATTCTGAATTATTCTAAAAATGAGAGTGATCATGATGAACATCTTTTGATAGTTCTACAGATATTCCATAAGAAAAAATTGTATGCCAAGTTTAACAAGTGTGAATTCTTGTTGCAAGAGGTTACCTTTCTGAGCCACGTTGTGTTTGCTGAGGGGATCTTAGTTGATCCTAAGAAAGTGTAGGCTATGATCGAGTGGAAACAACCGAAAAATGTGTCTGAGATCTGGATTTTTCATGGTTTGGCATGTTACAGCTGGAGGTTTGTTGAGGGGTTCTCGCTTATTACAGCTCCTTTAACCAAGTTGTTGTGTAAAAATGTACCTTTTGTGTGGTCTGATTAGCAGTAAGCGAGCTTTGAAAAACTCAAGTCTATTTTGACTCAGGCACCTGTTATGGTACAACCTAAATCTGGTAGAGATTTTTTCGTGTACAACGATGCTTCTCACGTTGGGTTGGGTTGTGTTTTGGTATATGATGGTAAGGTTGTAGCTTATGCTTATTGGCAGCTGAAGTCACACAAAGGCAACTATCCACACACGACACTTGATTTGGCTGTGGTTGTCTTCACTTCAAAGATCTAAAGGCATTATCTATATAGTGAGAGGTGTATCATTTACACCGACCATAAGAACCTCAAGTATCTATTGACTCAGAAGGAGTTAAACCTTAGGCAACGTAGATGAGTTGAGTTGCTTAAGGATTATGATTGCACGATAGAGTACCATCCTGGTAAGGCCAACATTGTGGTTTATACTTTTAGTCGTAAAGTGATTACTGATCAAAGAATGATGTTTTCTCATTTGAGTTTGTTTGATGATGGTAGTTTGCTAGCCTAGTTGCAGGTTAAACCAACTTAGGTTGATCAGATTCGAGCTAAACAATTAAGTGATGAGTTTTAGTTTCTTGTTTTCATCATATTTAATACTTTTGATTTCGGATTAAACAGTGATGGGCTTCTGTATTTCAGGGGTCGGATTGGTGTGCCAAATGATGTTGAGTTGAGGTAGTTGATTCTGTGGGAAATACATAGTAGCCCTTATGCAATGCATCACAGTGGGAATAAGGTGTATAAGGATCTTTGAGAATTATATTTGTGGCCCAGTTTAAAACAGGAGGTAATTTCCTTTGTCCCTTATTGTCTGACGTGTCAGAATGTTAAAGCTGAGCATTGGCTGCCTTCAGGTCTTCTACAACTGGTTCAGATTCCCCTTTGTATGTAGGAATGTCTGGCTATTGATTTTGTTAGTGGGTTGCCCTTGACACCCACTAAGAAGGATTCAGTTTGGGTCATTGTATATTGATTGACTAAGTCTACTCACTTCCTTCCAGTTAGGATTGACTATTCACTTCAAAATTGGCTAAGTTGTATGTCTCTGAGATCGTAAGATTGCACGGAGTTCCATTTTTGATTATCTCTAACAGAGACCCTCTTTTTACTTCTCGATTTTGGAAAAAAATTCAAGAAACATTAGGTACCCGATTATATTTCAGTACTGCGTATCACCCTCAAACTGATGGACAGTCTACGCGAGTTATTCAGATTCTGGAAGATATGATGCGGAGTTGTGTTATCAATTTTCGGGGTAGTTGGGAGGACTATTTTCCGCTAGCTAAGTTCATATATAATAACAACTTTCAGTTTAGTATTCAGATTGCACCTTATGAAGCTTTGTATGGTCGTAAGTGCCGTACTCCTCTGTGTTGGACTGAGTTAGGTGAACGTCGGGTTCTGGGTCTTAAGCTAGTATTTGAGACTGAGAATACGACTAGATTGATTCGAGACCGCCTCAAGGCAGCTTTTGATCGACATAAATCGTATACAAATTTAAAGAGGCGAGATATTGAGTATTTTGCGGGTGACCAGATATTTTTGAAAGTTTCACAGTGGAAAAAGGTTATTCAATTTGGTTTTAAGGAGAAGTTCAGCCCGAGTTTTATCGGTGCTTATCGTATTCTAAGACATATTAGACTTGTCACCTATTAGCTAGAGCTACATCCTGAATTAGATCTTCACGATATGTTCCACGTCTCTACACTAAGACGGTACCGGTCTGACCCCTTTATATTGTCCTTGTTGAGGAGATTGAGGTGAGACCAGATTTGACTTTTGAGAAGGAGCCTGTTTAGATTCTAGACTGAGATGTAAAGGTCTAGAGGAGGAAAGTCGTTCCTTTGGTTAAGGTCCTGTGGCAAAATCATAGCATCAAGGAACCCACTTGGAAACTTGAGGATTCGATTTGTCAGTAATACCCTCGCCTATTTGAGTTGTAACGCCCTAAGTTGTAGACTATTTTTGTTAGTTTCTGTCAATATTTATGTATCTTCTTTAGTGGTTAAGTGTTCTGTTGTGTGTTTGAGGTTAGGGGTTTAAGTTTCGCATTTAAAAAATTTTATTATTCTTTTGGTTCAACTCCTTTCTGTGAACATTTGATTTAATTCAATTTCTGTGTTAATCTCTATGAAGAATGAGTCCGTTGGTTCAATGGTTAAGCTTCTGTATACCTTTTGGTCTTGTGTTCGAATCTCTGTACATGTGTTAAGAAATTTTTTTATGCTATTTGGTAAAATTCTATTAGTTTTTTTTTTTGGTTGTTTTAAAAACCTTTCTTTAACATTTTTTCCTTTCTTTTTCCTTTTCCTTTTCTTCTTCTTTCTTCTTTCATTTTTCTTTTCTTTTCTTTTCACATGCTTTCATAAACTATTATCGACTTTAATTGGGAATTCTGCATTGTTCGTTGTGTCGTTTTAAAGCTTGTTGCATAAGTTTTATCATTATTCTCTTTGGTTTTCACAAAATTTCGTTATTGTTCTTCGAAGTTAGAAATTATTGTTGTTTGTCTGAATTTCTGTTAATTGTGTGACTAGGCTTTTGTTAGGGGAAGGTCTTGCGGAAAACGTTCCTCCAGCAATCTAAGTTCGAGTAATTGTTGCTGATTCATCGGTAAGTGTTAGTTTTCTATGAGGGTTTGTGCTGAAGTTTTGACATGTTAGGTTTATTGTTTTTCTTGTGTGAATTGTTTGTTTAAGTCATTGATTGAACCTCTGGTTGTTGTTTTTAGGCTTTGTTATCAGTCTTGTTGCTTCTACATTGAATCCGTATCAAGTGTGTAACGAAAACCCAATTTTCTACGAATTGCGAAGGCTAAAAAACATGGCTCTCGACGCGCACACAGTTGTGTGGTAGGTCGTGTAACTCACTATTTTCGTATTGAAGGCACACGAGCTAGGACATGGGGGTGTGTCTAAGTCGTGTAACTTATTGTTTTGGATTTAAGGTCACACAGGCTAGGGACACGAGCGTGTGCCCAGGCCATGTAACTCATCATTTGGATTTAAGCTCACACGGGTCGGGGATACGGACGTGTGTCTAGGTCGTGTGAGGGGTTGCGAGTCACATGAGTGTGTGCTTGACCGTGTGCTAGACCGTGTAACTCACTATTTTAAGCCACACGGCCGTGTGCTAGGCCGTGTGGACCACACATTCTAGCCACCTAGACTGTGTGAATCCACACGAGCATATGGGCCAAAAATCAGAAAAATTCCCTAAGGATATAATCATTGTTCGGATCGAACATAGGCCTACTGTAGGGTTCGTATGATCTAAATTAGAAATTGGAACTATATTTGACAATTTGTTACTGAGTAATATGTTATTCTGATATATACATTGTTGTGAGATCTGATAAATCATTGAGATTGCATTACTTGATCATGGTTGAAATTGTATTACTGTATACTTATATCTTATATCTGTCAAATCTACATCTGCATCAGGATTGGGACTGTTTGAAGAAGGAAGTATGGGCAATTTAATAATCCACCAAATCTGGTAGCTGAGCCACGTATAGTTTTTATTCTGGCAATCTATCGCAATCTAATCTGACAGCTAGGCTGCAATTATTCTGAAACGTGACATACAGTCACTACACGGTGTGTAGGGATGGATAGGTACTTGATGCCCTATATGGTGTGTCAGGATGGACAGAGTTGGTGTGTAGCATATGGGGGTAGGAATCTGCATCTATATCTGATATGTTCTACATATGTATCTGATATTTTCTACTTTTGTATCTGATTTGGAGAAATGGCTGATCTATGGAAAGCCAAATTACATTTATATATTACTGAGTATTATTGAATGTAAAGTTACTCACACACTAAGTTGTAAAGTCATTTGGTTGTTTGGCTGGATTTTAGGAAACCCACAGATTTAGGCGAGTCAGCGTGGCAGGAGCTCGGTCACCTATTTATTTCTTATTTAATGTCTTATTCTGATTTATATTATTATGTGTATTTCAGTTTTAAAATTATAACTTAGGCTTCTACTTTGATTTAATTATATAAATGATTTCGATTGTTAAGCTATAAATAATTAAGCTTGGTTTTTGGTTGATGGTTCGATGTAACCTCTAGACTTGGTCTTAACATCTAGGCCAGGATGGAGTGTTACATTGTTAGTATAAGCAATTTGATATGTATGATCTGTAAAAAAATATGTTCAGGTATGCATGCCATACCATTCATGTGATATGTATATATGTTGTTATGATTTTCCATGTGCATTGGGGTGGGTTTTGATATGATGGAAGAAGTGCTTTCTAGCAATTTTACTGCAATTTTGGCGATTAAACTGCAATATATGTCTGGCAACTCAATTGCTCCATTATGAGTGACATACCACCACGATCTAGTGTGATTGGATGGATGGACTCATGTTGTCCTATTTGGTATGATTGGTTGGACGGAGGTGGTGTGTAGCGGATGGGGGTAGGATTTGTTCTTATATGATTTGACATTTTGATATGATATATGTTTCTAAAAATATGACTTTCTGATCTGGTGTATGTTCTGGACATATGACGTTCTAATTTGATATATGTTTTTGGTAATGTGTAAATTATAAAGTAAAATTCTATGTTGGTATTTTCATTTGTGTATGTTATAAGAAAAATTCTGTTGTGGGCTGAGTCACACAATGGGCTTCTAGCTCACTCGTTTGTTAAATACGTTAGTTGATCTTCAAAATTAAGATTGGACGGAGTGCGGGAGCTCGGATTGTTTTCTCTGCTATTTAAAAATGGTTATTTACAATAGTAATTTTTTAGACTTTTGGGATTGTAATCCATTTTTGGGCTTTGATTTGGTTTTTGTTTTGTCCGTCGGTTTTTGGTATTTTTGAAATTAATTTGCAAAAACATACAATTTACCAAATTAGAATTTGGTTTTCAAAATTAAATCTCTGAAATTTCCTATACTAAACCAAAAATGTCATTAAGTGATTTTACTATAATTTATGTGTTTTAGAACATAAGATTTGACTAAAATATATAAGATTTTTACCACACTTATATTTTCAAAACACGTACAAAAAGAAAAAGTTTTTAAACGAGTTCAAATTAAGAGTTTCTCTGTGAAATAAATAAGTTATGTGTGTAATTTCCAAAATAACACGTAATTGTTGTGCTGAAAATAATTTTTCTAGAATTCACGATTTTTAAAGCTAGGATTAAACTTTCAGGTTTTTAAACAAACTAATGTAATTCCTCCATATTTCGCCATAACATCTAGGCTGGGTTTGAGGTGTTAGACTCTCTAGATCGAAACCTTGGAGTAACACCCTATTCCCAGCCTAGTTGCCTAGCCTGAATACTAGGATGCTACATCACCGTCTGGCAACATGTTCATCTCGTCACGTTATTACGCATGCATCTTTTATTCTTTTATTACCATAGCATTCACATGAATTATAATCCATACATTCACTTTTTATCGATAAAACATGCCAAGCATTCATTAAATAATGCCAAGAATTCATTAAATAAACATAAAATAAGTACTAAACTTGCAATGGCACCATTTAGTAAAATTTTCTAAAACTATTACGTAGGTATTGAAACTGAAAAGGAGGTATTGATAATTCCCTCAAGTGGTATCGGTACCGCTGGGAAAATCAATACTAAACTACCTTATTATTTCTTGTATTAAAAACCCAACAATGGAAAAATATCGGTACTACAAAAAAGTAATGATAATTTTACCCTGAGTATCGATACTCGTGATAAATTATCGATACCAACGTACAAAACTCTATCCTGCACCTTAGAAAATCACAGAGTTATCGTTTTTACAACCCGAATATCAATACCTTTGTTTTAGACCATAAAAACATATCATATATCAACATATAAAGTATACCAAAATAGTTTTAAACGTCATGCAATAATTACCTCATAAAATAAACGCCAAAATGTTCCAAATAGCAGTCCCAAACATCATATTCTAAGTCCATAAATCATCAAGATTAATAGGCATGCAATCAACTAAAAACCATAGCAAAATTGATATCAAATCTACCACATTACCTCTTATTCCCAAGAACACAAGTAATTAAGAGAACACTTACTAATAACAACTAAAGCTCTGGCTTGGATCACCCCTCAAGACCACACCGTTCACACTAACACTACTTATCTGCAATGGTTAAAAATGAGTGGGTGAGCTTAACAAGCCCAATAAATGCTCAGAACAACCACTATGCAAACAAGTCACCATGCATCGACTAAGCAAATATGTAACATATTCATAACATATTTAACTCTATTATCATATTTCACACATTTAATCATCTTCCATTTATACCATTATGAATTTATCACTTTAACCACATGATTATTCAAGCATATATCATAGCACATATAAACCATATTGAATCACATTTAATCATATTATAAGATATTTTGGCTCTTGAGGTTATGAAACATAATGTGGACTCTATCACCACACATCGAATAGACGGATTTCTAACACATTGATAATGACTCATGGAGTCGTACATGTCCCATAAGTGAAGCGTAAAGCTAACATTCTCCAACACACCAAACACACATATCCCGGTGAATGGAGCTTAGCTCGCATTCCCTTATCTCTCTGAAAATTGACCCTAGGCCTCAACACCACATAAACCACATCACAAAGGATAGTACTCACAATCCTATGGCATGTCAACTATATCCAACAATCTCATAATAACACATGGCCAAAATATCCACATTATTATCACATATTTACTTATCGATTTCCACACATATTCACTGCCTATTCACATCATTAGCACATTATAAACACTATCACATGGCATGAATAACACGCCCTCATAATTACTTTCACATCAGTCATCATAAGCTTATAACATATGTCATAACTCTCTTGTATGTTCATAATTTCAAAACTTCACAATTTCAAAAGCATACATTTATCATATTTAATCATAGGCGTGGGAACACTTACTCTCGGAGTTTAGAGTAGGGGTTTAGGCTACCTCTAAATTCCCAAATACACAATGAATCATCTACGAGCAGCGATTCCAAAACACTCACCAGAAATATGCATTTGTCGAAAAGCCAAAAGCTTAGATAAGCTTTTCTTTGCTTTTATCCCTACTCATTGAGGGTCCTACTGACTCCGAAACTTCAAAAGGACAAAGCACACAAGCATAAAATCAACAATCAGTCAACTCACCTTAAACAACCAAAAATAATAGCCTAAGCTACATTCACTTTTAACCGAAACCTTCGGCATATAAAATTTAAATTGTAATATCTAAGCCTACACTAAATATTATTGCATGAAATGGATTCTGTTCATTTAGATATTCATCTACGACTAATTCCCAACCTTTAACTACACAAAACTACACATTTTAAGGTATCAACATTTTTTGACAAGTTTTGGTCATTATGATGAAAATTCATTAAAACTCGACAAATTCTTAACGAAAATTCAATAAAGCTTTAGAAACATTCTAATCATGTTAAAAAAGTTGAAAAATACTTTGAAACCATATTTTAATCCACAATCCCAAAATTCACCTTAACAACCAATTTTTTGGGTTTTTTTAAAACATTCGTTCTAATGACTAATAATTCAGTTTTAAGGATTAGATATCATGAAAAACTCATAAGGAATCAAAACATTACCTTTGATTGATGAAAATTGAACTTTAGATGCAAACCTGAGAAAACCAAATAACTTGAAAATGGTGAAATCAATGGAGTTTTTGGGTGTTTTGAAGAGATATTATAGAGGTTTAAGGCTTAGATAATAGTAGGAACCAAATAATCACAGTTTGGGAGTCAAAATTGAGTGGGGAGAACTAGCAAAATCAAAGGGACGACAAGCACAATGAAGAAGGAAAAACTAACGTGAAAACATGTTGGTGGGGGAAGAAATAGGCTCAATTTTAAGAATTGGCGAAACTGCAACATAAATGCTCACAATTTTGACTCTATTACAAATCAGTCCTTTTTCTAAAATTAAAAGTATTTAAAACTCTTTTTCAAAAATTGACTTAATTTCCTAATAGCCATTGTCGAAAACATTATCAATTACCAATCTTACGAAATTTTGAGCACATATAAGCTAAAATTCCTAAAATACCCTCAAATTCCTAAAATACCCTCAAAACATCTAGATCTAATTTTGAGGTGTTACAATTCTCCCCCTCTAAAAAGAATTTTGTCCTCGAAATTACTTGAGCTAAATAGATAAGGATATTGACATTTCATCACTTCCTCGGTTTCCCAAGTACCCTCTTCCGTTTTGCGGTTGTTCCACAAAACCTTAACCAATAGAACACTCTTATTTCGCAAAACCTTCTCTTCATGAGCTAAGATCTCTATCGGTTCCTCATCATAAGTGAGATCAGGTCTAATCTCGATCTCCTCTACTGGCCCAATATGCAAAGGATCTAAATGATACTTCCAAAGCATAGACACATGGAATACATCATGAATTTGCTCAAGTTCTGATGACAACTTGAGTCGAAAAGCTACCGGTCCAATCCTCTCTACGACTTTATAAGGCCCAACATATCTTGGACTTAATTTACCCTTTCTTCCAAATCTTATAACCTTTTTCCATGGAGAAACCTTCCAGAACACCTTAGCACCAACTTGAATCTTGATGTCTCAAAGTTTCAAATTCGCATAAGATTTTTTTTCTATTTGTTGCTGCTTTCAACCTCTCACATATCATCTTCACTTTCTCTTTGGTTTCTTAAACTAATTTTGGTCCAATGACCCTCTTTTCATCTAACTCCGTCCAACACAAAGGATTCCTACACTTCTTACAACACAACACCTCAAACGGTACCTTACGAATACTCGCTTGGAAACAATTGTTGTAAGCAAACCCTGATAAAGGCAGATATCGCTTCTAACTACCACTGAACTGGAGCACACAACTTCGCAACATATCTTCTAACACTTGAATTACCCTCTCAGATTGGCCATTAATTTGAGGGTAATAAGCTTTACTGAAAGTAAGTTTCGACCCAAATCCTTTTCCAAACTCTTTCAAAACCTTGAAGTAAAACGAGGATCTTTATCGGAGATGATAGAAATCGGAACACCATGAAGACGTACAATCTCCACAATGTAGAACTCTACCAACTTCTGCAAAGAATAATTAGTATGAATGCCAGGAAATACACACTCTTCGAAAATCGATCTACTATAACCCATACCAAATCTTTCTTCGATGGCATCAAAGGCAAACCTAAAACAAAATTCATAGTAATCCTTTCCCACTTCCATTTAGGAATCGCAATCTGTTGAAACAAACTAGAAGGGAATTAATGTTCAGCTTTCACCTTTTGACAAACCAAACATCGAGCCTTAAAATTCGTAATATCATGCTTCAACCCAAGCCACCAATAAATCTCATGGAGATCATGATACATTTTACCACTACTGGGATGCATAGCTTAAGCGCTACTATGCTTCTGGTAAGGATCGCTTGTCTTAAGCCCACATCTTGTGACACACACAATCTACCTTGGAAATCCAAGAGACCTACTACATCAACATAAATGTCTCCTTTAACACCTTGCTCAACTTGACGAATCTTCTTAACAAATCTCCATCTAACGGTTTTTTCCCTAATCTGTTGAGACAAATTTGGCCTCACTTGAAGTTCAACTAACAAACCACCATCACTAGCCAAACTTAAGTGCGCAACATAGCTCTCAACTCCATCTTCAATTTCCTACTTAATGTATTAACAACAACATTTGCTTTACTAGTGTGATACTCAATCACACAATCATAATCCTTCAAAAGCTCAATCCAATGTCATTGCCTTAAATTCAACTCTTTTTTGGAGGAGGAGGTACTTAAGGCTCTTATGATCCATATAAATCACACACTTTTCCCTATACAAATAGTGGTGCCAAATCTTAAGTGCAAATACCACAATAGCTAATTCCAAATCATGGGTAGGCTAGTTGCGTTCATGCATCTTCAACTGTCTCAAAGAATAAGCCACAACTTCACCCTCTTTCATCAGAACACAACCAAGAACTGAATATGAAACATCATTATAAACCATAAAATATTTTCTAGGTTCTAGTTGAATCAACACAGGTGTTCTAGTCAAAACTACCTTAAGCTATTCAAACTTTTCTGCTTGTCCTCAATCCACTCAAAACCCATATCCTTCTAAAGTAGTTTCGTGAAAGGTACAGCAATAAAGGAAAATCCTTCAACGAATCTAGGATAATAGCTAGCCAAACCCAAGAAACTTTGAACTTCCGTAATACTCTTAGGGGGCTTGCATTCCAAAATCACCTTAATCTTCCTAGGATCCGCTCTAATCCCTTCTGTTGATACCACATGTCATAAAAACACAACTTCCTTAAGCCAGAATTCATTCTTACTTAACTTTGCAAACAACTTCTTATCCCTCAAAATCTATAAAATAACTCTTAAATGCTCATCATGATCCTTCCCGAATGAGAATACATCAAAATATCACCTATGAAGACCATCATATACTGATCCAAGTACGAGTGGAACACTCGATTCATCAAATTAATGAACGCAGTTGGGGTATTAGTTAAACCAAACTGTATCACTGAAAACTCGTAATGGCCATACCGAGTCCTAAAAGTAGTTTTCAACACATCAGACCCCTTCACCTTCAACTAATAATACCATATCTTAAGTCAATCTTCGAGAATAATGTTTCACCTCGAAACTGATCGAACAAGTCATCAATATGAGGCAAAGGATACTTATTCTTAATGGTCAACTTATTCAACTGGTTATTATCTATACACATCTGCATCGTACCATCCTTCTTCTTCACAAATAAAACCGGTGCACCCTACAGAGATACACTTAATCAAATGAACCCTCTACGCAAAAAATCTTGCAATTGAATCTTGAACTCCTTAAGCTCTTTTGGTGCCATGTGATAGGGTTCAATAGACATTGGTCCAGTACCAGGATAAAACTCAATTCCAAACTCCACTTTTCGCTCCGGTAGTAAGGCTAACAATTCTTCAGGAAACACGTCAGGAAAATCTCTAAAGGTTCGAATATCCTGAACATTCAATTCCTTACTACCCAAATTCATCACATAAGCTAAGTAAGCTTCACAAACTTTCCCTATCATCTTTTCAACTTTCAAATTCGAAACCATGTTAGGCAAGAATCCCGGTCTTTCACCCATTACAATAATTTCTAACCCATCACTATTCCTCAAGGTAATTCGCTTCGTCTCAAACTCTACCTTAGCCTTATATTCAGTTAACCAATCCATACCAAGAATAATATCAAAACCATAAAATGGTAGTTCCATGAGATCCACAGAGAAAACATGCCTTTGTATCATAAGGGGGCATCAACGATAAACTTTATTCACAACGGCATTATCCTCAAAGGAACTAATTACATTCATACCCAAATAATGGACGAATGTGTAAAAGTAGAATCAACCAAGGAAAATAATGGAATAGATTGTAAAGTGAAAGTACCTGCAATAACACCAATCAAATCTTGATCCTCAAATTTTGTAATAGGATAAACCTGAGCTGGACCTCTAGACTCAACTTGCAAAGTAATAGTGTGAGCAACAATTTACTTTCCAACCATTCTCCCATTACCTTTACCACGACCTCAACCCCTAGTAGGCATAGAAATAGGTGCTGAACTCTAAGTTTGTGAAACCTTAACTCTATTCAGAAAATCCCTCAAAAAATGTTCTTTTGAACCACACTTATAACATGTCAACTTACGACAATCTTCAAGATGCCTATGTTCACAATGAGTACAAAGCGGCCATCTAGTACCATTAGTCAAACCATCGATGTTAGCCACAATGTTACTCTGCTACTTAGACTAACTCGATCGAGACCCATGTCTCACACCCCTACCAGAATTGTAATTATCCCGCCCTCTCTTGGGCGATCATTTAAAAGCACCATTAGAAGCCCTCTTACCAATATCAACCACTATAGAACGAGCTGGCTCAACCAAAGTCTCCTCAACAACTTTGGCTTTCTCCACAAGCTCATCAAATAACTTTGTATTTTGGGCCACCCATTAAACCTGAATCTCTAAATTGAGCCCAAACGGAACCTCTTACAACAATCCTTCTTAGTCAAAACCATCTCAGGAGCATACTAACTAAGGCGCACAAACTTTGCCTCATAGTCAGCCACAGATAACCCACTTTGCACAAGATCCAGAAATTCCCGCTTACGAGTTTCCATATACTGCTCACCCATGAACTTTCTACTAAATACTTCAAGGAAGTAATCCCAAGTTAGAAGACCAGCAGTCGTAACTATCTTGATAGTATTCCACCAACGATGAGCTTCACCGTCAAGTAAGGACACTGTAGAACCCATTTTCTCCTCATCAGAAAAAAAATCTGCTTAAGGATCCTTTCAACTCCTTCCAACTAGTACTCAACTATGGTCGGATCGATCTCTCTAACTCAATAAAACTTTTTACCACCTAACGCCCAAAGATGTTCAAGTGGTAATCCACGACTCATAGGTGCAGAATTGGCAGGTGTAAGAGCAGGGTTAGCACCAACAATCTAATGAAACGCTCTAATTATCACTTCCATTAGAAAACCTACACTCTAATAAGGTATATTCACTCTACGTGATGAAACATGAGGTGTAGAGGATGTACCATCCTCTTGATCACTAGCTCTCACATTCACACGTCTAAGAGGCATATTGTACTAGTCTAACATACACAAACAAATAAAAAAGGAGTGAGTGGTGGAGGAAATGATCCAAGTCTTATTCTTGAAAGAAAATTTTAGGTTTAAAGGCAATATGTTCCCAATCCTACCCCACGTGCATAACAAGAGATATCTCATGCAATTCAAGCATTCAGAATAATTTAATTACTTGGATTTTTAAATCCATGGGTTGTGAAACCATAATCATCATATCAATAATAATCTACCTAGGTCCGAGTATTATAGAACCTAGGCTCTAATACCACCAAATATAACAACTTATACCTGGCCCGGTCGCCGAGCCCGAATACTAGGATGCTACACCATTGTCTCGCATCATGTTCATCTCAAATTGTCTCGTTACTACGTATGCATCTTTTTTTTCTTTTATTAACATTGCATACACATGAATTGTGAGCCATACATTGACCTTTTATCGATAAAACATGTCAAGCATTCATTAAATAAACATAAAATAAGTACTAAACTTGCATTAGGACCACTTAGCAAAATTTCCTAAAACTGTTATGTAGGTATCAATACTAAAAAGAAGGTATCGATAATTCTCTCAAGTGGTATTGATATCGCTTGGAAAATTAATGCCAAACTTGCTTACTGTTTCTCGTATTAAAAACCCAATAATCAGAAAATATTGATACTATAGAAAAGTATCGATAATTTTACCCTGAATATCGATATTCGTGATAGACTATTGATACCAATGTAGAAAATTGTATCCCGCACTTTCACAAATCACAAAGGTATCATTTTTACAACCCGAATATCGATACCTCTGTTCTGGACCATAAAAACATATTATATATCAACAAATAAATCATACTAAAATAGTTCTAAACATCATGCATCAATTACCTCATAAAATAAACACCAAAATGTTCCAAATAGCTGTCTCAAACATCATATTCTAAGTCCACAAAACATCAAGCTGAATAAGCATGCAATCAACTAAAAACCATAGCAAAACTGATATAAAATCTTCCAAATTGCCTTTTATTCCCAAAAACACAAGTATTTAAGAGAACACTTACTGATAACAACTAAATTTTTGGCCTGGATCACCCCTCAAGACCACACTGCTCACATCGGCACTGCAACAGCTTATTTTCAGTGAAATCAGAACAGTAATTTTGGGACAATAAATATGACATCAAAATATTTATTTTATGAATATTTTAAGGTCTACATCATGTTAGTAGTGTCATATAAAAATTTTTCTAAGAAATTTTATCGTTTGCATGTTTAATTTGATAAAAAGGACTAAATTGAATAAGATGTAAAATTTGAGTTCTATAAGAAAAAGGTGTCAAATTGCTATGAAATTAGAATGTGAGTGACCTTAAATTCTAATTAGACCATTAATATAATTAGTGTACAAATTTGGACAAGGTTATAAGGTAAATTAATAAAATAACTTAAAATAAAATAGGTAAAAGAAAGATATCATCTTTTTTCTTCTTCACCAACCAAAATAGGGTTTGAAACCATTAAAGACATTTCAACATTCGACCATCTCTCTCTTGTGCATGTAAATGCATTTTCATCCCATTTTTAATGATTTCTATGTTATTGGAGTCGTAGATTAATCTAGCTAGCCCGGGGACTAATTTGTAAAATTGTTAAAAGTCTAGGGTTTTACCATGAATGTATATTAGTTGTTTTTTTATGTTTGATGGATGAAAATGAATGTTTGATGATAGTTGGGCAACTTTTGTAAAGGAATTTTTGATGAATTTGTCATTTAGGGATTTAATTAAAAAATAGAAAAATGTTCATGGTAAAAATATGAAATAATTGAAATGTTTGGCTTGCTAAGGGCTTAGGTGATATTCAGCTATAGTGGGCTAGTACTAAATTGCATGAATCTTCATTTTTATGAGCTAGGGACTAAATTGAAATAAATTCAAAATTATAGGGGCAAAAGTGTAATTGTGCCAAAACATATTTTTTTATTAAATTGAATAGAATGAAATCTAAATTAGTTAAATTTGATTATATAGATCAAGAAAAGCAATGTACAGATTTAGATCGGGGAAAAGAAAAAAGTATTGGATTAGTCGATCGTATTTCTCTGTTCATGTTTGAGGTAAGTTCGTAGATTTAATTAGCATTGAATTATGTTTGACTTAAATGCTTTTATGTAATATTTTTGGTATTACAAATCTACGAAAATATCCAAAAAGTTTTACGACTTTCGGATCCCCTTTAAACCTTAAGAATATATAGGATACAAATGACATGTCATTAGGGGTTTATCATGTTATGGGTGCTGGTCTTGTACGTCTTACCGATGGCTGAGTTTTTGGCATGTGTTGTAGTTACTTGACATATTTTGTGAGCAGCACCGTGTAGCTACGTCCTGATTGATAGTTTGTGTGAACAGACCCACTTATGGCTCGAGAGAGAGCATTTATATGAGATATGAGAAAGTGGTGGTTTTGACCACGTGTTAGCATATAGTGTGCGAGATTCTTGAGTATTCCATATTATTCTAGTGGTTCAACAGGTATGAAAAAGAGAAGGTTCGACAAATGCTTCGATAAGTGATGGTATGAAAGTATGAAAAGGTATGAGTTGATGATGTTTTAAATATGCTTAAGCATAAGCATGAAAGTATGAATGCTTATAAGTAGTATGCATAAAAACTATGATACTTTGAGATGACTTGCTAAGCTATGTTGTTATCTAACTTGTAACTATGATGCTTTGAGATGACTTGCTAAGCTATGTGGTTATCTAACTTGTAAGGTTGTTGTTGCTTAGGCTAATGCTAAGTCATGTTGGATTGTTTTAAATTATTTTTATGCTTAAATATTGAAATGTTAAGCTTTGTTTATGAATTACAAACTTACTAAGCATTACATGATTACTTAGTGTTATTTCCTTTGTGTTTCTAGATAATCAGAAGCTCATTCAAGTTGGAAGTTTGTCGGAGATCCATCAGACTAACCATTAGCTAAATTGGTAGATTTTGATGATTTTGAGTCATGGTTATAATGGCATTTATAGGTGTCTTGTTTGATGAATTTAGCTATTATGTGTGACTTGTATATATAACATTTTGGTTGTTGATCTAGTTAGTATGAAGTTATGAATATTTGGTATTCTTTATGGTTGTTATCTTGATGTGGTAGTAGTTAAAATAATGGAAATGAAATGAGGTTTATTATGGTCTTTTATGAATTGTTGGTTGGTATGGATTGAGGTAGTATATTTTGTGGTTAATGGTTAGATTTGGTAGCTTGAATGTGGTTGGCTTTAGGCTAATATGATAAGGTGCATGATAGATGTGAAAATGGCCAAAATGTTATTTGTTGTGCATATATTTGGTAATTGAATATCATGGCAAAGGTGATATTGAAATTGTTTAATTGGTAGTTTGAATGATGAGTGAATTGGTCAGGTGTTTAGACAAGTATGATTGTTTAGATTGAGGTGTCATTTTGGCATATTGGTTGAATGGTTAATTCATATAAATTTTAAGCTTGGATATGCATATGTAAGTGTGTTTAAAATGCATGATTTTAGGTACAATTGGCTTGTGCAAGTGGTATGAGTTTGGGTGAGAAAAATGGCTTGGAAATGACCTATTTTTCATCCACACAGGCATGTGTTTCAGCTGTGTGTCACATGGCTAGGCCACACAGCCAGGCCACACGGCCGTGTGTCCCCTGTAGCTTTCAAAGGGTTGTAATTCAGGCTATTACACGGCCTAGCACATGGCCTGACACATGGGCGTGTGGGGTTATTTTGAATGGTACACTGCCTGGCACATGGGTGTGTGGCTTGGCCGTGTGACCCAAGTCAGTGAGTTAATGGGCTAGGACACGGGCTAGGACACAGCTTTGTGTCCCTATTTCAAATGCCTACACGGCCTAAGACACAGACGTGTCTCTTGGCCGTGTGAGTCACACGGCCTGGCCACACGACCATGTGAACCTTATAGTTCGAAAGTTTTTAACTTTTTCTAAAAAATTTCATATGTTTTTGATTTAGTCCTGATTCATTTCCAATGTCTTTTTAAGGCCTTGAGGGCTCGTAATAAGGACCAAATGTATGATTTTGGGTTGATTGTTGCTATGGTTTATGTGGTGATTAGTTTATGTTAATAAAATGTTCTTTATGTGATGTTATGCTCCGGTAATACTCCGTAGCCCTAATCCGGCAACGAATACAGGCTAAGGGTGTTACAGGCACTACTTATCTGCAATGGTTAAAAAGGAGTGGGTGAGCTTAACAAGCTCAATGAATGCTCAGAACAACCACTACGCAAACAAGTCACCATGCATAGACTAAGCAAACATGTAACATAGTCATAACATATTTAAGTCTATTATCATATTTTGCACATTTAATCATCTTCCATTTATACCATTATGCATTTATCACTTTAACCACATGATTATTCAAGCATATACCATAGCAGATATAAACCATATTTAATCAAATTTAATCATATTATAATATAGTTTGGCTTTTGAGGTTATGAAGCATAATCTGGACGCTATCACCACACATCGGATACACGGATCTCTAACACACCGAAAATGACTCATAGAGTCGTAAATGTCCCATAAGTGAAGTGTAGAGCTAACACTCTCCAACACACCAAACACACATATCTCGATGAATGGAGCTTAGCTCATATTCCCTTATCTCTCCAAAAACTATCTCTGGGCCTCAACGCCCCTTAAACCACATCACAAAGGTGACTACTCACAATCCTATGGCATACCAACTATATCCAATGGTCTCATAATAACACAAGGCCAAAATATCCACATTATTATCACATATTTACTTGCCAATTTTTTGCACATATTCACTGTATATTCACATCATTAGCACATTATAAACACTATCACATGACATGAACAACACACACTCATATTAAGTTTCACTTCAGTCATCATAAGTGTATAGCATATGGCATAACATCTCATGTATGTTCTTAATTTCAAAATTTCACAAGCGTACATATATCACATTTAATCATAGGTGTGGGAACACTTACTTTTGAAATTTAGAGTATGGGTTTAGGCTACCTCTAGATTTCCAAATACACAATAAATCATCTACGAGCAGCGATTCCAAAACACTCACCAAAAATATGCTTTCGCCGAAAAGTCGAAAGCTCAGTTTTCTCTACCTTTGTCTCTACTCGTTGAGGGACCTATTGACTCTAACACTTCAAGGATTTTGAACATTGTTGTTTGAATCAAAATGGACCTACCAGTCAAATCCAGAATAAACCAAATGTAACACCCCAAAATTGGGCTTAGAAGTTTTAAGGGTATTTTAAGAAATTTAGCTTATATGTGCTTGAAATTTTGTAAGATTGGTAATTGATAATGTTTTCGACAATGTCTATTAGGAAATTAAGTCAATTTTTGAAAATGAGTTTTAAATACCTTTAATTTTAGAAAAAGGACTGATTTGTAACAGAGTCAAAACTCTGAGCATTTATGTTGTAGTTTCGCCAATTCTTAAAATTGAACATGTTTCTTCCCCCACCAACATGTTTTCACATAAGGTTTTTCCCTTTCATTGTGCTTGTAGTCCCATTGATTTCCCTCCCTCTCCCCACTCAATTTTGACTACCAAACTATGATTCTTTGATTTCTACTATTATCTAAGCCTTAAACCTCCATAAAATCTCTTCAAAACACACAAAAACTCCATTGATTTCACCATTGTCAAGTTATTGGGTTTTCTAGAGTTTGTGTCTAAAGTTCAATTTCCATCCATCAAAGGTAATGTTTTGATTCCTTATGAGTTTTTCATGATATCTAGTCCTTAAAACTAAATTATTAGTCATTAGAGCGCATGTTTTAAACAAAAACTCAAAAACTTGGTTGTTAATGGGGAATTTCGAGATTGTGGATTAAAATGTGGTTTTAAAGTGTTTTTTTAACTTTTTTAAACATGATTAGAAGGTTTCTAAAGCTACATTGAAGTTTCATTAAGAATTTTTTGAGTTTTAATGAATTTTCATCATAATGGCCAAAACTTGTCAAAAAATGTCGATACCTTAAAGCATGTAGTTTTGTGTAGTTTAAAGGTTTGTAATTAGTCATAGATGAATATGTAAATGAATGAAATTCATTTCGTGGGAAAATATTAAGTGGGCTGAGATGTTCGAATTTAAAGTTTTTTATTTCGAAGGTTTCGGTTAATAGTGAACGTAGATTAGGCTATTGTTTTTGGTTGTTTAAGGTGAGTTAATGATTGATTGTTGATTGTATGTTTGTGTGGTTTGTTCTGTTAAATAATAAAATTAAAAAAATATTTTTAAGGCTTAGAATTAGTTGAAATCCAAATCTTAATATGAATTATCCAAATAATGAATTTGAATTAATTCAAAATATTGAATGTCAAATGCTTTAATTGCCGAACAAAGAATTTAGAAATAATGAATTCATAAATAATAAATTTATCATGTCCAAATCTAAATTTCAGTTCCCAAACGTTACATTAAAAATTTATTAAGTTCTTCGTCGAAAAGTACATTCAATTCAGCTCTTTTAATTATGACCAGTATTCAAGTGAACTCTTTGTATTCATTTTTTTATCGAAGCTCCAAATAGACCATTAAATGTTAACATGACAAGCTGACATAGTAGGTTAATTGAAAAAAATTATAACATGACAAGTTAACTTATAAAAATATGAAGCAGAGGGCTTAATTGATTTTTATTATTTTACGAGAATTTAATTGATTTTAAATTAAAAATTATTAAAGATTTTTAATTTTTGTAAATTATAAAAGCATAAAAATCATTAATAATTTATAAAAAATTGTTAAAATTATAAACAATTATAAAAAATTAGAAAGATTTTAAATGTCGTAAGTTTCGTTTTAGAAATTCATAAAGAAATGGAAAATTATATAACTCTTGTTAAAATTATTCAAAGGTTATAAAATTATAAAATTAAAATTACTTCTCTTTTTTTCCCTCACACACTATCATATATCACCTCAACTCAGGCTTATCAATTTTTATTGTATCATCTTTCCTCAACTAAAACATTATCTATAAGTGTTTATAAGTCGAGTTAAGTTTAAAATCGAATTAAAAAAAGAAGGCTTGAGCCTAGTTAGACATATCAGCCCAAAATGATTTGTTTCACCATTTTAAAAAACAAAAAAAAAAATATTCAAATTTAATAATAAAAATATACAAAATATTAATATAAAATTTTATTTATATATTTTTAATTTTTGAATAGAAAATTGAATGAGAACGCATCTACCCATCACTTACCTTAAGTCATCAAATACTAAACTTATCGTCACTCAAACCTCTCACTTGGCACTGCACACTAGTCCGGTCATTTTCTTACTTCATATTTCTTATTTCCTTATGACCAAAATCAAAGACTTCAAACTTACAAAATATCAAAATTTTTCTAGTATTTTTTATATTTTAAATATTGTGTATAACTTTTAATAAATTTTAAAGATTTTTTTTATTTTTATAGAATTTTATTAATTTTAATATTTTTGTAATATTAATAGTTTTATATAACTTTTCTACAATAAGTTTAATAATTTTATAATAATTTATAGTATTTAATGATTTTTTAATGTTATATAAGTTTTATTAAAATTTTGTACTTTTAAAATTAGGATTAAATAAACAATTATGTCCTCACAAATTAATAAAAAATCAATTAAGCACTCGTAAAATGATAAAAAAAAAGTCCTTTAAGTCCTCCACGTTATAAATTTCCACAACGGTTTGCCATATTAGCTACCACGTCATCATTTTTACTTGTCGGCCACCACTTCAACTTGCCACATAAGCAGTTAATGGTCCATCAAGGGCTTCAACGACAAAATGATTTCAAATGTCTCAATTGGGTACCAATCAAAGAGCTCAATTGGCTGTACATTTCGAAGAGGGGTTCAATTGAATTTTTTAATTATTTTCTAAGGGATTATTTGATATTTTAGCTAAAATTATCTAACAAATATATTTATATAAAATTTACATAAAACAAATGAGGCTTTAGTTGAAATGGTAAACTTAAAAATTAAAAACTATGGTGATTTAGGTTTAAATAATATAATGTATATTTTTTAGATTTCATATAAAAGATAAAAAAAAATCCCCATCGTATATTTTTTTTTGTAAAATGATTGGATATTAAGTAATTAATTAACGAAATTGAAACTTAGTTGATGAGTGACATCAATCAACTAACCTTTTAATATATAGTATAGATTCTTATTTTTAATTAATAAAAGCCATATTTCCTTTAAATAATTATTTGATGCATAGGTGGTAAAATTTTTAACTCCACAAGTGAGATTGAGATTTTGCCACAAGACCTATTAATTTAGTTTTTATTTTTTAAAATACAACTCAATGACATTGGCAAAATTTTAACGCCACATGTGGAGTTAAAATTTTCACTCCCGATGCACCAAAAACTTATCCTCCCTTTTATTTATGTATACCCTTTAATTTTATTTGAAAAAAAGAACAACAGTAGGAATTTTTATTTTAATTTTTTAATCTTGAAGTTTGATTTGTGTCTCTTTTCAATGGCAAATGCTCATGATCAATTATTAATTCATCTATGAGGTGCCTTGTTTGGAACTACTGGGCTTGGGAACTCACAAACGATTCAAGCTCTTATGGGGCTCATGACGGCTAAAGATCCCCAAGTCATGTTCCTTTACGAGGCTAAGCTTCATACTAAAGAAACTAATCGGAGTAGGAGGATTTGTGGCATGTCTGGTTGCATTACTATGGATTACATTGACCATCGTGATGGGTTTATGTTACTTTTGAGGAAGGATATTCAAGTTGATTTACTCTCGTATTTGAATGAATGCACTAATATTAAGGTGCATTTGGATGGGTCTGATTCTGGCTTCACTGGTTTTTGTGGACAAAGTGATAAGACACTCAGACATGAGTCATGGGATTTAATAAGTGCTATTAATGAGGCCTCTTTCTTACTTTCGCTTGTTGGAGGTGATTTTAATGAGATTTTAGTTGATTGTGAGAATAGAGATTTAATAAGTGCTATTAATGAGGCCTCTCCCTTACCTTCGCTTGTAGGAGGTGATTTCAATGAGATTCTAGTTGATTGTGAGAATAGGGAAGGAAAGCGTAGGCTAATATGCAAGTTTTTCATGATGTTATGTGTGATACCTTATATTTGATTTAGTTGTTGGATTCAAATATAGAATATTACATTTCGTTGTCGAAATAATTCACTTTTTCATATTTTTTAAAAAAACGTAGTGGTAAAATTATTTTATAAAAATTTCGCAATATTTACATCTATTTTATATAAAAAATCCTTACAAAATTTAGATTTCACAAAATATCCACATTTAAATAATATCCCAAATCAATTCACAATACTACGATTTCTCAAAATATATCAATAAACTAGGTTTCTACGCTTTACTATTTCATCAAAACATTAGTTATAAAGTACTAGCAAAGAAAACTTAAAAAATATTTAAATTCATTTACGACATAATATTATATATATACAAGCCAGGTACATGTCATTTACATCAACTATAAAGTGAACTTTTCACAAACATTATTTGAGTTGAACTCTGGGTCTTCAGATGCTGCTGGAACGATCTAGTAAATCTAACTACCTATGCACAAAAAAAATAGACAAACTGCACGCTAAACAATTTTTATGCTCAATGGTACTAATATCATATAAATCGTTACATAAGTATTGAACATAAATTAATTGATAGGAATTAATTAAAACATGATTATAAATATCATTAATAACATCCCAATAAAAGAAAATTTTAATATTAATAAACTTTAAAATTTTGATATTGACAAATCGAATAAAGAAAATAAAATTTTTAATCAAATTCAAAATCGTGTAATTAATTTAATTCACACAATATGGAAATTCGAATTTTGTTTTTGCTTTTCTCCAATTTAGACACCATACTAAAGTTTAGAGTCATAACTAGGTATATGAATCCGCCACCCCGAGTTGTTCAGCAACGATGGCTATCAGAGTAGTCCACTACCCTCTAGGAATTGTGACTGCCCACGACCCTATGGGAATTAGGGCTACTAATAATAACTAACCAATTTGGCCTTTCCTCCCTAGACCCTCTGGGAATTGGGGAGTTCTAAATCCTTTGATGTAAAGACTCTAAGGCATGTCAATTATATCTGAATTAGTCTAACATAGTGTAATGGGTAAAAACCAAGTTTCATGATCCATTTCAATTCAATTCTGTTTTCATATCATTCTCATTTCAATTTTATTTCATGTTCAAATCATATATCGCCTAATGTAAAATTAGACTTCCAATTCAAAACATATTAAACATTTTCTTGTTCAATCATCCAAAATTATAATACTCAAATTCAAATCATAACCATGAATTTTCTAATTTAATCATTTGAAAAATATAGTTTTCATCTCAAAACATAATTTTATAAATATTAACTAAATCATTTAAACTCATCCAAAACTCATAAAAATAAAATAAAATAGAATAAAATAAAATAAAATAAAATAATTAGTGTTAGTAAACTAAATATTCTAAAGCTTTATGTAATGAAATAAGATATTAGCACAAATTGAAGTTTTAATCGCTTTACTCCTCTTCGCCTTTCTCTTTCAATAAGCTCGCTTCATTTTTAGCTACAATAGGAGTAGTTCAATATATAACAATGTCATTTATCCATTATAATACTAAAACTAATAAAAACAAACATAAATATGCATGGTTAATCAAGTTAGCAACTTAAGTTTCCTAGTTCAAAATTCGTATATCTTTCGACTTGATTTTCTCTTTTCAATTTCGTCTTCACCAAAGTACTCATTGCTTCACAAGCTATCATTTAGCACCAATATTACACAAAGTGGCCAATGTTCTCTACTTTCCCTTTACCATGGCCAAATATACCAAGTAAACTTTCCATCCATTTTTATTTCTTTTTCACACTTTTAACAAGCTAAAACTCATCTTCTAATCATTTCCTAGAAAAAAAAAATATACCTATTTCACTTAAGTTTCTTAAGCTTCCTTCAATGTCCTTTAATGACAACTTTCAAAATACTTAATAAAATCAAAAATATTAGAACATATATGTCAAATAAGCTTCAAAGATTCAAAATTTATGAAAAATTTGAAGAAAAATCATACCTTAAACTTGAATTTGAAGGAAATAATGAAAGGAGTTTTTTTCCTTCCCCAACTTTCGTGAATAACAAAGTAAAGTAAAGAAAGATGAACTCTTTCTTTTATCTTTTATTTATATTATAATAATACTTAATAAAATACTAATATTTTAAATAAAATGTTAAATAATAATTATTTAATGAAAATATCGATTAAAGCCATCATGAAAATTTTGATTTTTTAAGAAATGGTAAAATTGTCATTAAGTCCTTTCGATCAAAATAAAAATAGGATAATTTCACTTTAATCTCTATACTTTACCAAATTATTCAATTTAGCCCATGAACTCAATAGCAAATTTTTAACTTAACTACGCCCTTTTACTAATATTCTCTGTGTTTTCATGTCTGACAGTTTCCTCTAAAAACGATCATAATTTCTTATACTATTATTTATTTATAGATCACTTATTCAAGGACTTCTACCATAAATATCCCTTTCTCTTCTTTATATTTATTTATTTTTAAAGTGGGGATGTTACATTTTAAGGTCTTTAGCTTTGAAGGACTTGAAACCTAACGCAGGTTGGTTCACTTGAACCAAAAATAGAGAGGTTGCACATTATGTTCATGAGCACATTGATATATTTGTTGTTTGTCGAGACTAGTGTGACCATTTTGAGCATATGCGTATTATGACTCTACCCCAAATTGCCTCAGATCATAATGTTATTTTCTTAGAGATGGATGGGACTGTGAGCCAAGGTTAGGGGTCGAGGGAACTATTTTAGATTTAATTCTTGTTGGGCTAAGAATGATGCTTATGTTGATATTGTTTGTGATACTTGTTCAAATGATTCATATATCTCAATTCTGTAAAAAAAAAAAATAGAAGATATAGATACAGAGCATTTAACAGAGCATTTAACAGATGCATTTATGCCTTTAATAGGAAGGCTAATTTGTTGCTGAGTGATGACATTTCTAAGGCCAATGTTCGGCTCTTCTTTCTGCTAAGTTTAAGTTGTGAGATTTACTTGATAAGAAGCAGTGGTAGGGATAATGGTCTAACGTAACTAGGTTCAAGGAAGGGGACCATTAATATGAGATTTTTCCATCTCAAAGACATTGGTTGTAAGAATAAAAATTGGATCCATGAGTTGAGGGGAAAAAGTGGTGTTTTGGTGGAGCGTAAAAAAGATATCAAAGGGATTGTTTTTGACTACTTTATCAATATATTTTTATCTTAGAATAGTTCGACTCTAAAGACAATCTTTAAGCCTATTAGTCCATGTGTGATAACTGAGATGAATGCTACATTATGCGAAGAATTTATGATGGAGGAGGTGTCTAAATCCTTTTCCTAATGGATCCCAACAAAACCCTATATATTGAAGGTATGTTTGGCCACTTTTACTGTTCCTTTTGTCTTGTTCTTGGTGATGAGCTTATTGATTTTTGTTTGGGTTTGCTTAAAGGTCAATTCCCTATGTATAGAGTCAACCAAATTTTTATAGTTCTTATCCCTAAAGTTGATAATCTTGAGTCTATGCAAAACTTTAGGCCCATTAGTTGTTATAGTTCATTTTAGCCTGGGAGGGGTTTGACATAAGGGATCCTTTGTCCCCTTTTCTCTAGCTTTCAGTGATGTTAACTTGAGAACAAGACTTGGCCAAGATTAGAGGGGTTAAAGCCACTTAGAGTGGGACTTAAATAAATCATTTGTTCTTTGGTAATGACAGTATTCTATTTATATAACACTCAAGAGTTGAGGCTAAACGTGTTAGGGAGGTACCCAACATTTATAAGAGGGGTTAAAGGAAAAAGATAAACTTTGACAAATCTTTTATTTACTTTAGCCCTCATACCCAACTATATAGAGATTTAACATTAGCACTATGTTAGGCATTTGAGGTGACTCTGAGCTAGATAGATAATTCATGATGCCACTCCTCATCGATAGGAACAAAATTATTGTTTTTCAATACATTGTGGACAGAGTATAAAAGTAGATTCAAAGTTGGTCCAAGAGATTGCTATCGTGTGGGGGCATGTATTGAGATCTAGTGCCCTTAGTGTAGTTTTTCGTCATATGTATTTGCAAGTTTTCAAACAAATTTGTTTAATAAAGTTTCATCATTCACATAAATATCGTTAGTATTTGTCCTCAACGATTTTTGCACGCTAAGCAAAATGTATAAGAAAATATTAGCTCATTATTTACCTTATGTTTTAATAATATTAAGTTGCATTATGCGGTCGAATCATAATGCAATAAGACAACTTATATTAGTAGGTAATTTAAATGGTCCATATTCCAATCAGAATTAAGCAAATCAATTAAAAATCTATTAGATCGTCTATCAAGTCCAAATTAAGAAGATAACTTTTCTTGGGTATCAGAGAGGATGACTCCCAGAAAATAGAGACATAGATGTGATTGTTTGGATTAAGATACATTAGACAAGACCCAATTAGATAAATCCTAGATATGTTTATGAATTATTCACTTGTGACATTCATAGTGTGTCTTACCTCAATCTTGAGTAAGTGACGGACTATATGTGCGCATGAATCGTATATTTTGATGTATTGAAAGCTTGAGTTCAATTAGTACTAAAGCTGAAAGCTAGTACATTGGGCATACAACTTTTGCATGACATAACTTCAATTACAATATTGGAATCTGCAGCTCGATAAAGGGTAAATGATATCCTATCGTTGGCATTATGTGATAAATGGAAAAGTAATGTGTCCATGTGTCATTTGTTTGGGATGAATGGTTCAATTACTATTTGTTAGTAATTGAATTTTTCATGAAAGAAGATATAATGGTTATCATGAGATAAAATATGATCATATTGGGAGAACATATTTATCTTAAAGTGATTAAGGATATCCATGAGGGTAACACATATATGACAAGGTCATTGATAAACCTCAATTTATACATATTTTAACCCCATGCTTGGCTTATTTTGGATGAATTGTTCATTAGATTAGATGAATTTGATGTTCCTAATCCCTTAATTTCATGTTTTACACTCAAGGGAGCTTATGGAGTAAAAAAGAACGAGAAACGGGCCAAAACGGGACAAAATGGGCCTACCTTAGGAATCAACATGGCCTGGGCTATCAAACACGGCCGTGTGTCATGAGCAGAATTGAACACAGCCTGGATCAATGTACACGGGCAGACGCACACGGCCGTGTGAGGCTAGCAGAATCGAGCACGGTCTAAGGAATTAGACACAGGAGTGTCACACGGGGGTGTCCCTACCGTATCAAAGTTTAATTCTATTCGGAATAGACCACTTATGGGCCAAGAGAGGTGTTCCAAAGCCTATATAAACACCCTTGAGGGAAACCTAAATGGGGACGCTGAGTAGAAGGCAAAAAATACTCGAAGACAGCCATTGGGAGCAGCTTAGGAGAAGGATTTCCATCAAGATTGAAGATCTCCTATCAATTTATCTTGAAGTTTTTGGGTTTTCTTATGTTTTGTTTTTTTCCTTATTTTAAGATGTTTCCCTCTATCAGTATGAATTAAATTCCCTAAATACTTGAGGGGATGAAACCTAAGACGGATCTTATTATTATTTGATTTATAAGATAAATACTTGTTCTTATTCTTATTTTAATATTTCAGGTTATTGAGTCAAGTCAAATGTGCTTATTCAGAGGAGCAAAAGTCCTTGTTTAAGAGTAGATCAAACCAATTAAGCGGAGTTGATTGCAACCCTAGAAATAGGGCGACAAAAATCTGCTAGATTAGAGTTAAATCTAATAAGGGAATCCATAGATCGAGTTAATGCGACAATAGGGGTTTTAATTAGAAAGAGATTTCAATTAATCAACCTAGAGTCATTTGTTTTTAGTCTTGAAAGAGATATTGACATAAATTAGGGATTTTTACAGATTAAGTCAAGTGAATAAATCGTATGAATCAAAAGTAATAAGTGAAGTTTAGGTGGATTCTTCCTTAGGTATTGCCTATCTCATATAAGTTGTCTAAAAGTATTTTCATAATTCTTCCATTGTCGTGTTTAATTAGTTTTAGTTTAAAAGAAACCACTCCAATTCTTAGGCTAGATAATTAAAAGATAGTAATTACTAGTACTCTTGATTCTTGTGGATACGATATTACCTGCCTTACCATAACTATACTATTGAACGATAGGTGTGCTTACCTTTAGTGTGATCATAGTTAGTTTTAGACACATCAGTCATTGGATAAGCACTTGATAAATAGATTTTGTAATGGTATATATAGAGAGAGAGCTCAATCATGATATTTTAGTGGAATGACTTCATGACTAAATAATATTGTAATTAATAGACAAAGAGCCATAACTTAATTACAAATTATTTGATCCCTAATTGTACATGTCCGATTGGTCCCTTCTTTAGCACAATCTTGTATGGTTTGCATTTGAATCAATAAGTCGATTAAAAATTAGAGGAACAGATCATATGTATCACTATCTACACTAAATATATTTTCTCATTATGCACAAGAGATGACTTAGAGAACTAATTTGTTTCTTTGAATTATTATTTAATTGATTGAAATTAAATAATTGGAGTTCAAGTGGAAATTAAATAGTCATTGATGTTTTATTGAACATAATAATTAAATTTATTTACACATACAATCCAAGATGCAGTAAAGTCATCATAATTTTAATGAATTATAATTGGGTTGAGAAAATAGTCTAATTATAAAAATTAATTAAATTAATTTTAATTAATTAAACAATATTTTGGAAATAAAAAATTGTTATTATGTTGGTTAAATTATATGAGTTGATTGAAAGTCTCAATAACACATATAGTTATACCCAATAAATGAGATAAGCATGATGACCCATCTTACATAGCATGGGTGGCAACCCTAGCTCCCAGAGTAGGGGGTGCCACCACCAATAGCCTATCCTAGTAAGGGATAGTATATTTTCTATGAAAACATTATTTTACTTTTTCTTGTTCAAGTAAGACTCTTCTGGTTTTATTTATAAATATTGATTAGGGTTAAGTCAAAATAGACGATACTAAATGTCAACACTCTGTTAAATTTTAGTGAGATTTATTTTTCAAATAAATTCTAATTCTGAGAGAGTTCTTTTCGATTTCTAGTTCCTAATTGGAATATCAATCAAGTTTTCATTGTGCTCATTGGTTCATGATTTAGAGTTCACATTGTGTTGGTAGAAAACTAGGAAATATCTTTAGATAGCCTATTCCAAAACATAAATACTAATTTCGTAAAGAGTTTATTACTATAAATATCACAACTGCTCTATTTTAGAAAAAAATTTAATTTTCTATTGCTCAACAAAATTGTTTTCTAAACTAAACTTTTCCAACAATATGAGGTTTTCATTAAATCAATGCTTTAATCCATTCTTACTTATGTCATGTCATGCTTTTTACTTTCCTTATTTGTTACTAATGCCATTATTTCATCCATTATATAATACTAACGTGCAGGTAAAGAGGAGGACAAAGGGTGGGCTATGCTAAACTGGGACACCACCTAAAAATCGAAGGGTATAGGAGGACTTGGTTGAAGAGATCATTGACTATTCAACCTTTTAGATTGGTAAATAGGTTTGTAGATTCTCACACCACAAGGACTCTTTATGTCACAAGACTTTCCAAGCCAAGTACTTTCCTAGTGGCATATTTTTTAGGTCAAGATGGTAGATAAGCCTTCATATGCTTGGTGTAATAGTCTGATTTTGGGTCTAGTCGGAACAGTGGTTTCAGGACCACAAATCCAACACAGTAAAATTTACTTTTATTATATTTTTATGGTATACAATTTTATGGAATGATTTCATGAAAATTTGTTCAAAAATTTTGATATTTGGGCACTCAATTTAGTTAAAAGGACTAAATTGCAAAAGGTGGAAAATTTGTGTTTTAGAAGCTAGAAGTGTCTAATTATTATGAAATTTTAAATTGGCAGTCCTTAAATGGTAATTAGACCATTATGATTTAGTATGGACAAAAATGGACATGGTTAGGTGAAATTTCAAAGTTTGGCATTAAGGGCATTTTGGTAAAATGGTAAATAAAGACAAATAAAACTAAAATAAAATATGTCATCTTCTTCAATTTCATCCCTTAGTGCTGAAATTTGAAGAGTCTCCATAGCTAGGGCTTTGGCCAACTTTCAAGCTTGATTGTAAGTCCGTCCTTATCTCGTTTTTAATGAATTTTTACGTTTTTGTGAATGTTGTAACTTGATTTAGCTATTTCAAGGACCAATTTGAAAGAAAATCAAAGTAAAAAAATTTACCCATGTTAGATATTTGTGTATTTTGATGTTTAATGGTAGATTATGCAAATTTGATGTTGGAAAAACAACTTTTACCAAGTGATTTTTGATGAAAATATAAAAAAGGACCTATTTGTAAAAGTTATAAAACATGTAGTGGAAGTGTGATTTAATGACAAATGTGGGTTTTATGAGTATAAAAATGGTTTGGATATGCTTGGGCTTTGAAGAAATTGACTATATTTCATTTTACAAGCCTAGGGACTAAAGTGCAAAATATTGAAAAGTTAGGGGCAAAAATGTAATTTTGCCATAATATGATTTTTGGTTTGGATTGAATACGTGAGTATTAAATGAGTTAAATTTGCTATTATAGATTAAGAAAAATGAAGTTCGAACCTAGATCGGGGGAAAAATAAAGTTTTTAACGATTAGGTCCATTTCTACTATTTTTTGTACCAAGGTAAGTTCGTATGTTAATAATGCAATGTTACAATTGTATTTATAATGTTTTGATACTGCATGAATTATATGATTGACTCTATGGATGTAATTAACGAAGTTTCGACAAGCGAGAAAATCCCGATTGAACCTTAGGAATAGATTAGGATACAAGTGACATATCACTGGGAACCCATGTGAATATGTAATTATGTGATTTATGTGTCCCAAGTGCTAGTCCTGTAAGTCCTATCGGTGGCTGGGTATACCGGCATATGTTGCGGATACCTGACAGCTTGTGTGAGTAGCACAGCATAGCTATGTCTCGACTGACAGCTTGTGTGAGCAAGCCCGAGGATAGCTCGAGAGCGAGCCTATATGTATTATGAGATTTGTGGTAGCATTGGCTATATATGTGGCACTTATGTGCAAATCTTTCCGTGTATCTGATAGTATTCCAAGTGGTTCAACGGGTATGCCAAAGATGGGAAAGTATGTGATTATGTTACGATTTAGTACAGGTATGTACAAAAAACTCAAAGGAAAATAGATTCGATATATGATGAACTATTGGTAAGAATATAATTGAGTATGTTATGTTCATGAAGTTTTAATGACATTTATGTTGATTCATGTTATGTTATGCATATGATAAATGTATGATAAATGTTGTTTATTATTTGCATATGAACTTACTAAGCTATATAGCTTACTCCCCTTTCTTTCCCTTATCTTATAGTGTCACCAAGCTAGCTCGGGATCAAAGATCGTCGAAGATCCATTCACACTATCAACCATTATTTTGGGTACCATTGAAATGCCAATATTTTGAGTTATTGCATGTATAAGGACTTGGTCATTTTGTTATATGTGTCATTGGAAATGTGTCCAATTTTATTGGCTTATAATGGCTAATGATTTCATTTTGTATATGGACATGAATGATGACTTATGTTGGTGGAAGTATATTTATATGTTGATACCATTCATGAATATGGAAACTTGCATGATTTGTGTTGATATATTATGATGTTAAAGCATGATAGATGTTAGCATGTGGGTGGGATCTTAATATCTTGGTTGTGATTGTTTTGGTTGCTTGTATGATGCTTGAATTTGTATTATATGATGTTGTGTAGGTATATGCATGGAAGGGTGGCAAAAAGGCTTAGTAAATAGCCTTATTTTGTCCACAAGGCCAGACACACGGGCATGTGTCTAGGCTCTGTGTGACACACGGCTTGCCCCATGGGAGTGTGTATTGGCCGTGTGTCCCCTGCACCTTAATTTTGAAATACAAAATGTTTAGAATATATGTAACACCCCTAACCCGTATCCGTCGCTGGAACTGGGTGATGGAGCATTACCGAAACTTTTCAGAAAAATTTCAGATAAATCATGTAAATCACTACTCATTAACCGAGATCATTTGCAATGTCCCTTAGACGGACCCTCGAGGCCCAATACGAGCATTAGAATCGAGTTGGGACTTAATCGAAAACTCTAAGATTTTTTTTGTGACATTTCAAAAATTTTCCATGGTGCAGGGCTCACACGCCCGTGTGGTCCAAGGGACACGCCTGTGTGACCCTTAGACATGCCCGTGCCTCAGGCCGTGTCCGATTTAGGTTTCTCTCTGACTTGCGCCACATGGCCATGCCACACGCCCTTGTGCTAGGCCATGTGGTTAATTAATTCAATTCGAATTAGGTGTAGGTTTCACATGGCCAAGACACACGCCCGTGTTCAAGACTGTGGCACCCACACGGCTGAGACACACACCCATGTCTCTGCCCGTGTGCTCAATTTTGAGCATTCTATTTTCTCGAATTTAAGGTGCAGGGGACACATGGCTGGCTACATGCCCATGGGGTAGGCCGTGTGTCACACACGGTCTAGACACACGACCGTGTGTCTACCCATGTGGACAAGATATAGCCATTTCTAGCTTCATTTCTCACCCAAAATTTCACCAAGTTCTTGCACCAATTTCTACATTCAAATTCCAACCAATCCAAGCATTGGATTCAAGCAATTTATAACGTCTAACATGGTTTATTGATACATGAATTCATGTTCTTAATCTTACCTTTCATAAGCATACTCATTTAACCTTTCTTAATCAATCAATAAATAACACTTATGTCATCCATGGAATAAACTTAAATACATATTAACATGTATCAAAACATTATCATCTCTAGCCATTCTAATGGCTAGATTACAATAACCAATTACATTTATATGCCGATATGGCCAATATAACCTATACATGTCATTACAACCATAATTGATTTACCATATTGTACCGACATGGGCCGATAGATAATGTGAGTGATCTTTGCTGAGCTTCCAATCCAACGAGCTTTCGATTTACTCTAAAACAGGGGAAAATAAAACGGGGTAAGCATTGTATGCTTAGTAAGTTCATATAACATGATACTTAACTTACTATTTATTCTATTTTGAGATAACTATGTAACACATATTGAATCAATTTGACCTCAAGCCCTACACATATCCTCATTGCCTTTGTTGGTCATATAATCCATAGAAATATCAAGACATATATGGGCTCAACAACAATCAAGTTTCCAAGCACATATGCTTTCCACAACATGTATCCATTCAACATTCATGATTCATCTCATTATTACAAGTATAATTTCATAATAGCTCATTTCAAGTTCAGATCAGTTCATATCAGAACTTTAATAATATTACTCGAAATATCAAGGTCACGATTTGTACACTCAAGGTGTACAAGTCTATAATTAAGAATGAACATTCTCATCAAATAATTTCCATGTACAAATATCATCATCTCATATTTTCATATATCACCTATCATGTATCATCATTTTCATGTATTTCATGTAATATTCTTTTCATGTCATATTTCCATATCGTATACATCATCCCATGTCAATTTGTCTTAAATTCATATTTGCCCCTGTCAGAACCTTGCCCATTAAATTTATTTGAATTATCAATGGATATAAGTAGCATTTTCATCGTTTGACCTTTATCATCTATCGGGCATTATCATTTAGATTAGACATGTAACACCCCAAACCCGGCCTAAACGTTACGACCGGATCTCGCATGTCACATGAAAGGAATGTCTAAAAGCGTATGCTCGTTAAAAGCTCGTATTCTTTATAGTTGTTGTGAAAATCGAGTTTAAGTAATTTTGAATAAGAAACGGTTTATTATCATTTTAGGAAAATCCCATATTGATCATTTAATAATAAGCAAGAACCAAATTGAAAGTGAAACCAAATAAAATACCCAAGGCCTTATTACATAACAAAACCCAAATAAAAATAAGTCCAAATAAAAGAAACGAATTTACGAGTAAACATATGTATGGAATCCACGAGTCCACCTCAGCTCCCAAATCCGCGATCTAATGATTACCTGCAAAATTTAACTAAGGGGTGAGTCATCGAGACTCAATGTGTAAATCCTCATCCAACAGGTGTTACACCCTTACACAATTTCATATGAAAATATGCATGTCATGCAACCCAAAACCTAACCATCCAAAACTCCCGATTCTACCCCATGTGGTACCAAACCACTGGTGGTGCCAAACCACTGGTGACCCAAAGTCACAAATAACATATGTGGTACCAAACCACTGGTGACCCAAAGTCACAAATAACATATGTGGGGCCAACCCACTTTGTAGTACCAAACTACTGGTGACAATCCCTTTTAATGTAATATATGGGGCCAACCCACTGTGGTACTAAGCCACTGGGATGAGTCACTAAAATATCCAATGTGGTGCCAAACCACTGGTGACCCAAAGTCACAAATATCACATGTGGTACCAAACCACTGGTGGTGCCAAACCACTGGTGACCCAAAGTCACAAATATCACATCTTCCCCCTCCTCTCATCATACCCATGCAATATGACATAATAATTCGTGTATGCAGTATGTCATGTATGCTAGACATATATCAAATATAAGTATAACATGAATTACCATCATAATCAGATAGACATAAAACAACATAATCATGTTAATCAACCTCTAAGGGTATAACCGTAATTTTACCTACCAAAGGCATTTTCGTAATTTACCTTTCAAGGGTATTTTGGTAATTTACCCACTAAGGGTATTTCAGTAATTTCGTACCTGGAATGGTCTTTCCAAAAGCCCAGTGTCGCCTCGAGTGACTCAACTACCATTTTCAGTCTTTACCGGACTGTTAGGCCTAAAACTCGATTTCGGCCCATTCAGGCCCTCATGCTCGTGTGGCCCACCTAACATAAATCTAGCCACGTATATAAGTTCCACCTAGACTAGTTCACTATTTACTACATCATTATACAATTTATTCTATTGAGCCCACGGGCCCATTGGGCCTACTTCGGCCCATCGCAGCCCAAGCAGCCCCAACCCACAAGAATACTACTGATGGCCTCAACTATCGTGTCAAAGCCCCACACGTGCGCCTACACGCTCGTGTGGCTACTTTTTCCGTGATTGGTACTTCGACATTTGCCGCTCTACAGCTAGAGTAGAGAGAGTTACACACCTGATAGGAGTCTGGTGTTAAACCGAGCTGCGACCACTCCTGTGCCCAAACACCCACCAAGGTATGTTAACTCTCCTCCTGGAATGCTCTTTATATAGCTAGCTCTTCACCTTCCTTCTTTGTATCTCACCGATGTGGGATCCCTCCATTAGTAGAGTTTAAATCCAACTCAAACTCTTGCCACCCCAACTTAGCAAAATAAATACTCCCTTACTTGTCATGAGATTCGAACCCAGGCTCCCTTGCAACATAATCCACCCCACTAGCCACTTTACCAACCAGCTCCATGTATCTTAAACTATGCGCAACTAAATATAACCCTATGGCTAAGATCTAAATTCATTTAATAAAAATATCTAAAAGGAATGCAAACGCTACAACTAGAACCTTGGACCTCCTTCCTTCCTTGTGGGGCCACCCCCTTGTCCTTAAGTGGCGTCACTTTGCCACTACACCACAAGCTCTTCTTGTGTCACTTTCCTCCACATTTTATTCTTAAGGCCTACCCGCCAACCTCCAAGGTTTTTTTCACCTAAAACCAAAATTTTTCCTAAGGCCTAACTTGAACCCGGGACTTCATAGAAGCCCCCTAACCTTCCAAACTCACTTATCTTATTGGTCCAACTTGCATTTAAGCCGATCTCTTATTCTCTAAAAAATTTAAACGCTACTACGCTCAAGGGCCCATTGGGCTCAATTCTCCTAGGCCCAATTTCAGGATGTTACAAGACATTTTTATTTATCAGGCTTGATCGTATATGTAATTCTTTCACATATTTATGACATTTATACAATTCACATAAACAAAATCAGTGCAAGCATGTAAGTAAACACAATTTAGTTACACAAACTTACCTCGACATTTTCCTCTTTCCTCATTCTAGCTCTGGATTTGGTCTATCCGGATCTATACGAGTAAATTTAACATTAATTTATCACATTTTATATTCAAGTGGACTCAATTTTCATTCTAGGAAAAATTACCATTTTGCCCCTAACTTTTCCATAAATTCCATTTTCATCCCTAGGCTCGAAAAATGAAACTTGTGCAAATTACTCCCTATTCCAAGCCTAGCCAAAGCCCCATTACAAATTTTACAGCACATGTATTCATAAAATTTTAGAATTTTTCATCAAATTTTACAACTTTTCATTTTAGTCCCTAAATAATGTTCTTATCAAAAATCACTTTGTAAAAGTTGTTTATCTATCAATAATCTTTCATTTTCTACCATAAATTTCAAATTTCCAGCATATACATCCATGACTCATTTTCATACTTTGATAAATTTTCAAATTAATCCCCCAATAAAGAGATTAAGCTATCCCGATTTCAAAAATATCAAAATTACTAAAAACGGGACAAGGAAACTTACCCAAATTGGCCATGAAAGTCTCTTCTCTCTCTCTCTCTCCTAGGGTTTCCATGTTTATTTTGGGGAAGAATATGAGAAAATATGATTTTTATTTTCTTTTCATCTTTTTTAATTGATTAATATTTTTACTTTCCAATTTAGTCCCTAGCCTTTTTCTCATTTTCCATGGGTGAATCATCCAAAAATATCTACATACTTTTTATTAATGGTATAATTACCATATAAGGACCTTAAGTTTTGAATTCCATAGCTATTTGATCCTTCTAGCTACTAGAATTTAACTTTTGCTTTTTATGCTTTTAGTCCTTATCGTAATTAAGCACATAATCGGTAAAATTTTCTTTTCAAAATTTTCACACGACATTTCTCGTATAATATGGATCATATAATAAAATAAAAATAAATTTTATTTTTTGGCTCGAATTTGTGGTCCCAATATTGCTATTCCAATTTTACCGAAATTTGGGCTGTTATAATATAGCACACGGGCAAAGACACGGGCGTGTGTCTCAGCCGTGTGTGCTAAACGGCCTAGAACATGGGCGTGTGTCTTGGCGTTGTGAAACCTGCACTTAATTCGAATTAAATTAATTAACCACAGGGCCTAGCACACGAGCGTGTGGCACTGCCGTGTGGCACAAGTTAGAGAGCACCCTAAATTAAACATGGTTTGAAGCACGAGCGTGCCCGAGGATCACACGGGCGTGTCCCTTGGACCACACGGGTGTGTGAGCCCTGCAATTAGCAAAAATTGTCTAAGTTTTGTAAAAAAAATTCCCGAGTTCTCTATTTAGTCCCAAACCACTTCCAATGCACGTTTTGGGCCTTGTAGGCTCGTATTAGGGACTTTATGATTGAATATTGATGGTTTTAATTTAGACACAAATTTTATGACTCGATTTGTATGAATGTTTGTGTTGTATGTCCAATAATGCCTCATACTCTGTTCCGGCATTGAATATAGGTAAATGGTGTTACATTTAGTGGTATTAGAGCTACGGTTTAGTCGACTCTCAGACTAACATAGCATGTGTAAGAGTCTAGCTATACATGCCATAAATAAACCGTGATAGTGTGATGACTCCTAACAACTTTAAATTGTGTTTTCATATAGTAAATGGATCCCAATCGAGCTGAAGCTGATGACATAGAAAGTAATGCGCCGGCTCCCGTTCAAGGGACCGCGCCATCTGAAAGTAGACCAGTGATCAAGGAGAACGGGCTAGGGAAGCCTTCCTCCACATGATGAATGATGGTATATGGAGTTTGTTCGAACAAATCTAAATGCTCAACCCCCTCTACCCCCACCTATTCTTCAGCAGGTTCTCGTAGCTCCACAAGGTATGGAATTTGTAAGTGGAATAAGCCTCCAATTGATAAAATTCGAAAGCATGGGGCTAAAGACTTTTGATCTAATGTTGATGATGATCCCGAGAGAGCTGAGTTTTGGTTCGAAAACTCTATCAAGGTATTCGATGAACTGTCTTGCACACCGGATGAATGTCTAAAATTGATGTATCGCTCCTGAGAGACTCATCATACCGGTGGTGGAAAACTCTTGTATCATCAGTACTAAGAGAGAGGGTTAACTGGGAATTCTTCCAAGATGAGTTTAGGAAGAAATATATCAGCCAGCGATTTATTGATCAGAAATGTAAGGAGTTTTTAGAGCTGAAACAGGGCCAAATGTCAGTAACTGAGTATGAGCGAGAGTTTGTCAGGCTCAGTAAGTATGCACATGAGTGCGTTTCAACCGAGGCTATCATGTGCAAAAGGTTCAAAGATGGGTTGAATGAGGATATCCGATTGTTAGTTGGAGTTCTTGAGCTGAAAGAATTTGTGGTGCTATTCGACTGAGCTAGTAAAGTTAAAGAATTAAGCAAAGAGAAGAGGAAATCTGAGTTTGAGGCTAGAGATGTAAGAAAAAGGTCGATGAGTAAGTTATTTCAATCTCAGTCTAAGAAATCGAAAGATTTGTATGCTCGTTCGAGTGCTTTAGCTGGGTATTCCAACAAAGATCGTGGGAAATAAAATTTGAGTTCTAAAGCCCAAACTACGTCGATAGCGAGTGTTGGTAATGTTAGATCCAATCGACCTGAATGTCAACACTGTGGTAGGCGACATCCCGGTGAATGTAGAATGAATGACTGGGCTTGCTTTAAGTGTGGCTCACAAGACCACTTTATTCGGGACTGCCCTAAGATGGCTGAGAAAGACAAGATTCAGAATGCAAAATCGGGCAACACTGCCAGTAGAGAGAGACCCCCAAGGAATATGGGGAACGTGACCAATAGTAAAGGTGTGACCAAAGGTTCAACTGTAAGATCCGAGGCTCGAGCACCTACTAGAGCCTATGCTATCCGTGCTCGTGAAGAAGCAACATCTCCCGATGATATCACTAGTACTTTTTCTTTCTATAATACTAATTAGTTGCATTGATTGATCCTGGATCAACTCATTCTTATGTTTGCATGAAATTGGTAGCTAGTAAGAGCTTGCCTGTTGAGTTTACTGAGTTTGTGATTAAAGTGTCAAACCCCTTAGGCAAACATGTATTAGTTGATAGTGTTTGCAAGAATTGTCCCTTGATGATTCGAGGTCATTATTTTCTAGTTGATTTAATGTTGTTTCCATTTGATGAGTTTGACATTATTTTGGGTATGGATTGGTTAACATTGTACGATGCGGTAGTGAATTGTAGGCAGAAAATTATTGAATTGAAAAATGTGAAAATGGTGAAATTCTTCGGATTGATTCAGATGAGTCGGGTGAGTTACCTATTGTGATCTCTTCGATGTCTGCCAAGATATGTAAGAAAAGGTTGTGAAGCTTATCTAGCTTATGTGTTGAATACAAAAGTGTTTGAATTGAAAATTGAATCAGTGTCAGTAATTTGTGAATATCTGGATGTGTTTCCAGAAGAGTTGCCTGGGTTACCACCGATTAGAGAAGTTGAGTTTGGTATTGATTTAGTACCAAGGACTTCACCGATATTGATTGCTCCATATAGAATGGCTCCAACTGAATTGAAAGAATTAAATGCTCAGTTGCAAGAGTTGACAGATAAGGGTTTTACAAGGCCGAGTTTTTCTCCCTAGGGTGCACCAGTATTATTTGTAAAGAAGAAAGATAGATCTATGAGACTTTGTATCGATTATCGATAGCTCAACAAGGTAACGATAAAGAACAAGTATCCTTTTCCAAGAATCGATGACTTGTTTGATTAGTTGAAAGGGCAACAGTGTTCTCGAAGATTAATTTGAGGTCTGGCTACTACCAGTTGAGAGTTAAAGAGTCGGATGTACCGAAAACCACTTTTAGAATAAGGTATGGGCATTATGAATTTCTTGTCATGACTTTCGGACTAACTAACCCTCCTGCTATTTTTATGGACTTGATGAGCTGAATCTTCCAACCATATTTAGACAAATTCGTAGTTGTGTTTATTGACCATATCTTGATTTATTCTTGAGATGAGATTGAGCATGCCGAGCACTTAAGAACTGTATTGTAGACTTTGAGACATAATATGTTATTTGCTAAATTTAGTAAAAGTGAATTTTGGCTCTGAGAAGTTGGATTTTTGGGACATATTGTTTCTGGAGATGGTATTCGGGTTGATCTGAGTAAGATTTCGAAAATTGTTGATTGGAAATCGCCGAGAAATGTATCGGAGGTTAGAAGTTTTTTGGGTTTACCCGGCTATTATAGACATTTTGTTAAGAGTTTTTCAATGATTGCTACTCTTATGACTAATCTATTACAAAAAGATGTTAAGTTTGAATGGTCCAAAAAATGTCAGCAAAGTTTTGAGAAGTTGAAAGCATTATTGACTGGGGCACCGATTTTAGTGCAACCTAAAAGGGAAAAAGAGTTTTTCATTTATAGCAATGCGTCACTAAATGGATTAGGATGTGTATTGATGCAAGAGGGTAAAGTGATAGCCTATGCCTCGAGACAGCTGAAACCGCATGAGAAGAATTATCTGACGCACGATCTAGAATTGGTTTCCATTGTGTTTGCTTTGAAGATTTGGAGACATCACTTGTATGGTGAGAAATGTCATGTATTTTTGGATCATAAAAGTTTAAAGTACTTGATGACTCAGAAGGATCTGAAGTTGCAACAACGAAGATGGCTTGAGATACTAAAATATTATGAGTTAGTAATTGACTACCACATCGGAAAGGCGAATGTAGTCGCATACGCTTTGAGCAAAAAGTCCTTGTTTTCCTTGAGAGCTATGAATACGCAGTTGACTTTATCTGAGGATAGTTCGATTCTAGCTGAGTTAAGAGCTAGATCGGTATTTCTTCAGCAAATTTGTGAAGCTCAGAAAAGTGATAGTGAATTGCAAGCCAAAAGAGCTCAGTGTGAATCGGGTAGTGATTCAGACTTTCGGATTGGTTCTGATGATTGCTTAATGTTTTGAGATAGTGTATGTACACCAAAAAATGATGAAATTATTCAGAAGATTCTTTATGAGCCACATAATGGTTATTTATCTGTTCATCCAGGCAGTACGAAATGTATAATGATTTGAAGAAATTGTATTGGTGGTCGAGTATGAAGCAAGATATTTCAGAGTTTATTTCGAGATGTTTGATTTGTCAACAAGTAAAAGCAAAACACCAAGTAGCTTCGGGTTTATTTCAGCCAATGATGGTACCCGAATGGAAATGAGACAGAATTATGATAGATTTCATAACTAGATTACCTCTAGCTCCGAAAAAAAAAGATGTCGTTTGGGTCGTTGTTGATAGATTGACAAAACTGGCTCATTTTATTCTGGTACGTACCTACTATTCACTTGATAAGCTAGCTGTATTGTACATTGCTGAGATTTTTAGATTGCACGGGGTGCCTATTTCTATTATTTCGGATAGAGATCTGAGGTTTACGTCGAGATTTTGGAAGAAGTTGTGAGAAGCTTTGGGTACATAGTTAAACTTTAGTACCGCATTTTATCCACAAACCGACAGTCAATCTGAAAGAATGATTCAGATACTCGAAGAAATGCTCCGATGTTGTGTTTTAGAATTCGAAGGTAGTTTGGAAAAATATCTACCTTTAGTCGAATTTGCTTATAACAATAGTTTTCAGTCTAGTATTAAGATGGCACCATATGAGGCATTGTATGGCTGCAAGTTTTGAACTCTATTGTACTGGACCGAGCTCAGTGAGAGACAGATTCACGGGGTTGATCTATTAGAGAAATCGAAGAAAAAGTGAAAGTAATTTGTGACTGTTTGAAAGCAGCTTCAGATCGACAGAAATCTTATGCGGATTTGAAAAAAAAAAGAGATTGAGTTTCAAGGTGGAAGAAAATTTTGAGATTTGGTCGCAAAAGCAAGTTGAGTCCGCGTTTCATCGGGCCGTATGAGGTTGTTGAAAGAATAGGGCCAGTGGCATATCGGTTATCTTTTTGACAGAGTTGGGAAGGATTCACAATGTGTTTCATGTGTCGATGTTGTGAAGTTATCGATCAGATCCTTCGCACATAATTTCTCTGATAGAGGTCGAGATTCGACCTGATATGACATATGGTGAAGAACCGATCAAAGTGTTAGCTCGGGACGTCAAAAAGTTGAGAAACAAAAGTATAGCCCTAGTGAAGGTTTTATGGCAATGACACGGGGTCAAAAAGGCTACGTGGGAACCCGAGGAAGCTATGAGAAAACAGTACCCAAGCCTCTTTTCCAGTAAGATTTTCGAGGATGAAAATCCCTAAAAGGGGGAGAGTTGTAATAGTCCGATTTTGGGTCTAGTCGAAACAGTGGTTTCGGGACCACAAATCCAACTTAGTAAAATTTATTTTTATTATATTTTTATGGTCTATAGTTTTATGGAATGATTTTGTGAAAATTTCGTTCAAAAATTTTGATGTTTGGGCACTCAATTTAGTTAAAAGGACTAAATTGCAAAAGGTGGAAAATGTGTGTTCTAGAAGCTAGAGGTGTAATTGCTATGAAATTTTAAATTGGAGGTCCTTAAATGGTAATTAGACCATTTTAATTTAGTATGGACAAAAATGGACATGGTTAGGTGAAATTTCAAAGTTTGGCATTAAGGGCTTTTTGGTAAAATGGTAAATAAAGACAAATAAAACTAAAATAAAAGATGTCATCTTCTTCAATTTCATCCCTTAGTGCCAAAATTTGAAGAGTCTCCATAGATAGCATTTTGGCCAACTTTCAAGCTCGATTGTAAGTCCGTCATTGTCCGTTTTTAATGAATTTTTACATTTTTGTGAATGTTGTAATTTGATTTAGCTATTTCAAGGACTAATTTGAAAGAATATCAAATTCTAAAATTTCACCCATGTTATATATTTGTGTATCTTGATGTTTAATGGTAGATTATGAAAATTTGATGTTGGATAAACAACTTTTACCAAGTGATTTTTGATGAAAATGTTAAATATGACCTATTTGTAAAAGTTGTAAAACATGTAGTGGAAGTGTGATTTAATGAAAAATGTGGGCTTTTTTTAGTATGAAAATGGTTCGTCTAGGCTTGAGTTTTGAATAAATTGATTATATTTCATTTTATGAGCCTAAGGACTAAAGTGTAAAATGTTGAAAATAAAGGGGAAAAAATGTAATTTTCCTATAATGTGATTTTTGGACTGGATTAAATAATGTGAGTATTAAATGAGTTAAATTTGCTATTATAGATCAAGAAAAACGAAGTTCGGACCTATATCGGGGGAAAACCAAAGTGTTTGACGATTAGGTCCATTTCTACTATTTTTTTGTACCGAGGTAAGTTCGTATGTTATAATGCAACGTTACAATTGTATTTATAATGTTTTAATATTGCATGAATTGTATGATTGACTCTATGGATGTAATTAATGAAGTTTCGACAAGCGATAAATTTCCGGTTGAACCTTAGGAATAGATTAGGATACAAGTGACATGTCATTAGGAACCCATGTGAATATATAATTATGTGATTTATGTGTCTCGGGTGCTGGTCTTGTACGTCCTACCGGTGGCTGGGTATACCAGCATATGTTGCGGATTCTGACAGCTTGTGTAAGCAGCACCACGTAGCTACGCCTCAACTGACAACTTGTGTGAGCAAGCCCGAGGATAGCTCGAGAGCGAGCCTATATGTGTTATGAGATTTGTGGTAGCATTGGATACATATGTGGCACTTATGTGCAAATGTTTTTGTGTATCCTATAGTATTCCAAGTGGTTCAACGGGTATGTCAAATATGAGAAAGTATGTGATTATGTTACGAGTTAGTACAGGTATGTATGAAAAACTCAAAGGAAAATAGATTCGGTATATGATGAACTATTGGTAAGAATATGATTGAGTATGTTATGTTCATGAACTATTAATAACATTTATGTTGATTCATGTTATGTTATGCATATGATAAATGTATAATTAATGTTGTTTATTATTTGCATATGAACTTACTAAGCTATATAACTTACCCCCTTTCTTTCCCTTATCTTATAGTGTCACCAAGCTAGCTCGGGATCAGAGATCGTCGGAGATCCATTCACACTATCAACCATTATTTTGGGTACCATTGAAATGTCAATATTTTGAGTTATGGCATGTATAGGGACTTGGTCATTTTGTTATATGTGTCATTGGAAATGTGGCCAATTGTATTGGCTTATAATGGTTAATGATTTCATTTTGTATATGGCCATAATGATGGCTTATATCGGTGGAAGTATATTTATATGTTAATACCATTCATGAATGTGGAAACTTGCATGATTTGTGTTGATATATTATGATGTTAAAGCATGATAGATGTTAGCATGTGGATAGGATGTTAATATCTTGATTGTGATTGTTTTGGTTGCTTGTATATGTTTGAATTGGTATTATATGATGTTGTGTAGGTATATGCATGGAAGGGTGGCAAAAAGGCTTAGTATATAGACTTATTTTGTCCACACGAGCAGACACACAGGCGTGTGTCTAGGCCATGTGTGACACACGGCTTGCCTCATGGGCATGTGTATTGGTCATGTGTCCCCTGCACCTTAATTTTAAAAATAGAATGTCCAAAATATAGCACATGGGCAGAGACACGGGCGTGTGTCTCAACCGTGTGTGCTACACGGCCTAGAACACGGGCGTGTGTCTTGGCCATGTGAAACTTGCACTTAATTCAAATTAAATTAATTAACCACACGGCCTAACACACGGGCGTGTGGTACAAGCCAAATAGCACCCTAAATTGAACGCGGTTTGAAGTACGGGCGTGTCCCAATGTCACATGGGCATGTGAGCCCTGCAGTTAGCAAAAAATTTCTAAGTTTTGTAAAAAAAATTCCTAAGTTTGCAGTTTAGTCCCAAACCACTTCCAATGCACGTTTTGGGCCTCGTAGGCTCGTATTAGGGACTTTATGATTGAATATGGATGAGTTTAATTTGGACGCAAATTTTATGACTCGATTTGTATGAATGTTTGTGTTGTATGTATGGTAATGCCTCGTAGTTGTATGTATGGTAATGCCTCGTACTCTGTTTCGTCGTTGAATACGGGTAAGGGGTGTTACACTTGGACTAGTATCTTATAAGTTTTTGAGGCTAATTCATCGGGCTGCTTTTGGAGATTGGGTTGGGGTAATCAGAGTCAACATTTTTTTTATAGATGGGGTGTCTTAGGCCTAATAGGACTCTCGGAGTCTTATGATCATCAAATGGCTTTGGATGTGAGAGTTAGTGATTTGGTTGATGATAGTTCAACATCTTGGGATCTAGAACTGGGTTTGATCATTATTTACTAACACCATGCGCACACAATTCTATAGGTGTCGATTCTTACAATGCCTTTTGTAGATATTTGGTAAGTGCACATATTTGACATATTATATGCTTGTACATTTAGCATTCTGAATGATCCTTAGCTGAAACATTGCATTTTAGTTTTGATTACTTATTTGGAGCCTCAATTTCATTTATTTATCTTTTTTAATATTTTTCCTTTATTTTATGTATTTTTAAATAATTGGATTTAAGTTAGGTGTTTTTGAACTTGATATAGGTGCATGGGAGTTTGAAATTTTGGATTTGAGACCATTGGAAGATTAGAAAAATAATTGAGGCAAGGGATAGCAAAAAATGAGAAGTTTAGAGCTTCAACAAAACATTTCAATGCCCCAGTGTGCAAGTAGTTGTGCCCCAGCACCAAACCCCAAGCAATCTTACGCTGAATCATCCCATTCTAGCTTGAAATTATGTGTTTCGATAATGTTTTAAGAGCATTTTGGTCATTTATGACTTTTATGACCTAAATCAAGTTTCGGTAACCTAATTTGGTTTGAAAATATATTATAAATACTCTGATTTGAGAGGGAGTTAGGACTTTTTGGCCGCTTAGAGGTTGAATAGCTATTTTTGTTTCTTTGCATTCTTTCGATTTGATGGCTAGATAAACTTCATTTTCTAGTCAAAGGTTTTATCAAAGTTTGATTTAATAAATTTGTGAGACATATTTGTGTTTTAATTCTTCTTTATTCTTTGGTATTCATGCATCCTCTGTTTTAATTGCAATTGCTCAGGTTTATTGAATATGTGGCCAGTATTCAGTTCCTTAGAATGGTTGTCGAGTCAATTAGGATAATTAAATTTGTAGTTGTTTAATTTTTTCTAATACTAGTGACAAATTGCATAACTAATTTATATTGTATTTTACAATTATAAGGTATGGATGTGTGATCTAGCTTAAATGAATCCCATTAAGGTGAGTTTGTTGTTAGAATTAGGTCTCTCTAGTTCTTACTGCTGCCAGTAAGTTAAATCTTGGGTGTTGAGTTGCGAGGTTATTTACTGGTTAGGGAAGCAATTTCAAACGAGTAGTCTCCTAGGTACTGAACAGGTTAGGAGAGATCAGTTGCCTAACATTGAGTCAACAACCAGAACTAATTTACTAAAGGCGTTGAAGTTATATTTGTTTCAATGATTGAATTCATAAATCAAATGGATATTTACCTTTGGCTAGAGCTTTTCCCCATCGATTTTTATAAAACTTTTAATTATTGCTTTTTTCAATATAAGTTTTCACTTAAATTTGGTTTTAGTTTAATTTTAGCTTTCAATTTCATAAACCCCTTTCCAATTTACTTATTATTTTTGTGTCATATCCTAAAAATAGGGTTAGAAAAATCAGGTTTGTAAATATCGAGAGTGGTCAGACCCCAAATTATAAGGTTATTTTCGTGTTAAATCGAGGGTTTGAAATGAATATTAAAAATAGGGTCATAAATAATTAATTTAAAGTATTAAAATAATATAATCAGGTTTTATTATATTAATTAATCTAAAACAAAACTTTATTATGAGGTTTAATTTGAAAATATTGTATTTTAATTGAGTTATGACCTAATTGGAAAAGGGGAGAAACAGAGAGTGCCCAATTTTTGGGAAATTATCCACCATCTTCTTCTTCCCTCTTCTAACCTAAACCCCATCCTAAGCTTCGAAAGTAAGTACTAAGTACTCCAAGAATTTAATTATGCTTAAGTCATGTTAATTAGAAATTATGTCAATTAAGTAGCTTATTTACTACTTTAATAATGTTATGTATAGTATTATCGGAGGAAAGTAGTGTTTTGATATAAATTTTAGTTTAAGTTATGAAATTATGATAATTTACAATAATGGTGGAAAAGGACTAAATTGTAAAGTTAAGAAAGTATGTCATGACATTGTATAAAGTGGAAATAGGGCTTAGGTGAAGAAGTGTTAAAGTTATGGTGTTATATGTGACAAATGTGTAAACTAATAAAGAATATGTAAGTTATGGTGGAAAAATATTTCATGTTTACTATCACTATAATTCTGAGGAACTGATAATGTTTTCCATACCAGTGTGTTACTAATTGCATGACATACATGCCTACTATTACTGTTAAACCGAACCCATGTTAAGCAAGTTTATTGCTACTGTAATGATCTGTTATAAGCATGATAATTGTTATTGTATCGATTTGCTATAAACATGTTATTGCTACCGTATTGATCTGTTGTAAGCATGTCATTGTATTGTATGGGGTGGGACGATATGAATGGAGGAAGTGTGAGCAGATTATCTGCACCATTGAGTGGTTTATCCACACCATTTGAGCAATTTATATACATCGTTGAGTGGTTTATGCACACCATTTAGTAGCTTTTATCTGCACCAATGAGCAATTTATTTACACTGTACTAGCAGCTTTAATCTACAAATATGTTTTGTATTCACAACTTATTAGCAGCTCTTCTGCAAAAAAAAATTATAAATAAACCCCGATGGTTAATCTACCCTTTTTATTGCCAGTGGTTTATCCATAATGAGTGGTAAACCACATCGATGAGTGGTTTATCCACGACGTGGTGTAAAGGTAGAGAAGTTCTGGGGGAACTCCTACTGTGGTGTGTAGCGGTGGGTAAGACCTTTTCTGATAAATTGAAATTGCATTGCATTAATAAGCATTTGCATAAATGTGAAAATTGAGATATTATGGTGATGAGTTTATCTGAAATGCTGATATTCTGAATTGCTATTCAATTGTGATCATTCTATGAGTTGATATTCTATAGATTTGACTACTGTTTGCACTGGTTTTCTTGTGATTAAACTCACACTGAGCTTCATAAGCTCATTCCCCCTTTTATTTTCATTCTTACAAATGACCCACCGGGTTAGGGTACGAACTCAGCATACGAAGGGCTCGACCCGGATTGACCTTTTTACTATAAAAGTAGTTTAGATTTACTATTTGAAAATTCTATTAATTTAGGAACTATATTGCTTTATTTGAATTGTGGTATAGGACTTCTATTTTTGGTCTATTTAGCATGCATGGTATTCAATTAGAATTTAGGATAATCAAACATGGATATAGAATTAAATATGCATAAAATAATTCTTATTTTTCTTAATTAATACTATGTTGAACATCACTTTTCTGGTGCTAAATTAACAATAAATTTTGGAAAATAAATAATTGAAAATCAACTAAGTTTTCAAAAGCAGTCACCATTAAAAGGAAAATGTAACACCTCTTACCCAAGTCTAACACCGAGACTGGATACGGGGCATTACCATGCTTAACTTTACTCAATACTTCGAAACAGGCTATAAAATTTCATTTAAGCATATCTCTTACTCAAACACGGCCTACAAAGCCTTAAAGGTACTTTTGAGGGATATCAGAATCTTTTCGGAAACTTCCACGAGTTTGAGCAACTTTTTAACAAAACAGAGGCCACACGCTCGTGTAGACCTAGGGACACACCCGTGTGCCCCTAAGGCATGCCCGTGTCTTCCACCCATGGTCGACACTGACTAGATTCACACGGCCTTGACATGCCTGTGGGCTTAGACCGTGTGCTATTCCTTGATATACTGACTTAATCACATGGCCTGGGGCACACGCCCATGTTCCGACCGTGTATAACACACGGCCTAAACAAACGATCATGGGATTAGCCCGTGGTCTATCCTAACTTAAAACACTAAGGTGCAGGGTACGCACGGCCTAGACACACGCCCGTGTGTCTACCCGTGTGGTCGCACGAGGGCTATTTTCCATGCCAATTATCACTATAATTTGCATACATTCGTTCATCATCACATAACTTCTAGTAATATCAATAAAATTCTTGATTTAAAGACATTTATTCATAAGAGAAATAAAGTCTTCAACCCATACACTAAGGGAACTAATTCCCATATAATTACAACTAACTTAAGCCATCATTTATGGCTATATACAACCAAACTCTAAGTTCTCTTAGGCCAACACAATTTGGCTACATCGATTAGAACTCAATCAACTTTAAAAAGAATCCCTATACATGCCATGACTCATAAGAACTTGAAACACCTTACCAAGCGATTATGCGATAGTGTGAAAACATCTCCGGGAGCCTCCAACCCGAGCTAGTTAAAAATAACCTATAAGAGATAAGGAGAGTAAAGGAGTAAGCAATAATGCTTAGTAAGTTCACACACATAATCATAAAAAAAAAATATTGATATTCATTGAATATCCACGACTACAAGGTATTGTAATGAAGTTTCTCATAAACTCATGGTTACATACTCAACTACTTTTGAAGCTCACTCATTCTATCTCTTACCATATTCTTACCATGCCACAAGCCAATTGCTCGTTTAATTAGCATACATTCCTACACTGATCATTACATGATCATATAAAACAACATATCAAGCATTTTTAATGAGTCACTCATAATACTAATTTCTCAGTGGTTTCACACTTATCCCACCATTGAATCTCTAATAGGGTGGTATCGTACAAAGCCCACCAATCTTTTCTACTTATGGTGATTTCGCACTTAGCTCACCATTATCATCAATAGGGTGATATCGCACATAGCTCACCGTTATTTTACCTTCATGGATGGTAATCCACATGCATATCTTTATTTTAAATGTTCAACCGAAACATCCTCACACATTTCTATTCTTACTTAACTTTCTACGATTCTCGTTTGCATTCACACAATGCATCAATAAATCTATCTCATACAACTAAGGTGCATTAATTACACATATCCCGCTAGGGTTCATCTTATATTGAATTCATCTCGAATTGTTAAATAACACTATTGTGTCTCATACGCATAGTGTCACATTGACATCATACCCTAATAGGGTCTTACTTACATTAACATAATGATGCCATGTCCCTGACATGGTCTTATACGAATTCTTACACCAAGGCCATATTCCAATATAGTCTTACAGGTATTAACATATCGATGCCATGTCCTTGACATGGTCTTATACGAATTAACATATCGACGCCATGTCCTTGACATGGTCTTATACAAATTCTCACATCGTTGCCATGTCCTTGACATGGTCTTATTTAATATCTCTCACCGAGGCCATATTCCAATATGATCTTACACAGAACCTTAACTATCATCATTTTATACTATTTACATTTCCCATTACTCCTAGATTCAATTCTCTTGACATCTCATCAAAAGATAATTCATGCATTCATAGAGTAGTTATGCATTCTATAGAGCATTGGAATATTAAATTAACTCATACGTAATTGCAACCTTTGCGCATGATCTTACCTCGATGACGAAAAGGCCGAAAAGGACTTTTTGCCCACATTTCTCTTTTCACCCGTTCTAGGTCTGAAACTTATTTTCTTTGATCTAGAACAATGGAGTTTAGTGATTTAATCACTTATGAATCATAATATATCATAATATACACTCTTGGAAAAAATGACTATTTTGCCCCTACACTTTGGCAAAATTACAATTTTGCCCCTAGGCTCGTAAATAAATTTTTCCACATTTTCTTATTAAGCAAGCCTAGATGATCCTTTAATACTCTTATAACAATCCACAATTCCAACTATTTCATGCCTTAATGAACAATTTACAACTTTTGCATTTTAGCCCAAATTAGGTGTTTTCATGACAACACCTTTCAAAAAAGTTGTTTCTCATTATCCTATCATTCGTTTTCTTCCATAAAAATTTAGCAACCAGCATAAAATCTCTCATGGCAAGTCCCTAGACTCTCAACCATGTTACAAATTAGTCCCCTCATTAGCTAGCTTAAGCTTTAGGGACTCCAAAAGTACAAAAATTATCAAGAAAGATCATCAAAATCACTTACTTGTGAGGAGGAATGCTTGTTGAAATTTTGAGCTTCAAAAACCCCATTCTTGCTGCTCATTTTCGGTGGAAGGAGAGAAGAAATAAAAAAAGATGATAGCTTTTGCTTATTTCATCTTCTTTTATTCATTGTCAACTAATATCACCAACTTTTGACCAACATTTAATGCCCTTGTCCCCTTAACTTTCTATGGCCGGCCAACACACTTAACAAGGCCAATTTGCACCTTTGGGACCTCTAATTTATAATCAATAGCTATTTGGCACCTCTAGGAAATAAAATAAAACTTTCACACTTTATGCAATTTAGTCCTTTTTCACAATTTAGCTAGAAATTGCTAAAACTAAGGTACCAAAATTTTCATGCACCCTTATAAACATGTTATAACACATAAAATAACATGAAAATAATTTTCTCTATCCTCGATTTAGTAATTTCGAGATCACTGTTCCAACTAGCCCCTAAATTGGGTTGTTACAATTCTCCCCCCTTAGGGATTTTCGTCCCTGAAAATCTTACCAGGAGGAGTTGCTACCAACATTCTTAAAACGTTTCCATCCACTCTTGCCAATAACTTTTAAGCCATAATACACAAGGTCGAAATGCAACCTGAGACCCAGGTTATTCTTCCTCTAGGGCATATACTATATCCAGTAATCCACCAACTTGGAACTCTGTGCATGTCCAAACGATCGTTCGAATCTTTACTGACTGATTAACTACAATTCAAATGTCATCCCCCTCCTTGGGAATTTTGTCAAACCAAATTTGAAATCTATAGTATTTTACCACACATTTTTTCACTAGGATATCCACCGACTGTAATAGTCTTGACCTGTGCGCTATGGAAACTCAACTTTTAGTGGTCGACTACTTCTGACCATAAACTCAATCATATCGTGAAATGTATTCTAGTGTCAAGACATTTATGCACATAACTGTACTTCCTGATTCTTGCATTAGTAGTTATGCTACTACTAAATCTCATACCAAATCCTTTGTACAAGTCTTGGATTCATCATCATTCAATTTCTATCTCGAGGAAGCATCAATCAACAGAAATCTTATCCAATATGAACCTTTCATCCAGACATCTGTACTATGTCTACTATCTGAGAAGTATTACACCAATTATACCCACCATTGTAATAGTTCAAGCCGTTTCCACTATTTCATTTTCAAAATCTTTTGCAGCATAAGATACTCTCACTCAACAAAATTTCATAAAATACACATTGACTTTTCCACGGATCATTTCATAACATCTAACTCACAACACTGACACAAAAGTGATCGTCTCGGGATCACCAACTTGTCAACTCTTTTTCTCGATTCAGACTGATCTCAGTACTAGAACATTCAATTAATATCTCCTTCTATAGCTTTCAACTCAATCGTCATGGTTTGAACATTTCGATGAGCATATCATTTCGATGAGCATATCTTTATAACATGCTCCCTATTCAAATACGCACAGAATTTTATTCTCTTTACTGATTCATGCGCAAATATACACAGAACTTAAATCATATCTCAATACATTAATCTGCTCTTTTCTCCATACTGAAAACATACTTTAAGCACACTCTCATCTAAGTTTCTCTTGCTATGCTAATCTAAAACCTTCACTATCATCATATCTCACGACAGCAGGGACATCTTGATTGAATTCATTAACTCCATTTGGCTTGCCTGAAAACCCATCGCACAACATGAAACTTGTGATTTCACTTCTTATACTAGAATCATTCCCAACTTCTTCCTCAAAGCACCCGAATAGGTTTATGAGGAGATAAAGGAATGTTGATTTCAATTAACTACATCAACAACTACTTAGTCTGATTTCTCAATCAGCTAACATTCTCACACAATCACAATTTCCTGAAAAGAACATCCACATCACCCTTGAAGGGAAATAAGTATTAATACATAATATCCAAGGGAATCATTATAATCCATTCATGGTATTAATTAACCATGCATAGGTCACAGGCTTCAATCCAACTTACTCATACTTGCCCTTTTTAAGCACATACCATGCCACACATCGTACTCGTTTCTTCACGATTCATTTACAAGTATCTGTTCTCACTCATGCACATAACTTTAATACTGATTTCATTTCTACCTTTAAATCATCTACTTATCCCATTGATCGCTAGGGATAGTCAAAAACACATATTCATCGTCATTCATGTAAGTACGAAACCAATGCCACATCCCCAAGGTGGTCTTATATGGAGTCACCTCTAGTTGCCAATGCCATGTCCCAGATAAAGTCTTATATGGACTTCCACATCAAGTATCGATGCCATATTCCAAATATGGTCTTATACGATTTTCATATTCCTTATCAAAGCCATGTCCCAGATATGGTCTTATACTGGATCTCAACTCAGTACCGAGGCCATGTCCTAGACGTGGTCTTATACGGGACCTTATCTATTTCAAATCTCAATGACCGCCTTTTTATTATAGTCCCCTAGGACTTCAATCTCCTGTCCAACAACAATTACTCTATTTAGTAGAGTATCATGTACCAATGTGATACAAAGCATTCCCAAATATGCTAACATAATTGTTGCATTAATCAAATGCAAACTTACTCAACTTAACTCTCATAACATCTCATCATAATTCAACGGTGGTAAGGGGGTGAAGTTGTAGCGCCCATAACTTGACTCTCGTGACCACATACATATGATTTAGCATTCATCATCAATGAAATATCATCATAGTCACACAACTCACTCCAAGTGAGTTTTCACGTTTTTTTCATGCTACAATTTTTCTATCACTCATACTTTTGAATATTGATTTTACTTACTCAAGTTCCACATTAATATTTACTTGAGTACTCAACATTTGACTCTACTTTCACTTACTATTGCTTATCAATTTAGAGAATGTCTTACGGATTTGAGTATGTTGTTTACTTGAGTGCCATAGTCCAATTCTGGTCTTACTAGAAATCTCATATCAATATCAATGCCATATCCCCGATATGGTCTTACATAGAACTCATGTCGATGTCGATACCATATCCCAGATATGGTCTTATACGGGATCTTATATCAATATTGATGCCATATCCTAGATATGGTCTTACACAATTTCATACCGAAGCCAGGTCCCAGACGTGGTTTTACACGAAATCACTATTTGATGTCGATGCCATATCCCAGATTTGGTCTTATACGAGATCTTTCTTTTGTGCCGAAGCCATGTCCCAGACATGGTCTTACACTAGCACACGTATCAACGCCGATGCCATGTTCCAAACATGGTCTTATATGGGATCACATGTACCGCCATGGTCCAACCATGGTCTTATCCATCATTTTATCACTACACGACCGTACTCATCTCCTGCATGCTACTTAGTCAAGCTTCTCAATTTAACTCCCACACTATAGTCTGTGTGACTTCATAACAGTCATAAAACAAAATATTATACATTTTCTACTTCAACATTCACATGTAAGATTTAACCATGTGGACATATTTATCATAAAAAATAGCATCACAAATCTCAATTTCTTACTTACTCTTACTGATTTGTACATACCTCATTGTACTTACTAGTCTCATGCTTGTAAGGTAAACAAGATACATGTATTACTTTATCACATAGATCAGCATACTTTGCTATGATAAGCATAATCTCAATATCATCATTCATAACATGAATAATACTTTTAGTCAGCTTTAACTAGCATAACTTGATAACAGCTTTACTCGTTTGCCCATTGAATTACTATGAATGACCGAGGATACTGAATCTCAATACACATGTGTCTCGATGCCAATGCCATATCCTAGATATGGTCTTACATGATATCTCAATCTCATGATAAATTTTTAATGCCAAGACTTGTCTTGAACTTATATGATAACTTTGCTTGATTGTCGATGCCATGCCTTAGCCTGGTCTTACACAGACTTTCTCGTTTCATGTGGTAGATCGAGTATCCTAGGTAATTCAATTTCAATTGGGACTTTCCTATGCTTGATCTTACTAACTTCTTTGTTTAATATAACAATTAAACATTTTCATGGAAATAATATGCATATAACCACATCACAAGCAATTCGATGAAAACATTCATGAAGCTTGAAAATCATACAAACTTGCTAAAATTAGATCGGTTGGGGATCATCTTTGTCTTAACAAAAGAATTTCGTTAGAGCCGAGAGATATCAAACTATCACGGTCCACATATGGAATGTATAGCTAGACTCTTACTCATGCTAGGTTAGTCCTAGAACCGACTAAACCATAGCTCTGATACGACTAAATGTAACACCCCTTACCCAAGTCTAACACCAGGACTAGATACGGGGCATTACTATGCTTAACATTACTCAATACTTTGAAATGGGCTATAAAATTTCATTTAAGCATCTCTCTTACTCAAACACGACATTCAAAGCCTTAGATATACTTCTGAGGGATATCAGAATCTTTCCAAAAACTTCCACGAGTTCAAGAAACTTTTTAACAAAGCAGGGGCCACACACCCGTGTAGGCATAGGGACATGCCCATGTGCCCCTAAGGCGTGCTCGTGTCTTCCACCCGTGGTCGACACTGACTAGATTCACACAGCTTTGACACGCCCGTGGGCTTAGACTGTGTGTTATTCCTTGATATACTGACTTAATCACACAGCCTGGGGTACGCGCCCATGTTTCGACCGTGTATAACACACGGCCTAAACAAACGGCTGTGGGATTAGCTCGTGGTCTATCCTGACTTAAAGCACTAAGGTGTAGGGTATGCACGGCCTAGACACACGCCTGTGTGTCTACCCGTGTGGTCGCATAAAGGTTTTTTTCCAAGCCAATTATCACTATAATTTGCAAACATTTGTTCATCATCACATAACTTCTAGTAATATCAATAAAATTCTTGATTTAAAGAGATTTACTCATAAGAGAAATAAAGTCTTCATCCCATACACTAAAGGAACTAATTCCCATATAATTACAACTAACTTAAGCCATTATTTATGGCTATATACAACCAAACTCTAAGTTCTCTTAGGCCAACACAATTTGGCTATATCAATTAGAATTCAATCAACTTTAAAAAGAATCCCTATACATGCCATGACTCATAAGAACTTGAAACACCTTACCAAACAATTATACGATAGTGTGAAAACATCTCTGGCAGCCTCCAACCCGAGCTAGTAAAAAATAACCTATAAGAGATAAGGAGAGTAAAGGAGTAAGCAATAATGCTTAGTAAGTTCACACACATAATCATAAAACAAATATTGATATTCATTGAATATCCATGACTACAAGGTATTATAATGAAGTTTCTCATAAACTCATGGTTACATACTCAACCACTTTTGAAGCTCACTCATTCTATCTCTTACCACATTCTTACCATGCTACAAGCCAATTGCTTGTTTAATTAGCATACATTCCTGCACTGATCACTACATGATCATATAAAACAAAATATCAAGCATTCTTAATGAGTCACTCATACTAATGATTTCTCAGTGGTTTCGCACTTATCCCACCATTGAATCTCTAATAGGGTGGTATCGCATACAGCTCACCAATCCTTTCTACTTATACTGATTTCGCACTTAGCTCACCATTATCATCAATTGGGTGATATCGCACATAGCTCACCATTATTTTACCCTCATGGATGGTAATCCACATGGATATCTTTATTTCAAATGTTCAACCGAGAACATCCTCACACATTTCTATTCTTACTTAACTTTCTACGATTCTCGTTTGCATTCACGCAATGCATCAATAAATCTATCTCATACAACTAAGGTGCATTAATTACACATATCCCGCTAGGGTTTATCTTATATTGAATTCATCTCGAATTGTTAAATAACACTATTGTGTCTCATACGCATAGTGTCACATTGACATCATACCCTAATAGGGTCTTACTTACATTAACATAACGATGCCATATCCCTGACATGGTCTTATACGAATTCTTACACCGAGGCCATATTCTAATATGGTCTTTCACGTGTTAATATATCAATGCCATGTCCCTGACATGGTCTTATACGAATTAACATATCGACGCCATGTCCCTGACATGGTTTTATACAAATTAACATATCGACGCCATGTCCCTGACATGGTCTCATACGAATTCTCACATTGTTTCCATGTCCTTGACATGGTCTTATTTAATATCTCTCACCGAGGCCATATTCTAATATGGTCTTACATGGAACCTTAACTATCATCATTTCATACTATTTTCATTTCCCATTACTCTTAGATTCAATTCTCTTGACATCTCATCAAAAGATAATTCATGCATTCATAGAGTATTATAAATTCCATACAGCATTGGAATATTAAATTAACTCATACATAATTGTAACATTTGCACATGAACTTACCTCGATGACGAAAAGGCCGAAAAGGACTTTTTGCCCACATTTCTCCTTTCACCTGTTCTAGGTCTGAAACTCATTTTCTGTGATCTAGAACAATGGAGTTTAGTGATTTAATCACTTATGAATCATAATATATCATAACCTACAATCTTGGCAAAAATGACTATTTTGCCCCTACACTTTGGCAGAATTACGATTTTACCCCTAGGCTTGTAAATAAATTTTTATCACATTTTCTTATTATACAAGCCTAGCTAATCCTTTAATCCTATTATAACAATCCACAATTCCAACTATTTCATGCCTTAATGAACAATTTACAACTTTTGCATTTTAGCCCAAATTAGGTGTTTTCATGACAACAACTTTCACAAAATTTGTTTCTCATTATCCTATAATTTGTTTTCTTCCATAAAAATTTAGAAACCAGCATAAACTCTCTCATGGAAAGTCCCTAAACTCTCAACCATGTTACAAATTAGTCCCCTCATTAGCTAGCTTAAGCTTTGGGGACTCTAAAAGTACAAAAATTATCAAGAAAGATCATCAAAATCACTTACTTGTGAGGATGAATGCTTGTTGAAATTTTGAGCTTCAAAAACTTCATTCTTGCTTTTGGTGGAAGAAGGGAAGAAATAAAAAAAAATGATAACTTTTGCTTATTTCATCTTATTTTATTCATTTGTCAACTAATATCACCAACTTTTGACCAACATTTAATGCCCTTGTCCTCTTAACTTTCTATGGTTGACCAACACACTTCACAAGGCCAATTTGCACCTTTGGGACCTCTAATTTATAATCCATAGTTGTTTGGCACCTCTAGGAAATAAAATAGAACTTTTACACTTTATGCGATTTAGTCCTTTTTCACAATTTAGCTAGAAATTGCTAAAATTAAGGCACCAAAATTTTTATGCACCCTTATAAACATGTTATAACACATAAAATAGCATGAAAATAATTTTCTCTATCCTCAGTTTAGTGATTCCAATATCACTATTCCAACTAGCCCCTAAATCGAGCTGTTACAGAAAAAGTTTTACTTATTCGATTTTTTGTTAACTTGTGAGTTTTTCTGAAAATAAGATAAGTTTTCTTCTAAAACAAAAAATTGTTTTAAAATGACTGTTTATAAACTCTGATAGCTTACTAGGCCATTTCGGTGGCCAATGTAATTTGGACTTAACTTCTAGGTCGGGTTGGGGAGGTTACATTTGCTTGAAGAAATAAAGTTATTGATGATACCTATGGATACGACCCTACTTTTTACTTTTACTAATTACTCTTTTTCAAGTAGGTTTTATTTTTGTAGGTTTCGATTGCCTTACAAATTTTGGTGCCGTTGTCGAGGATCGAAGTTAATAATTTTATTTTTTCTTATTTATTTCTTGTTTAGTTTTTATTCTATTTTATTTTATTTTAGTTCCCTTTATTTTTCTTTATGCCTCGATCTTTATGAACAGGTGAACCAGTGTACAATCTGGAGATTGAGAAAACTATAAGAAGGTTGAGAAGGAAAACCAACATCAATCGAAATTTGTTGTTTTCTACAACTGAATCAAACATTGATTATGAGTCATTTTTTCATCAAGTGAAACTGAAATTAGTGAAATAGAAGAAGGCATTGTTGATAATTGGCTGCTCCAGCATTAAACCATCAACCACTTTGCATCAGTATCTTGAACTTGATGTACCCATCAAACTGAAATATGGTTTGATTCACTTACTCCCTACTTTCCATGGTTTTTAAAACGAAGATCCTCAAACATTTAAAAGAGTTCTATGTGGTTTGTTCCACCATGAGACCGCAAGACATAATCGAAGGGAAAATCAAGTTGAGAGCTTTTCCCATTTCATTAGTAGATAAAGTAAAGAATTGGCTCTATTATCTATCTTTTAAAATTGTTAACATGTGGGAAGAACTGGTAAGATTATTTTTAGATAGTTTTTTCTTGCCTCATGCTACTTCTCTCAGGAAAGAGATTCATGGAATCAAATATAAAGGTATTAAAAGCCTTTATAGATATTGGGAGTGATTTAAACAACTGTGTTTAACTTGTCCACAATATGAAATTTTAGAAGAACTACTCATCCAATACTTCTATGAAAGACTTCTACCTATAGAGAAAAAGATGATGGATGGTGCAAACGATGATGCTTTAGTAACCAAAAATACTTGCGATGCTCGGGAACTAATTTCAATCATGGTTATTAATTGACGACAATATGCGATGTTCTTAAGAGTGAATAAGGTAAATTATTCTTCTCTTAAACAACATGTTGATAAAAAATGAACTAGGAAACATCTTATATTTTCATCTACCTCAGAAGGGATATGATCCTTATTCGAACTCTTACAATCCTAGATGGCAGAATCACCCAAAATTTGTGTTATGGGTAGAAGCAACAAAATTTCCAATATAGGCCGCAGATGCCAAGACAACTGTCATCTTCAAAGCCAAGTAAATCTGAAATAGCCTGTTCTCAGTGAAATCGAAATAATGGTTTCGGGACCACAAATCTGAGTCCAAAAAGAAAAATTATTTTAAATATTATTTATGGTCTGAATTATGAAATAAATATCGTATGAAAATTTCGTTAGGAAAATTTTATCGATTATATGTTTAATTGATAAAAGGATCAAATTACATGAAATGCAAAAGTTGAGTTCTAGTAGCTATAAGTATCAAATAGCTATGGAATTCAGAATTGGAGGTTCTTATATGGCAAATAGACCATTAAGAGGAGTTAGTCGATAAGTATGATGATTTGTCCATGGGAAATAAAATAAAGAAAATGACTAAATTGGAAAGAATAAGATTAAAAGATGATAAATAATAAAATAACATAAAATATCATCATATTATCATCTTTTTCCTAAAACAAAAACATGGAAACCCTAGCCATGGAATTTGGGTTTTGAGCAAACTTATTTGGCTCAATTAGGTATGTTTTCTTGTCTCGTTTTTAGTAATTTTTATATTTCTGAGATCGTAATAGCTTAATCTATCTATCTCGGGGATTAATTTGTAAAGTTATCAAAGTATTAAAGTTATGCCATGGATGAGTATGTATGAATTATGAAGTTTTATGGTAGAAAATGAAAGGTTGTTGATAGATAAACAACTTTTTTTTAAGGAAATTTTGATGAAATCATGATTTAGGGACTAAATTGAAAAGTTGTAAAATTCACAAAAAAATTTTAAATTTTATGAAATACATGGGCTGCTATTGTGATTTGTAAAAATCGGCTAGGCTTGGAATAAGGATTAAATTACATGAATTTCATTTTCCGAGCCTAGGGACAAAATTGTCATTAATTAAAAGTATAGGGGCAAAATGGTAATTTTGCCTAGGATGTGAATTGGATTAAATTGAATATGAATTGTATTAATTTGATGTTAAATTCATTCATATAGATCCTGATAGACCAAATACGGAGTTAGATCGTGAAAAAGAAAAAGTGTCGGATTAGTAGATTTTGTGAACACGAACAATTGTCGAGGTAAGTTCATGTAACTAAATTGTGTATATTTATATGTTTGAATTGGATGTTGTATATGTGAATTGTATAAATCCCATATGTATGAAATTGATCACATATCGGATAATGTCTGAGAAATAATAAGTCCCATTTGGATAAATAAGATTCGATGGATACAGGGTTCCTGAATTGGTTGTGGTCCTCCATATGTTGCTGACACACCATAGCTAGGAAGAGTATCCTGTTGTTAGCACTCTCGAGCTTCTGGTTATATGGTTCTTGTGAGCTTCTCGTTAATAACTCTTCGGAGCATCTCGTTTAGTCGTGATCCTGCATGTGTTGTGGGCACACCACAGCTCTTATGAGTGTCCCGATATATGGCTCTTCATGAGCTTTTGGATTAAAGGCTCCTTGTGAGCTTCCTAAATAGTGGATCTCCGGAGCTTCCCGATATGGCTCGCTTGAACTTCTGGATATATGGCTATTCGGAGCTTTCTAATTAATGGCTCTTCGGAGCTACCCATTATTGGCTCACATGATCTTTTGATTATGTCTCTTATGAGCTTCCCGTTATAAAGCCCGGATAAGCTTCCCGTTACATGGCTCACATGAGCTTCCGTTATATATGTAACAGCTCAATTTTGACCCTAATCAGAATAGTGGTTTCGGGACCAAAAATCTGAGTTCAGAAAATATTTTAATATTATTTTCTGTGTTTATTATGTGTGAATTTATATGTGTGAAAATTTCGTGAATTAATTTTATTGTTTGTGTGTTTAATTTGAGAAAAGGGCTTAATCGCGTAAAATAAAAATTTGATGGTTAAATATGAAAGTGCCTAATTATTGTTGTATTTATAATTTGGAGGTTTTAAGATGCAATTATCCCATTAATTAGGTGAGTGGACGGCTAAGGACTAATATAACCGTATATTATATGTTTTATATATTAATTAATAAAGGTTAAAAATGTAAAATGAAAATTTAGTTATTATCTCATAAAACATTAAAGAAATAAACTATGTTCTTCATCTTTATGTTGGCCAAAAATACAAAGAAAAATAAGAGAGAAAAGAAAGTTAGGGTTCGGCCTTGTGTTTCTTCAATTAATGTATGCTAATTATTCGGTTTTTGATTATTTTTATGTTTTTGGGATCGTTGCTATGAAATTTACTATGCCCATGCTTTAATTATTGATTTTGATGAATATTTTGAGTTAAGCTATTGGTGAACTCATGTGATTTTTTTTTTAGATGATAGATTATGGAAGATATGTTTTGAATTAACATGTTTTGTATTGGAATTTTTGGTGAATTTGAGTATTTAGGGCTAAATTGTAAAAATAATAATTAGATGGACTAAAATGTGAAATAAATGAAATGTGTGGACTTAGATGGACTATAGGAAGATTCGACTCTAGCATGGTATATGCAAATTTTGAGTATTTTGTGTTTTATGCAATAGGGACTAAATTGTAAAAAGTGTAAAATATTAGGGGTAAAATGGTAATTTACCCATTTATGTGTTTTTGGATTAAATTGAATAAATATGTGGTTAAATTAGTTAAATTTGAATTTATTTATATCAAGAACGAAAGAAAATGAAATTAGATCGGGGGAAATCGAAAGTAGACGAATAGTCGAATAAACCGTCCGATAACATTCGAGGTAAGTCTATAAGCATTTAAATGTTGTTAAATTGAGAATATATAAATGTTATGTGATGAATTGAATTATTCAAAATATATATATATATATATATATATGTGCACGTTGGCTGAATGTGATTATGAGATAGGGAATTATGTTTCGAGTTCGATTTGATCGAGATTCAATGTCTGAAAGTCCCGTACGAACCCTAGGAATAGATAAGATACATATGTCATGACACAGGGTTTCGTTATGTGTTATCATGTAAGACCACATCTGGGATGTTGGCATTGTACGAGCTTCCGATTATCTGCGAATCCTTTTTAATTCTTAACGTTTCAACGGGCAATGTGAAGTTAAGATCGAATGTGAAACCAAATTTCAGGTTCAGGTATGTGTTAGTTAAATGTTTATATAGAGACAAGGTAAGTTGGTTACTTCTATTGATATTATGTTTTGTGAATACGAATTATGTGGTAACATATTTGAACATATAAGTGATTCGGTCATATGATATATGTATGTGAGATTTAAATGTAAAATAGTAGTAAATGATAACTTGTATTCGATATTATGCAAATTTGGCCTTGTTTATAAATTGTTAACATGTAACTGTTGTTATATATATGTTTTTTTCTTATGACTTACTAAGCTCAAGTAGCTTACTCTGTGTGTGTTCTTGTTTTAGATTTTGGAGTCACGTTATGAGCTCGGGGATCGTCAGCAAAGCCTATCACACTATCGACAGTTTTTGGTATTTTACTAAGTTAATTTTGGGCATATGGCATGTATAGCATAGGTGGAATGTTTGATTTTGGTACATGTATATATTTATAAATAGCCATGTGAAAATGGCTAAATATGATGTTTAAGTTTATGAAATTTGGTCATGATTTATAAATGTGTGATCTGCTTAGTATGATTTGTCATGGTGTTTGATATAATAGATTCAAGAGAGTTAGGTATGGTTAGTAAAGGAGTATTATGTTTGAAATATGTATATAGTCATATGTTATGACTAGTAGAAATGGTTATGATGTGTATGAGTGATCAAGACATATGATGCTTTGTTTGGTATGATATGTTAGCTAATGAAATGGTCAAATTGATAGTAAGTTTGTTGATGCAAGATTGGTATAAATATTTGATGAGAAGATATCATATTGTAGTGGTAACTTGTGGATGAATTATGCTTGGAATTATATGGTGATTTAGTTAGGTTCAATGGTGTACAAGATAGTGATATGAAATGTTCTTGAATGAGTAAAATAGATGGTCAATTTGGTATGTTTTTAGTTTCCAAAAGTGTTGAATTGATGCTTGTATGTGATTGTAAGGTTGACCCAAAGTGTGGGTGGCATTTTGGCCTTGCAAATGGCCTATAATTGCCCACACGGTTGAGCACACGGGCATGTGGCTCAATCGTGTCCTTCGTGGTTATATTTCAAAACAAGTCAGACTCAACCATGGGTTGGACACACGGGCGTGTGACTGGCCGTGTGGTGCAAGTCAGTGTTGACCACGGGTGAGGCACATGAGCGTGTCTCAGGCTGTGTGGACAAGTCAGTATGCCCTGTTTTGACACTGTTTAGACACACGGGCGTGTCTAAGGCCGTGGGAGGCACGCGGCCTGCCCACACGGGCGTTGACCTCTGTAACTTTGAAAAAATTTTAAATTTTTGAGATTTTATGTACGTGTCCGATTTAGTCCCAGCCCCATTCTTCAGCATGTTTAAGGTCTCGTAGACCTATTTAAGGGACACTTTAATGTGATTTGCCAAATTATGTTATGAATTAGTTGTAAAAGTTTCTGATGCCTGGTAACGCCTTTAACCCTACACCGGCGATGGTTAAGGGTTAAGGGTGTTACAATATGGCTCAAGAGAGAGCTCCTCATTTATGTGCTAGTATGAGCATTCCTGAATATGAATTGATGGATCACAATTTTATACACTTTGTATGTACTACCCTTGTATCCATCGAGATTTTAAATGGTTCAACGAGTGAATTTTTGATATGAGATAATATGGATTTGGAATGGATTATTATTGAATATATTTGAAATACATGGAAATGGTTTGTACATGCTATATGAATCCATGATACGAAAAGTATATGTATATGCCAATTCTATTGTTATGAGCTCATATATGTCTCTTGATATTTCTTTGAAATACATGACTAACATGTTGACGAGGATATGTGTTTAGGCTTTTGGCCAAGTTGTTTGGAATATGTTTTGTGTGCTTACCTTTAATGTGATTAAATGGTAAGTTAAATTCCAAATGGTAAGTTAAATTCCATGTTATATAGACTTACTAAGCATTATATGGTTACTCTGCTTTATTTTCCCTATTTTATAGTACTCGGAAGCTCGTAAAGGTTGGAGGTTGGTCGGAGCATCATCACACTATCCTTCGGTTCATTTCAGTAGAAATAGTAAATTACTTTTGGTTATAATGGCATGTAGAGGATAATGTGGCCAATTTGGGCTTATAAGTGTTGTAACTAACCATTGGAATGGCATGTGATGAACATGTTTTGATGTGTAAATAATGGCCTTATCAAGTCTAATGTGAGTTAATATGGTTGAATGAAGGGCAATCTATAAACATATTGATGGTTGGATTAAAATTGATAAGTAAAGATTTTTGAATGGTTATGGTAACATGTTAAGTATAAAGCTTAATTTTGGTTTTGTAACACCCTTTACTCGTATCTGATGCCGAAATAGGTATGAGGCATTACCGTACTTAACTTGCTCAAACATACGACATCGAGCTATAAAATTTCATTTCAAAATAGAACTTTTCATTCGAGATCTTAACGCCCCTATTATAGGTCTACGAGACCCTAAACATACATACGGAATGGTTCAGGACTAAACGGAAACTTTTGAACACTTAGAAAATTTTTACTTAAAATAGGGCCACACGCCCGTGTGGTGAGGTACACGCCTGAGTGGGCAGGCCGTGTGGTCACACACGCCCATGTCCTTTTTCCGTGAGGATTTTTGTAACATCTTGAATTAATGGGCCTGTACGTTTAATGTGTGGTTATGTTAGTATAAGTGTTAGGGGTCTAGGATGGGCTCAGGAATTGGGCCGAGGTCTTAGTTTAATTTCCTGCTTGGGCACTTTAAAGGGAAGCCTGTTAGAATGAGGATTAAAAGATATTATCTATAAAATTAAGATATAAATGGGCTTGTTGCCCAGTGGCAAAATGGCGCCACTTAGAGGGCAGGGAGTTGGCGTCAATTGTGGAGGCTCAAGTTCGAGTAGCATGAGGCCCAATTATTTTAATTTAATTTAGCTTATTTTTGGAAATTAAGTGAAAGAGGTTGGATGGCAACAAGGCTTAAAAATAGGAGATTTAATGAATGGGATAATGTTGGTAATATAGCTGATAATATGGCAGATAAAAGGAGGAAGAGGTGGTGATATTTGGGTCACTTATGGATGAGAGATCAGGTAATGATAAGGGAGAAAAGTTAGTACTTATTTATTGGTCAAGGTGGTAGCCGAATTTCCAACTCTAAGGGGAGGAGGAATCGGTTTTTGTTATACTATAGGGGTGCCGAAATTTTCCCTAATTAGTTGATCAATTTTAAGTTATCGAAAGGGGCATCTTCGATTTTTGAGAAGTAGTTGCCGAAATTATGTTTAAGTGAGGGGAATACCTTTTTATTTTTGACATTAAGGTTTCTCTATTCTCCCATTCTCTGCAAAAGCCAAAATTCCTAAGCCTATTCTCTCATCTTCACTTCTATCCCGAAAGTCAATGATTCTTTCTCTGCTTTCTTCTACAAAGCCGAAATCACCCAATTCTTCTCAACATCTTTCCCTTCAAAAGCCAAAATTCAGAACTTTCTTCTCATCTCCATAGCCGAATACCTCCTATTCTCTTTTGTCGATCTCTTCACTAAAAGCCGAATCTATATATATTTCTTCCTATCCTCTTCTCTTTTTGATTTTTCCCAAGAAGTCGAAAACTCATAAGGGTAGCCGAATCTCCTGTGATAGGGTAAGTGCTGATTTCTTCTGTTCCCTTCTTTCTCTTTTGGGTTTTGGAAGAAAAAGCCAAAAAGCTAATGGCTTGTTGGTTTCTTGTGTTTTCTTGTTGGATGAGATTCGGGAATTGAAGTAGATCGTCTAGATCTAAAAGCCAAAAACCACTAGTCTCTAATTTCAGGATTTAAAGGTAAGGGGTTCTCTTTAGATTTTCGTTAGATTTTCTATCGTAATCGTGATCTTAACCATATGTTGATGGTACCAACTGATAAGGTCTTTTGATGGAATCAAATATCGATCATGCAACGGAGGGGATTGGATCTATTAAACAAATCCCTAAGTTTAAGAAGCGAGCGGTGTCGTGATTTGGGATTGGCCTTTGGGTTATAGGACCGCTTCGAACAAAATCTTAGGATATTAGCGATCATAGCGACTCTTGATAGTGTCGACATAGAAAGTACTGTCCTATTGGTAATCAGGTGTGTAGATCTCTATCATACTCATTAATTTGTATTATATGTATGTTTTGGACTAAAAGCCGGAAAGAGAGGCTGTGTGAACAGTCGTATTACCCAGAAAGGGTAGGCAAGGGATGCCAGGTACGTAATCATAGAAACTTCTCTATGTGTATCGAAGTATGTGAAAGTCTGAGATCTGTTTAGATAGCTTAATGTTTTTGATTTTTGCATGTATGTAAGCATGGGATGGGATTGATTAATATGAGGAAAGGGAGCAGGTCGCTAGGCGATCAGTGGCTTTGCCATATAGGTCACATAGTGATCAGTCTTTATGACAGGCAGCATAGTTGTCAAAATACTATAATGTATTACTGAGGTCACATAGTGATCGGTGGCTTTGCCACATAGATCACATAATGATCGGTCTTTATGATAGGTAGCACAACTGTCGATATGGTGTATAGCGGATGGAGGGTTGATTGTAGAAATCCCCACGGTGTGATGGTTGGTACGGGGGTGTGTAGAGGATGGACTCTTAGGTTTGGGATAGGCCATGTTGCATGAAATATTTTGTTGCCATTGTGTGGGCCAAGGCCCATAATGTGTTTGTGGGCCCAAGGCTTTTATGTGTTTTCGGGATTTGCACATTGAGTCTTTTTCCCCAACTTTTCAGATGAGTAGTAGATCGTGGACATGGGAGCCGAGGCGGACTCGAGGGGCCATCAAGATTATTATCTACATAAACTGTTTTCGGACTTTCATTTGAATTTTAATTTTCGGGAATATTTTTGTAATAAGGCTTCCACAACTTAGGTTTTCTATTTAGTTTTTTTTAAGTCTTAATTATAAAATGAAATGATAAATGGGCTTTTCAAACACAATCAACGCGAATGCTTAAAGTTATTTCAAAAATTTCACAATTATTTGATTAAATGGCTATAATCAACTAAGATCTTCAAAACCCTTCAAGGCAAAGTTTTTCAAGTTTCAACCCGTAGCATACCAGATCCGGTCATGACGTATGGGCCGGGTTTGGGGTGTTACATTTTTGGTATCAGAGCCCAGTTCAAAACTCGGGCTGTGAAATGGATCCAGTAGTGGTTTGTAAAATTGAAATGTACTTGAGAAAATTTTCAGTTGAGATATGGCCTTCGAGTCTACCGGCACCCGATCCATGCAGGTAAGTATCCTAAACTCATTGTGTGATAGACATGTTGGGCTTATTGGGCCCCATAGAGACGTAGGCTAGTATGATTAGAGCTTGATGGACTTTAGGTTTAGTATAAACAATTTTTCAAATTCCATAAAACTTAATTTCTAATTAAACATGTCTGTGGACAAGTCACAGGGTTAGGGTGTGGTAATAGGCGTACGCATGTCTAGGATTGGATCCAGGGAGAGCTTGGTATTTAAGCGGCCCTAGCGGCTCACCTCCTCTTCACTGGAATCCTACCTTGTGCGTAGTGACTGTTCACCTTAGCCACGGGGACTTGTTGACGGGCCAAAATTTATAACTAAAACTCGAAAGGGACCATCCCCCTGTCTTTGTAAAATTGCTTATATACCTCTAATTTTGGAAATTACCCAAAATACCCTAAGTTTGAGAAAATTACCTAAATATCCTTGATTTGTGAAAATTTCTCGAAATACCCCTGGTTTGCAAAATTATTGGAATACCCTCAAATTTCAAAATTACCAAAATACCCCTATTTTGTAAAATTGCCAAGATACCCTATTTTGGAAAATTACTAAAATATCCATGTAGGATAAAATTACAAAAATACCCATGGTTAGTGAAATGACGAAAATACCCCTAGGTGATGAATGTAAGTTCATGAATGCTGCTTGTATGTTGATGTGTGATGGATGTCGATTGAATGTGTATTCTAGAATTAGGAAATATAGACCTGGGAACTGAACCTCGTAAATAAAATTTGAATTCGAAAGAACTACTATTAAAACTACTTTCCATAAGATTGTCCATTATTAATCAGTGGAAGAGAGTATTAATAATTCATAAAATTTCTAATCAGATAAATCGCGAACGGTAGAATGAGCACTAGGGGCGTGGTGTGCGTGGTCGAGGTAGAGGCGGGATTGTTGTGTCGAACCTGTAGGGTGCAGTCACGAGTCGAGAATGAGGTACCAGTGCCACCGTTGTGGAGGCGAAATTTCAAGATCGCAATAGGAGATGATGTTGTATCTCAGGCAATGTTACGAGTTTTAGAGAGAGTTTTGGGAGTAGGCATGGGCACAGGAGCCCGAAAGTTTGTGCCGAAGTGACTTAGAGCCAATGGGGCAGAGGTGTTTAAGGGAATTTCTGGTGTAGCTCCTAGCACAGCAGAGTATTGGTTGGAAGCAATGGAGCGTATAATGGATGATTTTGACTTCACGGAAGAGAAGAAGCTGAAAGGAGTAGTGTTTCTTCTCCGGGATGAAGCCTATCAATGGTGGCTTACGGTTAAGGATGGTACCATGGCTAATCGTATCACCTGGGGTTACTTCAGAGCGGTGTTCCAGAGTAAGTACATTGGAACGAGCTATGTGGATCTTGTGATGTAGAGCGTTCCTGAATTTGGTTCAGGGAAGTAGGTCAGTGGCGGCATATGAAGCGAAATTCTTACGCCTTAGTTGTTATGCTCGAGGGATAGTGTCCACAGAACATGAGCGATGTGTTCATTTTGAGGATGGCCTGAAGGATGACTTACGTGTTTTGATAGCTCCACAGCGAGAGCGGGAATTTGCTGTGCTTATGGAGAAAGCTAAGATAGTTGAGGAGGTGAAACAGACGGAAAAGCTAAATCGGGATAGCGATAGGGGTGGAGGTGAGAGAAATTTTGGATCATCAGGGACAGTCGTGCGTACTCAGAAAAGACTTAGGTCGGATGGACCGAGACAGGCTGAGAGACCTGTTGCTGCTAGCCAAACACGAAAGTGTGCTCGATGTGGTAAGTTCCATGTAGGTGAGTGTTGGGCAGGCAGTAGGAAGTGCTTTAGGTGTGGATCTACAGATCATCAGATAAAAGACTGTCCTCAGCTACGGAATGAGGTAGGACTCACAGGGCAGGGAAATGCTCAGCTGGGTAGAGGAGGTCAGCAACTGCAGAGGGGTCGTGGTCCAGCCAGAGGTGGTAATGGGTTCGGTCGAGGCCGAGGAGCACTAGGCCGAGGGGCAGAAAACACTGAGGTGAGGCAGCCGAGGTTGGTCTATGCTGCCAGACATTGAGAGGAGACTGACGCACCGGATGTTATAACCGGTACGTTTCTAATATTTGGTTTGCCTTACACTGCATTAATTGACATTGGGTCGACACATTCATATGTTGCTAGTAGTGTGTCTGGAACTTTAAGTTTGGATTTTGAGATTACCCCTAGGGCGATGACTGTAATTAGCCCATTGGGACAATCTGTAGTAGTAGATAAACTTTATCGGGAGGTACCCTTAAAAGTTCAGGGAATAGTTTTTCGAACAGATCTGATGGAATTACCGTTCGGAGAGTTTGACTTAATATTAGGCATAGACTGGCTGATGAAGTATCAAGCTAACTTAGATTGTGCAGCCAAGCGTATGGTGTTAAGAACCCCCGAGGGACGTGAAGTGTTGGTGATAGGAGAAAGGGGGAATTGTTTGTCGAATGTGGTGACTGCCCTAAGAGTGAAAAGAAAGGTGAGAAAAGGATGTGAGGAAGTTTTAATGTTCGTACGGGCTTTGGAAGCCAAGGACCTAACTATTCGGGATGTTAGAATGGTGAAGGAATTTTCTGATGTTTTCCAAGAAGAGCTTTCGGGATTACCTCCGGATCGAGAAGTGGAGTTTGGAATCGGTCTTCTTCCGGGAACATCGCTGGTATCTATTGCTCCTTATAGAATGGCACCGAAAGAGTTGGTGGAATTGAAAGCACAAATCTAGGATTTGTTGGATAAAGGGTTTATTCGAACAAGTGAGTCACCTTGGGGAGCACCGGTGTTATTTGTTAAGAAGAAGGATGGTTTAATGCGTATGTGCATTGACTACCGTCGGCTGAACAAGTTGACTATCAAGAACAAGTATCCGTTGCCAAGGATTGATGACTTGTTCGATCAACTGAAAGGGGCATCAGTGTTCTCAAAGATAGATATGAGGTCAGGATACCATCAACTTAAGGTCAAGGAGGTGGATATTCATAAGACGGCTTTTAGAACTCGCTATAGACATTATGAGTTCATGGTGATGCCATTTGGGTTGACTAATGCACCAAAAAGCATTTATGGATATGATGAACCGAGTGTTCCAACCCTACTTGGATCGGTTTGTCATGGTATTTATTGATGACATCTTGGTTGACTCAAGATTGGAGGACGAGCATGATTCACATCTGTGAGTGGTTCTGCAGATTCTGAGGGAGAAGCAGCTTTATTCCAAATTCAGCAAGTGTGAATTCTGGCTAAAGGAAGTTACTTTTCTAGGTCACGTTGTGTCAGCAGAGGGGATTAGGGTGGACCCTCAAAAAATTGAAGCAGTGTTGAATTGGAAGCCACCTAGATCTGTGGCAGAAATTTGAAGTTTTCTTGGTTTGGCCGGGTACTATCGAAGGTTTGTTGAGGGATTTTCTTCAATCACGACACCATTGACTAAGTTGTTACGAAAAGAAGTTCTGTTTGTCTGGTCTAATAAGTAGCAAGATAGTTTTGAGAAGTTAAAAAGGATTTTAACGGAGGCTTTGGTATTGATTCAGCCTGAGGCTGGAAAGGAATTTGTAATTTACTGTGATGCATCACAACCGGGACTAGGATGCGTGTTGATGCAGGATAGAAAGGTTGTTGCGTATGCATCTCGGCAGTTAAGACTGCACGAAGCAAATTATCCCACCCATGATTTGGAGTTGGCGGTGGTGGTTTTTGCCTTAAAGATTTGGAGACACTATCTGTACGAGGAGAAATCAGTTATTTATACAGATCATAAAAGCTTAAAATATCTTTTGACCCAGAAGGAGTTGAATTTAAGGCAGAGGAGGTGGATCGAGTTGTTAAAGGATTATTATTGCTCAATCGAGTATCATCTGGGTAAGGCTAATATGGTGGCGGATGCTCTAAGTCATAAAGTAATCACGACTTGAGGCGATGTTTGCTCACCTTAGGTTGTACGATGATGGGAGTTTATTGGTCGAACTTCAAGTGAAACCCTCATGGGTCATTCAGGTTAAGGAGAAGCAGCAGATCGATGAGTTGCTAAAGGAGAAGCTTCATGTAGGATCAAGTGATGGATCGACGGACTTTAGTATGAATGATGAAGGACTGTTATGTTTTTGAGGGAGAGTATGCATGCCAAAGGATTCGGGATTGAGGCATAGGATTTTGCAAGAAGCACATGGAAGTTCATACGCTATGCACCCCGGAGGGAGTAAGATGTATCGGGATTTGCGGGATCAGTTCTGGTGGCCGGGCTTGAAGCGTGAGGTAACTGAATTGGTGAGTAAGTGTTTGACCTATCAGCAGGTAATCAGTTACCATCAGGGTTGTTGCAGCCGATAAACATTCCACAATGGAAGTGGGAAAGGATCACAATGGACTTTGTTAGTGGGCTACCTCTCACGCCTACTAAGAAAGATTCGGTTTGGGTGACAGTTGATCACTTGACGAAGTCTGCTCATTTCATACCTGTACGAGTCGATTACTCTTTACAGAAATTGGCTAAGCTATACATAGCGAAGGTGGTGAGGTTGCATGGAGTACCAGTATCGATCATATCGGACAGAGACCCTAGGTTCACATCACGATTTTGGAAAGCGTTGCATCAAGCATTGGGTACGAAGTTGGATTTTAGTACGGTGTTCCATCCTCAGACTGATGGTCAGTCTGAACGAGTAATTCAGGTCTTAGAGGACATGTTAAGGGGTTGTGTCATTGATTTCAGAGGTAGTTAGGAAGAGTTTTTACCGTTGGCAGAATTTTCTTACAACAACAGCGACCAGTCTAGTATTCATATGGCGCCCTATGAAGCATTGTACGGGCGAAAGTGTCGTACTCCTACTTGTTGGACGAAATTAGGAGAACGTCAGATTTTGGGTCTGGAGTTGGTTACAGAGACAGAGGAGAAGGTTGAGTTAATCCGAGCTCGACTAAAGAAAGCCTCGGACAGACAAAAGTCCTATGCTAATTTGAAGCGTAAGGACATAGAGTTTGCAGTGGGTGACAAGGTGTTCTTGAAGGTGTCGCCATGGAAGAAAGTGCTGAGGTTTGGACGGAAGGGTAAATTAAGTCCCAAATTTATCGGACCATACCGGGTGTTGAAACGAGTCGGACCAGTGGCCTATCAGCTTGAGCTACCTTCAGAGTTAAGCCAGATTCACAATGTGTTTCATGTCTCTATGCTGAGACGATACCGTTCAGATCCATCTCACGTGGTGCCTGTGGAAGAAATTGAGGTGAGACCTGACCTCTCTTTTGAAGAGGAACCAGTGGAAATCTTGGATCGTGATGTCAAAGTGTTGCAAAGGAAGACGGTTCCGTTGGTTAAGGTTCTATGGCGAAATCACAGTTCTGAGGAGGCTACATGGGAACCAGAAGAGGCGATACGGTAGTGGTACCCCCACCTGTTCGGATCAGGTAATTTCGAGGCTGAAATTTCTTTAAGGGGGTAGAACTATAACATCCTGAATTAATGGGCCTGTGCGTTTAACGTGTGGTTATGTTAGTATAAGTGTTAGGGGTCCAGGATGGGCTTAGGAATTGGGTCGAGGTCTTAGTTTAATTTCCTGCTTGGGCACTTTAAAGGGAAGCCTGTTAGAATGAGGATTAAAAGATATTATCTGTAAAATTAAGACATAAATGGGCTTGTGGCCCAGTGGCAAAATGGTGCCACTTAGAGGGCAGGTAGTTGGCGTCAATTGTGGAGGCTCAAGTTTGAGTCGCATGAGGCCCAATTATTTTAATTTAATTTAGCTTATTTTCAGCAATTAAATGGAAGAGGTTGGATGGCAACAAGGCTTAAAAATAGGAGATTTAATTAATGGGATAATATAGGTAATATAGTTGATAATGTGGCAGATAAAGGGAGGAAGAGGTGGTGATATTTGGGTCACTTGTGGTTGAGAGATCAGGTAATGATAAGGGAGAAAAGTTAGGACTTATCTATTGGTCAAGGTGGTGGCTGAATTTCCAACTCTAAGGGGAGGAGGAATCGGTTTTTGTTATACTATAGGGGTGCCGAAATTTTCTCTCATTAGTTGATCAATTTTAAGTTATCGAAAAGGGCATCTTCGGTTTTTGAGAAGTAGTTGCCAAAATTATGTTTAAGTGAGGGGAATACCTTTTTATTTTTTGACATTAAGGTTTCTCTATTCTCCCATTCTCTATAAAAGCCAAAATTCCTAAGCCTATTCTCTCATCTTTACTTCTATTCAAAAGCCAAAATTCAATGATTCTTTCTCTGCTTTCTTCTACAAAGCCGAAATCACCCAATTCTTCTCAACATCTTTCCCTTCAAAAGCCAAAATTCTGAACTTTCTTCTCATCTCCATAGCCGAATACCTCCTATTCTCTTTTGCCGATCTCTTCACTAAAAGCCAAATCTATATATATTTCTTCTTATCCTCTTCTCTTTTTGATTTTTCACAAGAAGCTGAAAACTCCTAAGGATAGCCGAATCTCCTGTGATAGGGTAAGTGCCGATTTCTTCTGTTCCCTTCTTTCTCTTTTGGGTTTTGGAAGAAAAAGTCGAAAAGCTAATGGCTTGTTGGTTTCTTGTGTTTTCTTGTTGGACAAAATTCGGGAATTGAAGTAGATCGTCTAGATCTAAAAGCCAAAAACCGCTAGTCTCTAATTTTGGGATTTAAAGGTAAGGGGTTCTCTTTAGATTTTCGTTAGATTTGCTATCGTAATCGTGATCTTAACCATATGTTGATGGTAGCAACTGATAAGGTCTTTTGATGGAATCAAATATCGATCATGCAACGGAGGGAATTGGATCTGTTAAACCAATCCCTAAGTTTAAGAAGCGAGCGGTGTCAGTAGTTCGGGATTGGCCACCGGGTTGTAGACCGACTTCAGAACAAAATCTTAGACTGTTAGCGGTCGTAGCAGCTACTGATAGTGTCGACATAGAAAGTACTGTCCTGTCGGTAATCAGGTGTGTAGATCTCTATCACACTCATTAATTTGTATTATATGTATCTTGTGGGCTAAAAGCCAGAAAGAGAGGCTGTGTGAACAGTCGTATTACCCAGAGGAGGGGTAGGCAAGGGATGCCAGGTACGTAATCATAGAAACTTCTCTATGTGTATCGAAGTATGTAAAAGTCAGAGATCTGTTTAGATGGCTTAATGTTTTTGATTTTTGCATGTATGTAAGCATGGGATGGGATTGATTGATATGAGGAAGGAGAGCAGGTCGTGAGGCGATCGGTGGTTTTGCCACATAGGTCACATAGTGATCGGTCTTTATGACAGGCAGCATAGCTGTCGAAATACTATAATGTATTACTGAGGTAGCATAGCGATCGGTGGCTTTGCCACATAGGTCACATAGTGGTCGGTCTTTATGACAGGCAGCACAACTATCGATATGGTGTGTAGCGGATGGAGGGTTGATTGTAGAAATCCCCACAGTGTGAAGGTTGGTACGAGGGTGTGTAGAGGATGGACTCTTAGGTTTGGGATGGGCCATGTTGCATGAAATATTTTGTTGCCATTGTGTGGGCCAAGGCCCATAATGTGTTTGTGGGCCGAAGGCTTTTATGTGTTTTCGGGATTTGCACACTAAGTCTTGGTGACTCACCCTATTATTTTTCCCCAACTATTTAGATGAGCAGTAGATTGTGGACATGAGAGCCGAGGCAGACTCGAGGGGCCATCAAGATTATTATCTACATAGACTGTTTTCGAACTTTCATTTGAATTTTAATTTTCGGGAATATTTTTGTAATAAGGCTTCCACAACTTAGGTTTTCGAATTAGTTTTTTTTTAAAGTCTTAATTATAAAATGAAATGATAAATGGGCTTTTCAAACACAATCAACACGAATGCTTAAAGTTGTTTCAAAAATTTCACAATTATTTGATTAAACGGCTATAATCAACTAAGATCTTCAAAACCCTTCAAGGCAAAGTTTTTCAAGTTTCAACCCGTAGCATACCAGATCCGATCATGACGTATGGGCCGAGTTTGGGGTGTTACAATTTTATTTTTAGTTCGAACCTACAGGAGTTTTCACACAGCCGGACACACGCCCGTGTCCCTCACACGGCCTAGTCACGCCCGTGTCTTAGCCTATGTGCAAAAACCTTGACATTTTTTTTCTGACGTCATCATCCCATTAAGGTTACACGGCCAAGGCACACGCTCGTGTTCTTAGACCGTGTGGCGAATTAAATTCCTAATTTCAGGTGTAGACTTTACATGGCCTGGGCACACGCCCATGGGGTTGACCGTGTGTTACACATGGCCTAGACACACGCCCGTGTGTCTACCCGAGTGGACAATTATAAGGCTATCGACCAAGCTAATTGCGACCCTAAAAAGTAACCACACTTATACTATTTCAATGCAACATACATCATGACCATAAGGCACATCTAATACCCAATATCAAGACATCCACACATAGGTTTACACTACATTCATCATGTGTATACTTTACTCATTACTCATCTCATCACACAAGCATGCACCTCATGAACTTCATCATCATTGAATATATAAACTTGACAAGTATTAGCCAATTTCCAATGACCAATTACAAAATGAATTGAGTAACTATAATAGACAACACATTGGCTAACCAATATGACATTTAACAAAATAATCAAGTCCTATACATTCCATACCAAAAATAATCAAACTTAGCTATACCAAAAGAATAGTTTGATAGTGTGAATAGAGCTCTGACGTCGTACGATCCACGAACTAGCTTGGCGATACTACAAGGAAAAAGGAAATGAGAGGGGTAAACATAACGCTTAGTAAGTTTGCATGAAATAAATAGCATCATAAAGGCTTATAATAATGCCCATTCATCACATTAAATAATAACACAAGTTCTCAATCACTTTGATATAACTTACTCATGGTTACTCTTACTAATTACATACCACATATCGAATTCATTTCTCGTAAGTTACTCATAGGTACCTATATCACTTCATCACATCACTTTTGTACTTTTACTCTCTCTTGAATATAGACTTAGCTCTTTATCCCGTTGAACCACTTGGAATATAGAAGGATACTCAAACTCATCATGCATGTAACCAGATGCCAATGCCATATCCCAGATATGGTATTACATAGGATCACATCTCGATGCCGATGCCATATCCCAGATATGGTCGTATACAGGGTCACATATTGATGTCGATTCCATGTCCCAGACATGGTCTTATACGGGACCTTCCTTCGGTGCTAATGCCGTATCCCAGATATGGTCTTATACGGGACCTTCTTAATCTCATGTCATGATATTGGTATCCTTAATATTCCCAAGGCTCAACCGGGATCTCGACTTAACATAATATCATCTTACTTTTATTGAGACATCATTAACCATTCTCATAGAGATATCATACATTTTTCATGCAATTAATCAATTATAAACATAATAGCATTATGTAGCTTTAATTTCACACAAACTTACCTCGGTACCAAAATATGTATATTTGTTTGATTTAGTCCACCTCCTTATTCTTTCCTTGATCAAGGTTAATTCCACGTTCTTCATGATTTGCAAGGAGAAAAGCTTGCCTGAAATTTTTGAGCTCTCAAACTCCTTATTTGCGAGTATTTTTGGTGAAGAGAAGAAAATGAACAAGGATGATATCACTTTTTCTTTATTTTATTATTACTAGTCAATTAAGTCACCAAAATGTCACCTACTCTTGAAAAATCTTATTTTTTTATCTCTATGGCCGGCCTATGCATCTCTAAAGGTCTAATTGCACATTATGGACCTCCAATTTAATATTATATAGCTATTTGACACCTTTAACTTGTAAAATAAAACTTCCACACTTTATGCGATTTAGTCCTTTTTCAAAATTAAGCATGAAATCATTAAAATTAATGCACTAAAATTTTCATGCACTCATATAATCATGCCATGAATCATAAAATAATATAAAAAAAATTCTTCGATCTCAAATTAGTAGTTTCGAAACTACTTTTCTGACTAACCCCTAAATCGGGATGTTACAATTCTCCTCCCTTAGGGATTTTCGTCCCCAAAAATCTTACCGGTAAAAAGGTTTGGATAATGGTTTCTCATAGCCTCCTCGGGATCCCATGTGGCCTCTTCTACCCCATGTTTTTTCCAAAGTACTTTCGCAAGGGCTATGCTTTTGTTTCTTAACTGTTTGACTTTTCATGGCAAAATCTTAACCGGTTCTTCGCCATAAGTCATGTTCGGTTGAATTTCTACCTCTGTAGGTACAATCACATGCGAAGGGTCTGATCAGTAGCGACACAACATAGACACGTGGGATACATCATGAGTCTTTTCCAACTCAGATGGCAAAGCCAAACGATAAGCTACTGGTACTATCCTTTCGATAATTTCATATGGTCTGATAAAGCGCAGACTCAACTTGCTTTTCCAGCAAAATCTGAGAACTTTCTTCCATGGTGATACTTTTAGAAACACTTTATCACCAACTTGAAACTCAATCTCTTTCCGTTTCAAGTCTGTGTAGGACTTTTGCCTGTCCGAAGAAGCTTTTAAACAATCACGTATCACTTTTACTTTTTCTTCAGTTTCTCTGACCAGATTGACCTCGTGAATCTGATTCTCTCTTAGTTCAGTTTAATATAAAGGCATTCAGCACTTACGCCCATACAATGCCTCGTAAGGTGCCATTTTCAAGCTTGACTGAAAACTATTAATGTAGGTGAATTCCACTAACGGTAAGTATTTCTCCCAATTACCTTGGAATTCCAAAACACAACATCGAAGCATGTCTTCAAGTATCTGTATTACTCTTTCTGACTGACCGTCTGTCTGCGGATGGAAAGCTGTACTAAAACTCAACTTTGTGCCCAAGGCTTGCAACTTTTTCCAAAATCATAACGTAAATATCAGATCTCTATCTGAAATAATTGACAAAGGCACTCCGTGCAATCTCACAATTTCTGACGCATACAACTCTGCCAACTTATCAAGTGAATAATCAATGCGTACCAGTATAAAATGGGCCGACTTTGTGAGTCTATCAACCACAACCCATATAACATCTTTCTTTTTGGTGACAAGGGCAAACCCGTCAAAAAATCCATGGCAATCCGATCCCATTTCCATTCAGGAACCATAATAGGCTAAAGTAGACCCAAAGGTACTTGGTGTTCAGCCTTCACTTGCTGACAAATTAGGCATATCGATACAAAATCGGATATATCTTTCTTCATACTAGGCCACCAATACCATTTCTTCAAGTCATTATACATTTTTTGTGCTGCCTGGATGTAAAGACAAACATCTGCTATATGCCTTATATAAATTTTTTTCGAATAAGCTCATCATTTCTTAGTACACAGACTCTATCTCGGAATGTTAAACATCCTTCGAAATTAATCCAAAAGTCTGACTTAACAGCCGACTCACACTGAACTCTTTTGGCTTGCAAATCATTGTCACTTTTTTAAGCTTCACAAATCTCGTAGAGAAACATCGGTCTAGCTCCCAACTCAGCTAGAATAGAACCATCATCTGACAAAGCCATTCGAGTATTCATGGCTCTCAGTGCAAACAAGGATTTCCTACTTAAGGCACCGACAACCACATTCGCCTTTCCCAGATGGTAGTCAATTAATAGCTCAAAATCTTTTATCAACTCCAACCATCTTCATTGCCTTAGATTTAAATCCTTTTGAGTCATCAAGTACTTTAGGTTTTTATGATCGGTGAATATCCGATATTTTTCACCATACAAATGGTGTCTCCATATCTTCAATGCAAAGACAATGGCGGCTAATTCTAAATCATGTGTCATGTAATTCTTCTCGTGCGGCTTTAACTGTCTAAAGGCATAAGCTATCACATTGATTTCTTGCATGAGCACACAACCCAATCCATTCGAGGATGCATCACTGAAGACCACAAATTCTTTTCTTGGCTCAGGTTGTACGAAAACTGGAGCCTCAGTCAACAATGATATATTGATTTACTCTCGTGATGAGAACACAGCAGGGGCGTTGGTTAAAATGAAAGGCATGACTAAAAATTCATAATGTCCATACCTTGTCTGAAAAGTAGTTTTAGCACATCTGAGACTTTGACTCTCAACTGATAATATCCAAACCTTAAGTCTATCTTGGAAAACACAATGGCTCCTTTCAATTGATCGAACAAATCATCAATCCTTGGAAAGGGGTACTTGTTCTTTATGGTTACCTTATTAAGCTGTCGATAATCTACACATAACCTCATGGAACCATCCTTCTTTTTCACAAATAAAACGGGAGCACCCCATGGAGAATAACTTAGTCATACAAAGCCTTTGTCTGTCAACTCTTGTAAATGTGTCTTCAATTCTTTTAACTCGTTTAGAGCCATTCTGTATAGAGTAATCGATATAGATGCAGTACCAGGGGCTAACTCAATGCCAAATTCAATCTCTCTAACCGGAGACAACCCTGCCAATTCTTCTGGAAATACATCTAGGTACTCACACACTATGGGCACTGATTCAATTCTCAACTCAGTCTCTTTGGCATTCATCATAAAGGCAAGGTAAGCTTCATATCCTTTTCTCAGATATTTCTGAGCTAGCATGGAAGAAATCATTACAGGTGATTTGTCTTGCTCATCTGATTCAACATGAAGAATATCCCTATTTTCACATTTTAACTCAATAAATTTCCTTCCACAATTCACTATCACGTCATGAGTAGTTAACCAATCCATACCAAGGATTACATCAAATTCATCAAACGGTAATAACATAAGATTAGCCAGAAAGTAATGACCTCTAATCCTCAAAAGGCAATCTTTGCATACTTTATCAACTAACACACATTTGCCTAGGGGATTCGACACCCTTATCACAAATTCTATAGACTCTACAAGAATTTTTGTATTAGAGACTAATTTCATGCAAACATATGAGTGGGTAGATCCCGGGTCAATTAAAGCAACAACATGAATATCATAAAGAGAAAATGTACCCATGATCACGTCAGGGGATGACGCCTCTTTGCGAGCGCGAATAGCATAAGTCCTCGCAGGTGTTCTACCCTCAGATCTTGCAATCTACTCTCTATGTGTATTCTTACTACTTGTTCCACTTCCCAGATTTCTCTGTGACCTTCCTCTAGCTATACTTCTCGATCTTGCACTCTGAGATTTCTCTTTTTCACCCATCTTAGGGAAATCTCTAATAAAATTATCTAGGGATCCACACTTGAAACAAGCTCTCTCATTTGCTCGACACTCACCGAGATGACGTCTACCACATTGAGGACATTCTGGTCTACATGGTCGAGCATTGCCAACACTAGCAACTGAAGTGGTTTGAGCTTTAGACCCCGAGTACTGTTTACCCTTACTTCTGCTTGAAAACCCAGCTGAAGTGGCTAATCGAGTAGTGAAATCTCTTGACTTCTTGGATGAGAATTGAAATGACTTGCCTAATTGTCTCTTTTTTGAGTCACGAGACTCGATTTCAGCCTTTTTTTCTCTTTGGCCAACTCCTCAACCTTGCAAGCTCGACCTACTAACACAACAAATTCTTTTAGTTCTAGGAAACCAACATACAATCGGATATTCTCATTTAATCCGTCATCAAACGTTTTGCATATGATAGCCTCGGTGGACACGTACTACTGAGCATATTTACTAAGCCTTACGAACTCATGTTCATACCCAGTCATCGTCATTCTACCTTGCTTTAACTCAATGAATTTCTTTCTCTCCTGATTAATAAATCTCTGACTAATGTACTTCTTCCTGAACTCTTCTTGAAAAATTCCCAATTAATCCTCTCCCTTGGTACAACCAACACAAGGGTGTTCCACCACTGATAGGTCGAATCTCTTAAGAGAGAAACAACACATTTTATGCACTCTTCAAGTGTACAAGATAGTTCAACGAATACCTTGATGGTATTTTCAAGCCAAAATTCTGCTCTTTTCGGATCATCATCTTTACTAGCTCTAAATTCCTCAGCTCCTTGTTTCGGATCCTAGCAACCAGAGGCTTTTCTCTTCTTACTACCTCTACCACTTGGAGAGCTATAGGGATAGGCTGAGGAATAGGTGGGGGTGGAGGGGGTTTAGCATTAGGATTTGCTCGAATAAACTCATTATACCAATTACTCATCATATGGAGAAAGGCTTCTCGAGCCTTCTCTCCCTAACCCAAAGTATCAGGTCTACTGTCTACTGGCACGGTCCCTTGCGTGGAAGCCTGTGCATTACTAGCAGCATCATTAAGAGCAGCTTAGTCGGGATCCATTTACTATATGAAAACATAATTTATATCGTCAGGAGTCGTCACACTATCATTATGTAAACACTTATACGTATGGCATGTACAGCTAGACTCATGTATATGCTATGTTAGTCCGAGAACCGACTAACCGCAGCTCTGATACCACTAAATGTAACACCCTTTGCTTGTATCCGATGCCAAAATAGGGTATGAGGCATTACCGTACTTAACTTGCTTAAACATATGACATCGAGCCATAAAATTTCATTTCAAAATAGAAATTTTCATTCGAGATCTTAAAGTCCCTATTATATGTCTACGAGACCCTAAACATACATATAAAATGGTTCGAGACTAATCGGGACTAACCAAAAAATTTTAAACACTTAGAAAATTTAAAACAGGGCCATACGCCTGTGTGGTGAGGGACACACCTGTGTAGGCAAGTCGTGTGGTCACACACGCCTATGTCCCTAGTCCGTATGAATTTTTTTTTTGTTTGAACCTACAGGGGTTTTCACACGGCCGAATACACGCCCGTATCCATGACCCGTGTCTCTCACACGGCCTAGACACGTCCGTGTCTTAGCACTTGTACAAAAACCTTGACATTCTATTTCTGACGTCATCATCCCATTAAGGTGACACGGCCAAGGCACACGCTCGTGTCCTTAGACCGTGTGGCGAATTAAATTCCTAATTTCAGGTGCAGACTTTACATAGCCTGGACACCCGCCCATAGGGATGACCATGTGTTACACACGGCCTAGACACATATCAGTGTGTCTACCCATGTGGACAATTATAAGGCTATCTACCAAGCTAATTGCGACGCTAAAAAGCAACCACACTTATACCATTCCAATGCAACATACATCATGACCATAAGGCACATCTAATACCCAAAATCAAGACATCCACACATAGGTTTACACTACATTCATCATGTGTATACTTTACTCATTACTCATCTCATCACACAAGCATGCACCTCATGAACTTCATCATCATTGAATATATAAACTTGACAAGTATTGGCAAATTTCCAATGACCAATTACAAAATGAATTGAGTAACTATAATAGCCAACACATTGGATAACCAATATGACATTTAACAAAATAACCAAGTCCTATACATGCCATACCAAAAATAATCAAACTTAGCTATACCAAAAGAATAGTTTGATAGTGTGAACGGAGCTCCGACGTCGTATGATCCACGAACTAGCTTGTCGATACTACAAGGAAAAGGGAAATGAGAGGGGTAAGCATAACGTTAGTAAGTTTGCATGAAATAAATAGCATCATAAAGGCTTATAATAATGCCCATTCATCATATTGAATAAAAACACAAGTTCTCAATCACTTTGATATAACTTACTCATGGTTACTCTTACCAATTACATACCACATATCAAATTCATTTTTCATAAGTTACTCATAGGTACCTGTATCACTTCATCACATCACTTTAGTACTTTTACTCTCTCTTGAACATAAACTTAGCTCTTTATCCTGTTGAACCACTTGGAATATCGAAGGATACTCAAACTCATCATGCATGTAACCAGATGCCAATGCCATATCCCAGATATGGTATTACATGGGATCACATCTCGATGCCAATGCAATATCCCAGATATGATCTTACACGGGATCTCACATTGATGTCGATGCCATGTCCCAGACATGTAACACCCCTAACCCATATCCGTCGTCGGAATAGGGTTACGAGGCATTACCAGACAATACAGTTTCACACAATCATTTATCATTTTTCATACACAACGTTATATCAATTTCTTCACGATATAATTTCTAAATCCAATAGCAATCATCCACTAAATCATATTAGTTAGATTTGCACATATGAAACACACAACTAGATAAAGTTACTCATGCTTAGTTACTTATAATACATATGCAAACTATACTTTAAAATTTCAACCATATTAATATCATCTATACATATCCAAATACTCGAATTAACTAATATGCCACAAAACCATGTTCATATACTTAATACTTATGACCCAAATATCAATGGCGATTGTATAATTAAAACATATTGCAAGCATATACATATAAATATATATTTCACTTCATACATCACATGCATGTCAATATATCTATTTAAATATTGAATATCAAACCTATTAATTCATTGCTACTACACAAACACAAAATCAAAACATTCAACCATATTACATCAATTATTATGCAATCACATATGCGATTTTAGTAACCTTACAATATGGCCGAATATACTTTTAATGTTTATATATATATATTGTGCGCATTATACCTTAAAATAAAAGCCACATCTAACATTTGAACACAAACAACATTTAAATATACTCCTAATTCGCAAGTACATTTGTATACCTAAACTTTATTTTTCATCTTATTACTAGTCACTGATTCAACCACACCATAATCAAGGTTATATGCATATCAAAATGAACCAAATACTACAACCACACATGTGCGCATCCCATATTATTATTAACATTAACTTGGCACTTTTAACTATCCAATAAAGCTAACCAAACATACTTAAACCATAACTATCATTTACCATTTCTCATAGCGAATCTTAGTCCAAACACTATCAATGATTATACCAAATATTAAGCTCATTAACATGAACCAATTCATAAGTCTTTCTTATCATAATCTAACATGCATAAACAATAATGCCACTCCCACACATATTTTAACCATTATCAAGCATAAATAATAGTTCATGGCATGAGCAACCAATATCATCAAAACACGAAATGAGTTATTCAAACTAGATAGCCATTTTCGTATAGCTAGCATATTTACACTATTACAAAACATTAGTTATACGATTTAATCTAGCCTATACATGCCCTTTTTAAATAACAAACTAAGTTTTCAATACCAAAAGAAAGTCGATAGTGTGGTTGACTTCACGGATGATCCTTGAGCCCGTAGTTGGAATCAAAATCTATAAAACAAAGATAACAAAGATACACACACAAGAAGCTTACTAGCTTAGTAAGTCCCAAGCATACATAAATATAATGAGCATATAGCATAACACATAATTATTTCATTATATAAATATAGATCATTGAATAATAGTAATACTCTTTACTTAAATATCATTACAATAACATCGAAAACCAATCTAGGCATCAATCTACTATTTCCATTTATACACAAGAACAAGCACTTTTATCACACACATCAACGATCTTTAATTATACATTAAGAATTCTTTTGTTCACTTCATTTCTTACTAAAATGGTAGGTTAGTTCTTACGAACCTTTACCACATAACCTTATATAAACATTTCACCTTGTTTGATGTTCAAGACTTCCTCTTATAGTATATCAAGGCAGATAACGCTGCTAGGCACTATGCCCGAATATATCAAGACGAAGCACGCTAGGCACTAAGCCCGAATATATCACAAGACGAAGCTCGCTAGGCACTAAGCCCGAATATATCACCCAAGACGAAGCACGCTAGACACTAAGCCCGAATATATCAAGCGCGACGAACGCTAGGCGTAAAAGCCCGATAAGTAACAGGCAAGACAAAGCACGCTAGGCGTAAAAGCCCGATACGTATCAATGCAAATCAAACATTCAAGATACCTCGTATACTATTTTATATAAATATGTATAAATCTAATTCCATTGAACACACTCACATTAAATCAATAAAATCATCATATCTTTATACACTCTAACAATTAACATAGAAACATTTATTCACATCATATAGCAAACTTTAATCATCAATCCAGTGTTCCTTTATGCATTCGGCCATAACCATAACAAATACTAAAATTTATCCATTTCTAATATTTGATACATTCATAATTAGTTCTTTAATATAACTTAGCTATAGGACTTACCTCGGTTGTCGATAGGCCATGCGAATCGGCTATTCGAGAACCTTTGTCTTTCCCCGATCTAACTCCGTTTTTCTTTGCTCTTGATCTAGAACACATTAAATTTAGCTTATTCAAGCACAATTCATCTCAATTTAGTCCCTAAGCACATAAATGGGCAAATTACTATTTTACCCCTATTATTTCACAACTTTACAATTTAGTCCTATTTGCATAAAACTCAAAATACATCAAATTACCCCATACTCTTTAAAGGTCGAATGTGTATAAGGACTACACAAGTCCATATCTTTCATTTATTTTGCAATCAAGCCCCTCTAAAATTTTATTTTTACAAATTGGCCCTAAAAACACAATTTCACCAAAACTTCCAACACATAATATACTAATTTTTAACATACCTTTCATCTAACATCATTAAACATCAAAACCTCAAGAATTCATCCATGGCGATTCATATATACACACTAATCTTAGAAATTTTAGCATGAGTCGGGTAATATACTAAGCAACGATCTCAAAACGTAAAAATTAACAAAACCGAGCTAGATTTCTTACCCAATTTTGCTTGAATAATGCCGAATGTTAAAAGGCTTTTCTCCCTTTTCTTTTGTATTTCTTTCGCCAAGATGAACAAAATGAATGGCTTTTATTTTATTGTTTTATTAACATATATTTATTCATTATTTTAACATATAATGTAATAATATACATTATAATAATCCAAACACTATTACATGCAAATAAGGTGGCGGCCATTAACCTTAAAATGGGCTATTTGCCCTTTTAATACCTCACATTAAAGAGCCATGCTCAATTTAACACATTTCACTTTAGTTGGCCACTTTTACTTTTTATGCGATTAAGTCCTTTTTATCTAATTCGACACTTAAACGATAAAATTTTTCTCTGAAACTTTCAAACATATAAATACATACATAATAAACACTAAATATAATATGTAAACATTTCTGGGCTCGATTTGTGGTCCCGAAACCACCTTCCGATTAGGGTCGATTCGATGCATTACAACTCTCCCCTTAAGGATTTTCGTCCCGAAAATCTTACCGTTAAACAATGTCGGATATTGTTGCCTCATTGAATCCTTAGGCTCCCACGTTGCCTCTTCAACTCCATGTCGATTCCATAACACCTTCACTAAGGAAATCTTTTTGTTTCTTAGCTCTTTCATTTCCCGAGCTAGAATACAGATCGGCTTTTCCTCATACGTCATATCAGACCGTATCTCAATCTCAGACGGAGCAATCACATGTGACGGATCTGATCTGTATCTACGGAGCATAGAAACATGAAATACATCGTGTATCTTTTCTAATTCAGAGGGTAGCTTCAATTTATAAGTAACAGGCCCAACACGTTCAATGATTTCATACGGTCCAATGAACCTCGGGCTCAACTTGCCTTTTCGGCCAAAAGCAGCACTTTCTTCCATGGTGAAACCTTTAAAAGACTTGATCTCCGATCCGAATTCAATATCTTTACGTTTCAAATCAAGCATAGGACTTTTGTCGATCGATGCGACTTTCAAATTATCTTTGATTATGGCCACTTTCATTCGATCTCTTTAATTAAATCAACCCGTGTATCTTATTTTCACCGAGCTCATCCGGTATAATGGTGTTCGACATTTTTGACCACTCGAACCGGACATCTTCTGCATAACCTTGTCAACGGGTAGCTATCATAGAAAAATCTTTCACAAATCATCGATAGTAACCCGTAAGTCCCGAAAACTTGAATCTCGAAAACATTTTTGGTGGCTTCCAATCAAGTATAGCGAGATTTTGTTCGGATCAACTCGAATGCCTGATGTTGAAACCACATGTCCCAAAAAGCTGACCTCTTTCATCCAGAACTCACACTTACTAAACTTTGCATACAGCTGATGATCTCGCAAAGTTTGTAGCACTAACCTCAAATGTTCAGCGTGTTCAATTTCATCTTTGGAGTAGATCAATATGTCATCAATAAACACTACCACAAATCGATCCAAAAACTGTCTAAAAACCCGATTCATCAAATCCATAAAATAGCAGGTGCATTAGTAAGCCCAAAAGGCATTACCAAAAACTCAAAATGTCCGTACCTCATCCGAAATGCAGTCTTTGGCACATCTCGTATCTCGACGACATAGAATCGATAATAACCCGATTTCAAGTCTATCTTCAAAAATACTGACGCCCCTTTCAACTGATCAAACAAGTCATCAATCCGAGGTAACGGGTACTTATTCTTTATAGTTACCTTATTCAGTTGCCGATAATCAATACACATTCACATCGTTCCATCTTTCTTTCTCACAAAAAGAAATGGTGCACCCCAAGGAGAGAAACTTGGTCGCAAAGCCCTATCTGTTAACTCTTGCAAACGTGCTTTCACTCTTTTAGCTCAAGAGGTGCCATCGATATGGAGCTATTGAGATCGGAGTCGTTCTCGAGCTAATTCAATGCCAAACTCAATCTCTCGTATAGGGGGTAAACCCGGTAGTTCTTCAGGAAACACATCTGAGTATTCACATACAATCGGTATAGATTCAATCTGTTTCTCAGACACTTTCTTATCCAGCACATAAGCCAAATAAGCTTCACACCCTTTTCTCACATACTTTTGAGCTAACATCGATGATATAAGCGTAGAAACCCACCTGAATCACTGGATTCGATTCTAATGATCTCACCATTCTGGTGTCTCAAATCGATAAGCTTTCTTTTGCAATTCACCACTGCATCATGTGAAGTTAACCAGTCCATTCCCAGAATTATATCAAACTCATCGAAAGGCAACAGCATTAAATCAACTGGGAAACAAAAATCCCGAATCATCAATGGGCAACTTTTACACACTTTATTAACAAACACACATCTACCCAAAGGGTTGGATACCCGAATCACAAACTCAGTAGACTCAACTGGCAGAGTCTTACTGAATACCAGAGTTTCACATACATATGAATGGGTCGAACCAGGATCAATCAATGCAATCACAGTAGTATCATAAAGGGTAAAAGTACCAAGAATGACATCCGAGAAGCAAAGATCCTCTCTAGCTCGAGTAACATAAGCTCTCTTTGGAGCTCTAGCCTCTGATCGATCTGTTGTGTTCTTTGTCCCTCTCTGACTACCACCTACATTGCCAGAATGTCTGGGTGGTCTGCCCCGTACTGATGCACTACTTGGTCTAGAGTTCTGTGCTGTATTCGACTCAGTTAACATCGGGCACTCTCGAATAAAATGGTCTGAGGATCCACATTTAAAGCAAGACCGGTCACGAACTCTACAACTCCCAGGATGCCATTTTCCACAATGTTTACATTCAACTCGATTCTGTGGGACGTTACCAACACTGGTCATCGAGGTAGCTCGGGAACCCACTGGAGGTCGATCACGTCTAGATGAATCTGAAGTAGCTTTGTGTCGACTGAAGTCATCTCTAAACTTCTTAGATGTGGAATGAAAATTCTTACCCGACGGTCTCTTACGAGCATCTCTAGCTTCGGTCTCGGCCTTTCTTTTCTCCTTCCCGAGCTCTTCAGCCTTGCAAGCTCGCTCAACAAGTGTCACAAACTCTTTGATTTCAAGAATGCCAACAAGCAACTTTAAGTCTTCATTCAAGCCATCTTCAAACCTTTTGCACATAATGGCTTCAGTTGATACACACTCTCGAGCATATCGGCTCAATCTGACAAACTTTCGCTCATATTCCGTCACGATCATTTGCCCTGTTTTAATTCAAGGAATTCTTTACGTTTCGGTCGATGAATCTCGGTGATATATTTCTTGCGAACTCATTCGAAAGAAATCCCATGTCACTTTTCTTTTGGAACCACCGATACTAGTGTATTCCACCGGTGATAGGCGGTGTCCCGAGCAAGGATATAGTACATTTCAAACATTAAATGCAGAGTGGTGATAGCTCATCAAGTACCTAAATAGTGTTATCAAGCCACAATTCATTTCGCTCTGCATCATCATTATCATTGGCCTTGAATTCTTCGCCCCAAATTTCCTAATTTTATCAACAGGAGGCCTACTAGATCTCATTGGATCTATCATAGAAGTCTTGAAGGTACCGAGTTGGATTATTCGGGGTGGAGGTTGTTGTACCGTTGGATTATTCTCAATAAACGGGCAAACCATTCATTCATCATTTGATAGAAGGCTTGTTTAGCCTCTCCTCGTGGTTACCCGTGAATCGGTTGAGAGTCTAGTGGCATCGATCCATGTGCGAGACCAGTAGCGACATTCTCCACATCATCGGCTACTGCTCTATCGGGATCGAATCCATTTACTATATAAAATACAATCGAAATTTTCAAAAGTCACCACACTATCATATATACAATTTAAAGGCATGTATAGCTAGACTCTTTCATACTACGGTAGTCCTAGAATCGACTAAACCGTAGCTCGATATAATAAATGTAACACCCTAACCCATATCCGTTGTCGGAATAGGGTTACGAGGCATTACCAGACAATACAGTTTCACACAATAATTTATCATTTTTCATACACAACGTTATATCAATTTCTTCATGATATAATTTCTAAATCCAATAGCAATCATCCACTAAATCATATTAGTTAAATTTGCACATATGAAACACACAACTAGATAAAGTTACTCATGCTTAGTTACTTATAATACATATGCAAACTATACTTTAAAATTTCAACCATATTAATATCATCTATACATATCCAAATACTCGAATTAACTAATATGCCACAAAACCATGTTCATATACTTAATACTTATGACCCAAATATCAATGGCGATTGTATAATTAAAACATATTGCAGCATATACATATAAATATATATTTCACTTCATACATCACATGCATGTCAATATATCTATTTAAATATTGAATATCGAACCTATTAATTCATTGCTACTACACAAACACAAAATCAAAACATTCAACCATATTACATCAATTATTATGCAATCACATATGCGATTTTAGTAACCTTACAATATGGCGAATATACTTTTAATGTTTATATATATATATATTGTGCGATTATACCTTAAAATAAAAGCCACATCTAACATTTGAACACAAACAACATTTAAATATACTCCTAATTCGCAAGTACATTTGTATACCTAAACTTTATTTTTCATCTTATTACTAGTCACTGATTCAACCACACCATAATCAAGGTTATATGCATATCAAAATGAACCAAATACTACAACCACACATGTGCGCATCCCATATTATTATTAACATTAACTTGGCACTTTTAACTATCCAATAAAGCTAACCAAACATACTTAAACCATAACTATCATTTACCATTTCTCATAGCCGAATCTTAGTCCAAACACTATCAATGATTATACCAAATATTAAGCTCATTAACATGAACCAATTCATAAGTCTTTCTTATCACAATCTAACATGCATAAACAATAATGCCACTCCCACACATATTTAAACCATTATCAAGCATAAATAATAGTTCATGGCATGAGCAACCAATATCATCAAAACACGAAATGAGTTATTCAAACTAGATAGCCATTTTCGTATAGCTAGCATATTTACACTATTACAAAACATTAGTTATACAATTTAATCTAGCCTATACATGCCCTTTTTAAATAACAAACTAAGTTTTCAATACCAAAAGAAAGTCGATAGTGTGGTTGACTTCACGGATGATCCTTCGAGCCCGTAGTTGGAATCAAAATCTATAAAACAAAGATAACAAAGATACACACACAGTAAGCTTACTAGCTTAGTAAGTCCCAAGCATACATAAATATAATGAGCATATAGCATAACACATAATTATTTCATTATATAAATATAGATCATTGAATAATAGTAATACTCTTTACTTAAATATCATTACAATAACATCGAAAACCAATCTAGGCATCAATCTACTATTTCCATTTATACACAAGAACAAGCACTTTTATCACACACATCACGATCTTTAATTATACATTAAGAATTCTTTTGTTCACTTCATTTCTTACTAAAATAGTAAGTTAGTTCTTACGAACCTTTACCACATAACCTTATATAAACATTTCACCTTGTTTGATGTTCAAGATTTCCTCTTATAGTATATCAGGCATAACGCTGCTAGGCACTATGCCCGAATAATATATCTAAGCGAATAATCACGAAGCTCGCTAGGCACTAAGCCCGAATATATCACCGGCACGAAGCCTGCTAGGCACTAAGCCCGAATATATCACCGGCACGAAGCCTGCTAGGCGTAAAAGCCCGATAAGTAACACCGGCACAAAGCCTGCTAGGCGTAAAAGCCCGATACGTATCAATGCAGTCAAACATTCAAGATACCTCGTATACTATTTTATATAAATATGTATAAATCTAATTCCATTGAACACACTCACATTAAATCAATAAAATCATCATATCTTTATACACTCTAACAATTAACATAGAAACATTTATTCACATCATATAGCAAACTTTAATCATCAATCCAGTGTTCCTTTATGCATTCGGCCATAACCATAACAAATACTAAAATTTATCCATTTCTAATATTTGATACATTCATAATTAGTTCTTTAATATAACTTAGCTATAGGACTTACCTCGGTTGTCGATAGGCCATGCGAATCGGCTATTCGAGAACCTTCGTCTTTCCCTGATCTAACTCCGTTTTTCTTTGCTCTTGATCTAAAACACATTAAATTTAGCTTATTCAAGCACAATTCATCTCAATTTAGTCCCTAAGCATATAAATGGGCAAATTACTATTTTACCCTATTATTTCACAACTTTACAATTTAGTCCTATTTGCATAAAACTCAAAATACATCAAATTACCCCATACTCTTTAAAGGCGAATGTGTATAAGGACTACACAAGTCCATATCTTTCATTTATTTTGCAATCAAGCCCTCTAAAATTTTATTTTTACAAATTGGCCCTAAAACACAATTTCACCAAAACTTCCAACACATAATATACTAATTTTAACATACCTTTCATCTAACATCATTAAACATCAAAACCTCAAGAATTCATCCATGGCGATTCATATATACACACTAATCTTAGAAATTTTAGCATGGGTCGGGTAATATACTAAGCAACGATCTCAAAACGTAAAATTAACAAAACCGAGCTAGATTTCTTACCCAATTTTGCTTGAATAATGCCGAATGTTCAAAGGCTTTTCTCCCCTTTTCTTTTGTGTTTCTTTCGGCCAAGATGAACAAAATGAATGGCTTTTATTTTATTGTTTTTATTAACATATATTTATTCATTATTTTAACATATAATGTAATAATATACATTATAATAATCCAAACACTATTACATGCAAATAAGGTGGCCGGCCATTAACCTTAAAATGGGCTATTTGCCCTTTTAATACCTCACATTAAAGAGCCATGCTCAATTTAACACATTTCACTTTAGTTGGCCACTTTTACTTTTTATGCGATTAAGTCCTTTTTATCTAATTCGACACTTAAACGATAAAATTTTTCTACGAAACTTTCACACATATAAATACATACATAATAAACACTAAATATAATATGTAAACATTTCTTGGGCTCGGATTCGTGGTCCCAAAACCACCTTTCTGATTAGGGTCAGATTCGGTCTGTTACAAGACATGGTCTTATACGGGACCTTCCTTTGGTGCCGATGCCATATCCCAAATATGGTCTTATGCGGGACCTTCTTAATCTCATGTCATGATATTGGTATCCTTAATATTTCCAAGGCTTAAACGGGATCTCGACTTAACATAATATCATCTTACTTCTATCGAGACATCATTAACCATTCTCATAGAGATGTCATACATTTTTCATGCAATTAAGCAATTATAAACATAATTGCATTATGTAGCTTTAATTCCACACAAACTCACCTCGGTACCAAAATATGTTTATTTGTTCGATTTAGTCCACCTCTTTGTTCTTTCCTCGATCAAGGTTAATTCCACGTTCTTCTTGATTTGCAAGGAGAAAAGCTTGGCTGAAATTTTTGACCTCTCAAACTCCTTATTTGTTGGTATTTTCGGTGAAGAGAAGAAAATGAACAAGGATGATATCACTTTTTCTTTATTTTATTATTACTAGTCAATTAAGTCACCAAAACCTCACCTACTCTTGAAAAATCTTATTTTCTTATCTCTATGGTCGGCCTATGGATCTCTAAGGGTCTAATTGCACATTAGAAACCTCCAATTTAATATTCTATAGTTATTTGACACCTTTAACTTGTAAAATAAAACTTTCACACTTTATGCGATTTAGTGCTTTTTCAAAATTAAACATGAAATCAATAAAATTAATGCACCAAAATTTTCATGCACTCATATAATCATGCCATGACTCATAAAATAATATAAAAAAATTTCTCTGATCTCAGATTAGTGGTTCCGTAATCAATTTTCTGACTAGCCCTTAAACCGGGCTGTTACAGGTTTGGTTGAATGCCTTATTATGGTCCATTGATGTCAAAAAATGTTTGGTTAGGTGATACAAGTTTGGTGAGAAATGTGGCCTTGGAAATGGCCTATTTTTGTCTACATGGGCAGAGGCAAGGGCGTATGTCTCAGCCATATGTGACAGACGGCCTAGCACATGGGCGTGTGTTTTGGCCGTGTGTCCCCTGCATCTTTAAAATTTCAAAACAGAATGCATAGAATTGATCACACGGCCTAGCATGTAACAGCCCGATTTTAGGGCTAGTCGGAACAGTGATTTCGGGATCACTAATCCGAGATTTGAGAAAATTATTTTCATGTTATTTTATGAATTATAGCATAATTATTCAAGTGCATGAAAATTTTGGTGCTTTAATTTTAGCGATTTCAAGCTTAATCCGAAAAACGACTAAATCGCATAAAGTGTTAAAGTTCCATTTTATAAGATAAAGGTGCCTAGTAGCCATAGATTATTAATGGGAGGTCTTTAATGTGCAAATAGATCCTTAGACATAAGGTGGCCAGCCATAGGAGACAAATGATGTCAAATTGGTCAAAGTTGTTGAAATTAGGTGGACTAAATTGATGTTTTCTATTAAAATAAAGAAAAGAAAAATATCATCTTTTCTTCTCTTCTTCTCCACCAAAATTTTCAGCAAAAAAAGGGTTTTAAAACTCAAAAATTTTAGGAAGCTTCTCTCCTTTCAAGTAAGTGCATTAGTGATCATTTCTTGATAGAAATTGTACATTTGGAACCCCTAAAGCTTAGGCTTTCTAAAGAGGGAACTATCTTGCAATATGGTGAAAAGTTTAGGGATTTTCCATGAGAGTTTTTAAGTTGTTTGTTGCATTTTTATGGAAGAAAGTGAGTCTTATATGTTTAATAAACAAGTTTTGTGAGAGATGTTGCCATGAAAACACCTAAATGAACCTTTTTGTAAAGGTTGTGAAATTGGTAGTAAATGTGTGAAATGTTGGTTTTTGATGATAGCTATAAGAGAAGTAAATGTTTACCTAGGCTCATTAAACGTAGAAATTTTATTTGAATTGATTTTCGAGCCAAGGGGTAAAATGGTCATTTTGCCAAAATGTAAGGGCAAAATAGTAATTTTGCCAAAGCTTGATTATTAAAATGCTTTTATTAATATGATGATTAAAATGAGAAAATTTGATATTATAGAGCAAGAAGAGCCAAGAATGAACCTTGATCGGGGCAAGAATAAAGTCTCGGACTAGATTGAAAATCTACCTCATTTTGAAATTGAGGTAAGTTTGTATGTGATAAACCGTAAAAGAAACATATTTTAGGCCCACATTTAGTATGCTTTCGGATGAATTAGCCCTTGTTTTATGTAAAGAGGTACTCTTAATCCTTTCTTTTCATGTTTTTACTCAAGAAAGCACCCAAGGACAAAAAGAACAAGAAACGGGCTTAAAACGGGCCAATTTGGGCCAAAGAGGAAATCGACATGGCCTGGAATTCAAGCCACACGACCATGCCTCGACAATTAACTAAGACACAGCCATGCCACGATTTACACGGCCGGGCCTCAATCGACAGAATCGAGACATGGCCTGAAAATAATTTACACGAGCGTGTACCATGGCCGTGCTCCTGTTACGAGAGAGAGCAATTTTACTCGGATTTGGATACTTAGAGCCAAAAAAACACTTTTCAAAGCTTATTCAAACACCGAGTAGGAAGTATACTTGAATTGGGACACTTAGAGGCCAAGCAAAGCATTCTAAAAGTCTATATAAACACCCTAAGTGCAACCTGAAAGGGGGCGTTAGGCGGTGAGCTAGGCCAAGGAGCCGAGCCAGGAAGATTAGATTTTATGGAATCACTCGAAGATAGCCAAGTGGATCCATCTCGAAGAGCTGGAATTCTACTCAAGACGGTGAATTTCTCCTTTAATTCCTTTAGGGGGTTTTAGGGATTTTCTATGTTTTGTTTTATCTTTTCTCTTGAGATGTTTTCTTTATTTGTTATGAACTAATCTGACGTGCTTAGGTGGAGGAGGAATAGACCCTGCTTAAGAGTAGATTGAGCATAATTAAGCGGAGTTGATCGCACGCCTAGAGATAGGGTGATTTAGATTTTGCGATTAGGGTGAAACCTAATATGGGAATCCATAGATCGATTTACTGCTATTCTAGGGGGTTATTATAAGCTAATGAGAGTTCCACTAATTAACCTAGGGTTAGATGTTATTCGCCTCGAGAGAGGGTTTAATATACGTTAGGGAGTCTTACGGATCAAACTAAGCAAATAAATCATATGGTTCAATATTAAATAACAAGTGAAGTCTAGGTGGATTCTTCCTGAGGGTATCGTCATGATCAATTGAGTTTTCTTCAAGTTATTTCCCAATTTGTTCTTTTTGTCTTTGCATCTTTAGCTTAGTATTTATTAAACTAGATTAAATCAACCAATCACTCCATATTTTAGGCTAAATAATAAAAATAAAGTGAGTATTAGTACTTTTAGTTCCCTTGGGTTCGATAATCCGGTCTTGCCTAAGCTACACTACTGTTCGATAGGTACACTTGCCTTTAATCGTTGTCAGAGTTAGTCTCAAGGTTTGATCTCATTCATTATAAATTTTAAAGCTCTGATTTTAGTGATCAGTATGCGATAAATTCAACATTTATGCTCGTAAGTTTGAGAATGTTTGATATTATATTGTTATACGATATTCTATGAAATTGTGTTCTTAGTGTTAAATGAGAAAGTTGAGATGGATGAGGTCCCGTATAAGACCATGCTGAAGACATGGCCTCGACACGGAATTGAGATCCCGTATAAGACCATATCTACGATATTGCTTTGGTATTGAATATGAAAAATTGTATAAGACCATATCTGAGATATGGCATCGATATTGATGTGAGGTTCCATATAAGACCATATCCAAGATATGGCATCAGTACTTAGAGATGATCCATGTAAGATCACATCTGGGATGTGGCATTGGCTTCGTGTTTATGCTAATAATAATGAATATGCATCTATAAGTATCCTTAGTGATTTATTGGGATAAATGGAATTGCTTGGAAATAGAAATGAGAATTGTATTAAAGTTATGTGAATGAGTGAATATAGGTATCCGTGAGAAATTCACGAGGAATGTTTATAATGTATGGCATGGTATGTTCTAGATAAGAACAAGTACGAGTAAGTATGGCAAGGTGCTTATGACTTTGTATGGTTATCCAATGCTATGGATTGATGTCATTATGAGTTTATTGTTGCTATTTATTCTCATGCAAACTTACTAAGCTTTGTGCTTCCCCCTCTCGTTTCTCTTTTCCTTCTAGTATTGCCAAGATATTTCGAGGATCGTGGGATGCAGGATTCGAAAATCACACTATCAACATCACTTTGGTATAACAATTTAGACTTATTTTGAGTATGGCATGTATAGGGCTCGGGTATTTTGTCAGGTCGTAATTGTTAGCCAAAGTGTTGGCCATGTATGTTTTCAAAGTCATTTTGTATGGTAATCAGAAATGGGCCATCACTTGTTAAGTTTATATATATTCAATGATAATGAAATTATGAAGTTTATGCTTGTGTGAATGCTTTGAATTGAGTTCTTGGATGTGCCTTTGGGTCATGAACGATGCTTATATGAATTGAAGTTAGTATGTTTATTATGCAATGAGGCATTTGGCTTGGAATATAGCCTTTTTATGTCCACACGGGTCGACACACGGACGTGTCTCTAGGCCGTGCGGGACACACGGTCAGCCCCATGGGAGTGCCGATCAACCATGCATCCCCTGCATACTAGGTTTACAAAGTCAGGATGCTCAGTAGTAAACACACGGGTAGAGACACGACCATGTGTCTCAACCGTGTGGGAGGCATGGCCACGGACATGGGCATGTGCCTAGGCCGTGTGAAGTCTGCACCTTGAATTTGGAATTTAAATCACCACACGGTTGAAGCACACGGGTGTGTAACAGGCCGTGTGGAACAAGTCAATGTCGACCACGAGTATAGTACGCGGATGTGTCGCTGACCGTGTGAGGCAAGTCAGTGTCAACCACGAGTGAAAAGCACGAGCATGTAAAATACCACACGAGTGTGTCCCATTTCACACGGGCGTGTGGCCCCTGTTTAGGTAAAAGTTTCCTAAGCGCGTGCAAGTTTCCAATTTATTTCTAAAACCTTTCGAAAGTGTGTTTAGGGCCTCATAGGCCCATTATAAGGATGTTAGATATGCGAATGGGAAAGTTTAAATTAGGAATGAAATTTGATAACCTAAAGTTGTATGACCATGTGGGTTAAGTACGGTAATGCCTCATACCCGGTTCCAGCATAGAATACAAGTAAGGGGTGTTACATAGCACACGGGCGTGTGCTTGGCCGTGTGACCCCTACACCTACACACAGGTATGTGACTTGACCGTGTGACCCAAGTCAAAGAGTTACACGGGTACAAACACAGACTGGGACATAGCTGTGTGCCCCATTTCTGAATGCCTACACAGCTTGAGACACGGGTGTGTCTCTTGGCTGTGTGAGCCACACAGCCTGACCACACCGGCATGTGTACCCTGCACTTAGGAAAAATTTTGAAATTTCACAAAAAAGTCTCCGAGTACCTGGTTTAGTCCCAACTTGTTTCTACTATATGTTTTGGGCCTTGAGGGCTCATATAAGGGACTTTATGAGTAATATATGACACAAATGTTAAATAATATGAAATGTCTGTATTTGATCTATTTAATTCAGTAATGCTCCGTAACCATGTTTCGGCGACAAATACGTGTTAGGGGTGTTACAAAATCTCTTGAAGATTTAGTCGAATCTCTCACTACTTCTGTACAATGTTTGTAAGCAAACGAGGAGAGCATGGAAAGTCATATGGAAAGCCTTACAAATTTTGGTGACGTTTCCAAAACATGGAAAATCAACTCAGCCAACTCGTGACTGCGATGAATAGAATGAAATTTCGAGGTAAGTTTTCCTCTCAAACTATTGTGAATCCAAAAAAAAACAATATTAGTGCTATCACTTTGTGAATTGAGAAGGAACTTGAGGAACCCAAGTGAGTAGACAAGAGTTGAGCCTTTGAGGATGAACTTGAGAAAGAAGTAATTACCCAAAAAGAACCAGATGTCCAATCGAGCCAAGTAGAACCCAGATCGCTAGCAATACCACCACCTTTCCCAGAAAGACTTGCGATAACCAAAAAGGTGGAGGAGGAAGGTATCTTAGAGACTTTTCACAAGGTTGAAGTAAAAATTCCTTTATTAAATTCTATAAAGCAAATGCCTAGCTATGCTCAATTTCTCAAGGAACTGTGCACCAATAAGAGGAAGCTAAAAGGTTACAAGAAAATAAGCATGGGGAGCATGTTTCTGATGTGCTTCAAAAGATGCTACCTCATGAATGTTGTTGGGAAATATGCCTATTTGTAGTATACATGTCACTATTTTCTATGTATTTAAACGATGAATAATCAAAATAAATTTAATTTCAAATTTCACTGTTATATCTTTTTTTGTTTCATACATAGCGAAATTGTAACACATAAATCTTAGTTCATTGATTGTCCAAGTTCAAACTGATGATAAGTGGCATTGTAAGAATGTTTACATTGGGAGAAAGACAACTTATTTTAGTAGATAATCTAAACAAGTCCGTAATATCGTAAAAGAATCAATGTGAGCATTTGATTCAAATACTCAAAAGGATTATTGTGTCGTCTATAATTCCAATTAGGGAGATGGCTAGTCTTGGCTATCAGAGTAGTTGACTCCTTGGGTAGAGAAATAAATGTACTTATTAGAAGAATGATACATTAAACTAGACCCAAGTTGAATTAATTTTGAATCCATTTGTGAATGAATGCACTTGTAATGTTCATGGTGTGACTTACTTAAATATTGAGTTAGTCACTAACCATGGTTATGTAACTCATGTGGTTTGATATAAGTAGAGGCTTATGCTCTAAAGATGATCAACCCAATAGCTGATATGTTGGGTACAAGACTTGTGTATGGCATGTCTTTACTAGCAAAAATGGAATTCATAGCTTGATTAAAGAGTTAAGGATATCCACTAATTAGCATTGTGTGAATTGATAAATATTGAACGTAGCCACGAGTTGCTTGTTCTCGAACGAGCAATTTATCACATTCATTAGTTGATAGTATCATATTAATTATTATGAAGACACAATGGTGACAATGAGATAAAATAGGATTTTATTGAGTGAAATAATTTAACTCAAAGGAATCAAGGAAATCATATGATGGTAACACACACATGGAGAGGTCATTGGACAAAGTAGTTAGATGAATTGCTTTAGTAAAGAGTATGCAATAATGAGTTTTCAAGCACGATACTTCTTGTGGACTGACTCCATTATTAAGTAAATTGTGACTTATCAGAATGATTCTTCTGAACATAATTTCAATTACTCGAGCATAATTGTATATGTCTAATTCGTCCTTCCTCTGGCTTAACAAAAGCTCAATCGAACTGCATTTGAATCAGAATAAAATTCTACGACTTTGGAAATAATTTAATTGAGTTGATTTAATCGATGTGGAATTAAATTAGGTGGTCATGTGAATTGTTAAATTAGAGAATTTGATTAAAGAATTTTCTTGAAAATTTAATTTGAAAAATCTCAGTGATTTTTGAGAAAATTAATTTTGATCAAGTAAAATTAAATCAATAAAATTAATTAAAATAAATATGATATTTTTGAAAATTAATTTTCAAGTTAAACAATTTACTCAATGGGTACTTGAACTTTAAAATTAGACCCGAGATTGAAAATTGAACCCGAGAACCAAAACTTGAGATCAAAATCCAAAAACTAGTTGAATCGGACCTTCTGTATGAAATTGGACTGGTGGTCCAACTGGTGGCTGGATTGGACTGGACCGGACCGAACTACTAGGCCCCTTTGGGCAAAATGACGACAGTTCAAGGTGTCGAGGGGGTCGCGTCGACGATGGTACTTTCAGGCACGATAGTTGTGACGGTGACGGTCCGACGATCGGCGGATGGTCGTGATGGCGATTGTTCGGTGGTAGAGCAGTGAAAAAATTAGACTCCTAGTAGGACTCTACTGAATAACTTGATTTGAAATTAAATTTTCTAGAGATAATATTATTTTAATAAATGGAATATTTATCTAGATAATATTTTATTAATTTAATATTAATGTGATTAATTCTAATCCTAGTTAAACTCTCTCTAAACTCTCCCTATATAAAGAGAGCATGAGTCATTATTCTCATATACTTCAGTTCAAGAAAAGTTGTAGAGAGAAAATTATCTGAAAAAATTATTTCAAAAATTTCTAGAGATATTCTTGTTATTTAAAACTTGACCACAAAAATTAAGAAAAATTGCAAAAATGCCTCACGGTAATATTGTGAAAAATTTTCTAATTCAAAGTGAGCCCAGACTTGGCAGACATGAGCTTGAGGACAAAGGAGAAGACTATTCGGTCGAAGCATTCATCCTAGATGAATTATAAAGGTACAATGTTAATTAATTGTTTATTACTTAAGATAACACAACTAAGTTCTTATTTTTGGAAAAAATTTAACTTTGGTTTTTCCTTTAAACCTATTTCCTATTGTATTTTCTGAACCCGATTTTCCAACAAATGCAAGGACATAGACATGTTTCTATCCCATATAAAATAGGAAATTTCAAAATTGAGAAAACAATTTGCGATTTAGGGGCAGCAATTAATATTATGCAATTTCCTATTTATTCATCTTTAAAAATAGGTCCTTTGCATGAAACTGGTGTAATTATGCAACTTATTGATAGGTTCGTTGTCTATCTAAAAGGGTTACTAGAGTATGTGCTTGTACAAGTTGATGGGTTGGTTTTTCCTATCGATTTTTATGTGTTTGATATGTAGGATGATAACTCACCTCATTCGACACAAGTTTTATTGGGTTGACCATCCTTAAAAATATCTAGAACAAAGATTAATGTACATATTAGGACACTTACTATGGAATTTGATGAAGATATAGTCAGATTTAATATTTTTGATGCCATGAAATTTCCATGTGATGTATCCTATGCATATTCTTTAGATGTTATAGATGAATAGGCTCAAGATGTTTTCGTTTTTTCTAATTTCGATGTTCTTAAAACTACCATATGTAAAAATTTGACTTTTCAAGCTTTGTAAGAAGAATTCTAATTACACCCAAAACTTCAAGACATGGTGTTTGAGCTAGAAGCAATTTAACCATTAAGTATAAAATGAATTTCTTTGGTTTACTTCCTTCTCACACGAAACTTCTTCCTTCTCTTGTGTAGGTACCAAACTTGGAATTGAAACTGTCACGGGATCATCTGGAATGCATGTTCTGGGACACAATGAAACACTTCCAGTGATAGTTTCAACAAAACATAGCCCCTTGAAGGAAGGAAGGTTGATACACCTTGGATGGACCATAGCTAACATTAAGGGATTAAGTCCCTCCTTATGTATACATCAAATTTTGATGGAAGAGAATCCAAACTTGCTCGAGATACACAACAAAGATTAATTCCACCAATGATAGAAGTGGTAAAGAAAGAAGTGCTAAAGCTTCTAGATGCAAGTATTATCTATCTAATTTCAGATAGTAAATGGGTAAGCCTAGTATAGGTCATTCAAAAGAAAATAGGTATTATCGTGACTAAGAATGTTAATGGTGATTTGGTGCCGACTCGTGTCCAAAATGAATGGTAAGTGTGTATAGATTATAGAAAGTTAAATGCATAAACTAGAAAGATTATTTTCCTTTACCATTTTTGATCAAATTCTTGAAAGGTTGGCTAGTCATTCTCACTATTGTTGGTTATATGGTTATTCAGGTTTTCATCAGATACCTATTGTACTAAAAGATCAAACAAAAATGACTTTCACTTGTCTATTTGGAACTTTCACTTACCAATGAATACTTTTCGGCCTTTGCAACAATTTGGAAACCTTTCAACGGTGTATTGTTAATATATTCTCTAAATTTTTAGAGGACATCAATGAAGTATTCATGGACGATTTTACTATTTATGGTGAGTCTCTCGATTCTTGCCTAACCCTACCAAAATTTTTAAAAGATGTATTGAAATGAACCATGTTTGTAATAGCCCGGTTTGGACCTTAGTCGGAACAGTGTTTCGAGACCACAAATCTGAGGTCGTAAAAATATTTTAATGATGTTTTCTGTGTGAATGATATATGACATAGCCTGTGTGAAAATTTTGTGTGATAATTTGGTCGTTTGTGTGTCGAATTAAGAGAAAAGACTTAATTGCATAAAATGCAAAAGCTATGTGCTGATTGTTTAAGTGCCTAAATGTTGTTGTCTTTATAATTGGGAGGTTTTATGATGCAAATAGCCCACTATTAAGTTAGCGGATGGCAATGGACCATTATGACCTTGATATTTATATGATTCAAATATTAATTAAAAGGTTAATATGGTAAATTATGAATTAATGTTAATATAATTAAAATGGAACAAAAGTTAGTGGAGGTATTCATCTTTGTTGCCGAAATTGAAGAAGGAAGAAGACAATCATCGCTATTTAGGGTTCAGTTCTTTGAATTTCTAATTGGTATGTAATTTTTGTTTAGTTTTTGATGATTTTTACGTTTTTGTGATCGTTGCTTTGTGCTCTAGCTAACCCATGCCTAAATTTTATAAAATGATGGTGATTTTGAGATATGACATTGTTGAATATATGAGCTTTGTGATGATAGTTGGTGGAATATGAAAGTTTAATGTTGGGTTAACATAGTTTGTATTTGAAATTTTTGTGAAATTGAGTAATTGAGGCTAAATTGTGAAAATGAGAAATTAGAGGACTAAAATTTGAAATAAATGAAATGTGTGGGATTGTATAAGCATGGGGAGAATTCGGCTAAGCACATGTATATTGAAATTTTGAGTATTTGATGATTTTGTGAGTTAAGGACTAAAGTGTCGAAATGTGAAAATGTGAGGGCTATTTTGTAAAATGCCCTAAATATGTGTGTTTGGATTAAAATGAATGAATTGATGATTGAATGGATTGAATTTGAATGTGTATAGACCAAGAGAGGAGAGGCTCGGATCGAGATCGAGGCAAAGATAAAATGCTCGATTAATCGACTGTATCGATAGTTCGACGTCCGAGGTAAGTTCGGATATAATACTAGTTGTAAACTATGTCTATGTGATATAAATTGAATGGATGTATATGTATCTATGAGTTTTGAAATGCTATGTGCTGAATTGAGGTAAACGGGCACTAAGTGTGCGAAGTTGGAAACAAGAAAGAGATGATTAGCACTGTGTGTGCGAAAAGATAAAAGCTTCGGCTTATCGACTTGGCACTGTGTGTGCGTTACCGATATAAGTTTAGTTTAACATATCGGCACTAAGTGTGTGATTATGATTAATGAATAGCACTGTGTGTACCAAACAATAGAAGTTACGGCTTTAATGAATAGCATTGTGTATGTGAAACGATAGAAGTTTCGACTCATCGAAATGGCACTGTATGTGCGTTACCAATATAAGTTTTTTTTTTAACATATCGGCACTAAGTGTGCGATGACAAATAGGTTTCGGTTGTGAAATTGGCACTAAGTGTGCAAATTCATTTGAGTAATAGCAAAGGTTGGAATGGAGGTAAAATAGAGAAATTGAGTTGTAGGTATGGTGAGTAACTACGTGTTGATCAAGGTATGTTTGAATCTATGTGGTTAATGATAGATTTAAGAGTTGAATGAATAGTTATTTAAGCATTTGGTTGAGAGTGATATTGTGCTAAGTTGTGTAATTATCTATGTGATGGTTGGATAGTATGGGTAGTGATTAACTAAGTGTTGGCAAGGTAAGTATGAGACCTATGTGATTGGTGAAATTTGAAGTAAATGAATGGAATGCTATGTGAGTATTGAATAAGGTTGAACTTGTGTACCATTGATAATTATTTATGTGATGGTTAAATGTGTATATTGAATTGGTTCATTGAGTTAATTGTTTTATAATTCGAACTTACTAAGCTTTGGAAAGCTTACTGTGTGATTTGTTTCTCTGCTTTGCAATGTTAGTAAAGATAGCTTGGATCTGGGATCGTCAGCTTCTCAATCACACTGTCGGCATTCTATTTTGGTACTTTTGAAAAGATGTATATAGCTGGAATATGGCATGTATAGGCTAGTTAATTAAATCATGTTTGATGTTTGTAAGTAGCCATGAGACATGGCTAGATATGTTTTAGTTTAAACATGAATGAATTTGATATGTGTGATGCATCTTTTGGCATGAGTGGTGGGTTGAGAAATTGGCTATTGAAAGGTAACTTTGTGTTGATAAAATGCTAATAGGAATTACTGAAATTGGGAATGAATTTTTCTTGTGGTAGAATAAGTTTTGGCATTGAAATTGTTATGGTTGGAATGAGAATTGAATATATAGATTGGATAGCCATATTGGTAAGTTAATGGTTGCCTTATGTGCATGATATGTTTTGGTATGTGTTGCTTATAGGTTTGACCTTAAGTGGGTGGCATGTTGGCCTTGCAAAAATGGCCTATAAGGTCACATGGTTGGGGCACACGGGCATGCCTCAGACCGTGGGTAAATTTGTAGAATGTAGCTTAAACTGCACACGGCCATGACACGGGCGTGCCTACAGGTCGTGCGAGAAATGGTAGTATATGACCTTATAAGACACGGCCTTAGCACACGGGCGTGCTTGTTAGCCGTGTTGATTTCGGTAGTATGTAACCACAGGGAGGTCACACGGGTGTTTCATGTAGCCGTGGGAGAGGCACGGCCTACCACCACGTGCGTGTTTCTGCTGTATTTTAAAAAAGTTTCAAATTTTCATGAAAATTTTATATGTGTTTCGGTTTAGTCCCGACTCAGTTTATAAGCATGCTTAGAGTCTCGATGACTCATTTAAGGGACACTATGATTGTATATGAATGGGTTTGATGATGATTGACTTTGTGTCGACATTTAGAGGTTAAATGTTCTGATTGATCGGTAATACCCCTTAATCCTATTCCGGTGACAATTTCGGGTTAAGGGTGTTACATTGTTCTTAATTATGAGAAATGTCACTTCATGGTAGATGAAGGTATTATCCTAGGCCATATTGCATCTGCTAAGGGTATTGAGGTAGATGAATCGAATATAGATGTGATTACATCCTTACCTTACCCTACTAGTGCTTGATAGATTTTTTTTGTTGGTCATACAGGTTTTTATCGATGATTTTTCTAAAACTTTTCAAAGATTACACAATCATTATGTAGATTGTGACAAAAGATGTGTCATTTGACTTTGACGAGAGTTGTAAGGAAGCATTCGATAAGTTGAAGGGAGCATTAACCATGACGCCAATTATGCAGCCACCCAATTAAGAACTCCTATTCAAAACATGTGTGACGTTAGAAACTATTCAGTGGGAGTCGTGCTTGGGAAAAAGAGTTGGAAAGACCAGCATGTCATCTACTATGCCTCGAGAACACTTCATAGTGCCGAAAAAAACTATTCAACAATAGAAAAAAAACTTTTACCTATTTTTTTCTTTAGAAAAATTCCATTCTTATTTATTAAAGTTATTGTTTATTCTTACCATACAACCCTTAGGTACTTAATGTCAAATAAGGAGACTAAACCACGACTCATTAGATGGTTTCTATTACTTCAAGAGTTCAATTTGGAAACCCGAGACAAGAAGGGAGTCAAAAACATAGTGGTTGATCACCTTAATCGGTTGATAACATGTGAATAACCAAGACATTTGCTAAAAGAGTTCTTAGACAAACACCTATTCGCGACCAAAATGATGATTCCATGGTATGCACAGTATTGTCAATAATTTAGTTACTATATTGCTACCTCATGAATTGTCCAGGGCCCAAAAGGACAAAATCAAAAGTGAAGCAAAGTACAACATTTGAGACAACCTATATTTGTGGAAGCATTGCTCAAATCAAATCATTCAAAGATGTATCTCCCAAGCCGAAGCCTTCTCGATCCTTAAACATTATCACACTCTTGATTTTGAGGGGCATTTCAGTCACAAGAGGACGACTTGTAAGGTATTAGATTGTGACTTATTTTGCCCATCATTGTTTCTAAAATCTTATTTGTATTGTAAAGCTTGCCCGAATTGCCAAAGAACAAGTAGTTTAGGACCTATAGATCAAATTCCACTTAACCCAATCTGTACTTGTGAAATTTTTGACATATGGGGCATTGATTTCATAGACCTTTTTTCAGTTTCTTAAGGAAATGAATTTTTTATTCTTGCAGTTGATTATGTCTTGAAATGGGTTAAAGCTAGGGCGACTTGAACTAACGATTCTAAAGTGGTTGTAGATTTTGTTTATGTTTCGCCTCTTACTCAGAGAAAGACGATCAAATAATTCCCAATCAAGGTACTTGCAGATCGAATCATCCATATAATATACAAAAAGAAACTCCAAATATTTGATATCTTTCTCTTTGAATGAGATCTCAATTCCAGCGACGATTTCATTAGATATCTGACAACTTAAATCCCTCTTTTTTTCGATCCAGTTCCTCCACCACCGCTAACCCCGATTAGATTCATGCATGATACACTTTTTAGTTATTGGGAGAACCCGAGTACTCTCTTTCGGATCCAGGAAACAGCTCTCAGATATTTTTTTTCCTTTTGGAAGATACAGGATTGAAACAATCAACCTATTGATATTGGAAGACCCAAAAGATTCTTCCAATGTATCATTTCTCAGTCTAATGGAATTCATAGGTATTGGAAGAAGCCTTTTCAAATAGAGTTTTTTTTTTCGACCATATTTCGATTGTTAATATGATAAATAAGGACATCTACTACAAATAGTACTACACCCTTGATCGTGAAATATCGATTGCTTGTTGAACCCTGTGAATTGTGTGAAAGTAGGATACTCCAAATTTGGGGGTCCAAGAGTTTTATAAAACGTTCTTGGTGAGAAGAAGCAGTATGCCTAGGAATCAACAACACAAAGACTTTGTTATTAATGATTCCATTTCTTTATTGGACCCTAAGTTATTGAGCGGCGGTGTAGCATTAGATCATAAAGACAGTAAGTCCTTTTTATGAGGAAGAAGTCTTTTTCAAGAATTCTAGATAAATTTCTATATGATATGAAACTGAGATAGTTACCTTTCAGAAAAACCTAACGAATGACAGTCCCGAAATGCCTATGCTTTATTTTATAGGGGGATTCTAAAATAGCAGAGGCTTGGTTCGATCAAGCCGCTAAGTATTGGAAACAAGCTATAGCGCTTACTCCTGGTAATTATATTAAAGCGCAAAATTGGATAAAGATCACTCGGCATTTCGAATAAGTATTACATCTTCTTTAGGTTTGATGTGCCACGGGTTTTAATAAGAGATCGAGGAACCCATTTTTGCAGAAAAGTGGTGGAGGTTTTAATGAAGAAATACAATGAGAACCACTAAGTCTCGACAACATATTATATGAAAACAAATGGCCAAGCTAAAATTTCCAATAGGGAGGTAAATAATATCTTCTAAAAGACTATCAATCCTAATTGAAAGGATTGGAGTTTGTGCCTTAAAGATCCACTTTGGGCTTACTGAATGACCAATAAAATGCCTATAGGCATGTCCCCTTATTGATTGGTGTTTGGAAAATCATGCCACCTCCCCGTCGAACTAAAGCATTGAGCATATTGGGCTTTCAAGCAATGCAACATGAAAATGGACCAAGCCAAAAAATATCAAAAGTTACAATAGTAGGAGTCAGAAGAAATTTGAAACAACACGTATGAGAATTTATGCATATACAAGGATAAGATAAAAGTCTAACTGAAAATTTTTTGTTATTGGACAAAAAGTTTTATTACTTAACTCTCATTTGAAACTATTATTGAAAAACTGCACTTTAAATGGATATAAACATTTGTTGTTATTAACATTTTTCCTCATGGTATATTCAAAATTAAAAAAAAAAAGTGATTTTGGGAAAAGTGCTTACAGTTAATGGTCAACACCTAAAACCTTTTTATGAGAGCTTCCTAAAGCATATCATTAACACATTGAGTTTTTAGCATCCAACCTATGATGTTTAATGAGGGGCATTATGTCTAGCTAAATATGCTAAAGAAAGGTGCTTTCAAAAAAGGAAACTCTGACATAATTCAAACATTTTCATTTTGAATTTATTTTATTTTTATTTTCAGTATTTTCATTTTCTTAGTTATTTATTATCATTTATTCTTTCTTTTTGTATACAATTTTATTTTTATCTACCTAGATTCAAGATGAAGAGGTTGTGGATCATCGAGGGAGGCTTCACGAAGGTTGAACCAAAGGCTAGACAACTAAAACCAAAGGGGTTCATGGCATGCTCACACCAATCATGATGCCCTTATGCCATATCCCAAGTGCCTCGAATCCATGCCCAACGCCTCAGCTCCAAAAAGATCAAAGAAAAAGGCCTTGGATTGGTGCTTGTGTGTCATTTTCGATCCTTCACACCAAATATATCAAAGCAAAAGGCCTTGCATTAGTGCCCTTGTATGGTGTTTAGTACCCTTGCACAAAATAAATTGAAGCCACAAGGACCACCTCGACGCCTTTTCATCATGTCCACGACACCCATCGTACAATATTATGGCGATCTTTGTTGGTGACCTCGCACTACTACCGCTCGCTTCATGGCTGTGCTCCATGCCAGCTAGCACTATGATGACCCAACTCGCACACCTCTATGCCAAATCTTGTGCCTCCTCAGTGACATCAATGCCCCGTAGGTATTTTCTTAATTTTTAAAAAATATTTAAAACCCCCACTAGTTGGTCCTCACACCATTCACCCTTTCTTCTTAACATAAAAACACATCAACCAAACAAACATACTTGCTAGATCATGTGAAATCTCTCTACAAAGCCACCACCGACTTGAACATCAACTCCAATTTTGTGAGAAAATTCCAAAATTTACTTTTATTTTTTATTAATCTATTATTTCTAATTTTGATTTTTTCTTGAAGAATATTGGTGATTTTGAGATATTTTGACTAGATTACTATTAGGTCTTGCATGCATTACCATTATTACTAATTTTAGTTCATAAATTTCGTTAATAGCAATTACTTGAGTCCGAATTTGCATTTTGGTGGTGTAACACCCTTTACCCAGTCTAGTCGCCCAACCTGAGCTATAAGTTATTACAACTGTAAAACATTAACACTGTTTACAATCATTTCATAATTACATTACAATCATTTCCACGTTGATCAATCATACCCGAACCTAAATCGATCATACGAAACATTTAAAACAAATCGAGAATAATTCTAGACTAAACTGAAACTTTTACAAAAATTCACACAAAAAGTGAAAACAGGGGTTAGACAGCCGTGTGGCAAGACCATGTGACAGAGCCCAGCCCGTATGGCTCAAGAACATGGTCATGTGGCCAAACCGTGTAACAAAATGTGCTTGTTTAATTTAGAGTCACATGGTCGTGTCATACAATCGTGTGTGGCACACGACTGTGTGGCAGATCGTGTCACTGGTCGTGTGTACTTTAAAGTTCCTTAGAAAATAAGCCATTACACCTACAATTCCTTAAGTCTCAAGCCATACAAATAAAATCACTGAAACCTATTCAAAAGGTACCAAAACACACCAAATAACATTCAACCTAAGCCTAACCAATATGCCATCATTGGCACCACATTTCAAACATTAAAACATAACCATACAAACATCAACTATGAGCAATCCATACCATCCATTCCATGAACTCAATACCAAATTAAATACATTACACCATCACTCACATTGCTAACATATTATCAACCAAAGTTCACCTAGTTACCTATTCAAAATGCATTTAGTTACCAAAACATGCATGTACCATCACACACCACAACCAACCAAAATACTAGTTAGGATTTACATCGATACACATATTATATACTTCAAATGGCACAAAATATAACCATAGTACTTATATCATACAAAATCAAAACCCTATTTACATGCCACTTATAACCAGGCCAAGATAAACGAATAACTATTGAAAGAGTTGATGGATAGTGTGATCTCCAATGGTGTTCCAATCGACAACAAGATTCTGACAATATACAAAGAAGAAAACCAAATAAAGTAAGCTTATGTAAAGCTTAGTAAGTTCGTAAAACAAAACATCACATACCTATCAATTTAGGTTACAAATCATACATAACATAGAATTAACATTCTTTTGCCTTGTTTCACAATTCCTACCATATGAAATGGTTAGGCCTAAATAATTCATATCACCAAAACATCGCATGTCAAGAATCACATACCAAGTTATAATGAACATAATATAATTCATCATGTCATCTTGTTTCATTTCCATTTCAATAACAAATTGTTTTGCCCAGATAACTATAGTAAATTGACTCCGGATACGCGGGAGAGTAATGTTCACACAAGCTAACAAATAATACATTAACCAATACACTATGCTGCTCACACAAGCTTCAAACAATACGCAACACATGTAGGATCTCAAGCCATTGGTATGGCATCCATCATTAGTACATAGTACCTGGAACTGTAATTATCGGTAACTAGTGCCTGGAATGCCCTAATGACATGTCATTTGTATCCTAACTATTCACTAAGTTCATATGGGCTTTAACTTGTATTTCATAACCTTTTACAAGTTCAAACATTAATCCATGCTCACTTGATCACATTCATTTTGCATACAACTTATTTCAACATAACTGTATACCAAGCCATACATTACATTACAATCCATTACATTTCCATTTCAAAACTACTTCAATTAATCACATAATTATTCATATTTATGTGATCATATACACAATTTAATTAAGTTATCATCAAACATATTAACATAATACGAACTTACCAAAATACAGTAGCTATCAACCTCTATGATGACTATTAAATAACTTTTCCTTTCCCACAATTATTGACCAACTGATCCATTCAATTAACCAATTAAAATACCTTAAAACAATTAAATTCACATATTTGACCCTTAATCAATATTTTACACTTTTACCCTAAACTTTTACATTTTATTCAATTTAGTTCCTAAACTCGAAACTTTCAAATCTATCACAATTAAACCAAATTAATGCTAGCCAAATTTTCCCCTATGCAATTACAACCCATATTTATTAAAATTTCACAAGAATCTCATGCCAAGTTTAATATTTTATCAATTTTGACCTTAAACTTAAAAGTAACCAAAATCACTTTACAAAATAGTCCTATTTAACAACCAAGCTTGTAAATCTATCGTTAAACTTCAAAAACATCACAGATTCATCAATGGCATAAATCAAAACATTTAACAGTTTTATGAATTAGTGTCTGGGTTAGCTAGATTAAGCTACAACGATATCAAAACACAAAAATTACTAAAAACAGATTAAGAATGCTTACCATGCAAAGAATTTAACCATGGTCGAAGCTTTGGTTCTTTTCTAATGGAGGAATCGGCCTAAGAAGAAAGATGATGAATATGCTAATATTTTCTTTCTTTTGTTTCTTATTTAACTTTTAATTATTAATAATTAAACATATTTTTAACATATAAATACACATATTAACCATTTAACGGTCCACTATAACAACTTAAAGTCTAATTACCTTTTAAAGACCTCAATTCATAATTTTATAACCATTTAATACATTTGAGCTAATAGTGATTAACTTTTACCATTTTTATGATTTACTCTTTTTTCTTTAATTAATTATCCAATAGTTAAAATTTCTCGACCAAACTTCAATATACCTATATAGTAACTCCATAAATATTTTAAATATTTATGGGCTCAGTTTACAGAAACGAGGTCCCAAAACCTCATTTTCCAAAACCACTTGTAATTAACTATTTGTTCAATTAGAAAAATTATTAGATCAAAATTCTATATAATACTATATTTGACTCGTAAATATTAAATAATAATATTTATGGACTCACTCGTCGGATTTGTAGCCTTGAAACCATTGTTTCTAAAAGCCCTGAAAACAAGTTGTTACAACTCTCCCTCCCCCCTTAGAAAATTTCGTCCTCGAATTTCTCACTTGAAAATAGTTTTGGTAACTGTGTTATCATAGAATCTTCAGTTTTCCAAGTCAAATCTGTCCCAACTAGCTTGTTCTTTCTCAATTCTGACCAGTATAATGGGGTTCTACATTTTCGTCTGTAAAAAGCTCCAAACGGTACCATTTTAACACTAGACTAATAGTTGTTATTATAAGCGAATTCAACCAAGAGTAAATATTTTCCCATCTATCCTCGAACTCGATGATACAGTCCTCCTGAATTTGAATTACCCGTTTTGACTGTCCATTTGTTTGCACAATAGCTCCGTGAATCTCAAATACATACAACTCAACTAGCTTTCCAAGCAAGTAATCTGTTCTAACCAAAATAAAATGAGTCGATTTCATCAATCTAACAATAATAATCTAGATTGAGTCTTTGTTTCTTGACGTCAAAGATAGTCCAGATACAAAATCCATCATGACTTGCTCTCATTTCCATTCAAAAATCATAACAGGTCGTAATTACTCGAACAAAACTTGATGTTCAGCTTTGAACTGTTGACACACTAAACATCTCGGTGCAACTCTGAAATTTCACATTTCCTTCCTGACCACCAGTAACTCTGTTTCAAGTCTTTACACATTTTTTCGCTACCTGGTTAAATCAAGTAGACACTGTTATGAGCCTCGTGTAAGGTGTCTCGTATAATCTCAAAATTATTTAGCACACATATTCAATTTCAAAAATATAGACTAGTATCACAATCCATACTAAAATTAGTGATATGATCATTCTGAATATGTTCTTGTTTAGCTAAAAAATTTGAATATTTTCTCTGCATATCAAAAATTCTCTGAAGAATTAACGATTTAACTTTCAACTCTGTAATTATCGAACTAGCATAATTCAAGGTCATCTAAGTGAAGCATTATTGTAAATAATGAATTCCTTCTTGGATTTAATCTGAATCAGTGCCACAGCTTCTGTCAATAAAGTTTTCAACTGGTCAAAACTCTGCTGCCACTTATCTAACAAAACAAATTTCCTGTTGAGACGTAGCTGAAATACCTAATTTATCAGATCCATAAATGCTGCAAGAGTATTAGTCAATTTGAGTTATAACTAGAAACTCATAATGTTCCTAGCGGTTCTTAATGTTGCTTTAGGCTCATCAACATCTTTAAGTCGTAACTGATAGTAGCCAAATATGAGATCAATCTTTGAAAACATTGTGGCGCCTTTTAGATGATCGAATAAATCGTCAAAACGAGGCAACAAATATTTATTCTTTATCATGAGTTAATTTAACTTTCCATAATTCATACAGAATCTCATTGACCCATCTTTCTATTTCACAAACAATACAAGTACACCCTAGGGTGATACACTTCTGAATAAAACCTCTAATAATTCCTCGAAAAAATTTCTAATCGTAATCGATCAACTTTCATCTTTGATTGACTCAACCGATAAACTTTTTTTCATTACTAACATAGTACATTTAACATCTCAAATATATATGAATAATCCATCCCTAGAATAACCTAGGGTCAATTAATGCATACAATATATTGATTGACAAGATAAACTTTTTCATTACTAAATATCAAATATAGAAGGTAGGGTCAATTAATGCTTACGGGAATAACATGAAAAGTTGAGGCCTTATTGCATGCACGGAATGCATAAGCTTTGGAAGGAGCTCGAGCTTCAGATTAACTTATTGTATCTTTGGTCCCGCTTCTACTGACTCTAGCGGTGCCACTATTTCTTGGCCGTTTTCCTCTAGTAGAAGTAACAATAGGTTTTGCATTTTGATCTCTGTTCAAGTCAGCTCGATTCAGACAATGTTTCTTAAAATGGTTGAGAGATCCATAAATAAAATAGGATCTATCTTTCATTCTACACACTCCTGAATGATTCCGGCCGTAATGGCTGCATTCAAGTCTATTAACATTCCTAACGCTACTCGCACTAGCTATAGAAGGCATCAATGATCTCATACTATTCTATTTCATTCTATCTCTGCCAGAAAACCCTAATGGCACTAAAAAATGGATATTCGAATCTTTTATTTTCTTCCATGGAAGAGCAGGTAATGTTCTAAGTGTGTTACGCTTACTGAAATCACAAGCTTTCATTTCATTCTATTTCTTGTGGTTGTATAATTCTTTCATTTTCTTAGCTCGATTAGACAAAACTATGAACTCCTAGATTCCATCGCACCAACCAACAGCCTAATTTCATTGCCCAATCCATCTTCAAAATGGATATACATTTTTTCCTCTGTAGATGTAATTTCATGTGCATACTTATTGAGTTGTACAAACTTATATTCAACAACTGATGTTTCAACTCGAGGAATTCATTTTTCTTCTTATCAATGTATTGTTTACTGGCATATTTCTTTCGAAATTAAGTTTTAAAGAGTTCCCAGTTAACTCATTCTTTAAGTACAACCACAATCAGAGTCGACCACCAATAAAAAGTGTCCTCTTTTAACAGTGATACAACACATCTCAAATAATTTTTGGGAGTATACAACATTTCATTAAAAACTCTTTGTATGTGTTCTAACTAGTACTTAGCTCTAGCCAGATCATCACCCAACTTACCACAGAACTCTTTGGCTCCACATTTTTGGACTTTATCAATAAAAATCCTATGAATATTTAGTCGTATAGGACTTTAAGGATGAGGGGTAGAGGTTGTTGAGCCACAAGATTTGCTCTCATATACGCGTTAAACATATCATTCATTATAAGGGAAAAAAGGCACTATTAGCCTCTTCCGTTGACCCTTGAAACTCGGGCACATTATGAGTAGCCCCTTGATCAGTGACTAGAACATAACTTTGTATTCTATCGGAATCTTCTCTATTGGATGCACTTGACATCTTTAATCTATAAGAAAACAAGTCAAACTGATCAGGAGTCATCACACTATCACAGGTTATAAAGTGACATGTATTTCTAGACTCAATACATGTTACGTTCAGTCTTAGAATCAACTAAGTTGTAGCTCTGATATCACTAGATGTAACACCCTATACCCGGTCCAGTTTCCCAACCCAAGCTATAAGGTATTACAATTGTAAAACATTAACACTGTTCACTAACTAGTAATAGATAACCAAATAAATCATTTCATAATTAAATTAATATAATTTCCATGTTAATCAATAATATCCAAACCTAAATCGAGCATATGAAACATTTAAAATAAATTGGGAATAATTTTGGACTTCTAACGCTCCAAACTTGGTCCGGTAAATCGGACCCAAATATTGGGTGTTAGCTCCTAGCATGAATGTAACTTAACTATTTACTAAGAAAAAGAAGTTTCTATTCATGAGTATTTACATAGTTATAAGAGCTTTAAATTGAATTACTAAGGATATATATACAGTGCATGATTATAAGTATGGCGTATGGTAGTGAGATTTTAGTGGCGCCTTTGAATAAATCTAAAATCTAACATAAATATCATAAGGCACTGATTTACAACCATGTATTTAGGTTTGAACACGCCACTTAAGCATTGTACCTGTAAGCATAGACCTAATTCTGCTCACTTAAAACATAAGATGCAAGAATGAGTTCATGTGAACTTAGTAAGGCAAACATAAACTACCTTAATCGTATTTAACATTCCTTTTGTCCATCTCATTATACTTATTCTTTGACATCTCTAGCATATATCATTCTAGGTTTTCCTTCTTCATACTGTGGTGTTGTGCCTTATCCTGACATCATACCTTACATCTGTCCCTTTTCTTATTCAATATTCACGTTCATCACTTCACCTTCTCATGTTTTTCCTTAACTCGTCTCATTCCAAGAAATCCATTTAGGTAGAATACTATTGCTTTTACGTTCCTATTGCAAAACATCATTTTTTTAACTATTCATGAAGTTTATGGACACTCATAGATATTTCATTCCATACCTCATTAAACATAGCCCTTACTCAAGTTAGTCTTTCAAGCTTAAATGATTCATTCTTTTGTATTCACCATATACTTTAACGGGTACTCACCTAGTTACTCTATTTATTCCTTGTCAGAGATCTATTCGCCCAAAACGTTTCCATTTCAACATTCTTCAATGATGTCATCTCATCGAAACCCTTTTACGGTCACCCATAGTTAGTCAATTCTCTTTCAATGTTACATGATTAAAATCCTTTATTGAAAATATGCTCCCATAAGCTAGCTTATAACTTCTTTATCTACTTCCAATTTGTAATTCTTATAAAAACACAATTTAGTATTCTTCTTTCCCAAAGTGCATTGATTCTAAATCATGTAAATTATACTAAGTCTTACTAGTTGTGCCATATCCATTTGTTTTGTGGCTCACTACAAGATTCAACCCTTAAGACTTCACTGTACATACAATTTATTTTGAGTTCGCCATAAAATCTTTTCTTTTGTACTGCGCCACTTGGTATCAATTCTTGACCATATGACCCTTAATACTAAAATGTATCTCTTTTTATATGAGTGTCGATACTTTTCTTAAAATATCAATACCAGGAAATAAATATCGATACCCTTATTTTTACCTAACAAACAAAATTGAATTTTGGCATCTTGATTTAGGTATGGTATCAATACAATATCAATAAAAAATTTGAAACTTCAAAACTTTTAAAATTGTTCAAATCAATCATATTTCTTACTTGAATTTCACAATTAATATATTTCAATTTATTTCAGTGCAATGTATTTAACTTGTATTATATAAATTTTAGATGTGGTTTTGATTGTTGCATGTAGCATCCTATTATTCGGGTTCGATGATCAGATCGGGTAAGGGGTGTTACAACTTGAGAAGCTGATGATGCAATGAGACATCAATATCCCTATCTATTCAATTCAAGTAATTTCAAGGATGAAATTCTGTTGAAAGGGAGAGAGTTGCCATATCCCAAAAATTGGGTCAGTAGATTCGAGTTAATAAATCGAGGATTAGTGAACCAAAAATTATAATTAGGTTAGATAATAAAATAATAATGTAACGCCCAAAAAATGTGAGCTTTCTTATTAGGTTGTGTCAACGAAATATGTGGGTGTTTTAGTGGTAATGTGCTTCTGTTGCTTATTGAAGGTCTGAGGTTCGATTCACATCTTTTAAAGTTTTGTGTATTATTTAATTGAGTTTTAGACTTGCATGTGTCACATAAGTTAAATTCTATGCGTTGATGTCTCAACGATGAGCCTAGTGGTTCAATCGTTAAACATCTGTCTGTTTCATTGGTTCTGTGTTTGAATCTCTGCGTGTGTATTAATGAATATTATTTTTGCACTTCTCCGATAATACTGATCTTAGAATTTTAAATGAATTTCCTTATATGTTTAACTTCCTTTCCCTCATTGTTTTTTTTATTTTTTATTTTCTTCTTCTACGTTTATTTTGTCATTGGAAATGGGATAGTCGACAGCACATGGGATGCCACACGACGTGTGTGCAAGCTGAGTGTGCCACACGACTGTGTGGAGAGTCGTGTGGTGGATCGTGTAACTGACTGGCTTCATATTTGAGACATACGAATGAGCTACATAGGCGTGTGGTAGACCGTGTATGAGATATTAAGGTGCAATAGTCACATGGGCTGGCTCATGGGCGTGTGTCCAGACCGTGTGACTCATAATTTATGTATTAGGAACACACGGGCAGGGGACATAGGCGTGTGCAAGACTGTGTGAGGTACACGGACATGGGACACAGGCGTGTGTCGAGCCATGTGAGGTACACGAGTAGCACACTGGAATGTGCCCAGACCGTGTAACTCACTGACTTGGTGAATAAGAGCACACGGGCAGCCACATGGTCGTGTTTCAGGTCGTGTGAAGTTACACGGGCACCCACACGGGCATGTGAACTTAAATCGCCAAATTTCAGTTAATTCTATAATTATTCTACGAGGCGAATGTAAGACGTCTGTAGGATGTGTATGAACTAAACTGAATTGTATGATCTATTTTATCATGATTATAAACTGGTTCTACGTACCTATATGAGAAAATTTATAAGAATTTCAACCCTCTGTTATAATAGAGCTGTATGATTGTATCTGCATAAAAATATATATATTGGTTATCTGTTCTCTGCTTTGCATGGGGCAGGAATTATGAATTGAAAGAAGTGTTCTGTACAGGTTTAGTGGTCAAACCACCCATAATTATCTGATCTGGCAGTGAGACTATAAACATTGCAATGTTTCATTCCGACACTATGAGGTGTGTAAGGTTGGACTGGTATTATATACTTATTGGTAGGTTGGGTTTTTCGGAGATGGTGTGTAGCAGATGAAGGTAGGATAACTACATCTATATTTGTATTTACATCTAAATCTATTTCTATATCTGATATGCTATGTATCTGAATTGCTTTGTATCCAAAACTATTATGAATTATTAATTTCATCAAATAAGACTGATTGTGTTTTCTAAATTTTCAATGATATCTGAGCTATTTTATGTACATTGAGTATTTATATTTTATATTAGGTTGCAACATACTAACTAGACTGAATGAATTTAAAGAACCTCCCAGAACTAAGTGGTCAGTAGATGCTAGACTCGGTCATTTAATGGTCCTATTTCCAATATTCGTGTGTGTTTAAACTTGTTATTTATTTTCTGAATTTAAGTTTTAAGATTGAATTATGGTAAATGGTTGATGATTTTAAGACTTATCTACGTATCGATTAAACCAACTTTAAGTGCATCTATTTTTGGTAAGTTCATTTGACTTCCTAAACTTAGTCTTTTAGTCTAGGCTGGGTTTAAGGTGTTATATTTAGTGGTATCAGAGTCAAGTTCAACACCACTCGGGCTGTGTAATTGGGACCCTATTTTAGAAAAATGTGTTTTAGAAAAAGTATTTTTATATCATGAGCTAAATAACTGGTTTAGTAAAGGACCAGGTCTCTGACGCCATGCCTGTAAGTATCTCTTCTAATATGTTGTGTATATTGTACTGTGATAACTGGTTTTTCTTGGTTAATTCTACAACCTGAAATAAACTGTTATGGGATTTATGATGGAAATATTTAATTGATTTATGTGTTTCTAAAATTATAGACACTGAAAAGTATGAGTTCACGAGGAAGTCGTGGATGAGGATCATGTAGGAGCCGTGGGCGTCATGGGGGAGCTCGAGTTGGGTTATCCTTCAAGGGTAGCATACCCGTTTTGGAGACTAGCGAGACTATTGGTACTCATATTGCTGAGATAGGGTCTTAGACTGTGCTAATTGAGGATGATCCTGTGTCCCAGGTGATACTACGAGTATTAGAGAGGGTCGCTAGGACCCGTACTAGACTTGAAGTTTGGGGGTCAGTTACTGAACGGCTCTGATCAAACGGTGCTACATTGTTCAAGGGCATCACTAGAGTCGCTCCTACTGTGGCTAAGTATTGGCTCGAGGCTACCGAGCGCATCATGAACGACATCGATTGTACATCTGCACAAAAACTAAAAGGTGCGGTATCTCTTTTCTGAGACGAGGCTTACCAATGCCGGCTAACAGTCGAGTAGGGCATCAAACCTGAACTAGTTACTTGGGATTACTTTAAGAGTGCCTTCCAGGGTAAGTACGGGGGGATAGCTATGTTGAGGCTCGTAGACACGAGTTTATGAATCTAGTTCAGGGGGAGAGGTTCGTAGCTGAGTGCGAGGCTGAGTTTTTGAGATTGAGCAAGTATGCTCAAGCACTGGTCGCAAATGAGTTTGATAAATGCTTGTGGTTTGAGGACGGACTAATCTATGTGTTTTGATAGCTCCTTAGAGGGAGCAAGTGTTTGCGATCTTAGTTGATAAAGCCAAAATAGTGAAGGAAGTCAAACGCACTGAATGCAAAAGAAAGACTGAGAGAGAGCTCAGAGTAAGGTGAAAAAAGATTCAGGTCCTTCTGGTTCTATTTAGCGCCCCAAGAAATGGGCTAGATCCGACGGACCTCCTAAGAATGAGGCATCGGTTGCTTCTAATATGATCCTGAGCTGTGTTAATTACGGGAGACGCCATTCGAGCGAGTGTTGGAGGAAATCTGGAGCTTGTCTTTGTTGTGGGTCGATTGAGTACTGAGTTTGAGACTGTCCTCACCGAATTGATCAGGTGCCAACTCAAAACTATTACGACTACGAGTACTATTCAGCATCCAAGAGTAACTCCACAACCATCTAGAGGTCGGGGTACTGGTACGAGTGGTAGTAGTTCTGGTAGGGGTCCATGAGCACTAGATAGAGGCGCGACTCAGACTGAGGCACATCAACTTGCACTTTTGTATGTGGCTAGGCGTCATGAGGATAGGGACAATGTTGATGTTATTATAGGTACGTTCTTTATTTACTTTGTACCATATTTTGCCTTAATTGATATAGGTTCTACACATTTCTACGTAACTAGTACTATATCTGTGAAACTGAATATTTCTGTTGTGTATACTGCTAGTAAGGTTTACAGAAGTGTAGCATTAGAGATTCAAGAGGTTGTATTTCTGGTTGATTTGATGGAACTACCTTTCAGGGAGTTTTGATCTGATTCTGAGAATAGATTGGCTCGTCGAACACCGAGTCAATCTCGATTGTGCCTCTAAAGAGTTACTTTGAGAACGGATGAGAACTGCGAGATAGTGATGATAGGGGAGCATCAAAATTATCTTGCCACTGTAATCTCCGCCCTTGTAGCCAATAAATTAGTTCAAAAAGAGTGCAAGGCCTACCTTGCCTTCATCTCTAACTCTGCTTCAGCTAAGGTATCTTTTAATGACATTCAAACGGTCTAGGACTTTCTGGATGTCTTTTTCGATGAGTTGCCAGATGTACCACTAAACCTAGAAGTTGAGTTTGGTATCAATATGATACTTGGAAGAGCTCCGGTATCGATTGCACCATATCGCATGGCTTCGAAAGAGCTTACTGACCTAAAAGCTCAACTTCAGGAGCTTCTCGATCGAAGGTGCATTAAATCGAGTGTGCCTCTATAGGGAACTCAGGTGTTGTTTTTCAAGAAGAAATATGGTACGATGAGAATATGTATTGATTACCGTCAGTTGAATAAGTTGACAATCAAGAACAAGTATCCGCTCTCGAGAATCGTTGATTTATTTGATCAGTTCCGTAGAGTTTCTGTGTTTTATAAGATTGATTTTTGTTCTGGTTACCATTAGCTCAAGTTAAGGAGACGAATGTGTTCAAGACTGCTTCAGGACTCGTTAAAGACATTAAGAGTTCCCAGTTATTACTTTTGGCTAAACGAATGCCCCGGCTACATTTATAGACCAAATGAATCGAGTATTTCAACCTTATTTGGATCAATTCATAATAGTGTTCATCGACGATATTCTAATCTACTCAATGATTGAAACCAACCACAACGAGCATCTTCGTATCGTACTACAGACAGTCTATTGGAAATTATTGTATGCTAAGTTTAGTAAGTACAAGTTATGGTTTTCTGGTTTCCTTTTTGGGGCATGTTGTGACCGCCGAGGGGATCCGATTCGATCCCAAGAAAATTGAGGCTGTAGTTGAGTGGAAGCAGCCGAAGAATATATCCAAACTCTAGAGTTTCCTCAAGTTAGTAGGTTACTACCGGAGATTTTTCGAGGGATTCTCCCTAATTGCATCTCCCCTGACTAAGTTACTGCGTAAGAATGCCTCGTTCAGGTGGTCAGAATCAGTCAAGCTTTGAGAAGTTCAAGTCTGTTCTGACACAAGCTCCTATTTAATTCAGTCTGAGCTAAGTAAAGATTTTGTGGTTTATAGTGATATGTGCATATCGGCTTAAGGTGTGTTCTGATGCAAGAGGGTAGAGTAGTAGCTTATGCATCCTGACAGTTTAAGTTGGATGACAGTAACTATCATATTCATGATCTTGAACTAGTTGCAGTTGTGTTTGCATTGAATACTTGAAGGCATTATCTATATAGTGAGAGGTGTATTATCTACACCAATCAAAAAAGCCTCAAATATATATTAACCCAGAAGGAGTTAAACTTTAGACAACATAGATGGGTTGAATTACTTAAAGACTACGACTGTAACAAGAGTATCAGCTTGGTAAAGCTAATGTGGTAGCTAACGCTCTTAGTCGTCGAGCAATGTCTGATCTATGAGCAATGTTCACTCGATTGAGCTTATTTGATGACGGGAGTCTATTAGCTGAATTGCAAGTTAAAACAACTTAGGTTGATCAAATTTGATCTAAACAGATGGATGATGAGTCTTTAATTCAGTGATTTTATCATGTTAAGTCTGGTGAAGCTTCTGAATTTGGCTTGAATAGTGACGGGGTTCTGTACTTCAAAGGTTGGGTTTGTGTGCCTAAGGAATGTGAATTATAAAAATCGATTTTACATGAAGTGCATAGTAGCCCTTACGCTATATCCTAGTGCGAATAAAATGTACCGTAATCTATGAGAGTTGTACTAGTGGCTTGGTTTGAAACTGGAAGTGACTACTTTCGTTTCTCAATGTCTAACGTGTTAGTAGGTCATGGCTGAACATCAGTTTCCTTTAGGGTTGCTTCAGTCAGTTAATATTCCCTAGTAGAAATGGGAGCGTACGACAATGGATTTCTTTAGTGGGTTATCTCTGACACCCACTAAGAAAGATTCTATATGGGTCATCGTTGATCGATTAATTAAGTCTATCCATTTTCATCCAATCAGAACTAATTATTTGCTACAGAGGTTAGCTAAACTATACGTGTCTGAGATTGTGACATTACACGTAGTCCCAGTTTCGATTATCACAGATAGGGATCCGTGTTTCACCTATCGATTCTGGAATAAATTGCATGAAGCTTTAGGTACACAACTGGATTTCTATACTTCGTAACAATCTTAGTCTGACGGGTAGTCTGAGTGAGTCATTTAGATTCTAGAGAATATGCTTATGAGTTGTTTGATTGACTTTAGGAGCAAATGGGAGGATCCTCTACTATTAGTAGAATTTGCGTATCACAATAATTTCCAGTCTAGCATTCAGATGGCACCTTACGATGTTATCTATGGTCAAAAGTGTTGTACCCCTTTATGTTGGATAGAGTTATGTGAAAGACAGGTTTTGGGTCCTGAGTTAGTATCTGAAATTGATAACAAGGTTAAACTGATATGAGATCGTTTGAAAGCTAGTTCTGTCTGAAAGAAGTTATATGCTGACTTAAATAGAAAAGATATTGAGTACTTTGTGGGTGATCAAGTGTTTTTGAAAGTATAGTCATGGAAAAATGTCCTCTGGTTCGGACGAAAGGGAAAGTTAAGTCCGAGATTCATTAGACTTTATCGTATTCTGAAACAGGTTAGATCGGTTGCTTATTAGCTTGAATTGCCACCTGAACTTGATCGAATCCACGACGTGTTCCATGTCTCGATGTTGCGAAGATGTTGGTCTGACCCTTTTCACATAATGCTTGTAGAGGAGATTGATACGCCAGTAATATCTGCATCTGTTTGAATTAGGGAAAATTTCGAGACCGAAATTTCCTTTTAGGGGAGAGATTTGTAATGCCTAAAAAATGTGAGTTTTCTTATTTGGTTGTGTCAATGAAAGATGTGAGTGTTTTTGTGGTAATGTACTCTGGTTGCTCACTGAAGGTCTGAGGTTCGAGTCGTATCTTTTGAAGTTTTGCTTATTCTTTAATTGATCTTTAGACTTGTATGTGTCACATAAGTTAAATTTTGTGCGTTGATGTCTCAACGATGAGCTTAGTGGTTCAATGGTTAAGTAACTGTTTGTTTCATTGGTCCTGTGCTCGAATCTCTACGTGGGTATTAGTGAATATTATTTTTGCACTTCTTTGATAATACCGATCTTAGAAATTTAAATGAATTTTATTATACGTTTAACTTCCTTTCCCCCACTATTTTATAATTTTTTATTTTCTTCCTTTACGTTTTTTGTCGTTGGAAACAGGATAGTCGATAGCACACAGGCATTTGTGCAAGTCGTATGTGCCACATGACTGTGTGGAGAGCCGTGTGGTGGACCGTGTAAATAAATGACTTCGGATTTGAGACATACTGACGAGCTACATAGGCGTGTGATAGGCCATGTGTGAGATATTAAGGTGCAGTGGTTACACGGGCTGGCACATGGATGTGTGTCCAGACCTTGTGACTCATTAATTATGTATTAGGGACACACGGGTAGAGGACATGGGCGTGTGCCCGGACCGTGTGAGGTACAGGGGCGTGTGCCTAGACCATGTAATTCACTGACTTAGTGAATAGGAGTACACAGGCAGCCGTATGTTCGTGTGCCAAATCGTGTAGAGTTACACGGACACCCACACGGGCATGTGACCCTGAATCGCCAAATTTCTGTTAGTGCCATAATTGTTGTACGATGCAAGTGTAAGTCGTCTGTAGGATGTGTATGAACTAAACTAAACTGTATGATCTACTTTATCATGATTATAAACTGGTTCTACATACTCATATGAGAAAATTTGTAAGAATTTCAACCCTCTATTACATGGGAACTGTATGATTGTATCTGCATAAGATAATATATATTGGTCATATGTTCTCTGTATTTGCATTGGGTGGGAATTATGAATTGAAGGAAGTGTTCTATACTAATTTGGTGGTCAAACCACCTGTCATTATCTGAACAGTGACACTGTAAACACTGCAACATGTCGTTCCGACAATATGAGGTGTGTAGGGCTAAATAGGTATTATATACCTACTGGTGTGTTGGGTTGGTCGGAGATGGTGTGTAGCGGATGAGGGTAGGATAACTGCATCTGTATCTGTATTTAAATCTGAATCTGTTTCTATATCTGATTTGCTATGTATCTAAACTGCTCTGTATTTGAAACTATTGTGAATTATTAATGTGATCAAATAAGACTGAGTGTGTTGTCTGAATTCTTTACGTACGTTGAGTATTTATATTTTACATTAGGTTACAACTTACTAACTAGACTGAATGAATTTTAAGAACCTCCCAAAAATAAGTGGTCGGGGGGGCGAGACTCGGTCATCTAATGGTCATATTTTAAATATATTAATGTAACACCCGGGTTCTAGGGGTTATGCATTTAGTGCCTAACTCAAGTGTTGGTAGGCTTATGGTGAGGTTGGATGAGTTTTTAGGGGGTTTGGAGAACCCTAGAAGGTAAGAGAGGCCTTAGGAAATTTTTGGTTTTTAGTGTTAAAAAGGGGAATTGGGCTAAGGAGGCCTTAAGAATAATTTTCGGCATTTTTGGACACAAGAAACGCCTTGGTAAAGTGGCTTCCATGCGCCACTTAAGGGGCTGATTATGGCGCCAACAAGGGCCTGGGTTCGAAGCTCGGCAGCAGCAAGTGGCGTTTTATTTTTGGGTGTTAAGGAGGGTTTAAAGGATGTTTTGGGCATTGGTGGACAAGAAAGACGAGTTGGTGGAGTGGCGTGCGGCGCCACTTGAGGGTCTTGGCAAAGGGGCTCAAGTTCGAGCCGTGAGGAAGTGCTGGTGTGTTTATTTTTGTTTCAAGGCGTTTAGGCAAGGGTGAGCTAAGGAAGGAGGCTTTAAAAGTATATGGAAGGAGTTTATGACACAAAGAGAACAACAAGCAGTGGTGTGGGAGCGCTACTGCAGCAAGGATTCCAATGAAGTCGTGGGTTCGGCGTGAAAGGCGATATAAGGGTTGTTTTATTTTTGTTTATTTTGCGTGACTTGGAAAGGCGATGGGCGGCACATGGGATCTTCAATTGGGATAAAGATAAGCTTAGCATTTTTATCTTGAATTAATTTGGAGTGTGGGATAAATATTACTTTATCTTATTTTTATTTTGATGAGATGATAAAAGATAGGATGAGGAGATAATTGATGTGTTTTTTTTTAATTATTTTTGAATAGGTGTCAAGAGATAGAATAGGAGTGGTATTTGGGAGTTTGACTTATTCAAAGTGTTTTGAATATTTTCAATGGGTGGTCAAGAGTGAATTAAGGTGTTGGCCGATTTTGAACTCCTTGGTGAGGAGTGGACGGCTTGGTGATTAAGCAAGGGGGTGGGCCGAATTTCCTTAGGCTATTACTTGATAATTTCGGCTAGCCTTCATCTCTTTTGTTTCTTTTACTCTCTCTCAAAAACTGAAACACCATTGCCATCTACCTTTTTCTTCTTTGTTGATCCTTAGCCGAACCTTCTACCCTCTCATCCCTCTACTTTCTTCTCTATTTTGGCTAAACCGACAGTACTCTCCCTCATACTTCTCTTTTCTTTCCTCTTCTCAAACCCCTTTGGCCGAAACTCCCATTCCACTTCTTGTTCTTCCTCTTTTTCACATAAGCCGAACCTTGTTTATTATTTTAACCAACAATAGCCGAATCCCCTTCTCCCTATTTTGTGAAGTCTTGGCTGAATATCAAAACAAGGGTGGTCCCTTTTTAGTGTTTCTCAATTGGTCATAGAGGAAGGTAAGTGTGCCGAAACTCTTCTCCCACATTCTTTCTCTGTCGACTTGGATAAATGGAAAGCGAATTGTCTTTGGTGGTGATCGGTGTTGAAACCAATTCTGTTTAGGTACTCCGGATTTTGGAAATAGTCACGTGAAGCCTCCATTCGTTAGCAATATTGGTAAGTGGTGGTAAGGATGTAGTAAACCAATTATTTGGTATTTGAAAGGCTATTTTTGTGATACTAATAACTGCCGATTATAGGGAAGTGAAGCAGAGTCGCAAATCGTGTGCTATAGTTGTACTCGAAGGCATTTGTGCAAGGTTTCGGGTTGAAATATTAACCTTTCGGATATATGTTGGTTTGGCTGAGTGGTCATTAGCACTAACTGCATGTTTGGCCGAATATAGGGCAAGGGAGTCTTGTGTGGCCGATTGTTTCTTCAAGGATTTAGAATGATTGTTGGTGACAGGTGTGTACATACACACTTTATAACTATTTATTGTGCTAAATGTTCGTGTATGCTAAAACGGATTTGTGTAGATTTGGATTTAATACCATCATGGTATAAGCAAGAATGCAGGTAAGTCCTTATTGTTATGATGCTTTTGGGAAGCATGACATATTTGGTATATGTGGCTTATAATATGTGGCTGATGATAAATTTAGTGTATGTTGTTGGATAATAAAAATGTTGGCATGATTTCTATTATATGCATATCATTGGTTGATGTGGGTTGATGAGAGGAGGGGAAGTGATATTCGTGTCGCGTCGGACACGGTGGTTTGGTACCACATTTCGTGACTACGGTCACGGAGGTTTAGCACCTCGGAGGTTTGGCACCTCATAGTGCCTCGCCCCGTAACCCGCACCACGATTGGGTTGGCCCACAGATGATATTATGGGATCGGCCTTGATGATTTGGTATCACGTGGGTTGGCCCCACAACTCGATTATCCGTGACTTCGATCACCAGTGATTTGGTATCACATTTGTGTCTTTGGGACACAAGAGGTTTGGCACCTCATAGCGACTTGTCCCTGTGGTTTAACACCATCGTGGGTTGGCCCACTTTTGAGGTATGGGATCGTCGCCAGTGATTTGGCATCACAACGTGGGTTGGCCCCATAGCTCGATTATTCGTGACTTTAAGTCACCAGTGGTTTGGCACCACCAGTGGTTTGGTACCACACGGGGTAGAGAAAGGTGTTGTGGATGGCTAGGTTGGGTGCATATTAGACTTAAGGCATGTTAAACTTGATTATGATTTGTGTGATGTTTTACTAAACCGGAAAAGGGTTACACATCGAGTCTTGGTGACTCACCTTTTCCTTTAACATTTTAGGTGATGTGTAGAGTTGGACCGGGTTGGAAAGGACACAAGGTGGGCCATGCGAAGAAGATATTTGGACTATTTTATGCATTTTCAATATTAAGTATTTTTGTTTAAATTTTGGGTTGTAACAAGGGCCTTTTTATTATTTTGGTATTATTTTAATTACGGCCTGATTAAATTGAGTTACCACGTGAAGATGATTTAATTCTAGCAACCTACTTATGCGAAACATGTTTAATAAAGTTTTTAATTTAGACATTGTATAACTTCAAAGTTTTATTTATATTTTAAATGGACATGGTTTTCAAAAGGTTAATAAATTTTACTGTTCTACTCTAAGTCAAAAAAATAAAAAGGATTTCCAACTGTCTTTTCGCAGTGACATAACCAGATTCGGTCGTGGTGAATGGGCCGGGTTTGGAGATGTTACAAATTGGTATCAGAGCCAGGTTCAAAACTCAGCTTTGAGTGTTTTGGGCCCAAAAACATTTTCACAAACAGGCTTTTCGAAATATGGGTTTTTAAGAAACTTTTCAGGTTATTCGGCATGGCACCTGTACCTCCGGCCCGAAGTCCACCAGGTAAGTACTTTTAGCTCTTAAAATGATTTGTTTGTGTGATTTATTATGGGTTTATTTGGGCTCATAGATTAGAATATTTAGGCTATTGGACCCTAGGATTAGTCTACTCAAACATATGCATAAGACTTAAGACTATTAAACAAACCTGTGAAGTAAGTCGTCGAGTTAAGGTGTGGCAACCACTGTACGCATGTCTAGGAATGATATTCAGTAAGAGCTTGGTATTTAAGCATTCCTAGCGACTCACCTCCTCTTTACTCGAATCCTACTTGGTGCGTAGCTACGGTTCACCTTAACCAATAGGACTTGTTCATAGGCTAAACCAATTATTAAAACCCGAAAGGGATTGGCCTTACTGTTTTAAGATCCTCTGTTTTAAAATTTTTCAAATTTACCCCTTTGGTTTGTGAAACCCAAAATCTGATTTTGAAAGACGTTTTCTCGATCTACAAACTTACAAAAATGCCTCTAGTGGCCAAATTTACAAAAATGCCCCTGTGTTGCAAAATTTCCACACTACCCTCAATTTCTGTTAAAATGATTTTACCTTGCAGGATACCAAAATCTCGAAATTTCAAAATATTAAGATACTCTGATTTGTGGAAAATTATGAAAGTACCCCTGGTTGATAAAATTACCAAAATGCCCTTAACTTCCAAAATTACTGAAATAACCACGATTTACGAAATTTTTGCAACACTTCTAGTTTGGAAAACAAATTTTTTCAAGATGACCCCCAAGATTTTGTAAATTCTGAAATATCTTTAATTTGAAAACTATTTTCAAATCAACCCTGAGTTATTACCGAAATACCCCTATAGAAAAATGACGAAATTACCCCTAGGCTGGAAATGAAACTCTGATTGATCGAAAGAACCACTCTCGAAAACTTCTTTTCATAAAATTGTTCGTGGATAAACAGTGGAACAAAATTTCTAATGCATAAAACTTTTAATTAGATAAAATCGCGACGCTAGATATGAGTTCTAGGGGGCATGGTCGCGAGACTGTGGGCGTGGTAGGCGGATTGCGATGTCGTAACCGATTGGGTCGGCCATGGGTCGAGAGCGATGTGCCGCCACCGGTATTGAGGTTGAACATCGAGGATCGACGAGGAGAGCGATGCATGATCGCATGAGCTATCTTTGCGAGTGCTCGAGCAAGTGGCAGGAGCCAAGGTGGCCAGTGGTATCGCCATTTTAGTGGAGGAAGCTCAGATAGCTGAGGAGGTCAAAAGGACTGAGAGGCAGAATGGAGATAGAGAAAGAGACCGGGATAAAAAGGAGTTTTGGATCGCCAGAATCGTTTGAGAGATTTTAGAAAAGACCGAGAGTTGAGACTTCTGCTCGTATTTCTAAGCCAGCTGCTGGGAATCCAGATCGTCCGTGTGCTCGGTGCGGAAGGTATCATGTTGGTGAGTGCTGGAATCGGGTTTGAGAATGTTTTCGGTGCAAGTCAAAGTCTCATATAGTTAAGGACTGTCCTCAAAATCTGAATAGGACTCAGACAGTAGGTCAAGGTTATATGCAGTTGGACAGAGGTAGTCAGCAGGCGACGAGGGGTCATGGTCCGAACCATGGAAGGAATGGTTCCGGTCGAGGTCCTGGAGAAGTAGGCCGTGATAATGGTAGCACTGAGACAAGACAGCCAGGTCTGGTTTATGCAGTCCGTCGGAGCGAGGATAATGATGTGCCGGATGTGGCAAATGTAAGTTCGGCGTCTGGAATTTCTTTATTGTTTTGTTTCTTTGTAGTGGCAGTTGTTATATTGCTAGTAAGGTATTTGGACCCTGGGTATAGACTTAGAAACTATGCTTAGAAGGATGATAGCTCTTGGAGATCAGAGTGCGCAGCTATAGCGTAGTGTGGGGAATTAGGATGTACGACCGTTGGTTTAGCCAAGTAATTTCGAGGACGAAATTATTTTTAAGGAGGTAGAATTGTAACACCGGGTTCTAGGGTTATGCATTTAGTGCCTAACTCAAGTGTTGGTAGGCTTATGGTGAGGTTGGATGAGTTTTTAAGGGGTTTGGAGAACCCTAGAAGGTAAGAGAGGCCTTAGGAAATTTTTGGTTTTTAGTGTTAAAAAGGGGAATTGGGCTAAGAAGGCCTTAAGAATAATTTTCGGCATTTTTGGACACAAGAAACGCCTTGGTAAAGTGGCTTCCATGTGCCACTTAAGGGGCTGATTATGGCGCCAACAAGGGCTTGGGTTCAAGCTTCAGGCTGACAAGTGGCGTTTATTTTGGGTGTTGGCGTTAAAAGGAAGGGCTGAGTTAAGGAGGGTTTAAAGGATGTTGTGGGCATTGGTAGACAAGAAAGGCGGGTTGGTGGAGTGGCGAGGGCGCCACTTGAGGTCTTGGAAAAGGGCTCAAGTTCGAGCCATGAGGAAGCGCTGGTGTGTTTTATTTTTGTTTGAGCGTTTAGGCAAGGTTGAGCTAAGGAAGGAGGCTTTAAAAGTATATGGAGGAGTTTATGACACAAAGAGAATAGCAAGAGTGGCGTGGGAGCGCTACTGCAGCAAGGATTCCAAGCAGGTCGTGGGTTCGGCGTGAAGGCGATATAAGGGTTGTTTTATTTTGTTTATTTTGCGTGACTTGGAAAGGCGAGAGGCGATACATGGGATCTTCAATTGGGATAAAGATAAGCTTAGCATTTTTGATCTTGAATTCGGCTGGAGTGTGGGATAAATATTAGTTTATCTTATTTTTATTTTGAAGAGGTGATAAAAGATAGGATGAGGAGATAATTGATGTGTTTTTTTTTAATTATTTTTGAATTGGTGTCAAGAGATAGAATAGGAGTGGTATTTGGGAGTTTGACTTATTCAAAGTGTTTTGAATATTTTCAATGGGTGGTCAAGAGTGAATTAAGGTGTTGGCCGATTTTGAACTCCTTGGTGAGGAGTGGACGACTTGGTGATTAAGCAAGGGGGTGGGCCAAATTTCCTTAGGCTATTACTTGATAATTTCGGCTAGCCTTCATCTCTTTTGTTTCTTTTATTCTCTCTCAAAAACCGAAACACCATTGCCATCTACCTTTTTCTTCTTTGTTGATCCTTGGCCGAACCTTCTACCCTTTCATCCCTCTACTTTCTTCTTTATTTTGGCTAAACCGATAGTACTCTCCCTCATGCTTCTCTTTTCTTTCCTCTTCTCAAACCCCTTTGGCTGAAACTCCCATTCCACTTCTTGTTCTTCCTCTTTTTCACATAAGCCGAACCTTGTTTATTATTTTAACCAACAATAGCCGAATCCCCTTCTCCCTATTTTGTGAAGTCTTGGCCGAATATCAAAACAAGGGTGGTCCCTTTTTAGTGTTTCTCAATTGGTCATAGAGGAAGGTAAGTGTGCCGAAACTCTTCTCCCACATTCTTTCTCTCTGTCGACTTGGATAAATGGAAAACCGAATTGTGTTGGTGGCTAATCAGTGTTGAAACCAATTCTGTTTAGGTACTCTGGGATTTTGGAAATAGTCACGTGAAGCCTCCATTCATTAGCAATATTGGTAAGTGGTGGTAAGGATGTAATAAACCAATTATTTGGTATTTGAAAGGCTATTTTTGTGATACTAATGACTGCCGATTATAGGGAAGTGAAGTAGAGTCGTAAATCGTGTGCTATAGTTGTACTCGAAGGCGTTTGTGTAAGGTTTCGGGTTCAAATATTAACCCTTCGGATATATGTTGGTTTGGCCGAGTGGTCATTAGCACTAACTGCATGTTTGGCCAAATATAGGGCAAGGGAGTCTTGTGTGGTCGATTGTTTCTTCAAGGATTTAGAACGATTGTTGGTGACAGGTGTGTACATACACACTTTGTAACTATTTATTGTGCTAAATGTTTGTGTATGCTAAAACTGATTTGTGTAGATTTGGATTTAATACCATCATGGTATAAGCAAGAATGCAGGTAAGTCCTTGTTGTTATGATGCTTTTGGGAAGCATGACATATTTGGTATATGTGGCTTATAATATGTGGCTGATGATAAATTTAGTGTATGTTGTTGGATAATAAACATGTTGGCATGATTTCTATTATATGCATATCATTGGTTGATGTGGGTTGATGAGAGGAGGGGGAAGTGATATTCGTGTCGTCGGACACCAGTGGTTTGGTACCACATTTCGTGACTACGGTCACCAGAGGTTTGGCACCTTCAGAGGTTTGGTACCTCATAGCGTCTCGTCCCGTGGCCGCACCACGATGGGTTGGCCCCAGATGATATTATGGGATCGGCGCTTGATGATTTGGTATCACACGTGGGTTGGCCCCACAACTTGATTATCCGTGACGGTCACGGTGATTTAGTATCACATTTGTGTCTTTGGGACACGGAGGTTTGGCACCTCATAGCGACTTATCCCTGTGGTTTAACACCACCGTGGGTTGGCCCACTTTTGAGGTATGGGATCGTCGCCAGTGATTTGGTATCACAACGTGGGTTGGCCCCACAGCTCGATTATTCGTGACTTTAAGTCACCAGTTGTTTGGCACCACCAGTGGTTTGGTACCACACGAGGTAGAGAAAGGTGTTGTGGATGGCTAGGTTGGGTGCATATTAGACTTAAGGCATGTTAAACTTGATTATGATTTGTGTGATGTTTTACTAAACCGAGAAAAAGGGTTACACACTGAGTCTTGGTGACTCACCTTTTTCCTTTAACATTTTCAGGTGATGTGTAGAGTTGGACCGGGTTGGAGAGGACACAAGGTGGGCCATGCAGAAGAAGATATTTGGACTATTTTATGCATTTTCAATATTAAGTATTTTTGTTTAAATTTTGGGTTGTAATAAGGGCCTTTTATTATTTTGGTATTATTTTAATTACGGCTGATTAAATTGAGTTACCACGTGAAGATGATTTAATTCTAGCAACCTACTTATGCGAAACATGTTTAATAAAGTTTTAATTCGGACATTGTATAACTTCAAAGTTTTATTTATAATTTTAAATGGACATGGTTTTCAAAAGGTTAATAAATTTTCTTGTTCTACTCTAAGTAAAAAAATAAAAGGATTTCCAACCGTCTTTCGCATGATGACATAATCAGTTGATTAAGTGGTGAATGGGCCGGGTTTGGGGATTTTACAATTAATGTGTTTAAACTTGTTATTTGTTTTTCGACTTGAAGTTTTAAGATTGAATTATGTTAAATGGTTGATGGTTTTAAGACTTATCTATGTATCGATTAAACCGGTTTTAAGTGTATCTGTTTCTAGTAAGTTCATTTGACTTCCTAGACTTGGTCTTTTCGTCTAAGCCGGGTTTACGGTGTTACAAATAAAATAATTAGAATTAAAAAATTTTAGGTTAAGAAATTAAGATTAAGTGTTTGGGAATTAATTTGGTTAAAACGGATTTTAAAAACGAGATTTGATATGAAAATAATTTGAAAATGGTTTTAATTGAAAAATAAGGACCAATTTGGGAAAGGGAGGAAATTGTATGTGGTTAAAGGGCAAATGCCCAATTTTTAAATTTTGGTTGGTTATTTAAACCACCCACCGTCTCATTCTCTCCCATTTTTTATCTCTTCAAAAATTTTGCCATATACAAATTCTTGTTTTTCTCCTGGAATTAGTTCATCGTTTTTTTCTATTTTTAAACTCTCCAAACACAAAATCTCCTTTCAATTTCAAAGAATACTCAAGTTTCAACTTCAATTTCTCTAAAGTTCTTCACACAGCCAAACATGAATTAACTTCATAGCTCATCGATTTTGCAAAATTAAGGTAACATTCTAACTTTTCTTGGTCAAATAGAGTGTGTTGTTATTTCAAATCGAATTTTAATAGATTAAATTATGATTTCAATAGATCAATTGATTTTACGTTTATTTTTAGCTTGAAAATGGTGAATCTCATTTTATTAAGTTAAAAGTACTGTTTCAAAGATATTTTCAACTTATTTTGATCCTATTAGAAGGTTTTTAATCCTAATTTAACAAAATTTTAAGTAATTTTGAAATATTTGAATGATTTCTTCACTTTAAAGCTTTTTTGGCTTGATTTTTCCCAAAACATGAGATCTGCGTAATTGGACAAAATTGAAGGTTAAAATATGTAATTAGATGATACTTAGGAAGATTATAATCAAAATTAAGGTTTAAAAACAAGATTTGAGTGGTGAAATTGTATTTTCGACAAAACTAGCCAAGTTTTCAGTATAGAGATCTAGAGGCTTTGATATATGATTTTAGAACGAATTAATCTTGTTTGTTGTTTTTTGTAATGCCTTTGTAATGTGTTTGATGTGTATGTATATTTTGGAGCCTCTACAAGTAAGGACAAAGGTAAACAAAAGCAAACTTGAGTTTTGTTGTGGAAGCTAGTTGCTAATGTAAGTGATCTTGTGTGCTATAGTTAATGCACAAAATATTGAGTTAAAGGGGGATTAGGTTATCAAAATCATCAAATATAAGTACTAGAATTAAGTGTTCTTACTTGAGCTTTGATTAGTTGATAAACAAGATTACTTGTGTTTTGAAATGTTTAAGTGTGTGATGTGATTATATATATATACTGAATATGTGATTGAATATGCCTTGTAGATAGTTGATATTATGCACACACCTCAAGTATGAAAGTGAATTTGGCTAAATTAGAAAAATGTTAGCACTTGTAGCACATTATATGAACATGTGTTAAGTGTTTGAACATGGTAAAAGATGATAAATGTGAGCGTGCATAAACTAGAAAATGTGTGTGTGAAATGGATATATTGGCCTTGTAAACCTTTGAAAACGTTAGATTTTTCTAGTGGGATATGTGGAGGGATAAAGGAATGTAGAGCATTGCTTTATTCATGGGAAATGTTAGTGCATTGGAGAGCTTTCGCTTCATACTACACTTATTTGGGACATGTAGACTCTTTTGGGTCATGGTGTGATGGAGATTCGTGTATCCAATGAGAGCCTTTGATATGCATTTTCATCTTCACAAGTTGTTAATGTATAAATATGATATGGTATTTGATGATGCTATGTGATAAGTGTATTTAGCATGCTTGTTTTTAACTCTTGTGTTTATGATCCATTGTAGCATATTGAGTGTAATATCCTGGGTTAGGGGTTATTTTGTTATGGCATGGTTTGCATGTGTTTGGTCTGATCTTGTTGTTGTGTTTTAATGTTGTTGGGGCTTAGTTATAAGCTAGGTGTAAGCCTGAGTGGTAGGAAAAATTTTTGTTTTTAGGCTTAGGTGGGAGGAGCTGAAGGACCTGGGGTTTATAAATATCTTTAGGTGAATTTTAGCATAACAAATGAACTGGTGGAGTGGCAAGCAAGGCGCCACTAAGAGCTTGGATTGGCGTCACTTGCAGGAGGGAGGAGGTCCTGTGTTCAAGCTGCAGAGTGCTCCATTTTGGTTTCTATTTTGACGGCATGGAGGGAAGGAGTTGTAGGCAGTTCAAACTCTGCCTTGGACCAAGTCAAAAGTTCAAATGGTGGGTGGAGAGTGAAGTTAGGAGGGAGACTAGTTCAAACTAGTTTGAATGGGAGGCTTGGAGTGTTTGGGGGAGTTGTGGCCGGATTTTGGAGAGATTTTTGGGGGGGAATGGACGGTTTGGTATGTGGGAGAGTGGGAGTGCCGAAACTCCTTCTTCATTTTGTGCATTTTTTTGGTCAAAAAGCATTTTGGAAGCAAATTCTCCTTTTGTCAAATCAAGCCGAAACCCCAAGTGTTTTCTTTTTTTTTACCATTTTGTTCTCCTTAAACCAAAAGTCCCAGTATCTTTTTGCCAAAAATTGCTTTGCATCTCTTAACTTGGTGTGTGTGTGGCCGAATGTTTGTTTCCATTTCTTTTCATTTACATCTTGTGTAAACCGAAACTAGCTTCTCTCCCTCTCATACTCTCTTTTCTTCTCTCAATATCTTCTTGCCGAAATTCCATTCTCCAAAAACACCATCCTCCATTTTCTTTTTCTTTAAACCGAAAACACCCTCCCTCTTTTCATCTTGATTGCCTTTCTTTTCCAAAAACCTCTTAGCTGAATCTTTCTTCAACCTTTGCCGATTTCTTTTCTCCTTTTGAACCACATTTCTTTTGCTTGGTACTTCAAAGACTCTAGCCGAACCTTCCTTTGTGTGAAGCCGAAACTTTTCTCCTTTTGTTAAGGGTGTTAGCCGAACCTTTTCTCTCCTAATAGTTTCTTTATTACCGTATATCAGAGGAGGGTTGACCTTGTTGGATTCTTGTTTCAATCGGTCTAATAAGAGGTAAGTGTTTAGCCGAATGGCCATTTCTCCCCTCTCTTGTGTTTTGTCGATTTTGGGTGTGTTTAAGGGTCGATTTCGGCATCTGTTGAAAGGAGTTATTTTGGTAATCGATTTCGTATAGGGCCTTTGGATTTCGGAAGCAAGCAAGAAGAGCCTTTCTTCTCTGATAAACGTTGGGTAAGTGGTGGTAAGAGATTGCTTTAATGGTTTTCTTTAGAGTTGTTAAGCCAAAGACTTATGAGACTAATGGTTTGTATTTTAGGGGGGAGGCCGATTATCAGAAGGAACCATTGTTGGTTCGGGTTTGGTAGGAAACCAAACCATTTGCAAAATAAGGTTCAAACGCTAACCCTTTGGTTTATCTATTACGGCCAAATGGTTTTAAGTGATTAATCTTGTGGTTGGCCGATTTTAGGAGCAAGATAATCGAGGGATTTAGACCGGTTCTTTGGGATTGAGCGTGCGTTCTAATAGGTGTGTAAACTAACACACCTTTTTACTGAGTAATATGTTAATAACCTGATTGTGTAAGTGAAACAGTATGGGTGACTGATATTATACCTAATGAGGTATGGATACGGATTCGGGTAAGTCCGTTTCATTACGAGATCTGTGATGATGTATGATATCATAATTTACGGTGTGTGTATTTTGAGATGCCATATTAAGCATGTGAGCATGATAGCATGATTGCACGATTTGCATTAGTATGATATGTTTTTGGGTGATATGAGAGGAGGGGGATATGATATCCGTGTCTTTGGGACACGGAGGTTTGGCACCTCCGGTGGTTTGGTACCACTGATTGATTATTGTGACTTTGGGTCACGGAGGTTTGGAACCTCGCGTCTCGTCAAGTGGCTTAGCACCACGATTGGGTTGGCCCTACGATTGATCATACTGGGATTGGCGCTAGTGATTTGGTATCACACGATGGGTTGGCCCCATCATCTTAACCGTAACTGCGGTCACCAGTGATTTGGTATCACACTTGTGTCTTTAGGACACCAGAGGTTTGGCACCTCATAGCGACTCGTCCCTGTGGTTGACACCACCGTGGGTTGGCCCTACTTTTGAGATGTAGGATTGTCGCCAGTGATTTGGTATCACACGTGGGTTGGCCCCACAAATAGATCTTTCATGACTTTGGGTCACCAGTGGTTTGGCACCACATCTATGGATATCGTGACTTTGGGTCACCAGTGGTTTGGCACCACCAGTGGTTTGGTACCACACGAGGTAGAAAAGGTGTTATGGATGGTTAGGATCGGGTGCATTAATTGTATTGCTTTGTTATGATGTGTGTTAGCATGTTGCATATACCGGGAGAGGGATTTATGCACTGAGTCTTGTGACTCACCTTCTCCCTTATCATTTCAGGTGATACATAGATTGCAGACATGGAGCCAGGATGGACTCGAGGTGCCCATGCCATGGATAAATTCGGAGTTGCATTGATTTAAACTTGGTACTTTATTTGACTGGTTTTTCATTTGCTTTATTTGGATTGTAAAAGGCCTTTTTAAACTTATGATTTATTATTTATATGCATGGATTGGATTTCAAGTATGCCTTAATAATTAATTGGGTTAAAATTTGGCTAAAATTTGTAAAGATAAGGTTTTCAAACTACAAGCGATATGTTTTAAACTTTACCATCGGGTATCACACCTTAATTTAAGATAAATGAAACTCAAATGTTCTCCAACTTAAATGTATTCTCATACTAAGTAAAGATGTTTTTAAGCAACAACAAGGATTACTTGAATTTTAAAACGAGGTGAACTTGTATTACTTACATATCTGAATAAGTTTTCAAAATTATCGGGTTTCCAAATGCACCATCGATTTTTAAACAGTCATCCCCAAGATTTCCTTCAAGTATAAATTTAGCAAGATGAATTTAAAAAACTCCTAAAACTTAAACCTAAACCTCTCAAATTCATTTTTTTTCCTGTAACATACCAGATTCGGTCGTGGTGTAATGATCGGGTTTGAGGTGTTACAATTGTGGTATCAGAGCCAAGTTAAAAGGCTCAGCTGTGGGCCTGAGGCCCAAAATGTTTTAAATTCTGGTTTTTAAAGTGTTCTGGTTCTAAAGAATATGGTTTGAAGGGCATGGCACCGAGTCTCTAAGACATCCGTCCCGCCTGTAAGTACCCTTACTATTGTTTGTGATTTTGATGTTGATGTGAGTGGATGACTAGCAATAGTGGATTACCTTAGAAACCTAAACCGATAGGACTCGTGGACTTGCGAAAACAAGCTTCTTTAATAATCATAAGACTTTGCTTTTAAACAGTGGAATAATTACTGATGCATAAAATTCTTTAAATCAGATAAGATTTTAGTCATGAGTACACGTGGTGGAAGTGGTCATGGACGTGGTCGAGGTAGGATGACAGTTTCGAACCCGTAGGTTACGGTGAGGTCGAGAATGAGATCTGCATCCGCCACCAGTGGAGGTGGTGAGTTTCAAGAATGATGGGGACGACGCAGTGTCACGAGCGATCTTCTTGAGTTCGGAAAGGGTAGTCGGAGTAGGTGGGCGCATGAGCTAGAAAATCATGCTGGCGACTTCGGGAAAACGGGGCTGAGGTATTCCGAGGTGTCTCTGGCGTTGCTCCCAGCCTTCTTGAATATTGGCTGGAAGCGATAGAGCGGATCATGGACGATCTGGACTGATCTGCGAGGAGAAGTTAAAGGGGATAGTATCACTTCTTCGAGATGAGCCATACCAGTGGTGGCTCACGGTTCAGGACAGCGCCGCAGCGGAAGATCTGACTTGGGACTATTTTAGGGCTACTTATCAGAAAAAGTACATTGGAGCTAACTACATTAATGAGCAACGAAAAGTATTTCTGAAGTTAGTTCAGGGGAGTAAATCTGTGTCAGAGTACGAGGCAGAGTTCCTCAGGCTGAGTCGGTATGCTAGGGGTATGGTGGCTACTGAACACGAGAGGTGTGTTCGTTTCAAGGATGGCCTGCGAAATGAACTAAGGTTGCTGATTGCTCCCCAGCAGGAGCGCGAATTTGCTGTCCTAGTTGAAAAGACGAAGGTAGCCGAGGGTATTAAGGAGTCTGTGAGGCAAGGCATGGATAAGAACCGACATAAGAGGAATTTTGGGTCTTCGGGTCGTCGGGTAATCCTCGAGAAAGGGCTAGACCAAGTGGGCGAATCGATCTGGTAGGTTTGTTCTTTGCTAGTCGGGACCTTGTGATGTAACCATTGTGGGAAAGCTCATTGGGAGGATGTTGGGTGGTGGTAGAGGATGTTTTGGCGTGGCTCTTTGGACCACCGTGTGAGGGACCTATCTACATAAGTTGGCTAGGATTCAGTCCTAGAGTCAGGGCCGTACTCAGTTCAAGAATAATGGACCACCACCGCAGAGGGGCCGAGGTAATGGCAGAGGAGGTAATGGTTTTGGTCGGGGTCGTGGAGCACCGGGCAGAGGTGCGAGTAGTTACGAGGCAGACGGTAGGGGCTAGTGTGTCTGTTGAGGCGCCGAGAGGAGGCGGCGATGCCGGACGTCATGCTTAAGTGACGTTTTAATCTTTGGTTCTCCATTCTTGCTTTGATTGATGTGGGTTCGACGCATTCATATGTTGCAAGTAGCATAGTGAAGACCATGGATCTAGACTCTGAGATATCTTCTAGGTAGATGACCGTAATAAGCCCTCTAGGTCACTCTGTAGTTATAGATAAGCTGTATAGAGATGTACCTCTAGAACTCCAAGGGGTAGTGTTTGTGGCTGATCTGATGGAACTGCCGTTTGGGGAGTTCGATCGATTCTCGGGATGGGTGGTGGTTAAGTACCGAGCAAAGTTGGATTGCTGTGACTAAGCGCATGGTTCAAAATAGCTAAGGGTGATGAGGTAGTCCTAATCGGTAATAGAAGAAATTACTTGTCCAACATGGTGTCTACTCTGAAAGCCGAGAAGATGGTCGGGAAGAATTTGTGAAGCATATGTGGTTCATGTGTGTGCCTTGGAGGCTAAAGAGTCTGCTTTGTGGGGAGGTCCGAGCAGTTAGGGAATTTGTTGATGTGTTTCTGAGGAGCTTAGGGTTTGCCACGGATCGTGAGGTAGAGTTGGGATTGATCATTGCGAAGCTGCGCCGATGTCTATTGCTCCGTATAGGATGGCGCCTAAAGAGTTAGTAGAGCTTAAGGCTCAGATCCAGGAGTTGTTGGACCGGGGTTTTATCAGGCCAAGTGTTTCACCTTGGGGAGCACCGGTACTCTTTGTCAAGAAGAAAGACGGTACTATGCGGATGTGTATAGACTACCGCCAATTGAACAAGCTGACGATCAAAAACAAGTATCCGCTGCCCTAGATAAATGACTTGTTTGATCAGCTGAAGGGTGCGTCGGTATTCTCGAAGATCGATTTAAGGTCTGGGTACCACCAGTTAAAGGTGAAGGAGGCGGATATCTGCAAGACGGCATTTCGTACTCGGTATGGGCACTATGAATTCTTAGTAATGCCGTTTGGGTTGACTAACGCGCCGGCAGCATTCATGGATATGATGAATAGGGTATTCAGTGAGATTTGGATCGATTCACGATGGTTTTATCGGCGACATCTTGGTATATTCAAGGACCGAGGAGGAACATGATGCGCATTTGCGGGTGGTATTCTGATTCGAGGGAGAAAGCGACTTTATGCAAAGTTTAGTAAATGTGAGTTTTGGCTTAGAGAGGTGACATTCTTGGGTCATGTAGTGTCGGCTGAGGGGATTAGAGTGGATCCTCGAAAGATTGAGGCAGTTTTGGATTGGAAGCCGCCTAGGTCAGTAGCTGAGATTTGGAGTTTTCTGGGTTTGGCAGGATACTACCAAAGATTTGTAGAGGGATTTTCGTTGATCGCAGCACCGATGACCAAATTGTTAAGAAAAGGGATTCCGTTTATTTGGACTGAGAAGCAGCAGGAGAGCTTCGACAAGTTGAAGAAGATTTTGTCTGAGGCTCCGGTTCTAATTCAACCTGAGGCAGGAAAGGAATTCACAGTTTATTGCAATGCATCACATACTGAGTTTGGGTTGTGTCTTGATCAGAGGAAAGAAAGGTTGTGGCTTACGCATCTCGGCGGTGAGGCCACATGAGGTCAATTATCCGGCCTTACGATCCGGAGTTAGCGGTGTAGTTTTCGCTTTGAAGATTTGGAGACATTACTTATGCGGAGAGAGATCGATAGTCTACAGATCATAAGAGTCTGAAGTACCTTTTGACTCGAAAGATTTGAATCGAGGCGCCGCAGATGGATTGAGTTGTTAAAGACTACGATTTATTCGATTGAGTATCATCGGGCAAGGCTAACGTGGTGGCGACGCATTGAGCCGTAAGGTTGTTTGGACTTAAAGCGATGTTTGCCCATTTGAGTTTGTCTGACGACGGAAGTATTACAGCGAGTGCAAGTTAAGCCTACTTGGGTTGAGCGGATCGGGGAAAAATAATTGATGGATAAGGTTTTGAGTGCGCAGAGGTCACAAGTGCGAATGATGGTTTGGAGGTTCTGATTTATCTAGTGATGGAGTCTTTGTGTTTTCGGGGAGAGCTTGTATCCGAGGGATCTTGAGTTAAAGCGAAGATTCTTGAGATGCACATAGCAGACCCTACGCTATGCATCCTAGAGGTAGCAAAATGTATAGGGATCTCGGAGGCGATTACGGTGGTCGGGAGTGCGAAGAGGAAGTGCGAGTTTGTGGGGAAGTGCTTGACATGTCGGTGAGTCAAAGCCGAGCATCGATTGCCGTCGGGGTTGCTTGACCTAGTGAAGATTCCACAATGGAAGTGGGAAAGGATAACTATGGATTTAAATCGGTGGATTACCTCTTACACCTAGCAAGAAGGATTGATTTGGGTAATTGTGGATCGTCGACTAAATTAGCTCACTTTATCCGGTGAGGTGGATTACTCACTTCAAAGGTTAGCGAAGTGTATATGTGTCGAGATAGTGAAGGTTGCACGGTGTGCGATGTCGATCATCTCGGATAGGGATCAATTCGTCAAGGTTACGGAAGCGTTGCATCGAGCTCTGGGTGCGCGATTGGATTTCAAAGACGGTATTTCACCCATGATCGGACGGCGATCGGAAAGGTTATCTGAGATCTTGGAAGACATGTTGTGAGGTTGTGTTACGAACTTCAGAGGTAGTTGGGAGGAGTTTCTACCATTAATGAGTTCGCCTACAACAATAGTTACCAAGCAAGCATCAAGATGGCACCTTATGAGGCGTTATGCGGTAGGAAGTGTCACTCACCTACTTCTTTGGACTAAGTTGGGTGAGCGTCGGTTGTTGGGACGAGTTGATTCTGAGACCGAAGACAAGGTTAAGTTGATCTGAGCTCGATTGAAGGAAGCTTGAACCGGCGAAGTCTTATGCCGATCTTAAGCGGAGAGATATTGAATTTCTTGTGGGAGATCAAGTTTTCTGAAGGTCTCACCGTGGAAGAAAGTGTTAAGGTTAGGAAGAAAAGGCAAGCTAAGTCCGAGGTTTATTGGGCGTATAAGGTCTTTGAGAGCGAGTGGGACGATAGCATATCGACTTGAGTTGCCGGTGAGCTAAACAGATTCACGACGTGTTCCACGTTTCGTTGCTTAGGCGATATCACTCGGATCCATCGCACGTGGTGGCAGTGGAAGAGATCGAGGTAAACCCAGATTTGACCATGGAGGAAGAGCCTGTACAGATTTTAGATCGGGATGTGAAGGTTCTGCGTAGGAAGTCTGTGCCTTTGGTTAAGGTACTATGGCAGAATCATGGCGTGGAAGAAGCTACGTGGGAACCCGAGGATATGATGAGATAGTAATACTCGCAACTCTTCTGATCAGGTAATTTCGAGGCCAAAATTTTTTTTAAGGGGGTAGAACTGTAATATCCCGGGTTAGGGGTTATTTTGTTATGGCATGGTTTGCATGTGTTTGGTTTGATCTTGTTGTTGTGTTTTGATGTTGTTGGGGCTTAGTTATAAGCTAGGTGTAAGCCTGAGTGGTAGGAAAAATTTTTGTTTTTAGGCTTAGGTGGGAGGAGCTGAAGGAGCTGGGGTTTATAAATATCTTTAGGTGAATTTTAGCATAACAAATGAACTGGTGGAGTGGCAAGCAAGGCGCCACTAAGAGCTTGGATTAGCGTCACTTGCGGGAGGGAGGAGGTCCCGTGTTCAAGCTGCAGAGTGCTCCATTTTGGTTTCTATTTTTGGCGGCATGGAAGGAAGGAGTTGTAGGCAGTTCAAACTCTGCCTTGGACCAAGTCAAAAGTTCAAATGGTGGGTGGAGAGTGAAGTTAGGAAGAAGACTAGTTCAAACTAGTTTGAATGGGAGGCTTGGAGTGTTTGGAGGAGTTGTGGCTTTTAGAGAGATTTTTGGAGGGGGGAATGGACGGTTTGGTATGTGGGAGAGTGGGAGTGCCGAAACTCCTTCTTCATTTTGTATATTTTTTTGGTCAAAAAGCATTTTGGAAGCAAATTCTCCTTTTGTCTAATCAAGCCGAAACCCCAAGTGTTTTTTTTTTTTTTACCATTTTGTTCTCCTTAAACCGAAAGTCCCAGTATCTTTTTGCCAAAAATTGCTTTGCATCTCTTAACTTGGTGTGTATGTGGCCGAATGTTTGTTTCCATTTCTTCTCATTTACATCTTGTGTAAACCGAAACTAGCTTCTCTCCCTCTCATACTCTCTTTTCTTCTCTCAATATCTTCTTGCCGAAATTCCATTCTCCAAAAACACCATCCTCCATTTTCTTTTTCTTTAAACCGAAAACACCCTCCCTCTTTTCATCTTGATTGCCTTTCTTTTCCAAAAACCTCTTAGCCGAATCTTTCTTCAACCTTTGTCGATTTCTTTTCTCCTTTTGAACCACATTTCTTTTGCTTGGTACTTCAAAGACTTTAGCCGAACCTTCCTTTCTGTGAAGCCGAAACTTTTCTCCTTTTGTTAAGGGTGTTAGCCGAACCTTTTCTCTCCTAATAGTTTCTTTATTGTCGTATATCAGAGGAGGGTTGACCTTGTTGGATTCTTGTTTCAATCAGTCTAATAAGAGGTAAGTGTTTGGCCGAATGGCCATTTCTCCCCTCTCTTGTGTTTTGTCGATTTTGGGTGTGTTTAAGGGCCGATTTCGGCATCTGTTGAAAGGAGTTAACTTTTGGTTTTGGTAATCGATTTCGTATAGGGCCTTTGGATTTCGGAAGCAAGCAAGAAGAGCCTTCCTTCTCTGATAAACGTTGGGTAAGTGGTGGTCAGAGATTGCTTTAATGGTTTTCTTTAGAGTTGTTAAGCCAAAGACTTATGAGACTAATGGTTTGTGTTTTAGGGGGGAGGCCGATTATCAGAAAGAACCATTGTTGGTTCGGGTTTGGTAGGAAACCAAACCATTTGCAAAGGTAAGGGTTCAAAACCCTTTTGGTTTATCTATTCTGGCCGAATGGTTTTAAGTGATTAATCTTGTGGTTGGCCAATTTTAGGAGCAAGATAATCGAGGGATTTAGACCGGTTCTTTGGGATTGAGCATGCGTTCTAACAGGTGTGTAAACTAACACACCTTTTTACTGAGTAATATGTTAATAACCTGATTGTGTAAGTGAAACAGTATGGGTGACTGATATTATACCTAATGAGGTATGGATACGGATTTGGGTAAGTCCGTTTCATTACGAGATCTGTGATGATGTATGATATCATAATTTACAGTGTGTGTATTTTGAGATGCCATATTAAGCATGTGAGCATGATAGCATGATTGCACGATTTGCATTAGTATGATATGTTATTGGGTGATATGAGAGGAGGGGATATGATATCCGTGTCTTTGGGACACGGAGGTTTGGCACCTCCGGTGGTTTGGTACCACAGATTGATTATTATGACTTTGGGTCACGGAGGTTTGGAACCTCGCGTCTCGCCCGGTGGCTTAGCACCACGGTGGGTTGGCCCCACGATTGATTATCTGGGATTGGCGCTAGTGATTTGGTATCACACGATGGGTTGGCCCCATCATCTTAACCGTATTGCGGTCACGGTGATTTAGTATCACACTTGTGTCTTTGGGACACGAGGTTTGGCACCTCATAGCGACTCGTCCACGTGGTTGACGCCACCGTGGGTTGGCCCCACTTTCGAGATATGGGATTGTCGCCATGATTTGGTATCACACGTGGGTTGGCCCACAAATGGATCTTCGTGACTTTGGGTCACCAAAGTGGTTTGGCACCACATCTATGGATATCGTGACTTTGGGTCACTAGTGGTTTAGCACCACCGGTGGTTTGATACCACAGGGGTAGAAAAGTGTTATGGATGGTTAGGATCGGTGCATTAATTGTATTGCTTTGTTATGATGTGTGTTAGCATGTTGCATATCTGGGAGAGGATTTATGCTTTGAGTCTTGCGACTCACCTTCTCCCTTATCATTTGGGTGACACATAGATCGCGGACATGGAGCCGGGATGGACTCGAGGTGCCCATGCCATGGATAAATTCGAGTTGCATTGATTTAAACTTGGTACTTTATTTGACTGGTTTTTCATTTGCTTTATTTGGATTGTAAAAGGCCTTTTTAAACTTATGATTTATTATTTATATGCGTGGATTGGATTTCAAGTATGCCTTAATAATTAATTGGGTTAAAATTTGGCTAAAATTTGTAAAGATAAGGTTTTCAAACTACAAGCGATATGTTTTAAACTTTACCATCGGGTATCACACCTTAATTTAAGATAAATGAAACTCAAATGTTCTCTAACTTAAATGTATTCTCATACTAAGTAAAGATGTTTTTAAGCAACAACAAGGATTACTTGAATTTTAAAACGAGGTGAACTTGTATTACTTACATATCTGAATAAGTTTTCAAAATTATCGGGTTTCCAAATGCACCATCGATTTTTAAACAGTCATCCCCAAGATTTCCTTCAAGTACAAATTTAGCAAGATGAATTTAACAAACTCCTAAAACTTAAACCTAAACCTCTCAAATTCATTTTTTTTCCTGTAACATACCAGATTCGGTCGTGGTGTAATGACCGGGTTTGGGGTGTTACATTGAGTACTCACCGAGCTTGGTTAAGTTCACACTCTTTTGTATCTAATTTTGCAGAGAAATAACTTGTGTGGAGTGGTGAGGTGAGCAAGTAGGTGATCCAAAGGCAAAGGTACCTTGATTTTGCATATGATATGGTTTTTAGTTCATAGCAATGTGGGTTTAAATTGGAGGGACTAGATTTTACTTTTATTTTGGATTTGTAAATGGACTTTCCATTGACTGTTTAAGGACTTTTATATCTGTTTTGTGGATGTTTATATTGCTAGGATGATTGCATAAAGTATATTTGATGAATGCTTAGACTATATGTTAAATAGCATACTTGTGCCCTAGTGGCAATTAAAATTTCTTAAATGATGTGTTTAAGGCTTAGACAAATGCAAAATGACCAAATGACAAAGTGTGTACCTATAATGCACTCTAAATTTCCATATATGCAAATTTGATATGTTGAATATCTTGATCTGAGACTTTAGAAAAGCATGAAGCATATGTGACTGATTTGGATGCCAAAGCATGTTATTGAATGAATTTGTGTATTTAAGCATGATTGACATGTTTTATGTAAGTTATATGATATGTTAAAATAGGGAAAATAGCATGAAATCTTGATTTGGTATGCGTACTTGAGTGTTAAAATGCCTAGTGCAAATGTTGCAAATTTTTTGCATTTTTCCAGTCGATGTTGCGATAAGCCATATAGGATGTTGCAAAAAGGCCTCGATATCACGACATGGGAATCACGTGGTCGCAACACGCGATGTTCAGAGATTTCTGGGCATGTTTTGTATCTGTTGCAAATAAGTCCTGATTTTTACACAATAAAATTTGAAGCTTTAAACACTACGAAATGATTTAGAAATTTACATGACATGGGTTTAAACATTGAACTTTAATATGTTAATTTCAATTTCTTAAAATGGTTTAACTGGATTTTTTTATAAAATTTACAACTTAGTCCTTAAACTTTGTTTTGCAATAAAATGAGTTTTAAATGTTGTTTTCAGCTGAATTTTTCTCAAATGGTTTAAAATAAAATATCCAAAACACAGAATGAATTACATTTCACAAATTATGAGTTTTGCTTTCGATGTGTAAAATAAAAATTTTACCCATGTTTATATTTTGCTATATTATGTTAGCCGAAGCATGATTTAGGTTGGTATGTCTAAAAGTTCTTGATTAAGCATGATTTGATGCTGTGATGGTTGGTTTTATGGTGTGTTTGGTTGACCGATAAAGAGAGTCACATAAGTGGCTATGTGACATTTCAGATTTGGGTTTGTCCGTTTCGGCCGGGTTTGGAGCGCCACATGTAGACTCTTTAAAGGAGGACCTTGTTGGCCACGCATACTCTAAGACCCCTAAATTGCCTATCATCCCTTTGAAAGGTGTTGGAAAATGCTCTTTTAATTTCCTCTGCCTCAACAAACTTATGTGCCCTATCATATAAGTTTTCCAAACTCTACGGTCTATTATCAGTAAATGAATACTGCATGTGCTTATTTTGATCCCCCATAATGAAGGCATCAATAGCCCATTGTCCTCCAAATTCTTCGTGTTCAACGTGGCTGCATGAAACCGTTTCACATAGTTCTGCAAAGATTCTCCATCCCTCTGCTTTGCTGACATTAAACCTATAAGAGTGGTCATTATCGTCCTATGGGCACGAAACCTTCCAAAAATCATCTGACCCAACTGCGAGAAGCTTTAAATGGAGCCTTGTTGCAAAGATAAATATCAGTCCTTCACACTTCCCCTGAAAGTCGTCAAGAAAGATTTACACTTCACTGCGTCAGAAGCCCCTAATACATTCATGTAATCATTATATTGCATAAGATATGCTTTGGGGTCCCTTCTACCTTCAAACATCTCTTTTGGCACTTTGAATTCGGATGGTAGGTTCACAACTGCTACTTCTAGGGACAAAGGGTTGTTAGAATAAAATAACCAGTCCATGTCTTGTACATTAGGGTGTAATTCTTGAACATCTCTGAGCAAAGCATCCATCTCATTCTGCCATGGCTTTGCATGTGCTCCCACAACCTTTTCTTAGAAAGGCGCGACATGATTCTGCAAATCAGAATGGTCAAACTGCATCTTTCTTCTTAATTCTTCGTTTTGCATTAGAAGCTTTTGGTGAAACAATTGTTGCTGGTTAAAACCTGGTGCTTTGTTGACTAATCTATTCTTTCATTATCCTTAGTTGTTCTTGTAAACCAAACAACTGCCGTGGTAATGCTCCCTGGTCAGAGGGGAGGGATGGCCCCTAACCAGAAGGGGTATTAAGATCAAATGAATTAGAAGAACTTCTTTGGCCTATGTTGCCTAAGTTTTTTGGTCGATCAACAAACTAGCCAGAAAAGAGATCCATTTCTCGGTATTGGTTGCCGGTGTCAGAACCTCCTGTTGTTAGGAAAATTCTCATTAGGGTGAGTCATCTTGGTTTTCTTATTTTCTAATGGTCGGAAGTCTACCAACGCTCACCGCACCAAATTGTTGAGTATTTTGTGTGTCGGTCTCTAAAGGTTGTTAATTTTCCTATTTATATGATATGGTTGCCAGATGTGACGTCATAAGTAGGTCCTCATGCATGCTGACACATACCCTACTCTAGGATTAGCACGTGTTCTCTATGTGCAGGTTCACCTACATGGTGGTGTGAACCCACCCCTTGCGAGCTCATGAAAGGATGCAAACTCCTCACGTGCGAATGCAAGTTGCAGACTATGCAAACTACGGGTCTGTCCCAATCGAGTAACTGGGTAGCTAGTCAATAATGACGAACACCATAACAAAGTCATTGGACAGTTAAGTTATTTTTAAAGTTTCGGTAGCGAGCTTCAAGTGGCGATTCTATAATCAATATGATGGATCATTAACTATCTATGTGTATAAGAACATACCTTAGACATAAGGCGATCTGACAATTAATGTTGGAGATTGGAGAAAAAATAATTTGAATTTGGTTTCATGAAAAAAAAAACTAAATTGTAGAAGAAAAGGAGAAAAAAATCTTTCGATTGGTTTATGTAATTTGAACAGAGAAAGTCATTTAGCATCGATTATACCAGTCCAATGACTTAAATAAAAACTTTTAAATAGTACAATGACCAATTTGTAACTGTCTTTTAGTCAAGTGAGAAAAATGAAAATTTACCAATAATTTAATGACTAATAGTGCAATTTACCATTTTATTTACTCATTTTTTTAAAGAGAAAACCAATAATGGAATCAGTTTTGATTTTTATTTTTTAAATGGGGCCACTCAAGTTGAAGTGCACCGTTTCACCGCGTCAGATGTTTGAAAAAAACAGAAAATTCTTAAAAAAAGAGATACAATCAATGAATCCGTGTTTATCAATCACAGCGACAAATCCAATTCAACTGGTGGTGCCATCGTCCCTCTCATTCTCTTTCGCGCGTAATCTCCTTCTTCAGCTGCTCTCAGCCGGTTTCTCTTTCTTTTCACTGTAATTTTCTCCTTCTCTTTTTTTCCTCAAAGATCTCGATATTCATTTTTCCCTAGCCATTGGCGTCTCATCTCTTTATACATATTTATATTTTGGTTATTCGTTGATCGATTCATTTAACTTTCGATTATCTTGCGATGGGATTTGATTGCATTGTGTATCTTTCAGGAATTCTGGCGTGATTGATGAATAATTAGAGGCATTGTTTTTGGAGGAGTCGATTTAGCAACTGGTTTGGTGTTTGGATTTGTAACAATGTCCTCGAGAGGCCAATATCAACCAGTGCCACTGTCGGTTCTACTGAAACGAGAATCATCAAATGAAAAGATAGAGAAACCGGAGATTGTACACGGACTAGCGAGCCAGAGCAAGAAAGGTGAGGACTTTACGTTGCTTAAGACGGAATGCCAAAGAACAATGGGAAATGGTGTCACCACATTCTCAGTTTTCGGGGTATGAATTTCCGTCTCCCATTTTTACTGAACCAATGCTAATCATATACTAATGCTTGATGAGTCTCCTAATTCACCAAGAAATCTGTCATTTATATCACTAGAATATAAAGATTTACAAACTTTTATCTGTTAGGCATATTGGTTCAATTATTCTGTACAATTTGTTTGGTTTTCCCAAATGTACTTTTCATCATTTATTTGCTTATTGGAGTGGAAAAGATCATCTTCCAAAGTGATGCTTCCTTGATGTTCTTCATTGTTGTTTTTTTTTTTTTCTCATTTTATATGTTGGTTTTGCTAATTTTTTTTTTCTTTCACTTTTGCAGCTCTTTGATGGGCACAATGGATCTGCAGCTGCTATTTACACTAAAGAGAATCTCCTTAATAATGTCCTAAATGGTATTCCAATGGATCTTAATACAGATGAATGGGTTGCTGCACTGCCTAGGGCTTTGGTTTCTGGCTTTGTTAAAACAGAGAAAGACTTCCACAAGATAGGTATGAGCTGTTTTGGTAAACATATCTTAGTATAGCATATGTTTTATAGGACAATCATTGGACACAATAGGAGTATTTTGGTAAGTTCATGGACACAAGCACATAATTTCTTCCCCCCCCAATGGAGCAGTTGGGATGAAGAAAACTTATTTTTAAGTGGGTATTTTCTTTTAATTTTTTAAGTTTTTGGTAGTTATTTCTTTGGGCTTCTCACGCACGTTTAGTATATGATATGCATGTTATGCTTTTCTTTCCAGGAAAAAAATCAGGGACAACTGTAACCTTTGTGATAATAGAAGGATGGGTTATAACAGTTGCATCTGTTGGTGATTCCCAGAGTATATTTGACTCAGCTAATGGTGGAATATATTACTTGTCAGCTGATCATAGGCTTGATTGCAATGAAGAGGAGTAGGTTAATGACAGAGTTTGTTTGATTTGCAAGTTTCTCTAAATACTGAGGCCTTACTCTCTGTTTTCATCTTATTAGAAGGGAACGAATCACTGCTAGTGGGGGTGATATTGGTCGATTAAATGCTGGTTGTGGTACAGAGGTATCTTCTCTTCCATTGCAATTTTGCATCTCATTTTTTTTTATTGTTTCAACAAAGTTTATATAGATTCTTAGCCTTTTCTTTCTAGGCAGTGAAACATAACACCCTCAAGATATATTCATGTGAATGGATGTGCAACCACAACACTAGGAAAACACAATCTAGAAGCTAGTTTCAGACATTTCATGACTCTATGGAAAAGTGTATCAAAAAGACACTACTCTTATTTGATAATTGATGTGAATTAGAGAACACCTTTTTTAAAACTTAGTAATTATAGCTGCAACAATTGTAATTAGCAACAACTTTTCTGTATCTATAATGTTTAGATGCAGATTCTAAAACCATGCCACTGATATGCTTGTAAATTATATGATTCCCTGTAGAGAATTTCAGCATCTGCAGTCAGTTACAAAATCTGTATTTGATTAATTTTGTGGATCAAAGCTGGTGACTTAATGGTAAAGTTTTTTTGTAGATTGGTCCTTTGAGATGTTGGCCTGGAGGCTTGTGTCTTTCACGATCCATTGGCGATAGGGATGTTGGGGAGTTCATTGTTCCTGTTCCATATATAAAGCAAATAAAGGTTTGTCTCTCATACTCCGCATGCACGCTGCATTTGATATATGTTAGTTGGCCTATCTTAATTTCTGGATTGAACTTCTTACTCTGTGCTTGAATATTGTATTTTGTACAGTTCCTTTCAGAGAACCATATTATTATATATTTTCCTGATGCCACTGTACTAAGAAACTTGGTATGAATTTTGCTGTAATGGACCTCCTTGAGCTTGGGACCAATATCTTTTCCGAATTCATGATCATTGAAGGATTTAGTAGAGGCATTAAGTTCATATCTTCATGTGCCTTCACTCACAATTGAAATGCTTTTGCACATTGGTTTTTCAATTTTTCTTTATTATTATTTTTTACTCTAATCAGTTTTCTTTGGAAATGTTCCTAACTGACTGAGAGTGCTAGTGTTTCTTTTTTACTGTTATTAACAATTTAATTTACCCACTTGTTTATTTTCTGCAGATGTCTACAGCTGGTGGTAGGATGATTATCTCTAGTGATGGTGTTTGGGATGCCTTATCAGCTGAAGCAGCTCTTGATTGTTGTCGTGGAATGCCACCAGAAGCAGCAGCTGCACAGATTATGAAAGTACTGTCCTGAATTATATTTGTCTGCACTATGCTCTTTAGATATTGCTGCTGGGAGCACTATGCCCTTCTGCCTTTGCTATATTTTAGTATCTGTTGCCTTTCTCATTATCTTCTGACTCCTTTTCTCCTATGAACAGGAAGCTTTGCAGGCAAATGGTCTTCGAGATGATACAACCTGCATCGTTATTGATATCTTACCACAAGAGAAGCCAGCTGCTCCGTCGCCACCACCAAAGAAGCCAGTAAAACACCTTTTGATGTCATTATTTTGCAAGAAGCCTTCCGAATGATTCTCTTATAAAGATAAAGAATACATGGAGCCAGATGTGGTGGAGGAAATATTTGAGGAGGGATCTGCTTTGCTTTCAGAAAGGTTAATTCTTATGAGGATATTCTATTTATTAAAATGTTAAATTTGTACTTCAATTGTCAGATCAAGCATCAGACCATAAATCATTTGTATCTATCCATTCGGTTTAGCATAGCTTGCTATAAATGAAGACATGATAAAGTAATTTCTACTTTCATCTCACGAGGAACTCTTTTGTTGGATGCAGGTTGAATACAAAATACCCAGTGTGCAACATGTTTAAGCTGTTCATGTGTGCAGTCTGTCAAATAGAAATGAAACCTGGAGAGGGTATTTCCGTTTATGCTGGTACTTCTAATTTGGTAAAGGTATGTCCGTGGGATGGTCCCTTCCTTTGCTCTAGTTGCCAGGAGAAGAAAGAAGCTATGGAAGGGAAAAGACCATCAGGTAATGACTGAACTCTCCACTCTCTCCGTCTCAAATGCAAATTGGTGTTACTAAAACACCTTTTCTTTCTTCCTATTTTCAGACAGACATTGCATTGACAGTGACTAGCTAGACCTCTCAAATAACTGTTGCATTTTATGGGCACAAAAATTGTTTTGGAGGTGGTTATAAATGGGGAAGATGGTGCGTCTCACTACATGGACTACCTTCAAATTTCTTATCAGGGGGCATTGATCATTCAGGTTCATTTGCAACTAAGGATCCAGTTAGATCTATCCAACTCAGAAGATCAGAGTTGAAATATGTGTTTATTTTTCTCAACAGTACCTCAAGTGGGAAAAGAAAAGAAAATATGAAAAACAAATGAGAAAATATTGGCCAAAGGTTTCATACTCTTGGCAGTGCACACTGGCATGCCTCAGAGGTAATTCTTTCTTTTAACATTTATGTTCCCATCTTATACCGAGCCCTTCAATTCTTAGTAATAATGTATAGGGAGTTTGATGAGTACATAATACACATTTGTCAGAAGTTAGGAAAAAACTTTTGTTATTAGCTTGTTGAAAGAAATTTGTTAATGTATCGTTTGGTTTATTTCTAAAGTGCTATATTTATAGCTTTTTAGTGATCAAGGATCAAATGCTGGTAACCTCAGTTATCGAAAGGAAGAGACATGCACATGCTTAGTTTGTGTATATATGTCTTGATGTTTTGTGATACCTAGTAGGCAGATCTTGCTGTGCCAGAGTCTGAGGATAGATAGATATGTCGAGCACTGGACTAGCTTTGCTGTCGGGATCAGTAGACGCCACTTGGCTGGAGGAAGTGGACTCTAAGCAAGTTAGACTATGAACTCGCCATCCATGTCCTTTATGTGTACAATTCAAGCTCTATAAGGAGGCAAGTACCAAACAACTTGTCTTGTTATTCACGTTAGAATTTAGAAAATAGTATATGTTGGGGAGTTTTCGAACAAAAAGGAAAGAAAAAAAGGGCATATTAATAATATCCTAATGATCATATTATATGATTTTCTAACTTGATGGCTCCATTTGTTTGATAATTTACGAGGCATATGGAGAGGGAGAGAGTGGGGGAAGAGTTGACCTAAAGTTATCTTAGGCTCACATCTCTGTTGTTAGTTGGCTGTTTCTTCAATACCATAGGTGTTAATGGCTCAAGGGACCCAGCTGCCTGCGAATTGGCTGGACTGGGTTTAGTTCATAAATTCACAAATCACAACCCATCTTTTTTATAGTACTCGTTTTTCTTACTCTTTAGAAAAATAGAATATTAATATTTTAATAGTAAAGAAGGAAACTTTTATGCAATCTTTGTCATTGTGCATGTGCATATTAAACAAAGCCCAGACATTTTCTTGAATGTTCAAATAATTGTAAGAAAATTTTAAATTTGTAGAATTTTCAAGCAGAATGGTCAGTTTTCAAGATATTCTTGTCCAAGCATTTTGAAAAGTAGCTCTTTATGTTGATGCTTTGCTAGTTCTGATTTAGAAATAATCGTGACTAAAGTTGAAAATATCTGGGATATCAATTTCCAACAATTCGAACTTCTGTTGGTGATCAAAGGATGTTCACCCATAGAACCTATTAGAATAACCATGAGAATCAAGAAACAAAACTAAAATGAAGAAGTAAACACTAAGAATGAAAGCAATGATGAACAAGAGAGGAATTTAATAGTACAAAGGTTTCTTCCGTTCAACTCAGAAATCTCACATTTATACACTTGTACAAGTGATAAGATTTGATAACATATCAACTAACTAATCAGCTAACTATTTTACGAACTAATTAATCAGTAACAGATCAATAACTAGCTAGTTAAAACTAGCAGGCTCGGTCAACTAGTGAAATTGATTCTTTTACTCATACTATAATATTTCCCTAGTTTTTCCTCTTAAATGGGAGATACTACTCCCAACTTAACTCGTAACCTATCAAATGATTGTGGTGGAAGAGGTTTAGTGAAGACATTCACCACTTGTTCCTCAAAAGGGACAAAATTAACCAGCAACGTGCCATCAAAAACTTTTTCTCGAACAAAATGTAAGTTGATCTCTGCATGTAGAAAACAGAGTAATTCTCTGTATTTTTCTATATTTTATTAACTAAAGAACTGAATTTAAATAGAGAAAAGAGTCATAATCTAATTAGGAAAATAATTCCTTATTCTAATAAACTATTAAAAGATAAAATAATCCTAGAATATCTCAAATGATTTATTCTAAGATATATCTACCTAAATCGATTTATCTATCATAGAAAACATTTAATATATTTCTATAATTCCTACACTCCTCCTCAAGTTGGAGAATATACATTGTATAATCCTAACTTGAATAGGAATTATTGAAATGTGCTTTAAGCGAGCCTTAGTGAGAATGTCTCGCAATTTGTCCTTTTGAAGGAATGTAGGAAAGAGTGTACATCCTTTTGTTGACTTTGTCGACAATAAAATGCTATCAATCTCCACATGCTTTGTTCGGTCATGTTGGATGGATTCTTGGCAATCTGAATAGCGATTGATTATCACACAAGACTTCAAAGTGATCCTCTGATTAGTGCCAAGTTCTTTTAGTAATTTAAGTAGCCAAATTCCTTAGCATATTCCCAAAGCTAGTGCTCTAAATTCAACAAAGACTACTTCTTGAAACAACAGATTGTTTTTACTTTTCCAAGTTGTAAGGTTACCCCAAACAAAAGTGCAGTAGCCACTAGTGGATCTTCTTTCGGTGAGGTCTCCGCCCAACTAGAGTCTGTAAAAACCTATGATTCATCTTGTGTTTTCTTGAACATTAAGCTATGTCCTGGAGTTTTCTTTAAGTACTTGAGAATTACATTTCTTTTCACGCCATATGCTCTTCATTAGGATTAGTCATGTGTTGACTTATCACATTTACGAAAAAGGCTATATCTGGCCTCGTTAGGGATAAGTAAATAAGTTTCCCAACTAATCTCTGAAATTTCTCTCTGTCTACTAAAGACCCATCTTCTTTGTTGAATCTCAAATTTGTCTCCATTGGTGTATCAGTTGGCCTACAACCAAGAAAACTAGTTTCTTTGAGTAAATCAAGTACATACTTTCTATGATTGATCACAAGTCCTTTTTTTAATCTTGCCACCTCCATTCCTAGGAAATATCTTAACTTTCCCAAGTCCTTGATTTCGAATTACCTATTTAACAGCTTCTTCAAATTGCTAATTTCTTCCTCATCATCTCCAGTAAGAATTATGTCATCAACATACACAATTAGGATAGCTTTCTTATTTGTAGAAGTTACCTTGATGAAAAGTGTATGATCGGCAAGGGACTGCTTGTAGCCATTTTTCAAAATGACTTTAGTGAACCTCTCGAACCAAGCTCTAGGTGATTGTTTTAGGCTGTATAGAGACTTGTTGAGCTTGCACACCTTGTTGCTTCCTTCAACAGACTTTAAGCTAGGTGGCAATTTCATGTAAACTTCTTCCTCTAGCATGCCATTAAGAAATGCGTTTTTTTACATCAAGTTGATGTAATTGCCAATCACAATTTACAGCCAAACTTAGTACTTGAACAGTGTTAAGCTTTGCCACGGGTGCAAACGTTTCTGTGAAATCTATCCCATACGTTTGCGTAAAGCCTCTAGCCATCAGTTTAGCTTTGTATCGTTGGATGCTTCCATTGGAGTTGTACTTTAAAGAAGATCCATTTACGACCAATGACCCTTTTCCTTGAGGAAGGTGCAGAATCGTCCAAGTAGCATTTTCTCTAGTGCACCAATTTCCTCTTCATGACCCTTCTCCATTTAGGATCCTTTAGAGCTTCAATATGCTTGTGGGAATCATTCTTTATCCAAGGTTGTTGTAAATGCTTGAAAAGAAGACATCAAAGAATTATAGCTAACAAATTTTTCAATAGGATGCTTGGTGCATTGTCTAACCCTTTTCTAATAGCAATAGGAAAGTCATCTAGAGTAGGGACTTCTCGATTTTTCTTCCATTCCTAAGAATGGACCCAAATCCAATTCTAGGCAAGAATCAGATTGTAAAAGCAGTCTCGTGGATATTTTTCTTTTTCTTGTGTAGACACGAAATTTGTTTGGGTGGTGGTGTTTCTTGAAGATTTTCAATAGGAGTAGGTGTATTTTCGGGAGGGTGTTTAAAGTAGGTGTGGATAAGGTAGTGATAGGTATAACAGAGAATTAATCTGAGTAGTCATAGGTGAAAATCTATAGGTAAAGGTAAAATTGGTGGCAATTTTGAAGGTTGAGAATGGAAATTAGGAGAAGATACGATTTGGATGAAAATCACTCCATGTCTCCCCAATTTCATTTGTTTGAAATAGGGATCTGTTCATAAAAGTGATATCCATAGTGGTAAAAATCGTTTGGAAGGAGGATGAAAGCATTTGTATCCCTTCTTAAGTGAATAATATCCAACCAAGACACATTTTAAGGACTTAGGGTCTAACTTGGACTTATGAGGAGCAATATTTTGGATAAAAGCATGCGACCAAAGATTTTAAGAGGCAAAATTGAGGAGATAGGCTTAAAATGAGGAAAGTCTTTGCAAAAATATAGATTGAGGTGTTTGAAATTTTAAAACCTTACTAGGCATTCGGTTGATTAAATAGGTAGCCGTTAATAAGGCTTCCCCCCACAGATGTTTAGGAACATTGGTAGTAAATAGAAGGGAACGAGTAACTTCTAGGAGATGCCTATTTTTCCTTTCGGTAATGCCGTTCTGTTGTGGGGTTCCAACATAAAAACTAAGCTAAACTATGCCCTTGTCCCTGAAAAAATTACCCAAAGACCTAGCAAAAAATTCATTGCCATTATCAGATTTAAAGAGCTGTATTTTAGCCCCAAACTGAGTGAGAACCATGTTATAAAATTAGGCAAAAATATTAGCAGTTTCAGATTTGTCTTTTAGCAAATAAGTTCAAGTTATCCGATTGTGATCGTCAATGAAAGTGATAAATCACTTACTATGATCAGCATTCTTCACTCGAGAAGGGCCCCAAATATCACTATGGATCAAAACAAAAGGGTGAGAAAGCTTTTATAGAGAAGGAAAATACGAAGATCTTGTATGTTTAGCAAGAGAAAAAACTTTGCAAGAAAAAGACTTTGGTATTTTATTAATAAATAGATCAGGAAACAATTTAGTAAGATATTGAAAACTAGGATGTCCTAAACGACAATGCCATAACATAACAGTATCAACTGTATTTAAAGCTGTAAAAGATTTGGAGATCTCGAGTTTAGTTGAGGAAGGGAGGATGTAGAGACCATTCTGCAAGCTGGCCTTACCAATCATCTTCTTCGAGTTCAATGCCTGCAAAGTACAATCAAGACCGTTAAAGGTTGTGAAGCAGTTCAAATCCGAGGAAATTTTACTTACAGAAATGAGATTGCAAGCCAGAGTTGGTACAAAGAGAACATTATGAAGTGCAATCTAATCATTGAGAATAACAGTTCCATGACCTTCTATTTTGCATAAGGAACCATCAGCTGTTTTGATAGCTTTACCAAAGGTTTGGAAAAATTGTGAACTAAGGCCTTATTACTAGTCATATGATCCGTAGCACGTAATCAAGGATCCAATTAGGAGTGAACGAGAGGAAAACAATCTTGTGGAAGAAAGATTACCTTATTTCTTTCATGACCAGATTACCGCACTAGACCCTGAAACTTTCCAAACAATTTTGAAGTTCGAGAATCTGCTCTTTGGAGAAGCTTGTGACAGATGTGTCGTGACAAGACTGGATTTATTATCTCGGAGTTCTTTGACTTCCAATACGAGGCTTACCATGAAGCTTCCAACACTTTTCCTTGGAGTGGCTGGCTTTTGCAATGATCACACCAAGGTCTCCCGTTGGAAGAAGGAGATATAGGAGAATAAGTTCTGACATGGTCTAGGGTGGAAAAGAACAGGAACCTAAATCGATACCATGTAGAAAGCAGAGTAATTCTCGTATTTTCTATATTTTATTAACTAAAGAACTGAATTTAAATAGAGAAAAGAGTCATAACCTAATTAGGAAAATAATTCCTTATTCTAATAAACTACTAAAAGATAAGATAAAATAATCCTAGAATATCTCAAATGATTTATTCTAAGATTTATCTACCTAAATCGATTTATCTATCTCAGAAAACATTTAATATATTTCTATAATTCCTACACTACATGTTTAACACGATCTTGCTGTTATTGAGACAATAATAGTATTGTCACACCAAGTAATGGATTTACCACTAATGATGATTATTCTAAGCTCAACAAATAACTACTCTACCCAAGTTTAACTCTTGCAAGGCTTCTATACTTTGCTTCATAGGTTGATTTGGACTCCACCAATTCCTTTTTAGAACACCACCCAATAGGATTACCATCAAGATAGATACAATAGCCAGAGGTCAAATGCCGATCATCAGCATAGGCAGCCCAATCTATATCAACAAAGCACGTGAGATTCATAACTTCTGTAGATCTAAAAAAGAGCCTAAAGTTAGTTATTCCTTTCAGGTACCAGAGAATCCATTTAACAATCCTCCAATGTGCGTCCAAAGGAATATTCATGTATTGACTTACTTTGTTCATTTTAAGAAATATCTAGTTTGGTAAGACAAACATATCATAGGGTACCAACAACTTTTCCATACAGATGCAATCTAAAAATGGTTGACCATCAATAGCATAGAGTTTAGGCCATAAAAGGCCTCAAGTATGAAAATCAATTTTTGAGTATTAAAAAGCCTCAAGTAAGTCAATAGCATGTATTGACTTATTTTGTTCACTGTAAGAAATATCTAGTTTGGTAAGACAAACATATCGTAGGGTACCAACAACTTTTCCATATAGATGCAATCTGAAAATGGTTGACGATCAATAGCAGTGAGTTTAGGCCATAAAAGGCTTCAAGTATGAAAAACTATTTTTGAGCATTAAAAGGCCTTAAGTATGGAAAACAGAGACACCTAAATATTTGAAGATAGTTGTAATCAAGCTTGATGTGAAACAGTTTTTCATAAGGTGAGATTCCATATAATGCCTTTGTAGGAAGTCTATTGATCAAATGCACAATAGTAGAAGAGGCATCGTTCCAATAAGAAAGAGGCATTTGAGCTTGAGCAAGCATTGGAAGGCCAATATTGACCACTTGTCTATGTTTATGCTCAACCAACTCATTTTTTTTAGAAGTATGAGAACACGAGACTTACTGTTGAATCCCATAAGCCTTCAAGTATAGAAGCAACAAACCAAACCAAATTCACTTCCTCCTTCTAACTAAAAAGTTTAGTTATGTATTGTTCTGTAAACTTGTGAAACTCCATAAAAACAGTTTGAACATGGAACTTGTATTTGAGAAAATAGATCCAACTATAATGAGTATAGGCATTAAGAAAAATCACATAATAAGAAAACCCATTTGAACATATTGGTGTAGGTCCATGTCATGGGGCTAGATCTTTAGTCTAACAAACCGCACAACCTTAGGCGATTTCTTGGATTCAAATCTGCCTAAGTCAACCTTTATCTCGAAAATTGAAAATTCTCGTAGAATTTCTCTCTAAGACATCAAAGCAAAGAGGAAGCAAACTTGTAAAACAAAAGAATCTTAGAAGAACAAAAAGCCACAGAAAAATAGCGTACAACAAGTGTTTGAGTAAATGCTCTCAATAATATTTAATTATTATGAAAAATTACAATTGAGTGAATACAAATGAGGGGGAAGGCTTCTTATTACAGTTGAGCTCCCCAAAACCAACAGTATAGATTAAGTTATATCGATGGTCTAGATTAGAGCCTATATACAATTGAGAGTCCTAAGGGATTTAAACTCTATATAATTTTTATCTTTTTAAGATTTACACTATTTACCTTGGAAACTCTAGTTTTACTAGAGTGTTTCACTGGCCCACTAAAGCTTCAAGTAGATAATCTTCTCCATGGGTTTCACGAATTGGCTTAGTTCATGTAGATCAAATGATTCCCATTTAATAAGTTGACCTTTATAGGGCATTTTGTGCATAATAGTCACGGACTTTGATCTGCAACTCGTGACATTCTCCCCCACCCATTCTCGAGACGCCCTCATTGCGTTCTGGAAATGGAACTGTTTGACTCGTCTCAAAAAAGTCTCGATGCCTTGATCGATTTCCAACTTCTCTCTCTATTGGGTTATCCTACCTCCTAGAACATTTGCCTCGGCTTATGCCTCTATCGTTGCCTAACTCACACTGTACTTATCTGTTGTACATCTCAATCGTAAGAGACCACCGCTCTTACTTGTCCCCATTATGACTTGCCTCGATCGAGATCCTTTTGATCCGTACAAATAGGCTTAGACATGCCTACATTGAACATTGAGTTCACTTTGAGTTTTGCACTAACTTTGGTTTGTAACTTCCTCGACTTACTCGTTTCAAAACTCTAAAAGGGTTCCTGTGTCTTTGCTAAGCCCATGATAAGTCAAAATGTAAAACTTTACCAAAGTGTTTGAGATATACCTCACTTGTTTACTTATTGCATTTACTTGTCTCGTCTGTCCAGTTTACATCACTACTTTACCCTTAAAGTCTTATGCACAATCCACCTCTCTCTTAGGTGGTAATCCCTCTAATGACTCCACAGGTTTTACATCGATTTTCCACACCTCTAGCATTTTCAATGAGATCTCCTTAGCACTCTGATCTACCAAATTAATGTTCCTCTCATATGAAACATCCTTAGCTAGTTGGATTTTCAATAATACATTGGTTCCACCTCTCGTGTCTCAATTCATCAACACAACACATTGTTGTATCGAGTATCCAAGATACATAAGCAATCGAAAATAGGAACTAGCAGAGCATTAACCTTGTCAAGAAAATTCAAGCCCATAATAAAGTCGTAATCATCTACGTGAATTGCCTCGAAGTTTTTTTTGCCTTTCTATTGACCGATTTGTAATTCAAATCCTGGTGTTACTCCCACAGTCGAGACTTCTTTAGAATTAATAGTCTTAATCTTTTTAGTTGACTCGCTCACTAAGAGACCAAACTTACCCATGGCTTTCTCTTATATGAACATATTTGATTCCCTTTTATCATCAAGAGCACACTTTCTTTGACCTGTAATATTTATGTCTACATACATCAACCTATTCTACTTGTGATCCCTCTTCGCTTTAATAAATTTGAGTATAATTGATTTAAGCTCCAACACCTTATCCTTAATAGGCTCTGCTTCAATTTTTTTAGTGATTGTGGATAGCTTAGATCACTCTCGATAGTTTGACATCCTATACAGACCATAACATAAGAAGTACTTCACTGGCTTATTCTTATTTTCTTTAGCCCTCTTGGCTTCGACAGAATGCACAATCGAACCAAGCCTCATTGATGCTCTGTTTTACCCGTCGTCCCCTTCGATGGTAGAAACCACAAATTTCTTTGGAGAGTCCCTTACCATATGCAGACTATCACAAAGGAAGCATTTCGCTGGCCCCTTCGATCTGTTGTTAGGCTTTCCCTTCTGATTATGTGGTCTCTCGTTACCACCATTTTTATTGTTGTCACTTTCATCTTCCTTATAGTTTCCCCCTTGCAACAGTCTGCCTGACGTAGATCATATCGATATACTGTTGTCGTATAATTGAATAAGCCGGTGTAGTAATGGGGTGAATTATCAGTTAAAGTGTTGGGTTAACGTGTTGTGTGAATTACCAGTACGCCTTTGTTTAAGGACGCCTTGCTAGAATTTTCCATTTGGTGGATTCTAAGGTTGGCAAACTCTAGGGTTTGGCGGACTCTTTTATAAGATGATCCACCAACCCTAGATGTTCTGGCCAAACTTGTTAGTTCGTAGAGCGATAAGATTATTTTATGTAGAAACGATAGCTCGGTGAGTATCGTTAGAGTTTAATTAAGACCTAGTTAGAATTGAACTAGAGTACTGTAGATGACAACTTGATATCTTTAAGTAGTCGAATAACCTGTTTAGATGGTTGCTTAAGTGTACAAGTAATGTTTTATCACTCCGATTAGTGGTAGTAGTTGTATTTGGTAAAAATATTAGACTTCAAATCTTGTTTGGTAAGTTTAGGTTCAATTTTCAAGGGTGGTAGTGGGATGTCTAACCTTCCCACTAAGTTTATTTTCTGTTGTTTGTGCTATATGAGGATGCCTATAGCCAACATGTTTCACTTTTTTTTTTCTTTGTGTTCTTCCATACTTCTCCAAAATTTTTAGTTATCTTTGCTAGATGAGACGAGGAAAGTTTCTAGAAACTTGTCAAAATGCCATTAATAAGTACCAACTGACTGGTAATTTCTAGGAAACCTTTAGGATGTCGGGGGGATTTACATCTTTGCATTAGTGCATGCATGATCAATTGTTAGTAGATGAATGGTCTGATGATTATGATTGTTTCTTATTTAGCTCAATAAGCTAGCGAAGGTCTCAGGAATCGAGATAAGCGACCAATAGAATAGATTTTTTCCTTAAGTTCCTGGTGTGATTTTTCTTGCTTCCTTTAAGTTATGAAAATTTTTTGACATGTAAGTTATGAAAGGTAAGTTGTCCTTACTGAAGATGGGTTGATGTGTATTGTATAGGTGAGTGTGTAATAAGTCAATGTTGTATGCGTAAGTGTGGCCATGGTTGATGTAAAAATAACTACATTGTGTGCAAGCCCAATATGTGAAAATGTGCAAAGAAGTTTTATTTGTGATGCCTCCAATAAGGTAGCTTTATTACAAGCCGGTCTAGCAGATCACGACCCGACTTTGTGGGAGAACACTTGTTCAATCTAATAAGGAATATGAAAAAAAAAAATGATTTGGTTGATATTCAATCTTGAATTCTAAAAATGGGCCCAAGGTTGGCACAAGTTTGGTTTATAGGTAAACATACATAACTGTAAGAAGTGCGTATAAGTTGGCAGTATGTGTTCGCTAGAGATATTGTGTGTATTGTTTTAACTAAGTGCCGTTACCAAAAAAATGTACTGACAACTTGGCGTAATGTGTTTGTAAGACTAAGTCTTGAAAATGTCTTTATTTTTGGGTCGATTATCGGTAATCTGATAAACAATGTGTCTACTTGGAACTTATTAAGTTCAATTGAACTTATTTTGTTGTTTTTCTCTCTCAGGATTTTGACTAGTAGAAGAGGACCAGAAGAACGGGGCTACGCTAGAGCTACGTCTACAAGTGAGCCACTTGTCTATTTCGTATCATGCATGGCTAGTTGGTGAATGGTGTATATATATGTCTTGTACTTGAATTTTGTTTTTACCCCACAATTGTATTGTCTTGTCTTCAAAATGGAATTGCCCTTTTATTATTCACATGTACGCCAAACTCTATTGATTTACAGTTTACAAACTTACCATTTTCTATTAAGTGTATTCGCCATACATGGCAGCATATGTGTTAAACATTGCCTTTATTAATTCATATTATTTTCTTTAAGAATGCGTTACTAATTGAACCAAGATTAATGGTCTTTAACTAAAAAGAGAACCCTTACAATTGATTTCTGAAGAATTTAAATTAAGCTAAAATGAGTCTATCAGTAAAGTGTTGATCTGTTGGGCAGTTTGTTTGGCTGATCAATATACGCCATGTTTTCCTGACGGACTAAGGGGTGTTTCATGCCCACCATTGCACGTTTCTTTAGGTTTGGAAGACTCAAGCTTGTCTTTCCTTGAACCAAGCTTGATAAAGGATTTCTCTTCAGCTATGACTACAGTAAGCTCAATAATACCTTGTCGACGCAACTCTTGCTTCGCTCAAGGTTTTAGCATATCTTTAAACTAGTAGAAAGCTTCTTTCTCACTCAGGTCAGAGATTTGAAGCATCAATTCATTGAAGCCTCCTCCTCGGCATACTGTGGGTAAAATTGATTCTTCAACTCTCTTTGAAACTCATCCCAAGTCCCAATAGTCGTCCCACCATGTTTTTCATCTATGGACCTACAATGCCACCACAAGAAATCAACATCAGCAAAGTAGATTGAAGTAGTGTTTACCTTAGTGGCATCATCCTCAACGCTTATCGTATGGAATTATTATGCCACTCCCGGAGAAATTTTCCCAGTTTACTCACAGACCTTGTGTCATTAAACTCTTTGGTTTTGGAACATCTATACTACACTGCTTAGGAGTCGAAGCCAACATCCTATTACCCAAAGCAACTTTACAAATTGTAAGCTCCCTTGAGCTTTGTAATCTTTGCCATCATGGCATCAGTTTCCTCATTCAAAGCCATCACCATGGCCTCAAGAGTATTTTCCCTCTCCGCCAGCTTATCTGTAGTGCAATTAAACACCTTTTGCATCTTTTCCACATTGGAATCGAGAGACTCCAACACCATCCATGGATTCATCGAGATTGGTCACCCGACCTTCCAGAGCTGACATCATATCACTCAAATTTCTATTTTTCCTAAACCTCCTACGGATCTCTATTGGGACATTCTGCTCGTCTTCTCCTTTCCTCATCTTAATTGGTGCCTTCGAAGACTGACTCTGATACCAACTGTTGTGGGGCTAAATCTTTAGTTCAACGAACCGCGCGACCTTAAACGATTTCTTGGGTTCAAATTTGCCTAAGTCAACCTTTCCCTCGAAAAGTGAGAATTCTCGTAGAATTTCTATAAGGCACTGAAGCAGAGTGAAAGCAAACTCGTAAAACAAAACAAGCTAAGAACGAATAAAAAGCCACAGAAAAATAGTGCACATGAAGTGTTTGAGTAAATGCTCTTAATAGTATTTAATTACTATGAAAAATTACAATCGAGTTAATACAAATGAGGGAGAAGACATCTATTTATAGTTGAGCTCTCCTAAAACCAATGGTATAGATTGAGTTACATCGACGGTCGAGATTAGAGCCTATCTACAATTTGATAGCCTTAAAGGATTCAAACTCTATACAATCTTATCCTTTTAGGGCTTACACTATTTACCATGGCAACTCTGGTTTTATTGAAGTGTTTCACTGGACCATTAAGGCTTCGAGTAGATGGGTTTCTCCAAGAGTTTCACAAATCGGGCCAGTTCATATAGGTCAAATTAGTCCCATTTAATAAGTTGACCTCTATGGGACATTTTGTGTACAATGATCACAGGCTTTGATCTGTGGCCCGTGACATATACATCTACAACAACAATTCAAGAAAGCCATGATAGTTGGTTAATGAGGTAGAAAATTCTCTAGCTAACAAGCAATATAAGAATATTATTCTTAGTTTTCTCAACGAAGATATTACAATAAAGTAGGCTTTATTCACTACATTAGAAGAGGAGTGGCTGAAATGTTGATGCCACACACTCAATGGTATCATATTACAAGTAAGAAAATCACAAAAAGTGGATTGATAATGACACATAGGTTGTTGAAACCGATAAGAGTCTGTCACTTTTTGGACCACAAACTAGAACCTTTTTAGTCACCAAGTCTTTTACTAGAAAGTGTGTAGGGTAGAACTCAAACATCACTTTATTGTCCTTAGTAAATTTAGAAACAAAATGTAAATTCTTAGTGATGGCAGGCATATGCAACATATTCTTAAGGTGTAAAACCTTGGACATAGAAAGAAATAATTATTAACCGGTATGCATCATAGGTAAACAAGTACCATTATTAACATAAATTTTACCTGTACAACTGTACTTAGGTGATGTATCTAGGGTGGTGATATTATGGTGAGAGTATCAATAACACCAAATGAGAGAAAGACGAAATTGATTGAACTAGGCCATTAGTAGAGGATGGTGTTAAATTAGACAAACCTAATGAAGGTGTCGAAAGGAGCGACTGAGCATAAAGAGGCCACTGAATTGCATAAGAAAACATCTATTGGGAAACAACAGATTGTGAGCCATATACATAGTTATTGGCTTGAGGAGGAACATAATTGTAGCCATGCAACAAAGGTGGTGGTTTGAGTGATGCTTTGGAGCTAGTATCAAATTGAAAATAATAACTATCAGCTATCCCATCTTGCCACATAATTGACATTGAGGTTGAGAAGCATTAGAGAATCGATCATGACCCCTTCCATGAGTGTAAGATGAAGGACAATAAGTAGGCACCTTTAGAGACTATGGATTTTGAGAATAAAAATACTCAAAATTTGTTGAGAGCCTTGTGTAGCAACATTAGCTTAAGCATGTGTGATCATAGCAATAGTTGTCTAGCTTCTACATTAAAAAGGATTGTAGTCACACCATTGAGATCATATTGAACTTGTTTGGTTGTGATAATAGTAACAACTCAATCATATTTATGAGGTAAGACATTCAAGATAGTTGTAATTTACACCTTTTCATAAATACATTTACCAAAATTGGCAAGATTGTCATGACCAAATTTGTATTTCATGAGATATTCTTTCATAGGTAGATCACCTTTCTTCTGAGTGGGCAAAAACTACCTATAATTCATCAACTTTGAGGTCGACTTGCTACTATGAAGCTAGTCAAGAGTTTTCCAAATAGAATAAGTTTTATTATGCCCAATTAAATGAAAAAGAGCACTCTTAGTAATTGACGACAAGATCCAAGATGTAAGAGCATTGTCTTGCTGTTCATAAACCTCAAACTCAAGGTTTAAAGGTTTAAATCCATCAGGTTTAGTAACAAATTAAGTAGAAGGAACAAGAGAGCCATCAACATATTTTTTCAATTTATGAGTCTTTAAGGTCAAAAGTATTTGTTTCCAAAATAAAATAATTAGAATAAAGTATTGGATTAATCAATTTAATGGAGGAGTTTATCATTAGAAACTTGAGATGCAGAGTTAGCAACAAAATCAACTTTTGATACATGACCACTAAGTATTGGGAGAGTAAGGTTTGGTGCCATAACTACAAAAGAAAACTTGAACTATGTCGAAACCATTTAAAAATCGAGTTTTAAAAACGGGAATAGACTTTAAAAACAAAAACGAGAGTCGCCACCAATCCTTTTTACTTAGGTGTGATTGGATCACCTTGGAAAAGGTTTCGTTTTAAAACATTTGATTTTGGTCTACGAAAAACGAGAAAACAGGTTCGGGAGTCGGTTACGTATAAGGAAGGGTTAGCACCCTCATAACGCCCAAAAATTGGTACCTAATCGATAAAATTATGTCCAAATGTTTGAAATTTAAAAGGAATTCAAAAATATGATTTCTAAAAAAAACTTCAAGCAATTTGATTTAAAATTTGAGAGTTCCCCGTTCCGAATGATTATAAACATCACATCCAGCACGATTGGGCACGATATTTTTTAAACACTCATAACTAAGATTATCTCACGATTTACAAAGCTTCGAGCAATTTTGATTTACAATTTGAGAGTTCTTCGATCGAAGTAATATAAACATCACATCTAGCACGATTAGACACGATATTTTTTTAAACCCTCGTCACTAAGATCATCTCATAATTTATAAAACTTGTTAAAAGGATATTTAGTTATTTAGTCAAACGGAAAATCGCAACCCAGCATGATTGGGCACTATTTCCCGAATTTCTAAATATAAAAACATTGCCTTATTTTAAAAACCTTTAAATAAAATATTAATTTTATAAAAATGTATTATTTATTTTAAACACTAACCATGTGGCAATATTGTATTTATACATTATCGAACATAAATATTTAAAGCAATTATAGTACATTAACATCTAACATAGACAATATAAAATACAACTAAAATAATCAAGTAAAAATAATAGTACAATAAGAATATATTAGTAAAAAAGAAATAAAAATAATAACGAAAATAGTAGTAATAAAATAATAATAAAATGATATTAAAAATAAAAATAGCATTAATAATAAAATAATAGTAATGATGTTAAAATTAATAATAATAATAGTAAAATAAATATAATATTAATAATAAAAAATAATAGTAATAGAATAATAAAAATAATAACGTTAGTAATATTAAAAGTAATAATAATAAATACAATGCCAATAATGATATAAAAAATAATAATAATAAAATAATGACAACAATAAAAAGGACTAAATTTAACTTAAAAATAAAATTTTGGGGTAAAATCAAAAATAAAATTAAAAGGAGGATTCAATTGGAATACACGAATAACCAAAAGGGGTTAAAAGGGAAAATATCCCACACTCTCCAGAACGCAGCGCTTCGATCAGGACTAAATCAAAAACAGAACAAAACTTAAGAATAAAATCAAAAATAAAAGAAATCTTAATTTAAAAGAACTAAAAATGCGGAAGGGCCTGATGCGCAAATAGCCCATTTTTAAATAAAACACACGAACCCCAGGTGGATCGGGTCGGGTCAGTCCGTCCCATCTCAAAATGACGCCGTTTCAATGTTAAATGGCCCAGGGTGAAACGACGTCGTTTCACCCTTCCAATATATGTAAATTTTTTTTTTACAAAAATTCATTTTCATTCTTTTTCTTCAAAAAAAAAAAAAAACTTTTCTCTCCCCTTCTATCTTCCTTGCGATTTCGACGAGGCTTCGGTATGGCTCGCCGATGTTGCCAGCCATTGCGCGCAGTGGCCGAAATCCCCAAAAAAGGTAAAAGTTTTCTTTTTCTTTTTAAATATTGTAACCTTGTTAAAAGGAAAAGAAAGCAAAAATAAAAATAAAAATAAAGAAAAGATTCGGGAAATAAAAATAAAACCGTTTGAAATCACCTCTACTTTTTTATTTTTGTATTTTTGTATTGATTCTTTGTGTATTTTTCGTGTATATATTCTCTCCGTGAATCCCCCTTCCCTTTTACAGATTTTGCCCAGGGTTTTTATAACCCAAAAAATCGAAATAAAAAAAGGAAAACGTATCTTTTTACATTTATTCTTTCCTTTTTTGCTACGATTCATTTCCTTTCTGTCATCTGTTTTCCTTTGCAGGTTTGAAGACGGAGTACGATGACTAAATGCGGATCGCGGCGTGATTGGCGACGTGATCGAGGTGTTGCTGGCGTGACGGTCGGTCTCCCACTGAAGCGGCGCGACTGTTGGGATACTGTCATTGCGGCGCAAGGGTTTCCTAGAAACCCTAGCTTCTGTTTAGGCATTGGGCCTTTTGGGCTCCGGTTTAGATTGCATCTAGTTTGTTGGGTCAGGTCTGTTTGGGCTGCTGAGGGTGTAATGGGTGGCTGAGTAGTTGAGGAATTGGGCCACGGGTATTGGGCTAAATGGCTTGTAAATGGACTGAAAAAAACATTTATTTTTTTATTATTTTGGTTTATTTATCAGCCCGGGCAAAATGGTTATTACAGTTGCCCCTCTTTGCTCATTGTCGTGTAACGAGAATAGAGCAAAAACTATAAAAGGACCAATTTTGACCGGTCTTGGCAAAGCCTCGACTTCTTGATGGCTTCCAATCCGAACTGCATCTTCAGGGGCATTGGAATTTCATCTTGATTTCAGTTAGTTTGATAGCTTCAACTTCATGAAGGCAGTATCCACTATCTTTTGATCTGCTTCCTGCAAATTCAGGGAGACCAGATCTGCTATCTTCAATCTGCTTCCTGCAAAGCTCAGGAATGCCAGATCTGCTATCTTCGATCTACTTCCTGTAAAGCTCAGGAATACTAGACTGGTAGTTAAATCTGTTCCACTACTACTCAGGGAGACAAGATTTGTCGTTCGATCCTGGTCCACTTCTGCTTAGGGTGATAAGATATACAATCTTTGACCTATTCCACTGCTGGTCAGGGAGATAGGGCCGGTGGCTTAAATCTGTTCCACTACTACTTAGGGAGACAAGACTTGCCGTTCGATCTTGGTTCCCTACTGCTTAGGGTGACAAGATCTACAATCTTTGACCTATTCCACTGCTAGTCAAGGAGATAGGGCTAGTGGCTTAAATCTATTCCACTACTGCTTAGGGAAATAAGACTTGCCGTTCGATCTTGGTTCCCTACTGCTTAGGGTGACAAGATCTACAATTTTTGACCTATTCCACTGCTAGTCAGGGAGATAGGGCTGGTGGCTATAATCTGTTCCACTACTGCTTAGGGTGACAAGACTTGCCGTTCGATCTTGATTCCCTACTTCTTAGGGTGACAAGATCTACAACTGCTAGGTAGGGAGATAGAATCTTCTGTTTTTAGTCTACTCCGCTGCAACCTCAGGGAGATAAGCCTAAAACGTCTTCGATCTGCTTCCTATAACTTTAGGAAGATAAGATCTTCTATTTTCGATTTGCTCTACTGCAACTTCAAGGAGATAAAATCTTCTGTTTTTAGTCTACTCCGCTGCAACCTCAGGGAGATAAGTCTAAAATGTCTTCGATCTGCTTCCTACAACTTTAGGAAGATAAGATCTTCTACTTTCTTCAATCTGCTCTACTGCAACTTCAGAGAGATAAGATTGAAAGTGTCTTTTGATCTGCTTCCTGCAACTTTAGGAAGATAAGATCTGAAACTTCACCGATATCGCTACACCGTCTACTGAAGGGCATATCCTATAGACTCGGTTTCATGTGTTATGTTTATGTCACATGACTAAGATGTTATGATCAGAATGACTCAAATACTTCTAACTACATGTAACATGTCATGAAGATGACTCCTTTTAAAGGATTAGGATGCAATGACCAACATGAATCAAATGCCCCTAAATAGATGTGCTATGAATGTAAAAATGATATGAGTATGATTCCCGCTTAAGGTATTATCACTCATTTATCTACCAAGGTTTCATCTTTGTTCGGCTTGAAGTATCATTTTCTTGCTCAATTATTTTGCCCCGTGGTAATTCTGAGTCCACTCCACTCGAACCTTGGGACATGAAGTTTGTGCCTCCTATTGTAATAACATTTGGCTTCTTCCATCCAATCTATTACCACTCAAAGGTATCGTCTTCCACCATTCCTTGAAATTTACATGAATGCAGGGTCTCCCAAAAATGATCCCCTTTTACACTTGGCTTGACCTTGTTCATCATTTGCCGATATGGTATCACCAATGAAATTGTCTTATCCAATAAGAATCCGAATAGACAATCATTTTCCAATGTTTCCGATCCCTTAGGCTTGGTGAGTTCTGAACAATAGTCCTGTTTTAGATTCTCATATTATTTAGAAGCTTCTAGAGTAATATGCAAAATTCCTTTTATGAAAGTGTTACTAGTCCATTAATCATTATTTCAATAAAATTCTTGAAAAAGATCACAACAATGAACATGAAAGAAATTAATCAGGAGTATAGCTCGAAGTAAATAAGCTAATCAAAGATAACCAAGGCAATAAATGAAAATTGGTTGGTGTATCTGAAAATAAAGTAAGCAAAGATAGAAAAGGCTATAAAAGGAAATTGGTTAGGGTGTAAAAAGAATAAAGTAATCAAGGATAAATTTAAAATGGGTAACTAGGTGCCCCAGATATCGTAGCCTGAGCTTCTCTGTTCAAACTTCTTAAGGACAATTTAAGCTCAATATATGTTTAGGGGATCCGGAGTACTTTGTCAATGCCCTAAGACATAACATACTTCCTCATTGCTAATTTAGACGTAGCAAGACTACTGTATGCCCCACTTATATTCAAAATTTGAGCTGCCCTTTTCGTGTTTTCAACTCAAAGCCTCTTTGGTCTCAAAGCGCCCTTTGCAGGTTTTCGCCTTGGCCTCTCCTTTTCTTCTTTTTTTTTTTTTGGAAATTTTTTTTGGATGAATTTGAGCTCAAGGCGCCCTTTGTGGGTTTTCACCTTGACCCTTCCCTTTTGACTGAACCTGAATTCGCCGGATTGGGCAAGTCTTCGCCATTCATCTCGGTCAATATCAATGCTCCTCTAGAACAGGCCCTACATAAGTCTTTCCCAGTTTGGCATATAATTTCCTCTTAAATCATTTTGTAGAGGAAAAATTTTTTTCAACATCAGGTTCCCCTTGTGGATTTCTCTAGGATGAATTTCTTTGTCGTGAGCTTACATCATCCGATAGTGATGGATAGCTTTTAACTTTTTCTTCAACTAGGTTCAATCGGCAAGAATGTTTCTATTCTGATGAGAAATGTGTTATTCCAACAAAGGTCCTAGCCAGCATTTGATAATCATAGAGAGTAGTGATAGCTTCTTATGCCAATATTTACAAGTCTTAGCCACCCCTTTTTTTTCACTGTGATATGCTGCCTGATCTTTGGACAAACCATATATTTTGACTTTGTACAGTTATTTAAACGCGATCCTTTATGGCATTTGATCCTTTCCTTCTTTTCTCTTTTTTTTTTTGAATTTGAATTTGATGACTTCGACCTTGTAACATCGGCATATGAAGCTACTTCCACTCTCTTAATGAAGTAAATGATAACTATGTCGATGAGTTGATATTGACTGAAAGCTTTTGACGAGATTGACCCCATCACATCCATGCCCTACATATGGAAAATTTGTGAAGAACTGGAGTAAGCATATGAATCTTGTCTTCTTTAATTTCGTATTTGCGGTATGACTGATGCAATCCCCTTCCATGGTGAATCAACAATGCCTGATCCTTTTTGTTTAGCCTACAAGGCATGTCCTAATATAATTGTGCGAAAACATCTTTGAATTCTTGAAAACAACTCAATGATGTCTAGCTTTATTTTTGTGGTGAGCTAGGTTTCGGTCTTCACCTCTTCCTAAGCTCGCAACATCCAATGACCCTTTGTAGAGTAGAAGTCTATTTTTCATCTTGTTAAACCATTCTTAACAAGTCAGAAGATATGTCACAATCTCTGTCATCTTCAAAATCCTGAGATCCGCTAGACCCATATCTTGTTCAAAAAGGGAGTCAGTAACAACGTCGCTCATGACGTTGATATCTGGGTACCTAAGTATGAAGGCAAGAAATCCAAAGAATAAATGATTCTAAGGATGATTATTTGGATAGTATGAAAGAATAAAAAAATGTACAGTATGAAGAATAAAAGAATATGTATTCAAAAAGATGCATGTTATTGAAATAAAATTTAAACATAAGCCTATTTCACAAAAGAATTCTTATTGCCTCTAGGCTTAAGGCAACAAGCATGTTTTGAATATTACTCTAGGTCTGCTTCTAAAAATAAAAGAATCTCTTCCTTAGTCCCATTATTCAAAACACTCCCAAGTACAAAAGGTTTGGAAACATTATTCCCCGATTTCTTCAAGAAGTCGCAACTTTCTTGCCCCCTCCTTCAATTATCACTACTCCGTTCGACTCATCGAACTTTATAACCCCTATTTTAATAAGCCTTTCAACCAATTTCTTAAATGCCATGCAGTTATCGATTGAGTGACCCGTTATTCTCGCGTGATACTCACATTGAGCATTCAAATCATACCATTTGGGGTACGGGGGTTGTATTGGTTCCATGTAATGAGGAGCCACCACATTTTCATCAAATAGACTTTGATACAACTCCCTATATGTCATTGGAATTGGTGTAAACTGGAGTTGCTCATTGCTTTGCCTTGTGCCAAATTCTTTCCTTGATGAACCTTGATACCCAGTAGTCACTGTTTTTGGCTGTTTAATAGCAATCGACTTTGAGCACCCCATGCTTGTATTATCCACTTCATTTTCTCTCTTCCTTGTGGCCATTCTTTTGTTACTTTCTCCTGCCACGATCTTTCCACTTTTTATGGCATTCTCGATCATTTCTTCTGCCATAACTATATCCACAAACCTCTTAGTAGTACTTCCTATCATATGAGTGATGAATGGAGCCTTCAAGGTATTAATGAAGAGCATTTTGGTCTCCTTTTCTAAGAGTGGTGGCTGAACTTGCATGGCAACCTCTCTCCATCTTTGCGCATACTGTCTGAAACTTTCATCTGTTTTCTTCTCCATATTTGGAAAAGTTATTCTATCAGGTGTCATGTCCGTAACATGGTTGTATTGCTTCATGAAAGCTTGAGCTAAGTCCCTCCAGGAGCTAATGTTAACACGGCTGAGTTGGTTGTACCACCTAGATGCTGCTCCCGTCAAACTATCTTGAAAACAATGAATCAAGAGTTGATCATTGTTCACATAACTAGTCATGCACCTACAGAACATAGTGATGTGGTATTCAGGGCAAGTAGTTCCATTATACTTCTCAAATTTTGGCATCTTGAATTTATGAAGAAGTACCAGATTCGGGACCAGACTCAAGTCCTTGGCGTCAATACCATGATGATGGTCAGCATTCTCCCAAGCTTTGAATTTTTCCTCCAACCACCTATAGCGATCCTCCAACTGTCTTGCAGATTCAGCTCTAATTCCCTCTCCCTCTACCGTATCTAAGTCAGGGACAATAGGATTAGCGGGGTGTCCCCTGGGTTGGATCCCATGCTAACTTGAAAGTTCATGGGCAGTCTAATATTAGCTTGCCCTTATTGAGGCCTTATTTTGACAGATGGCCTCTGGGGATACTCTTTAGGCTGTGTTTGAACATGTAGCGGGGTGAAACCTTGAGAAAAATCTTCATTGTCATCAATATTTATTATGAGACCTTTTCTATTGCCCATTGCCCCACTCAACATCTGGGTCATTTGGGCCATCATGTTCTTTTGGGCTTCCAACATCTGGTCCCTCATCTCTTGTTGAAGCTTTGCCATCTGTTCCTGCATTTGGTCTTGTATATTTCTTTGGAATTGCTCCATTCTCTGGTCCATTTTCCTTGACTTAGCTCGTGTACCGTAAGGGTGTTTCGTTCCCAGATTTTTTTTTCTCTCTCTCCTATAATTTAAACTAATTAGTCTTTCTCTATAAGTTTGAATGCATATGATGTTATGTAATGCAAATGCATGAATGCAAAGAAAGAGAGGTGTTGATTCTGAATTCAGTTACATTAGAAAAACTTTTCTAGAAGACAAATTTATTTACACAAAACGGATTGCATACACGGCCTTACCCTGATATTCCAAGCAAAAACATTAATACCTTTCTTCGCAAAGGTCGAATATTGCGAACTTCTAATAAATGCCTCAGCTAGCTCCTTTTGTTTGATCTGGGCCGCGACTTATTGTTCACTTATTTCCATAATTCTCGTTAGCCTCTTCAAAAAGTCGAGACGTGGTGATTCTCGAATAGTCTTTGTCAGCTTGAATCCTCGGGTAATAAAGTCTTTTACTCCTTCGTCGGCTATCGGTCTTCTCTTGTAGTGTTCACTTAGACTATATTCGGACGAGACCGTATTATAATCCACTTTATCAAAAAGCCCGTTTTCTTATGATAAACTTTTCTATTTAGTAATCGAATTAGAAATCAACACCTCTTTTCTATGATATGAATGCAATGCAATCAAAACAAAAGAGAACACGTTAGTATAGGAAAAATAAATAACATAGAACACCTATTAGGGTGACCACTAGGGTTTGACATAGTTCTACCTAGGGGAGGCCCTTAGGTTTTCTACATGTGGTTTAGCTCTAAAGCTAAGGTACCCAAACCAGCAGATTCCTTAATCCTCACCCATTATAGGCTCATATGGACCGAGTTCGGTTCAGGGGAATACATTTCCCTATGGCCATGCAGAAGTGAAAACTTCACGAAGATATAGGTACAGATGTATTTCGAAAGTAATCCACTAGCCCATGCGGAGGTGAAAACCTCACGAAGGCATAGCTTCTCGCTCCCACTTAAGGGTGTGACCATGACGGTCATGCAGTGCAATGCAAAGAGATATATTTTAAAATCACATGCAATAAAAGGATCATATTTTTAAAATCAGAATTTTAAATTCGAATGAAAGGACATGAAATTATCAATTTTACGGCCTGACTCTATTGTTCCCCAATGGAGTCGCCAAGCTGTTAAACCATTTAAAAATCGAGTTTTAAAAATGAGAATCGACTTTAAAAACAAAAATGGGAGTCGCCACCAATCTTTTTTACTTAGGTGTGATTGGATCACCTTGTAAAAGGTTTTGTTTTAAAACATTTGATTTTGGTCTACGAAAAACGAGAAAATAGGTTCGGGAGTCGGTTACCCTCATAACGCCCAAAAATTGGTACCTAATCGATAAAATTATGTCCAAATGTTTGAAATTTAAAAGGAATTTAAAAATATGTTTTCTAAAAAAAACTTCAAGCAATTTGATTTAAAATTTGAGAGTTCCTCGTTCCGAATGAATATAAACATCACATCAGCACGATTGAACACGATATTTTTAAACACTCGTAACTAAGATTATCTCACGATTTACAAAGCTTCGAGCAATTTTGATTTACAATTTGAGAGTTCTTCGATCCGATGGAATATAAACATCACATCCAACACGATTGGACACGATATTTTTTAAACCCTTGTCACTAAGATCATCTCATAATTTATAAAACTTGTTAAAAGGATATTTAGTTATTTAGTCAAACGGAAAATCGCAACCCAGCACGATTATGTACTATTTTTCGAATTTCTAAATATCAAAATATTGCCTTATTTTAAAAACCTTTAAATAAAATATTAATTTTATAAAAATGTATTATTTATTTTAAACACTAACCATGTGGCAATATTGTATTTATACATTATCGAACATAAATATTTAAAGCAATTATAGTACATTAACATCTAACATAGACAATATAAAATACAACTAAAATAATCAAGTAAAAATAATAGTACAATAAGAATATATTAGTAAAAAGAAATAAAAATAATGAAAATAGTAGTAATAATATTAGTAATAAAATAATAATAAAATGATATTAAAAAATAAAAATAGTGTTAATAATAAAATAATAGTAATGATATTAAAATTAATAATAAAAAACTAAAATAATAATAATAAAAATAAATATAATATTAATAATAAAAAAATAATAGTAATAGAATAATAAAAATTGTAACACCCCAAACTCGGCCCATGAGTCCTGACCGGATCTGGTATGTCACGGAGTAAAATAATTTGAGTCATTTGAAAGTTTGGTGAAAACTTTGGTAAAATTTGGTTAAGGTATGAAAACGGGGTTTGAAAACTTAGTTGGGCTTTTTATAAGTACAGTTGGAGCTGAGAAACCCTTTTTAAAACATTTGATCATGTAGCATTTTAAAATCATCTGAGTTATTGGTGACTTGGTAAATTTTGTTACCCGATGGTAACTTCCTTGAAAACTCGTAGCAGTTACTTAGTTGAAAAAGTTGCTTTTATCCGGTTCAATTGATATTTATAAAATTCCATTTGTAATATAACATAAAATAAAGTAATAAAATAAACATCCAGCAATAATTAGCGGCCTTATTACAACCCAAAATAAAAACTTAGAAAATAAATAATTAAACTTGACGATAACAAATTTAAATCCAACGATAAGCATGGCCGCCTCGAGTCCTCTCGGCTCCATCTCCGCGATCTACTCATCTGCAAAATGTTAAGGGGAAGGGGTGAGTCACCAAGACTCAGTGTGTAAATCCCCCACCCGGAATGTAACTCATACACAAGATATTAATTAACATGCAAATATGCAACCCAACCTAACCATCCATACTCCTTAACTACCCCGTGTGGTCAAAACCACTGATGACTTAGAGTCACAAATTAAATGATGGGGCCAACCCATCGTGTGGTCAAAACCACTGATGACTATAGGTCACAAATAATCAAGTGTGGTCAAAACCACTGGTGGTACCAAACCACTGGGACTTAGTCGCAAATTATCAATTGGTGTGGTCAAAACCACTGATGACCATAGGTCACAAATAATCTGATGGGGCCAACCCATCTTGTGGTCAAAACCACTGATGACCATAGGTCACAAATAATCTAATGGGGCCAACCCATCTTGTGGTCAAAACCACTGGCGACAGTCCATAAAATCATCCCCCTCCTCTCATCAATCCCACCATCACATGCTTATATAACAATTATCATATATCATGTCATAGCATTTAACATCATGTGATGGCATGCAAATCATATATAAAAAATCACAAGTTAGGGGACTTACCGGAATCCATGCTTAGCCATAAACAAAACACTACCAAAAAGGTGAATAACAACAACAATAATCATGTAAATTAATAAAGTGTGTAGTGAGTTCTTACACACCTGTTTCTACCGGAATTCCTAGATCCCGAAGTTTTCAATCTTTAGTGCTTTATTCCTTGACCTATATTCGGCCAATCACCAAAATTAGTACCATAGACTTATTCGGCCAAAAAGAAATCCCGAAGGACTAATCACACCTTTAATCCAAATATGGCCCTTGGCCAAATCTTACTAATCACTTACCAAGGAAAATTGAAATCCCGGAAGCCTTTATTGGCCTTGGCCGAATAGTCCCTAAATCCATGGCACATGTTAGTTTAACTTTAGGCACTAATTCTCAACAAGAGGACCCTTGGCCGAGTGTAACCATTCACTTACCAACTTACCTTAGGAGAATAAATCCTGAAAGCTTTCCTTAATGGCTATGGCTTCCCTACAATCAGTTTAAACACATTATTATGAAACATAGGCCATTCGGCCATAACCTTAATTCTAAAAGAGATGATTACCCCTTACCACACTTATTGAAAATCGGCAGCACCTTATTGGGGATGTGAGATTCGTCCTAAGCACAATATGAAGGGCTGGAATTTGAGAAGAAGAAAGGGTGTATTCGGCTAAGAAGGAACAAGAGAAGCTGGAAATTTTTTGAAGAATTTTTGCTAAAGATCAAGGGAGAATTCGGTAGCACAATGAAGAGAGAAAAACAAGAAAAGAACTTGATGGATTTTGACACTTCTTTGCTGTAACAAAATCAAATATGGACAGCCCCCAAGAGTCCAAATTTCGGCAAACACCCTCTTGTTGGTGATAAATTCCAGCCTCTAATTATCACAAATAAAACATGATTTATCTTACTTTCTATCCCTTAATCTCTCTTTAACAAATTAAATGAAATTTAACTACTAATACTACTCCCTTCCAGCTGAATAAGTGAAAAACATAAGCCTTACCTTTATCATTTAAAGAGTCCAAGTAGCAGCCATCATCCCTCCTTCACGCCAGCAGCAAAAAGAAAAAAATAAAACCAAAGTGCCGTTTCTTTGATTCGAACCAACAACCTCATGCCCTAGCCCTCTCTTCCAATGTCCCTAGCCACTTCTCCCATTAGACTTTCATGTCAAATACCCCCTTCATTTATTTATAAGACCTTCTTCTTGGCCCTTTTTCTTTTAATGCAAAAAGCCCAAAATAAAATGCTCCTTGCGTCTCTTGTGTCTCGAACCCGAGACCTGCCACTTCTAAACTCTTAAGTGGCTCCCCAAGCCACTCTAACTACCTGGACTTTCATGCTCAAACCTTGCCCGAAATTCTTTAAAGCCCTCTTCACTTTAACGCCCCAAAAACCCAAAAGAAAAAACATTTCCCCCTTGTAACTCCCAAGAATCGAACCCAAGACCTCCCTTGCAAACCCTTAGACGCACCAAGCCAAATGTGCCAAGCCCATTCTTTGTGTCATATTTCTCTCTAAATTTTATTTAAGCCCTATCTCATCTAGCTCCCTTCTTTTACATCCTTAAAAAGAAAATTTTTAATTCTAAATCCGACCTAGTTCGGGGTTATTTTTAGACCCTAAAACATGCCAAATAATCCTAGAACTTAATTCTTCAAGCACACACATGGGAAACTATTTAATTTACAAATAACCCCTAATTTAGGGTGTTACAAAAATAATAACGTTAGTAATATTAAAAGTAATAATAATAAATACAATGCCAGTAATGATATAAAAATAATAATAATAATAAAATAATGACAACAATAAAAAAGGACTAAATTTAACTTAAAAATAAAATTTTGGGGTAAAATCAAAAATAAAATTAAAAGGAGGATTCAATTGGAATACACGAATAACCAGAAGGGGTTAAAAGGGAAAATATCCCACACTCTCCAGAACGCAGCGCTTCGATCAGGACTAAATCAAAAACAGAACAAAACTTAAGAATAAAATCAAAAATAAAAGAAATCTTAATTTAAAAGAACTAAAAATGCGGAAGGGCCTGACGCACAAATAGCCCATTTTTAAATAAAACACACGAACCCCTGTGGATCGAATTGGTCATCAATCCCATCTCAAAATGACGCCGTTTCAATGTTAAATGGCCCAGGGTGAAACGACGTCGTTTCACCCTTCCCATATAAGTAATTTTTTTTTACAAAAAATTCATTTTAATTCTTTTTCTTCAAAAAAAAAAAAACTAAAACTTTTCTCTCCCCTTCTCTCTTCCTTGCGATTTTAGTGAGGCTCGGTATGGCTCGTCATTGTTTTGACCACCATCAGTATGGTATGGAATCCCCAAAAAAGGTAAAAGTTTTCTTTCTTTTTTTTTTTAATATTGTAACCTTGTTATATAAAAGGAAAAGAAAGCAAAAAAAAAAAAAAAAACAAAGAAAAGATTCGGGAAATAAAAATAAAAAAGAACCGTTTGAAATCACCGCTGCTTTTTTATTTCTGTATTTTTGTATTGATTCTTTGTGTATTTTTTCGTGTATGTATTCTCTCTGTGAATCCCTCCTCCTTTTTACCGATTTTGCCCAGGGTTTTTATAACCCAAAAAATCGAAATAAAAAAGGAAAACGTATCTTTTTACATCTATTCTTTCCTTTTTTTCTGCGATTCATTTCCTTTCTGTCTTGTGCTTTCCTTTGCAGGTTTGAAGACGGAGTATGGTGACTAAACGTGGATCGCGACGTGACTGGCGATGTGATCGAGGCGCTGCTGGCATGACGGTCGGTCTCCCACTGAAGCGGTGCGATTGTTAGGATACTGTCATTGCGGCGCAAGGATTTCCTAGAAACCCTAGCTTTTGTTTAGGCGTTGGGCCTTTTGGGCTTCGATTTAGATTGGGTCTAGGTTGTTGGGTCAGGTCTGTTTGGGTTCCTGAGGGTGCAATGGGTGGCTGAGTAGTTTAGGAATTAGGCCACGGGTATTGGGCTAAATGGTTTATAAATGGATTGAAAAAACATTTATTTTTTATTATTTTGGTTTATTTATCAGCCCGAGCAAAATGGGTTATTACAAGCTACATAGAACTTTTGTCAAACAAGTTTTGAGTAAAAAGAAAAACTTTAATTATCATCAAAAAATGATATGAACCAGCAAGAAATAAAGAGAAACAAAAAAAAAAATTAGCTCGTAAATGCAAGATCTAATGCCATATTATAATAACCATGAGAATTTAAAAACAAAACTAAAATGAAGTAAACACTAGGAATGAAAACAAGGGTTAACAAGAGAGGAATTTAGTAGTACAAAGGCTTGTTATATTCAACTTAGAAATCTCACATATATACATTTATAAAACTAATAGGATTTGATAACATATCAACTAATTAATCAACTAACTATATTTAAGAAGCTAATTGATCAGTAATAGATCAATAACTAGCTAGTTAAACTAGCAAGCTCAGTTAACAAGTCAAATTGATTTTTTGACTCATACTTTGATAGAACCCACCTAGGTTTAAGCCTCTAGGAAGCAAATGGTAGAATTTTATCTGGCAATTCCCTTTGAACTAAGCATGTGGTGTGGATATGTCCCTATTGTATGTGTGAGTACTAACCTTCTAAGTATATAATACCAACAAAATCCAACAATTCAAAAAACCTCACTTCAAAAACAATGTTGCCTTTTTGCTAGTGTTGTTTCCTTGTTGCATTACTTTTGCTATATTGCCATTTGCATTGTCTAAGATTTTAATTTGATTTTAGATGAAGTATTTTGTACATGCTTTCTTTCGAGAATATTTGATTAGAAAGAAAATAAGTAGTTTTCTTTTCTAAAATTACAAAGAAACAAAAGCAAAGATTCCTTACCATATCATGTGTAATTTAAGAATTTTAACCATTAGAATATACTACTATATTTTTCTTATGAGACACCAAGATACAATCATTGGAAACAAAGGTTCTTTTATACAATATTAGAGGTAGGAGATGCCGGTATCATGATTTGAATTAATGCTAAACTGAAGTCTGACAAGAGTTTTAACCACTGCTACATTCAAGTCAAGACGAAAATAAAGAGTTAAAGTGACTATAGTTTTTCCAAATCACCTAAAGAAATCGTCTTCCTCAAGGAATATGATACAAAACTTAAGATATTGATATTGAATTGTATGGATTGGAGTTGAAATTGATTAAAGAAAATGAAGTCCGATTTGAAATTTTAGTTTCGAAACAATTTTGAAATGAAATGAGTTTTTTTATTAATGTGATAGATTATTTATAACTAATAATAAAGAAATTAGAATAAATATATTAAGGAATTAAAATAAAAATAATTGAAATAATTAATAAAAGATAAATAATACATTTCAAACCCTCCAATCAACTATGTGAATCAACAAACTTGAACTTTGGGTAGCCTTATCACCTTTTAGACTTTTTGAACAAGCAAAGGTGGATTGAAAAAAAAATTAAATATAGTAGAGTTAGAGGTTGCAGATTAAAGCCCATGAAAAATGTGCTAAGAACGTCCTAGGCAAAATTTGGGTGGAGAAGACCCCAAGTTCTTAAATATCGGTGAATCTCATCCTGGATAGTACTACATTTATAAGGAGTTTCCACGCGTGGTGAAATATCATTGGGACCTTGAGGTCCAGAGGAGAAGGGATTTCTGGGAATTTTGTTTCAGTTACTTTGGCCTCGACTCCTCCCTTTGGTGTTTGTGTTGACCATTTTTTGCGTAGAAAAAGAAAAAAGAAAGGAAATGAAAGAAAGAAAATTATTACCTTTTGAGAAAGTATAGACTGAATATGAAGAAGGCCAAAAGATTAAGTAGATAAAAAGTTAGGGTTTGGATTGATTTAGCAAAAGTGTTTGAAGGGATGATTGAGTATCTATTTTACAAAAAAAAAAAAAAAGTGTATGCAAGAAGTTTATTTTGTGAAATCTATTTAAGTTCTCTAATACAAATTTGACATTTGTCAAAAATGTAAGTTATGTAACGTTTGAGTTTACGTGAGTAGCCTCCAAAATCTAAATTTGCCAAATTAGTGGTATACGCGTAACGCAAATAGTTAGGTTTTAGTTATGTATAGGAATTCTCCAAATTTAGGAAATTTCGAGGATGAAATTTGGTTAAGGGGAGGAGAGTTGTCTGATCCCAAGTTTGGCGGACCTAAGATTTTGGCGTATAATAGAAAAATAATCTGTTTGGCGAAATGTAATCTACACATATGTTTCTTTTTGCGCAGAGGTGTGGGCGTATTGTAACTGCTGTGTAAGCAAGTGAAGATTTTATTTCTAGATATTCTTCTATTTAAAGGAAAATATAGTGTTATGTAACATCCAAAAAATTGGGGGTAAGTAGAATCGGGTATGAGAATTAAGAAAGAGTGGTCATGCCCTAATTTTTGAGATTATCTATGCATTTTTAGGAATAAATAAGGTATTGATTTGTTGGATAAGTGTTAGTGAAATGTTCCTTGAAACCTAAGTTCAAATCCCTTCTCTCTCACCATTTTTATTATTCTGCTAATTTTGCCTCAAACCCTAGTATGTGAAACGTCTTGTTTTTAAAATAAATATTCCAAAACTATTTCAAAAATAAGGAAATAGTTTAGTGGTTAATTGATAAATGCAAAAGCATGAAAATTAAATTAAGGTCCCAAGTTCAAATTCTTTCCCATGTAAAATAACTAATTTTTTTACAAAATCCCTTATTTTTAACCTGTGTGCCATCCATACCCTTGTAACCCTAGGTATAAATGTTAATTTTACACAAAATAACCAGTCTTTATTTTATTTTTACTCACCCTAGCCGTTCCCCCACTTTTCTCTCCTCCTTGATCTTCAATTTTTTCTTTCTTCCTCCATTGTTGTCGTCACCTACACCTGGTTTTACCATATCTTTCTTTTTCTTTTTGTCTCAAGATTTTTTAACATATTCTCCAACATTTTGCTGGTATTTTTCCTAATTAAATCAGCCTCAAATCTAAAATCTTGAACTCCAAGATCGATCCTGACCATTGCCAAGAAAGTGTCATTGTCGTTTCTCTCAATTAGCTTGTGTAAGATCTCTTCTTTCTTCAATTTGTTGATTAATCTTGTCAATTAAAAACCTAAATTTCCAGATATTTAATTTAGGGGAATTTTAAATATTTTAAATTTATTTTTCCATATTTTTAATGGATTTTTAAATTATTTTTAAATTAGCCCCGAATTTGGCCACCACGGGTGGTGGTGCGTGCGCCTATGTGCAAGAATGGATGTTGTTTTTTTTCTTCGTTCTTGATCATATTTTCCTAGAATTAATTTTAGTTATTGAATCCTCCTAATCAACCTTTAATCACATGTTAATTAGGGAAAGATGTTCTTGATCAATTAGCTATTCGGATCTCACAATTCGGGAAGTGTAAGTGCAATTAACTGTAAACTAGTTTGTTGTTTCGACAAAGTTGTTGGGAAAAAGGTTATGGATTGATTAAATGAGGGATTTTAATCAATATTATCTACTTATTTTCTAGTATGTAATTGTGTTAGGTGCTGATCGGAACACTCCAAATCAACCGTAAAGCTGAAAGACGTTCGCTCGCACGATTTGCAACAAAGTAGTGTAAGAAATCTAATTAGTTTGGATTAAAAAAATAGTAGTAATTTTGACGATTGCTTGGAACCAATAAGTGGGTGTTTAAGGGATGGTTAAGAGGCTGAATGGTTAAAGCGCCCAACTCATAATTGGCGAATTCGTAGGTGAAATTTATACTGATTTTGACTTAGGTTCGTGTTTAAGGTTTATTAAGGAAAATTTGAAGATTCGCTAGTGTGCTATGAGAAAGCGAAAAATAAGGTGTGGGTCCCAAACTCAAAAATTATTTAAAAATCATAATTTTTTAATATATTTGATGATTTATATTTCTGATTGGATTGACTTAATAGCCAAATAATTAATTTTGTGAGTGGCTAAACCAGGTACGTTTCGAGCCCTAAAAGATTGATATGTTAGCAAAGTTGCTAGCTTGACAATGTGACTGTGTGAATGGTATTGTGATTGATGATTGTGTTATTTGGTATTAGATTGATTTTATATATAGCATGATTTGCTGAGATATGAGTTTATGCATGATATAATTGTATGGATAGTTTGCTATGTTATATTGGAATGGTTGCTATACATGCACATTAGAAAAATCGTAAAAGTATGTGAAATTGTGTAATGTTGAATGATATAATCTTAATGGTAATTTGAAAGTTGGAACATTTTTTCCATTTACTGAAAGTATGTGATTATCCAGGGTATGTTGAACATGTCAAATAAATGTGAAAAGTATTGAGATATGATTATGTATGAGTTTGTGTGACATATTGCATTTGCATTGGGATGAGATATCTTGTGGTTGATGGAGGAGTTCCTATAGTACTGGCTGCATATTAAGTCCGTATTTATATGTAGTCAGTGCACTGCACCTAGAGTACCAAGGGGATTGACGATTTTATCGCATATTATATGTTATTGGCTATTGTATCGCACTATTTGATATCCGACAAATTTTCTGCATTATTGATTATTCGGTGGTTTTACCACATCGAGTTATGCTCACATTTGTTGGGGTTTGGCAGATGGGTTCTGGGGAACTCATGGTGTGTAGCAGATGGTATGGGTAGGAACCATTTTGCATTGTATCATGCTCATTTCATGTTCGAATGTTATTATGTATTGTATTGTGCTGTATTGAATGGTATCAAAATTAATGATTGTTACTCGAATGACTAATGACTTATGCTCACAGACCATTTGACATCAATTTGATAATGACTATGTAATTATATAAAATTCCAATGATGGTTATGTGTTCTTCTGTTAAAGCTAGTATGTTTCACTGTATTCGATATTTATGTCTGTTTATGTAACAACCTAATTTTGGGGCTAGCCGAAAAGGTGGTTTCGAAACCACTATTTTAAGGTTGGAAAAATTATTTTTAATATTATTTTATGTGTTATGGCATGATTATATGAGTGTATGAAAATTTTGGCGCATTAATTTTAGTGATTGCATGCTTAATTGAAAAAAAAAGGTACTAAATCGCATAAAGTACGAAAGTGTTTTTCTACAAGCTAAAGGTGTCTAATAACTATAGAATATTAAATTGGAGGTCCTTAATGTGCAATTAGACCCTTAGGAAAGGGTTGGCTGGCCATAGGGGACAAGAAAATAAGATTTTTCAAGAGTAGGTGAAGTTTTGGTGACTTAATTGACTTGTAATAATAAAATATAGATAAAATGATATTATTTTCATCTTCCTCATGCCACTACCGAAAATACCAGCAAGAATTGGGGTTTGAATGCTTAAAATTTTTAACAACTTGTCCTCCTTGCAAGTAAGTGATTTTGGTGGTTTTTCTTGATAATTTTTGTACTTTTGAGGCCCTTGTAGCATGATCTAGCTAATGAGAGGACTATTTTTCAAAATGGTTAAGAGTTTAGGATTTTACCATGTGAGTATTCATGTTGATTTCTAAAATTTTATGGGAGAAAATGAATTTTGGGTGTTAAATACACAACTTTTGTAAAGTTTGTAAAATAGGTGGTAAATGTGTGTAATAATTGAAATCTTGAGTTGCTACAAGAGGGAATATGAATCGGCTAGGCTTGGGTGTGTGAAAAATGAACACATTTCATTTTACGAGCCTAGGGGCAAAATTGTAATTTTGTAAAAAGTGTAAGGGTAAAATCATAATTTTGCCAAAGTATGATTCATGAGTTATTTTTATCAATGTGATCATTAAATAAGTGAAACTATCATTTTAGATCAAGAAACATGAAGTCTGGACCGAAATTGAGGAAAGGACAAAGTTGTTGACTAAATCGAACAATTCCACATATATTTTGGTACCGAGGTAAGTTTGTGTGAAATTAAAGCTCTATGATGCTATTATGTTTTTACTTGCTTAATATCATGAGAAAAGTATATAACCTCTATGAGATTGGTTAATGATGTCTCGATGAAAGTATAATGATAGTATTTTAAGTCGAAGTCCCGGTTGAACACTAGGAATAGCAAGGATACCGTTGTCACAACATGAGATAAATAAGGTTCCGTATAAGACCATGTCTGGGACATGGCCTCGGCACCGAATGGAGATCTCGTGTAAGACCATGTCAGGGACATGGCATCGACATCGACATATAATCTCGTATAAGATCATATCAGGGATATGGCATCGACATCGAGATATCAGATCCTGTGTAAAACCATATCTGGGATATGGTATCGGCCTCGAGATGTGATTCCGTGTAAGACCATATCTGGGATATGACATTGGCATCGTGTTACATGTATGATGAAATTGAGTATCCTTCAATATTCCAAGTAGTTTCAACGGGATAAAGAGTAAGTTTATGTTCAAGAAAGTGAAAGTGCTAAAGTTATGTGATGAAGTGATACAGGTACCTATGAATAATTTACGAGAAATGAACACAAATATGTGATATATGAGTTGGTAAGAGAAAGCATGAGTAAGTTATGTCAATGTGCTTAAGAATTTGTGTTATTATTCAATGCGATGAATGGATGTTGTCATAAGCCATTATGTTGCTATTCTTTTCATGCAAACTTACTAAGCTTTATGCTTACCCCTCTCTTTCCTTTTTCCTTGTAGTATCGCCAAGCTAGCTCGGGGATCGTGAGACATCAGAGTTCGGCTCACACTATCAAGCTATTTTTTTGGTATAGTAAAGTTGATAAATTTTGGGTATGGCATGTATAGGAACTTGGTTATTTTGTGATATGTCTTATTTGTTAGCCAATGTGTTGGCTATTAATGCTACTCATTCATTTTGTAAATGGCCATTAGAATTGGCCAATACTTGTTAAGTTTTTATAATCAATGATGATGAAATTCATGAAGTACAAGTTGTGCAATTGAATGAGTTATGAATGAAGTATATGCATAATGAAGTAGGTTGTTAATAAGGTGTGGATGTTTTGATTTTAAATACTAAAGGTACCTTATTCTCATGTTGTGTGTTGCATTGAAATGGTATAAGTGTGGTTGCTTTTTAGGGTGGTAATTGGCTTGGTAGATAGCCTTATAATTGTCCACAAGGGTAGACACACGGGCGTGTGTCTAGGCCATGTGTGACACATGGTCAGCCCTAGGCCATACGAAGTTTGCACCTGAATTTAGGAATTTAATTCGACACACGGTCTTGGGACACAGGCGTGTGTGTTGGCCGTGTGACCTTATTGGGATGATTACGTCAGAAACAGAATGTCAAGGTTTTTACACACGGGAGAAGACACGGGCATGTCACGGCAGTGTGAAGGACACGGGCCATAGACACGGTCATGTACCAACCCTTGTGAAAGCCCCTGTAGGTTCGAGTTGAGAAATAAAATCCACACGGGCTAGGAACATGGGCGTGTGTGACCACACGGCCTGCCCACATGGGCGTGTTCCATTCCACATAGGCATGTGGCCCTGTTTTGTGTAAAAATTTTTTAAGTGTTCAAAAGTTTCTGGTTTTGTCTTGAATCATTCTGTATGTATGTTTAAGGTCTCAGAGACCTATAATAGGGACGATATGATTTTGAATAAAAAAGTTTTAAGTTGAAATGAAATTTTATAGCTCGAAGATGTATGTTTGAGCAAGTTAAGTACGATAATTCTCCATACCCGATTTCGACGTCGGATACGGGTAAGGAGTGTTACATTTAGTGGTATCAGAGCTACGGTTTAGTCGATTCTCAGGCTAACGTAGTGTAAGCACGAGTCTATTTATACATGCCATACGTATGAGTATTTATATAATGACAGTGTGACGATTCCTGATGATTTAAATTATGTTTTCATATAGTAAATGGATCGCGACAGAGCTGTGGAGGACGGTGTAGAAAGCAACGTGCCGACCCCTGCCCAAGGGATGGTGCCAACTAAAATTGAAAATGAAAATAGACCTACGACTATAAGTCAGAGAGGAGGAGAAGGGGCTAGGGAAGCCTTTCTCCATATGATGAACGCATGGTATACGGAGTTCGTTCGAAAGAACCCGAACGCGCAAACCCCTCCACCCACACCTATTCCTTAGCCTACTTCTGTAGCTCTCCAAGTGGTAGAAGTAGTATGTAACGACCCGATTTAGGGGCTAGTCGGAACAGTGATCTCGAGATCACTAATCTGAGCTTGGAGAAATTTATTCCATGTTATTTTACGTGTTATAAAATGTTTATAAAAAGACATGAGAATTTTTGGTGTTTTAATTTTAGCAATTTCATGCTTAATCGCAAAAAAGGACTAAATCGCATAAAGTGCAAAAGTTCTATTATACAAGGTACATGTACCTAATAGCCATAGAATGTTAAAGTGGAGGTGTTTAAAGTGCAATTTGGAAAATAATAAAGGGTTGGCCGACCATGTGGACAAGGGAAACAAGAGCATTTATTTTTGGTCAAAAGTTGGTGATATTAGTTAAATAAAAGAATAAAATAAGATGATATAAGCAAAATGCTATGATCTTTTTATTTTCTTCTCTTCTCCCATCAAAAATACAAGCTAGAATGGAGGTTCTTGAAGCTCAAACATTCAACCGAGCAATCCTCTTGCAAGTAAGTGATTTTAATGGTTTTAGTTGATAATTTTTGTACTTTTGGAGTCCCCAAAGCTTAAGCTAGCTGATGAGGGGACTAATTTACAACATGGTTGAGAGTATAGGGACTTTCCATGAGAGAATTAAGTTGGTTGCTGAGTTTTTATCGAAGAAAATGAATGTTAGGAAGATGAGAAACAACTTTTATGAAGGGTGTTGTCATGAAAACACCTAATTGGGACTAAGATGAAAATGTTGTAGTTTGTTCATTAATGCATGAAATAGTTAAAATTGTGGATAGTTGTAAGAGGATTAAATGTTCAGCTAGGCTTGTTTAATAAGAAAATGTGATGAAAAGTTATTTACGAGCCTAAGGGCAAAATCATAATTTTGCCAATGTATGATGGCAAAATAGTCATTTTTGCCTACATGTAAATTATGATGTATTATGATTTATAAGTGATTACATGAGTAAATTATATGGTTCTAGATCAATAAAATGAGATTCAAACCTAGAACAGGTGAAAAGAGACATATGGACAAATAAGTCCCTTTCTACCCTTTCTGATATCGAGGTAAGTTCGTGTGCAAATGTTGCAATTACATTCGAGTTATTTAATATTCCAATGCTGTATGGAATGTATATTTACTTTATGAATGTATTAAATATGTTTTGACGAGATGTCAAGAGAATTGAATCTAAGAATAATGGGAAATACAAGGAGCATGATATGATGATAGTTAAGGTCCCGTGTAAGACCATATTGGAATATGACCTCGGTGTGTGATATTGAATAAGACCATGCCAGGGAAATGGCATCTATATGATAATTAGTGTAAGACCCCATCTAGGGCGTAATGTCGATGTGATGTTATGTGTATGTGACTCAAGAGTGTTATCTAACAATTTGAGTGATTCAACAGATATGTTGAAAATGAGAAAGCATGTGGTTGTACTACGAGAGGTACAGGTATGTGTTAGAACTAAATTGAGGTAAATTTGGTATATGATGAACCCATAGTGGGTCATGTGTAAATGATGCATCCAAATTGCATATGTTGTATCTATAAATGCATTACGTGAAAGAAAATGATTATTGTAGAAATCTAAGTAAGAATGATAGTGTGTGAGGATGTTCTCAGATGAACATTTGAAATAGGGAAATGCATGTGGATAAATATCCGTGAATATATAATAATGGTGGGCTATTTGCGATACCACCTTATTAATTGTTAGTGATGGGCTGTGTGCGATACCATCAACAATATTATTAATAGTGGGCTGTGTGCGTTACCACCATATCCTTTGTTACTGATGGGCTATGTGCGATACCATCGAGTTTAGTGACTAATGGTGGGCTATGTGCGATACCACCCTATTAGAAATTGATGGTGGGCTATGTGCAATACCACTCTATTAGAAATTGATGGTGGGCTAAGTACGAAACCACCGAGTGACTGGTAGTATGAATAAGCCATTGAGAAGTTACAATGTGTGGCATCATGTGACTATGTGGTGTTAAGTGTAGGAATGTAAGTTAATGAATGCGAGCCTTAAGCTCGAGATATGGTTAGAACGTGGTAAGAGATGGAATGAGTAAGCATTATGAATGATTGAATTGGTAACATGTGTTTACGAGTAAAACTCATTATAATACCTTGAGATGGTGTATAAATAATGAGTATTAATAATTGATTAGTATTTGCATATGAACTTGCTAAGCATTATTTCTTACTCTTTTTCTTTTCCCATCTCTTATAGGTTTCCTTAACTAGTTCAGGTTAGAGATCGCCGGAGATGTTTTCACACTATCGAGCAGACATTTGGTATGAGGTTCAAGTCCTTATGAGTTATGGCATGTATAGGGATAGTATTTAAAGTTGATTAAGTCATAGTTGATATAGCCGAATGTGTTGGCCTAAGAGAGTTTATGGTTCGATTGTGTATAACCATAGATGATGGCTTAAGTCATTTGTAATTATACCAGAAATAGTTTTCCCTCGTGTATGGGATGAAGACTTTATTTTATAGTTTAAATGTGATACTTCAAGAGTTATGTTTGATAAAATGGAAGTTTATGTGACGGTGTATGAATTTTTGCAAGTGAGGGTGGCTTAAGGGCTTGGTAGTTAGCCTACTAATGGTCCACATGGGTAGGCACAAGGGCGTCTGTCTAGACCGTATGGGAGACACGGCTAGCACATGGGCGTGTGCCTAGGCCGTATGAAGTCTGCACCTTGCACTTGGAATTTAAATCACCACACGGTTGAAGCACACAGGCGTGTGTATAGGCCGTGTGGATAAGTCAGAATACCAAGGTTTGTCACGCGGGCCAGGGCACAGGCATGTCAAGGCCGTGTGAAATTAGTTAGTGTTAACCATGGGTGGAAGACACGGGCATGTCTTAGGGGCACACGGGCTTGTCCCTAGTTCAACACGGGCATGTGGCCCCTGTTTTGATGAAAAGTTATTTTAAGTTCGTAAAAGTCCACGGTTAAATCCCAAAAACTCTCAAAGGTAATTTTAGGGCAACGTAGGCTGAGAATAGGCAAGAAATGAGTTTTGAATGAAATTTTATAGCCGTGATTACACGATCAAGTAAGGTTAGATATGGTAATGTCTAGTATCTGGTCCCATCATCAGACATAGGTAAGGGCTGTTACATAGTAATAAGGGAAAAACCCCCTGTTGATAGAATCTGAAAACAAGGAGCCGAGGAATTTCGAGCTAAGAAAGATAATGTTCCAGAAAGAGCAAAATTTTTGCTTGAAAATACCATCAGGGTATTTGATAAGTTGTCCTGCACGCCCGAGGAGTGTATGAAATGTGTGGTATCTCTCTTGAGATATTCGGCTTACTAGTGGTGGAATACCCTTGTGTCGGTTGTACCAAGGGAGAAGGTTAATTAGGAGTTTTTCCAAGATGAGTTCTGGAAGAAGTACATTAGCCAAAGATTTATTGATCAGAAGAGAAAGGAATTCCTCGAGTTAAAACAAGGTCGAATGACAGTAACTGAGTATGAGCGTGAGTTCGTAAGGCTTAGTAAATACGCCAGGGAGTGCGTGTTTACTGAGGCCATCATGTGAAAAAGGTTTGAGGACGAGTTAAATGAGGATATTTGATTGTATGTTGGTGTCCTAGAATTAAAAAAATTTGTTGTGTTAGTAGATAGAGCTTGCAAGGCTGAGGAGTTGGCTAAAGAGAAAAGAAAGGCTGAAATCGAGTCTCGCGACTCGAGAAAGAGACAAATGAGTAAGTCATTCCATTCCTCATCCAAGAAGTCAAGAGATTTCACTACTCGATCAGCCACTTCAGTTGGGTTTTCAAGCAGAGGTAAGGTAAACAGTACTCGGGGTCTAAAGCTCAGGCCACTTCGGTTGCTATTGTTGGTAACACTCAACCAAGTAGACCGAAATGTCCATAGTGTGGCAGACGTCACCCCGATGAGTGCCGAGCAAATGAGAGAGCTTATTTCAAGTATGGATCCCCAGATCATTTTATTAGAGATTGCCCCAATATGGGTGAGAAAGAGAAATCTTAGAGAGCAAGATTGGGAAGTACTGCTAGAGGAAGGTCATAGAGAAATCTGGGAAACGGAACGAGTAGTAAGAATACACATAGAGAGCAAACTGCAAGATCTGTGTAACATCCTAGAATTAGAGGTTCTGCATTTTTATGTTTTTTGTGTGTTTGGTTTGTTCTGCTTGTTAATTTGGTGTGGATGGGGGTCTCGGGAAGGCTCGGGGTCAAGCTTGAGCCTTGGTGAAAATTTTGGTTTTAGGCTCTTTAGGGGAGAGCTGGTTGAAACAGGTCTTAAGGATAAGTTCTTGTGTTTGTTGACACAAGAAGAGTTGTGGTGGACTGGCAAGAAGATGCCACTTAAGGTGCAGGGGTGTGGCGTCACAAGGGAGCAGCAATAGGGAAGGAGTTCGAATCTCATATGCCTCACTATGAACTTTATTTTTGGCACCAGGTTAGAGGGAAGGTGGATTCGGCAGGGACTCTCCAAGGTTGTTGGTTGAATGAGCCAAGCCATTTGAATGGGTGGCCATGAGGTGTTTGTGGTGTTTGAATTGGTCAAACTCATTCAAAGGCGTGAAGGGGAGTGAAAGTAAGAGGAAATCTTGGGTTGCTGTTAGCGGTGGAGTTGGCCAAAAGTTTGGGTGTTTGGGGGAGTGAATTCGGTCAAGTAGGTGAAAGAGGGGGACCCTTTGTTGTTGAGCATGTGCGGTTTAGTGCTAGCTTGAGGGTGATGAAATTCCATAGACTTTAGGCTTTGGTTCATTTTATTTTTGCATTGGTCATTAAGGGAGGTAAGTTCCGTTTGGTAGCTAGTGTCATTTGAGTGTGAAGTTAAGCAGAAACCACCCATAGAGACTTCCCTTTCATCTTTTCACTTTGGTCACTTGGTGTCATTTTCTATTTTATTTTTACCAAAGAAAATCGTAGCTCCCTATTCTCTTTGTCTCATCATTGTTGCTTTACATTTTTTCCCCATTTTATGTGTTAGCCGAAACTCCTTAAAGCCACCCCTTGCCAAATCTTTTCTTCTCCTTTGCTCATTGCTCTTAAACATAACAATCGAAACTTTCATCTCACTTCTTTGTGTTTCATTTTTCTCTTCTACTTATAATTCTCTAGCCGAAACCTTAGAGCTCCTCCATTGTCACCTTGTTGTTTCTCTCTTTAGCAGAATAGCTCCTTTGGCCGCAAGTGAAACGGTTTTGCCTTGTCGTTGACTATTGAAGTGTGAAGGGGTATTCTTTCCTGCCAAGTCTATTCGGGTTCTTTATCATCAATAACACAAGGTAGTCTTGTGAGATCCTTTTTCCTTCTCAAAAGTTCTCTTAGCCAATTACTCAAAGGGCAATTTTTTTACTGCTAGGCCAAACTTTTGGCTCTCTCACAACTCATCTTTGATTCAAGGCCGAACCAGTTGTTGTGTGGTTCATCATTTACCAAGGTAGGAATCAATTCTTTTTAGTTCTTGATTATTATATTCCTTACTGGTTGTAGTATGCTTTAATCAATTCTCTTGATAGACAATCAACGTTTTCTCTGACCTCTGATCAAGTCTGTTTCATGGATACAAGAGAGGGTCAAACTATGGTAGGGAGCGAACCCGTAATCTCCGCTCGCAAGTTCAAAAGATGTGCTATTTCGATGGTTCGAGATTATTCGCCAGGTTGTAGGAGTCAGTTGACGTTTGCCTGGGATAGGCAAATAGCTGTTGTCCCTGCTAGTGAAAGTGTCGACATAGAGGGTTTAGTGTTACGCGTTATTAGGTGTGTGTATCACTTACACGCTTTTTTACTATTTGTGTTATTAACTGTGTTGGCTGAAAGCTGAAATGATTGACTTGATAGTCGAGATACCCTCGTGGGTAAGGTTGGAGACACCGGGTAAGTTTCGCTTTGATGATACTTCGATTATAAGACTTGTATGAAATTATTGTCTGTTACACTTTGAGAGTATGTTGCATTCATTCTTAGTATGATAAAACGAGCATGGGCTTAGGATTGAATGAGGGGGAAATGTGAATCAGTGACTATTGTCACAGTGGTCTAAGAACCATGGTGGTTTGAAGCCACGAATACATATATCAGTGACTTGTCTCGGTGGTCTAAGACCACAGTGGGTTGGCCCCATGAATACATAAATTATCAGAGATCGTCACGGTGGTCTAAGACCACAGTGGGTTGGCCCTACGATTATATATTTTAGTGACTTTGTCACGGGTGGTCTGGGACCACGGTGGTTACGAACCACAGTGGCGTAATGCCACAGGTGTTTGGATGGATAGCTAGATTGGGCTGGGCTGCATTGCATACATGTGATATATGCCATATTGAGTGAGCTAAGGCCCAATGTGCATCTGTGGACTTAAGGCCCAATGTGCATTGCATACACTGAGTCTCAGCAACTCACCCCTCTGTTTAATTGTGCAGATAAACACTAGATCGTGAATCTAGAGCCAAGGTAGACTCGAGGTGGCCATGCGTTATCGTTTCTTTCGTAAACTCGTTCTCTTATTTAATTTTATTTTTAATTGGGATTTTGATTTGTAATAAGGCCACTTTAACTTTAAAATTGGGTTTTGATTCAATGCTGGTATTATATAATTTATAAACTGTCATATTTGGGATTTTTCCTAAAATATAAATAACAGTTCTTTTCAAAATGTTAACAAACAGTTCACAAGAAAATTATAATTGCACTTGGGATTTTCATAGAACTACAAATATTATTTTGAAAAGGTTACGCTCCTCAACATTGTTTTCAACTGTCATCTCTCAGAAATTTTCTAAATTCGGCTTTACGAAATAAACTCATTTTCAACTTCTAGATAACCTAATAAGAAGTTGGCAAGATATATCCAAACCAAATTTTAGATTACCCCTAACATGGAATCTCTAAAACAGATAGTTTTTCACAAGTTACGATGTACCATTAAACGTTTCCAAAACTACCTTTCCTGTAACAATCCAGATTTGGTCATAATGAATTGACCGGGTTTGGGGTTTTATAATTGTGGTATCAGAGCCAGATTACAAAAACTCGACTGTGGGTATGAGGTTCAAAAATATTTTCAAAGGTTGGTTTGGAAAATGGTTTAGATAAAATACATGGTTTCTAGAAGCATGGCACTTGAGTCTCTGGCACCAAATCCGCATGGTAAGTCTTCTAACTATTGATTATTTTGCATGAAGTAATTGTATTGTGCTATGATTGCTAGTACTAAGAAATTCAACTTTGGAGACTGAAACATATAGGTGTATATGTGTTTACGAGAACTACTTTTAATGCTATTTTTCATAAGACTGCTCCGTAATAAATAGTGGAAGATAAATACTAATTCATAAAACTTTTAATCAGATTAAGTCGAACTCGTTATCATGAGTGCTAGAGGACATGGACGTGGTGTGCGTGGCTGTGGTAGAGGTTGGGTGTTGAAATGAACCTTGGAATCGTGGCATGGGCGGAAGGTGAGGTGCTAAGCGTCACCGATTCATGGAAGTGGGATTTCAGGATCAAACTGGGGGAGACGATGCTGTGTCTCAGGCTATGTTACGTGTTCTGGAGTGGGTTGCTAGTGCAAGCACGAGACCAATGGCTCATAAATCTGTGTCGGAGCGACTTTGAGCCAATAGGGCTGAGATGTTTAGGGGCGTTTCTGGTGTGGCTCCTAACATAGCTGGGTACTGGCTAGAAGCGGTTGAGCGCATCATGGATGATCTTGACTGTACCACGGAAGAGAAACTAAAAGTAGTGGTGTCTCTTCTACGAGATGAGGTGTATCAATGGTGGCTCACGGTAAGGGATGGTATAGCGACTAATCATATTACTTGGGACTTCTTCAAGTCTGCGTTCCATGGAAGTATATTGGGTCGAGCTATGTAGACGCTCAGCAGAAGGCATTCTTAAACTTGGTTCAGGGGAGTAAGTTAGTGGCCGAGTATGAGACAAAATTCCTACGTCTAAGCTGTTATGCCTGGGGTATTATTTCAACAGATCATGAGCGCTGTGTTTGATTTGAGAATGGTCTAAGGGATGAGTTGCGAGTACTGATAGCTCCACAACAAGAAATAGAGTTTGTTATTTTGGTTGAGAAGGCTAAGATAGCCGAAGAGGTAAAGCGATTTGAAAGACAGAACTAGGATAGGGACAAGGGTAGGAATAAAAGGAATTTTGGGTCATCAGGATCTGTTGGGAATTTTCAGAAGAGGCCTAGGCTCGATGAGCCAAGTCGAGTTGTGAGACCTATTGTTGTTGGTCGGCCTCAATAATGTGCAACGTGTGGGAAGTTTCACTCGGGGGAATGCTGGTCAAGAAGTAATGGATGTTATCGGTGTGGATCACTAAATCATCGGGTAAGGGACTGTCCGCAAGAGCTAAAAAGAGCGCAGCCAGTGGGTCAGAATTATGTTCAGCCTGGAAGAGGTGGTTAGCAATCACAGGGAGGTTGTGGTCCCGCTAGGGATGGAAATGGTTTTGGTCAAGGGCATGGAGCACCAGGCAGAGGTGCTGGGAACACAAATGCGAGACAGCCCGGGTTGGTTTATGCAGCCAGACGCCGAGAGGAGGGCGATACACCATACGTCATAACCGGTACGTTCCTTATTTTTGGGTTGCCTTTTACTGCATTGATCGATATTGGGTCTACGATTCCTATGTAGCTAGTACTATGTTTGAAACTCTGAACATAGAATCTGAGATTTCTTCTAGAGAGATGGCTGTGCTTAGCCCTTTAGGACAATCTGTAGTGGTGAATAAACTTTTTAGGAGTGTGCCTTTAAAAGTTCAAAGGATAGTTTTTTCGACTGATTTGATGGAATTGTCGTTCGGCGAGTTCGATTTGATCTTAGGCATGGACTAGTTGGTGAAGTATCGAGCGAACTTGGATTGTGCTGCTAAGCGTATGGTGTTAAAGATTCCCGAGGATAATGAGGTGTTAGTGATAGGTGAAAAAAGGAACTACTTGTCCAATATAGTGTCCGCTTTAAAGGCTGAAAGGATGGTACGAAAAGGGTGCGTTCTTAGCTTTCATCAGTGCTCTGGAGGCCAAGGAGTTGACTGTAAAGGATGTTAGAATAGTGAATGAATTCTTCGATGTTTTTCCAGAAGAGCTTCTAGGGTTACCTCCGGATTGTGAGGTGGAGTTCGGCATTGATCTTCTTTCGGGAACAGTGCCAGTGTCTATTGCTCCATATAGAATGGCGCCGAATGAGCTGGTGGAACTTAAAGCCTAGATTCAGGAACTGTTGGACCAGGGTTTTATCCGACCAAGTGTGTCACCTTAGGGAGCGCCGTTTTTATTTGTTAAGAAAAAGGATGGGTCAATGCGGATGTGCATTGACTATACACAACTGAACAAGTTGACGATCAAGAACAAGTACCCTTTACCAAGGATTGGCGACTTGTTCGATCAACTGCGAAGCGCTTCGGTCTTCTCAAAGATAGATTTGAGGTCAGGCTATCATCAACTTAAGGTCAAGGAGGCAAATATCCATAAGACAGCCTTTTGAACTCGTTATGGTCACTACGAGTTCTTGGTGATGCCGTTTGGGTTGACGAATGCACCAGCTGCATTTATGGACATGATGAACTGAGTATTCCAACCCTATCTGGATCGGTTTGTCATAGTGTGCATAGACGATATCTTGGTTTATTCAAGGACGGAGGAGGAACATGATTCGTATCTTCGGGTGGTTCTGTAGATTCTAAGAGAAAAATAGCTGTATGCTAAATTCAGTAAGTGTGAATTCTGGTTGAGAGAAGTTACCTTTCCGGGACATGTTGTGTCTATTGAGGAAATTAGGGTTAATCCCCAGAAAATTGAACCCGTGTTGGACTGGAAACGGCCTAAGTCTGTGGCAGAAATTCAGAGTTTTCTTGGTTTGGCTAGGTACTGCAAAAGGTTTGTTGAGGGGTTCTCGTTAATAGCTGCACTGTTAACCAAGTTGTTACGAAAAAGGGTACCGTTTGTCTGGTCAGATAAGTAGCAGAAGAGTTTTGAGAAGTTGAAGAGGATTTTGACTGAGGCACCAGTGTTGATTCAGCCTGAGGCTGGGAAGGAGTTTGTTGTCTACTGTGATGCATCACACACTGGGTTAGGATGTGTGTTGATGCAAGAGGGGAGAGTGGTAGCATATGCGTCTCGGCAATTGAGACCAGATGAGGTGAATTATCCTACGCATGATCTGAAGTTAGCTACGGTAGTGTTCGCTCTAAAGGAGTTGAATTTAAGGCAGCGAAGGTGGATTGAATTATTAAAGGATTATGACTGCTCGATCGAGTACCACCCGGCTAAAGCTAACGTAGTGGCAGACGCTTTGTGTCGTAAGGTGATATCGAACTTGAGGGCAATGTTCGCCCATCTCAGCTTGTATAGTGATAGAAGTTTGCTAGCTAAACTGCAAGTGAAGCCTTCTTGGGTCAGTCAGATTAGAGAGAAGCAGTTGTCAGATGAATCGCTAAGTCCTAAATTTCAGCTAGTGGCAGGTGGTGAGATAGAAGATTTTAGTGTGAACATTGATGGGGTATTATGTTTTCGTGGAAAAGCTTATATGCCAAAGGATTCTGAGTTAAGGCAGAAGATTCTACAAGAAGCGCATAGTAGTCTATACGCTATACATCCCGGTGGGAGTAAGATCTATCGGGATTTGCGTGAACAGTTTTGGTGGCCAGGTCTAAAGTAAGAAGTTACCGAGTTTGTGATTAAATGCTTAACATGTCAGCAGGTGAAGGTGGAACATCAGTTGCCATCGGGGTTGCTGCAGCCAGTAAAGATTCCACTTTGGAAGTGGGAGAGGATAACGATGGATTTTGTTAGTGGGTTACCTCTCACGCCTACTAAGAAAGATTCAGTGTGGGTAATTGTCAATCGGTTGACGAAGTCCACTCACTTCATACTGGTTCGGGTTGATTATTCAGTGCAGAAGTTAGCCAAGCTGTATGTAGCAGAGACTGTGAGGTTGCATGGGGTACCTCTGTCTATCATATCAAACAGAGACCCTAGGTTTACATCGCAGTTTTGGAAGGTGTTGCATCAAGCGTTGGGTACAAGATTGGATTTCAGCACAGTGTTTCATCCACAGACCGATGGTCAGTCTGAGAGGGTAATTCAGATCTTGGAAGACATGTTGAGAGGTTGTGTTATCAATTTCATGGGTAGTTGGGAGGATTTTCTACCATTGGCAGAATTGTCATCCAACAACAGCCATCAATCCAGTATTCAAATGGCACCCTATGAAGCATTGTATGGTCGGAAGTGTCATACTCCTACTTGTTGGATGATAAACCGTAAAAGTAACATATTTCAACCCCATATTTAGTATGCTTTTAGGATTATTTAGCCCTGATTTATGTAAAAAGGTGCTTTTAATCCTTTCTTTTCATATTTCTACTCAGGAAAGCACCCGAGGATGAAAAGAGCAAGAAACGGGCTTAAAACGGGCCAATTTGGGCCAAAGAAGAAAATAGACACGGCCTAGACTTCAAGCCACATGGCCGTGCTTTGACAATTAACTAAGACACGACCATGCCACGATTTACACGGCCGTGCCCCAATCGACAGAATCGAGACACGACCCAACCACAATTTACACGGGCGTGTGCCATGGCCGTGCCTCTATTACGGGAGAGAGCAATTTCACTCAAATTTGGATACTTAGAGCCAAAGAAACACTTTCCAAAGCTTATTCAAATACTGAGTAAGAAGCAGACTTAAATTAGTACACTTAGAGGCCAAGTAAAGCATTCCAAGAGCCTATATAAACACCCTAAGTGTATCCTGAAAGGGGGACATGGGGAGCTAGGCCAAGGAGCTGAGCCAGAAGGATCGCATTTGTGGGAATCACTTGAAGATAGCCAGTGGATCCATCTCAAGAAGCTGAAATTCCACTCAAGACGGCAGATTTCTCCTTCAATTCCTCTAGGGGTTTTAGGGATTTTCTATGTTTTGTTTTATCTTTTCTCTTGAGATGTTTTCTTTATTTGTTATGAACTAAATCCTTCAGATACTTGAAGGGGATGAAACCTAGATGAATTTTGTTATTATTTTCTTAATTATAAGATAAATACTTAGTTTGTTCTTAATTATGTTGCTTAATCCAAATCTAATGTGCTTAGGTGGAGGAGGAATAGACCCTGCTTAAGAGTAGATATAGCATAATTAAGCGGAGTTGATCGAACGCCTAAAGATAGGGTTATGAGATTTTGCCGGATTAGGGTGAAACCTAATATAGGATTCCATTGATCGAATTACTGCTATTCTAGGGGGTTATTATAAGCAAATGAGAGTTCCACTAATTAACCTAGGGTTAGACGTTATTCACCTTGAGAGAGGGCTTAATATTGGTTAGAGAGTCCTACGGATCAAGCTAAGTAAAGAAATCATATGATTCAGTAATAAGTAACAAGTGAAGTCTAGGTGGATTCTTCCTGAAGGTATCATCGTAATCAATTGAGTTTCTTCAAGTTATTTCCCAAATTCATTCTTTTTGTCTTTGGGTCTTTAGCTTAGTAGTCGTTAAACTAGATTAAATCAATCAATCACTCCATATTTTAGGCTAAATAGTAAAAAGAAAGTTAGTATTAGTACTTTTAGTTCCTTTGGGTTCGATAATTCGGTCTTGCCTAAGCTATACTACTGTTCGATAGGTACACTTGCCTTTAAGTCGTTGTTAGAGTTAGTTTCCAAGTTTGATCATTCTATTTATAAATTTTAAAGCTCTGATTTCAGCGATCAAGTTTTTGGCGCCATTACCGGGGAACTAAAATATTATGAAAACTCTATTTTTATTACATTAGCCATTATTTTATTTCGCAATTTATTTTATTCCATTATTTTTTCTCTAAATTTTATTTTTTTTTCTTTTTCCTAGCAGATACCTCTAGTTTATGACTAGACGGAACCCGATAGGACCTCTAGTATACGATAGTGAAATTGAATCTACCGCTCGGAGAAATTGCAGAGAAATTAGGAGAGGTCTAAATTACACAGAAGAAGAGCGAGAAGACAGATCCAATCCTACTGAAGGGATGGACGAGAATAATCTACCACGAGATGTGGCGGATGCTCTGCGCACTATGTATGATTATGCTAAACCCAATTTGACAGGAGCAGAATCTAGTATTGTTAAGCCTACTATAGCTGCTAATAATTTTGAATTAAAGCCTAATACAATACAAATGATTCAACAATTTGTTCAATTTGATGGTTTGCAGGACGAAGACCCGAACACTCATATAGCAAATTTTTTAGAGTTCTGTGATACTTTCAAAAGAAATGGCATTTTTTATGATGCCATTCATCTTTGGTTATTTCCCTTTTCATTAAGGAATAAAGCCAAGCAGTGGTTGAACTCGTTACCATGAGGGCCAATCACTACATGGGAACAAATGACCAAAAATTTTTTATTAAAATATTTTCCACCGCCAAAACCGGCTAAATTACGGAATGATATTTCTTCTTTTGTGTAGATGGATTTAGAGACATTATACGATGCATGGGAGAGATGCAAAGATCTCTTGAGGAGATGTCCACACCACGGATTACCATTATGGCTTCAAGTCGAAACCCTCTACAATGGTGTAAATCCCCCAACGAGGCAACTAATTGATTCAGCCGCCGGTGGAACCTTGAATAATAAAACTCCTAAAGCAGCCTAGGAATTCATTGAAGAGATGTCGTTGAATAATTATCAGTGGCAGGTTACAAGGACAAAACCGACAAAATCAGTCGGAGTCTACAACATTGATGCAGTAACCATGCTATCAAATCAGGTAGAGATGATGAATAAAAAGCTTGACAGTTTATGTTCTTTGCAGGTACACCCAGTCATGCAATGCAATGGAAGTGGAATTGTGGCGAATCCTGAGTATCCACCCTACCAACCGGACGCAGAGAGTGAACAGACAAACTATATAGGTAATAATTTCAGATCTAATAACAATCCTTATAGTAACACTTACAATCTAGGTTGGAGGAACCACCCAAATTTTTCATGGGGAGGCCAAGGAATTCAAGGAAATCAAAGACAACAACCTCCTTCAAATTTCCAAAATCAGCCATATCCGCAAGAAAAGAAGCCAACCCTCGAAGAGATGCTGACAAAATTTACGTCAGACACAGAAAAGTGCTTCCAAGAAACTGAGAAAACAATTAAGAGCAACGAGAATCGAATGGGGAAACTTGCAAAGTCAGTCAAGGAAGCCACGAATGCAGTCGAACAACTCGCAAAGGTAATGTTAGAATGACCGCTAGGACGTCTACCAAATAACACCGAGATTAACCCAAAGGAGCAAATTCAGGCTATCTCAGCTCAAGATAGTAAGGAATTAGATGAACCAAAATCAATACAAGAAAACAAAGTAGATGAAGGTAAGATAGAGGTAACACAAGAAAAGCCAAAATTGGTAATCAAAAGTACCAACCTTGCATACCTTATCTTGAAGCGATAAAAAGAGATGATTCAGAAGAACAATTCGGTAAGTTTCTTAAACTCTTAAAGAAAATACATATTAACTTACCTCTTCTTGAAGCTCTTTTCAAATGCCAGACGCGAGGAAATTCTTAAGACAGCTCATGACTAACAAACGCAAATTAGATGAAGAGCACCAAGTGGAATTAAACACAGCATGCTCAGTAATGTTACAAAATAGACTACCACGAAAGCTAAAAGATCCAGGGAGTTTTACAATTCCATGTTTAATTGGTAGTCTAACTATTAATAATGCGTTAGCTGATTTAGGAGCAAGCATAAATGTCATGCCTTATTCATTGTTTAAACGACTAGGTCTAGGGAAGCCCAAACAAACTAGGATGAGTATACAATTAGCTGATAAAACTGTTAGAATTCCTAAGGGCATTATTGAAGATGTTCTTGTCAAAATAGATAAATTTATTTTCCCAGTAGATTTTGTTGTTTTAGATATGGATGAGGATAATACCATCCCTTTAATTTTAGGAAGACCTTTTCTAGCAACTGCCAAGACTAAAATTGATGTCGCCACATGAGAACTCATACTTTGTGTAGGAGACGAATCAATCAGTCTTCAAGCTATTGACTCGGCCAGAATAATAATTGATGAAGGTGAGAAAGTAAAAACAGATGATAATCAAATTGTTCAACTTTTATCGCAGGAAACACCACATAACGACAACCCTGAGCTGACTCATAAGTCCCAAAATAACAAAGAAAAATCCTACAAGGGACAAGACCTTAGGATTGTCAAGTTTGAAGAGCAGAGGATACACGTCAAAGAAGAACCGAATGAAGTAAAACTAGAAGAATCACAAGAAGAGCTCGTAGGAACATCAAACTACTACAAAATAGGAGACCAGGTACTGTTAGACAAAGCATATCCACATATCACCACAACAGACCTAAAGACAAAGGGAGAAATACTTCTTAAGGTACACGATATCTTTCCCCATGGAACAGTCGAGGTAAGCAATCCAACATTCGGCACTTTTAAGGTAAAAGTTTCTCGACTTGAACCTCATCAAGAAAATAAAATTTTAAGCAAGAGGGAAGATATTCAAAACTTTAAACCTCCCTTCGAGGAAAGTCCAGCTTAAGACTATAAATGAGCACTTCTTGGGAGGCAACTTGAGTACTAACACTATTTACTTTCAAATTTATTTTCGGTTTCTTTCCCTTCCTTCTTTATTTCCTCTTAAACTAACCGGAAGTGAAGAAATTCAAGGCCACACAGCCTTATACACAGCCGTGTCGTGACCATGTGGACCACTAGAACCACCGTACTGACACAACGGAGGTCGTGCGAATCAGCCCCAACCACCCCACGACGTCATGGATCCAACCACTCCCCCACGGGCATCAGTAAATTGGCATGGCCGTGCTTCACAACCGTGGAGACACACTGACTTATCAAACACGGGACAAACACGCCCATGCTGTCCAACCGTGCCAACACATTGCCTTTTTAGGCACGGGCGTGGGTGTGCAAACACACCTAGACACATGGCCATGCGATGCAGCCGTGTCATTCAACACACCCTCGGTCCATGGGCGTGGGAACATACCAGATTTGAAACCCTATTTAAACCCCACAGCCCTCCTCCTTCTCCCCTCATTTTTCTTCTTTCTTTTTCTTTCTTTCCTTAGAAAAAGTGTCCAGACTCTTGAGCTACACTAGAATCATGCCGAAGAAGCGTAAGAAGGCAAGCATTGTCTCCTTAAAAGAGACCCCAACACATAAGTTCATGCCGGCCGCTTCATTCAAAAACCAAGCCAGGGGTTTTTTAGACCATTTAAATTCTTCTTTATGTTTATTTCCCCTTTATCCTACTTATCTATAATTCTCTTTTGCTTAATATATTTTAAATTCTTTTTGTTTCTTGGTTTTAGGTTCTAAAGGTTGCTTAGGAATCACGCACCACAGCCTTAGAGGTCACACCCACCTCGTGAACCATCCAACAATAAGGACTCCTTAGTCCATTAGTCTTTTCTTTCAATTTCAGTTTTCTTCTTAGTCTCCTTCTCTTTATTTCCTTTGCCTTTAATTATAGTATTAGTATATTATTAATGTTTATTTAGATTTCTTGGCTATATCTTTGCAGGCTACCCAATTTCTTTATCTAGCACAAAGATCATCGGTAGACACCCCACTAGGCCCATAGAAAATACCACCACCACCTCCTCCACCTACTTTCTACCACCAAAGACGCCAACTCCCGGAATCATCCAAAATTCAGGAAGTGTTACTTCTCCCCTTCTATTTTGATTATTTTATCATATAATTATTTATCTATCTTTGTACATTGAGGGCAATGTACATCTTAAGTGTGGGGGGTAAAAGTACCTAACTTTTTGCATTATTCTAAAATCCTGAATTTTAGTCTTGTCCCTAAGAAATTTTCTCATATTATTAATTAGGGTGAAATTTTTGATGATTTATGATTTTTATTGATAAGCTCTTGAATAAGTCATTGATAATTGTGCATTGATGATTTATACTTAAAGAAAACTAGAGAATTAACCACGATAAGTCTATTTTTCAAAAATTTTCTAGGTTGTTGAACTGAATTTGAATATTACCTTGAAGCTTGAAATTTACAAGATTGATGTCAAATACCCATAATTTTTTGTGAGATTTGAGCCTTATAGAGCATATATTCTTTTTCATGCTCACTTTATTAATTATGAGTGTGTCAACATTGAATTGTTATTCTAGAACTTGCCTCGATTATACATGTTGAGACCACATTAATGATTTGATATACTGAGATGATAAAGGCACCTAGGTTTTAACCTATTCACTCCACTAAAAAGCTTACCTATATAATTAACCCTTAATGAACCCATTTGATCCCAACAACCCTTTCATTGAATTACCCGCTTAATATTAACCTAAAACTCTTTGTATTTGTTATCACCATTCTTTTGACCACCCTTCTATCGAGAATTGAATTGATCAAGTTACCAAATTAGTTTATTTAATAAAGTTCTTTATTTATTTAATTATATACTTAGTTTGTTCTTAAAAAAAAACCAAAGTATATTCAAGTATTAGTATATGATTAAAGGAGCTTATGCATTTAAATTCCAATTGTTGAAGAAGAGCTCGTATCAAAAGTATTATCAATAGTAGTATTATTAGTTTCAAATTTTCAATTGATGTAATTATTTATTATTTTTAGTTAAGTAATTGGTCAGGTCAATCTCGATTCTAAACCCTCTAATTCAGCCTTTATCCACACCTTTAACCCAAGCCCCATTACAACCCTATCAAAGACCTTTTGATTTGTGTATCATCTTATATTACAGTGGTGAAGATTTGATTTTCAGGCAAGCCTATGGGATTAACTTTTCAGGTTCGAATTATGAGTGCTTTTTCTTGAAACTTAAACACTTCGAGTGCTTTGAGTGAATCCTTAGTGAGGATGTCAATCCTTGTCAGTTTCAAATTAAAAGGTAATCGTTTAGATAAGGGGAGACATCTATGTTTTCGTATTACAAAATTCATAACTTATATTGTTTGAATCTTTAAGACTCTTTGAGTTAAATTATCCATGTATAAATTATCTGTGAATTATGATGAAGCATTACTGATAGGAATTGTGAACTAAGGAAAGTTCATTTTAATTGTAAGTTGAGAATTTTGCTTGAGGACAAGCAAAAGCTTAAGTGTGGGGGTATTTGATAAACCATAAAAGTAACATATTTTAACCCCATATTTAGTATGATTTTAGGATGATTTAGCCCTGATTTATGTAAAAGGGTGCTTTTAATCCTTTCTTTTCATATTTCTACTCAAGAAAGCACCCGAGGACAAAAAGAACAAGAAACGGGCTTAAAACAAGCCAATTTGGGCCAAAGAAGAAAATAGACATGGCCTGGACTTCAAGCCACACGGTCGTGCTTCAACAATTAACTAAGACATGACCATGCCACGATTTACACAGCCGTGCCCCAATCGACAGAATCGAGACATGACCCAACCACGATTTACACGAGCGTGTGCCATGTCCGTGCCCCTATTACGGGAGAGAGCAATTTCACTCTGATTTGGATACTTAGAGCCAAAGAAACACTTTCCAAACTTATTCAAATATTGAGTAAGAAGCAGACTTAAATTAGGACACTTAGAGGCCAAGTAAAGCATTTCAAGAGCCTATATAAGCACCCTAAGTGTATCCTAAAAGGGGGATGCGGGGAGCTAGGCCAAGGAGCCGAGCCAGAAGGATCACATTTATTGGAATCACTCGAAGATAACTAGTGGATCCATCTCAAGAAGCAAGAATTCTACTCAAGACGGTAGATTTCTCCTTCAATTCCTCTAGGGGTTTTAGGGATTTTCTATGTTTTGTTTTATCTTTTCTCTTGAGATGTTTTGTTTATTTGTTATGAACTAAATCCTTCAGATACTTGAAAGGGATAAAACCTAGATGAATTTTGTTATTATTTTCTGAATTATATGATAAATACTTAGTTTGTTCTTAGTTATGTTCATTAATCCAAATCTGATGTGCTTAGGTGGAGGAAGAATAGACCCTTCTTAAGAGTAGATCTAGCATAATTAAGCGGAGTTGATCGAACACATAGAGATAAGGTTACAAGATTTTGCCGGATTAGGGTGAAACCTAAAATAGGAATCCATTGATCGATTTACTGCTATTCTAGGGGGTTATTATAAGCAAGCGAGAGTTCCACTAATTAACTTAGGGTTAGACATTATTTGCCTCGAGAGAGGGTTTAATATAGGTTACGGAGTCCTACGAATCAAGCTAAGTAAAGAAATCATATGATTCAGTAATAAGTAACAAGTGAAGTCTAGGTGGATTCTTCCTGAAGGTATCATCGTAATCAATTGAGTTTCTTCAAGTTATTTCCCAAATTCATTCTTTTTGTCTTTGCGTCTTTAGCTTAGTAGTCATTAAACTAGATTAAATCAATCAATCACTCCATATTTTAGGCTAAATAACAAAAAAAAGTTAGTATTAGTACTTTTAGTTCCTTTGGGTTCGATAATTCGGTCTTGCTTAAGCGATACTACTGTTCGATAGGTACACTTGCCTTTAAGTCGTTGTCAGAGTTAGTTTCCAGGTTTGATCATTCTATTTATAAATTTTAAAGCTATAATTTCAGCGATCACTGGACAGAGTTGGGTGAGCGACAGTTGTTGGGTCCAGAATTGGTTTCGAAAATAGAGGATAAGGTTAAGTTGATTTGGACTCGATTGAAGGAAGCTTCTGACAGGCAAAAATCTTATGCCGATATGAAGCGTAAGGATATAGAGTTCTCCATGGGTGATCGTGTTTTCTTAAAAGTTTTGCCCTGGAAGAAAGTTTTAAGGTTTGGACGGAAGGGCAAGTTGTGCCCCAGGTTTATCGAGCCTTACCGAGTGTTGAAACGGTGGGACCACTAGCTTATCAGCTCGAGTTTCCTCCAAAATTAAGATAGATACATGATGTATTCCATGTCTCGATGTTAAGGCACTACCGTTCGGATCCATCTCACATAGTGCCAGTGGAGGAAATCGAGGTAAGACCTGATTTATCTTTTGAAGAGGGACCAATTCAGCTCTTAGACCGAAATATTAAGGTATTGAGAAAGAAGACGGTTCTATCATGGTTCAAAGGAGGCCACGTGGGAGCCAGAGGATGTGATACGACAATAGTACCCTCACTATTTTTGACCAGGTAAATTTTGAGGCCAAAATTTCTTTAAGGGGGTAGAACTATAACATCTTGGAATTAGGGGTTCTGCATTTTTATGTTTTCTGTGTGTTTGGTTTGTTCTGCTTCTTAATTTGGTGTGGTTGAGGGTTTTGGGAAGGCTCGGGGTCAAGCTTGAGCCTTGGTGAAAATTTTGTTTTTAGGCTCTTTAGGGGAGAGCTGGTTGAAGCAGGTCTTAAGGATAAGTTCTTGTGCTTGTTGACACAAGAAGAGTTGTGGTGGAGTGGCAAGGAGACACGACTTAAGGTGAAGGGGTGTGGCGTCACAAGGGAGCAGTAGTATGGAAGGAGTTCAAATCCCATATGCCTCACTATGAACTTTATTTTTGGCACCAGGTTGGAGGGAAGATGGATTCGGAGGGACTCTCCAAGGTTGTTGGTTGAATGAGTCAAGCCATTTGAATGGGTGGCCATGAGGTGTTTGTGGTGTTTGAATTGGTCAAACTGATTCAAACGAGTGAAGGAGAGTGAAAGTAGGAGGAAATCGTGGGTTGGTGTTAGGGGTGGAGTTGGCCGAAAGTTGGGGCATTTGGGGGAGTGAATTCGGTCAAGTGGGTGAAAAAGGGGGACCCTTTGTTGTTGAGCATGTGCAGTTTAGTGCTAGCTTGAGGGTGTCAAAATTCCATAGACTTTAGGCTTTGGTTCATTTCATTTTAGCATTGGTCATTAAGGGAGGTGAGTGCCGTTTGGTAGCTAGTGTCATTTGAGTGTGAACTTAAGCAAAAATCGTCCATAGAGACTTCCCTTTCTTCTTTTCACTTTGGTTACTTGGTGTCATTTTCTATTTTCTTTTTACCAAAGAAAACCATAGCTCCTTATTCTCTTTCTCTCATCATTGTTGCTTTACATTTTTCCCCATTTTATGTGTTAGCCGAAACTCCTTAAAGCCACCCCTTGCCCAATCTTTTCTTCTCATTTGCCCATTGCTCTTAAACATCACAACCGAAACTTTCATCTCACATCTTTGTGTTTCATTTTTCTCTTCCACTTCTTCTTCTCTAGCCGAAACCTTACAGCTCCTCTACTGTTACCTTGTTGTTTCTCTCTTTAGCTGAATAGCTCCTTTGGCCGCAAGTGAAACGGTTTCGCCTTGTCGTTTGACTGTTGAAGTGTGAAGGGGTATTATTTCCTGCCAAGTCTATTCGGGTTCTTCATCATCAATAATGCAAGGTAGTCTCGTGTGATCCTTTTTCCTTCTCTAAAGTTCTTTTAGCCAATTACTCAAAGGGCAATTTTTTTTACTTCTAGGCCAAACTTTTGGCTCTCTCACAACTCATCTTTGATTCAAGACTGAACTAGTTGTTGTGTGGTTCATCATTTACCAAGGTATGAATCAATTCTTTTCATTTCTTGATTATTATATCCCTTACCGGTTGTAGTTTGCTTTAATCAATTCTCTTGATAGACAATCGACATTTTCTCTGACCTATGATCAAGTCTGTTTCATGGATACAAGAAACGGTCAAGCTGTGGTGGGGAGTGAACTAGTAATCTCCTCTCTCAAGTTCAAAAGACGTGCTATTTTGGTGGTTCGAGACTATCCGCTAGGTTGTAGGAGTCAGCCGACGTCTTCCTGGGATAGGCAAATAGTTGTTGTCCCTGCTAGTGAAAGCGTCGACATAGAGGGTTTAGTGTTACGCGTTATCAGGTGTGTGTATCACTCACATGCTTCTTTATTGTTTGTGTTATTAACTGTGTTGGCTGAAAGTCAAATGATTGACTTGATAGTCGAGATACCCTCGTGGGTAAGGTTAGAGACACCGGGTAAGTTCCGCTATGATGATACTGTCGAGTATAAGACTTGTATGAAATTATTATCTGTTACACATTGAGAGTATGTTGCATTCATTCTTAGTATGATAAAACGAACATGGGCTTGGGATTGAATGAGGGGGAAATGTGAACCAGTGACTATTGTCACGGTGGTCTAAGAACCACGATTTGTTTGAAACCACGAATACATATATCAGTGACTTGTCTCGGTGGTCTAGGACCACAGTGGGTTGGCCCTATGAATGCATAAACTTATTAGAGATCGTCACTGTGGTTTGAGACCACAGTGGGTTGTCCCCAAGATTATATATTTTAGGGACTTTTTCACGAGTGGTCTGGGACCACGGTGGTCAGGAACCACAGTGGCGTAATGCCACAGGTGTTTGGATGGATAGCTAGATTGGGCTGGGCTGCATTGCATAAATGTGATATATGCCATATTGAGTGAGCTAAGGCCCAATGTGCATATGTGGACTTAAGGCCCAGTTTGCGTTATACGAGAATTTACACACTGAGTCTCAACGACTTACCCCTCTGCTTAATTGTGTAGGTAAACACTAGATTACGGATCTGAAGCCGAGGTGGACTCAAGGTGGTCATGCGTTATCGTTTCTTTCGTAAACTCGTTCTCTTATTTATGTTTATTTTTAATTGGGATTTTGATTTGTAATAAGGCCACTTTAACTTTAAAATTGGGTTTTAATTCAATGCTAATATTATATAATTTATAAATTGTCAAATTTGGGGGTTTTCCTAAAATACAAATAACGGTTCTTTTAAAAATGTTAACAAACGGTTCACAAGAAAATTATAATTACACTTGGGATTTTCATAGAACTACAAATATTATTTTCAAAAGGTCACGTTCCTCAACATTGTTTTCAACGGTCATCTCTCTGAAATTTTCTAAATTCGGCTTTACGAAATAAACCTGTTTGAACTTCTAGATAACCTAATAAGAAGTTGGCAAGATATATCCAAACCAAATTCTAGATTACCCCTAACATGGAATCACTGAAACGAAAAGTTTTTCACAAGTTACGATGTACCGTTAAACGTTTTCAAAACTACCCTTCCTGTAACAATCCAGATTTGGTCGTAATGAATTGACCGAGTTTGTGGTGTTACAATCTGAGGGTAGGGTGCCTGCGAGGACTTATGCTATTCGCGCTCACGAAGAGGCATCATTCCCTGATGTGATCATGGGTACATTTTCTCTCTATGATACTTATGTTGTTGCTTTAATTAACCCGAGATCTACCCACTCATATGTTTGCATGAAATTAGTCTCTAGTATAAACATGCCTGTAGAGTCTATAGAATTTGTGATAAAGGTGTCAAACCCCTTAGGCAAATATGTGTTAGTTGATAAAGTATGAAAAGTTTGCCCTTTAATGATTAAAGGTCATTATTTTCCGGCAAATCTCATCTATTACCATTTAATGAATTTGATGTAATTCTTGGTATGGATTGGTTAACTACTCCTGATATGATAGTGAATTGTGGAAGGAAATTTATTGAGTTAAAATGTGAAAATGGGGATATTCTTCATGTTGAATCAGATGAGCAAGACAGATTGCCTGTAGTGATTTTTTCCATGTTGGCTTAGAAATATATAAGAAAAGGATATGAAGCTTTTCTTGCTTTTGTGATGAATGCCAAAGAGTTCGAGTTAAGAATTGAATCAATGCCCATAGTGTGTGAGTACCCAGATGTATTTCCAGAAGAATTGCCAGGGTTACCTCCAGTTAGAGAGATTGATTTGGCATTGAGTTAGCCCCTGATACTGCCCCTATTTCAATTGCTCCATACAGGATGGCTCCAAGCGAGTTGAAAGAATTGAAGGTACAGTTACAAGAGTTGACAGATAAAGGTTTCGTAAGACCAAGTTATTCTCTGTGGGGTGCTCCCGTATTATTTGTGAAAAAGAAATATGGTTCCATGAGGTTATGTATAGATTACCGACAACTTAATAAGGTGACCATAAAGAGCAAATATCCCTTGCTAAGGATTGATGATTTGTTCGATCAATTGAAGGGAGCCACTGTGTTTTCCAAGATAGACTTAAGGTCTGTATATTATTAGTTGAGGGTCAAAGACTCGGATGTACCGAAAATAGCATTTTAGAAAAGGTATGGGCACTATGAATTTTTAGTCATGCCTTTCGGTTTAACAAATGCCCTTGCTGTGTTCATGGATTTGATGAACCGCATATTTCAGCCATATTTGGATAAATTTGTTGTGGTCATTATTGATGATATACTGATTTACTCTCACGATGAGAACGAGCATGCTGAGCACTTGAGGACGATTTTGCAAATTTTACGAGATAATCAGTTATATGCCAAGTTTAGTAATAGTGAATTTTGGTTTAAAGAAGTTGGATTTTTGGGGCACATTGTCTCATGAGATGGAATTAAAGTTGACTCGAGTAAGATCTCAGTAATTGTTGATTGGAAACTGTCAAGGAACGTATTCGAGATTAGAAGTTTTCTGGGTCTGTCTGGTTATTACATACGATTTATCAAGGGATTTCTATGATAGCTACTCTAATGATGAGGCTATTGCAAAAGGATGTGAAGTTTGAATGGACAGAAAAATGCCAACAAAGTTTTGAGAAACTAAAGGCAATGTTGACTGAGGCTCCAGTTCTAGTACAACCTGAACCGGTATAGTTATGCATCCTTAAATGGATTGGGTTGTTTTCTCATACAAGAAGGTAAAGTGATAGCTTATGCCTCTAGACAGTTAAAGCCGCATGAGAAGAATTACCTGACACATGATTTGGAGTTAGCCGCCATTGTGTTTGCTTGAAGATATGGAGACACCATTTGTATGGTGAAAAATGTCAGATATTCACCGATCATAAAAGCCTAAAGTACTTGATGAATCAAAAGAAGTTGAACTTAAGGCAATGAAGATGGTTAGAGTTGATAAAGGATTACAAGCTAGTGATTGACCGCCATCAGGGAAAGGCAAATGTGGTTGCCGATGCCTTGAGTAGAAAATCCTTGTTTGCATTGAGAGCCATGAATACACAGATGAATTTTTCGAGTGATGGTTCTATTCTAGCCGAGTTGAGGGCTAGACCAATGTTTCTCGAAAAGATTCGTGAAGCTCAGAAGGGCGACAGTGAGTTGCAAGCCAAAAGAGCTCAGTTTGAGTCGGGTGTTGAGTCAAATTTTTGGATTAATTCTGAGGGATGTTTAACGTTTCGAGACAGAGTCTGTGTACTGATAAATGATGAATTTATTAGGAAAATTTTACATGAAGCACATAGTGGATGTTTATCTGTACATCCAGGCAGCACAAAAATGTATAACGACTTGAAGAAATGGTATTGGTGGTCGAGTATGAAGAAAGATATTTTCAAGTTTGTATCGAGATGCTTGATTTGCCAACAAGTGAAGGCTAAACACCAAGTACCTTCGGGTTTACTTCAGCCTATTATGGTTCCCGAGTGGAAATGGAACCGTATTGTTATGGACATTGTGATGGGTTTGTCTTTGACACCGGGAAAGAAGGATGCCGTATGGGTTGTGGTTGATAGACTTACAAATTCAGCCTATTTTATACTGGTACGCATTAACTATTCACTTGATAGGTTGGCATATTTGTAAGTGTTAAAAATTTTGAGATTACACGGAGTACCGTTGTCGATTATTTTGGATAGAGATCCGAAATTTACATCACGATTTTGGAAAAAGTTGCAAGAAACCTTGGGCAAAAAGTTGAGTTTTAGTACAACTTTCCATCCGTAAACTGACGGGCAGTCAGAGAGGGTAATACAGATACTTGAAGACATGCTTCGATGTTGTGTTTTGGAATTCCAAGGTGATTGGGAAAAGTATTTACCGTTAGTGGAATTTACCAACAATAATAGTTTTCAGTCGAGTCTGAAGATGGAGCCTTATAAGGCATTATATGGGCATAAGTGTCCAACACCCATGTAATGGACTAAACTTAGAGAAAATCAAATTCACAGAGTCGACTTAGTCAGAGAAACTGAAGAGAAAGTTGTAACAACCCGATTTTGGGCCTAGTTAAAATATTGGATTCGTAACCACTAATCCGAGGTCAAAGAAATTAGTTTTGATATTATTTTATGTGTTATGGCATGATTATATGAGTGCATGAAAATTTTGGTGCATTAATTTTGATGATTTCATGCTTAATTGAGAAAAAAGACTAATTCGCATAAAGTGCAAAAGTTTTATTATACTAGCTAGAGGTGTCAATTAGCTATAGAACTTTAAATTGGAGGTCCTTAAGGTGTAATTAGATGTCTCTAAGGTTGATAGCCGGCCATAGGGGACAAGAAATGTCAAAATTGGTCAAAGTGGGTGGATTAGGTGATTAAATTGATGTAATAAAATATAATAAAGAAAAGAGTGATATCATCCTTTCCTCTTCATCTTCTCCATCGAAAATATCAGCAAAATTGGGGTTTTGGAAGCCTAAAATTTTTAGCAACTTCTCACCCTTGCAAGGAAGTGATTTTGGTAGTCTTTCTTGATAATTTTTGTACTTTTGGGACCCTTGTAGCATGATCTAGCTAATGAGGGGACTGTTGAACAAAAATGGTTGACAGTCTAGGCATTTTCCATGTGGTTATTCATGTTGATTTCTGAAAATTTATGGAAGAAAATGAATCCTAGCGGGTTAATGAACAACTTTTGTGAAAGGATTTTTGCATGAAAATTCCTAATAGGACTATTTTGTAAAAGTTATAAAATAGGTGGTAAATGTGTGAAATAATTGAAATCTTGAGTTGCTATAAGAGGGAATATGAATTGGCTAGGCTTGGGTGTGTGAAAGATGAACACATTTCATTTTATGAGCCTAAGGGAAAAATTGTAATTTTTTGAAAGACTAGGGGCAAAATGGTAATTTTGCCAAAATAGGAATTTTGGGGTGATTTGAATAATATGGTTAATTAATAAGCTAAATATGTCATCATAGATCAAGATGAACGTGGAATCAACCTTAACTGAGGAAAAGGTAGGGTTTCGGACTAAATTGCAAATTGACACATTTTGTATCGATGTAGGTTTACATGTAAATAATACGTCCTTTTTATTTTTTTTTTTACATATTAAGGTTTTATGTGAAATGTGAATGAATATTGTTGATATATATATTGAAATAATAGAAAGTAAGGAAATTTTAGGTGAACACTGTATTTATTGGTGGGCTGTGTGCGAAACCACCGTGAAAAATGTGATTATTGGTGGGGTGGGCTATGTGTGATACCACCGTATATTTATTAGTGGTGGGCTGTGTGCGATACCACCAAGTTATTTTTTAATGGTGGGCTGTGTGCGATACCACCGTGTTATTTCTTAGTGGTGGACTGTGTGCAGAATCACCTTGTATTCGGTATTTTTCCAATGTGCTTATCGAGAAACCTTGTCTTAGTGAAATTACATGTGGTTTGTGGTGATAAGTGCAGGGTATAAGTGTAACACCCCTATCCCGTATCCGTCATTGGATTAGGGTTAAGGGAATTACCTGACAGATCGAAAACTTTATCATTCAATTCGTAAAGTAAATCATCAATTACAATCATAGTGTCCCCTTAGTAGGTCAACGAGACCTAAAACATGCTTAGAAACAGGGTCGGGACTAAATCGGAACACATACAGAAATTCTCAAAAATTTAAAACTTTTCAAAATTTTAGGGGTTACACGCCCATGTGGGCAGGCCGTGTGCCTTCCACGACTGCTGGACACCCCCGTGTGTCTTCCCCGTGGTTGAAACTGACTTTACTCCACGACCACCAAGCACGCCTATATACTTTGCTGTGGCGATCCTGACTAAACCACATGGCTACCAAGCACATCCATGTGCCAAGGCCGTGTACTCTTAACTAGCTACTGACTTAGCCCCACGGTCACTAGGCACGCCCGTGTGGCAAAATAGGCCATTTGCAAGGCCAAAAATGCCACCCACATTAGGGTCAAACCTACAAGCGAATACCAATACAATCTACGCACATTTAACAACCATGAACATACAAATTTACATAGAAAAAACTCAAATATACCTAAGCATATTTCATCCAAACTTACCATAAACTTGACCATTTCAAATATCATCTAACCATACTAAAACATACATCATATAACATCTTCATAAAGGAAAAATATCAACTTATAATTAGCCACATCACATGGCTAAGTTCATATAACAAACTTATACCATATACTAGCCTATACATGCCATATCTAGATATATACATTTCCAAAATGTACCAAAACAAGTTGAGTAGCGTGATGATGATCCTCGACGGTCTCGAGCCTTCGGTAGCTTTGATGATCTATAAAACAGAGAAACACACACAGAATAAGCTTTCAAAAGCTTGGTAAGCCATATACAAATAAACCTAACATAAAATGCACATAACATTTTTATACAATGACAATAATGGTTCTCATAGCATATACATCTCACATAAATTTTGGCTCAATTGATTAGCCATAACTTATCACATACTTCAACTCAATACCACATAAACACATAGCTCATCTAAGCATAATTTCACATATCATCTCATCATTCCATTGCACATAATCAATTTAGTAAGTTCATATAGATACTTACCTTTCATACACACCTTGTGTACTTATCAAACATACCTGAAACGGATATACATTCACATAATTGTTCATAGCTCGGATTTCCCTATTGAACCGTTCAGAATCTAATAGGATATACAAAATACTCAGAATAGTCATACAGTGCCAATGTCTCAAACGTGGTCTTACATGTGATCAGATGTCGATCCACTGTCCTCAATAGGGTCTTACACGAATTAATACGATGCTAATGTCCCAGACATGGTCTTATACGTAAAGCTCTTATCGATGCCAACGTCCCAGACATGGTCTTACACGAAATCCCAAATCAATGCCAACACCCCAAACATGGTCTTACATGATAAAATAGAACAGACACCTCATGACATAGCTAATCCTATCTATTAGTAGGTTCGTACAGGACTACTCGGACATTGTCACTATGTCGATCTTATCTCAGAATTCATGTACATAACATCTCGTAAGCATTCATTGTTATCAATAGTCATATGAACATACACAATTCAATATAAATATGTTTATTTGCATAATGACTTACCTCAGATTCGATTTAACTGAAACGGAAACAGCTACTCGGTTACTTTAGCTTTCCCGCGATCTAAGTCCGATTTCTTCGGTTCTTGATCTAAACATATTCAAATTTAACCCTTTTATTCACTAATTCATTCAATTCAATCCAAACACACATATTTAGGGTTACAAATTATCCATCACATTTTCATCTTTTATCAATTTAGTCCATTTTTCTCAAAACATCAAATATACAAAATTTTGTTCACACACATGCATAGTCAAAATTCTCTAGGGACCATACAAGTCCATATTTTTCATCAAATTCACAATTTAGTCCTCCAAATTATCATTTTCTCAATTACAACCAAATTACTCAAAATCAACAAAACTCCAAAGATAAAATATGCTAATCAAACACATTTATTCCATATTTCATCATCAAATGTTTCAAAACTCATATGCTCATCAAAAACACATTTCAAAATCATCACCAGTTCTCAAAATCAAAACATGGGTTTAGTAGCACTCGAAGAAATGATTACGAAAACATAGAAATTATCAAAAACCGATCAAGAACATACCTTGAATTAAACTCTCAAATGGCCGAATATAATAAAGCTCTTCTTCCCTATTTTCTTTTGTGTTTGTCGGTGGAAGAATGGATGAAATAATATCCATTTTCATGCTTTATTATATCATAATATGACTTAATAATTCATTTCCAAATTTAACCTTATAATATAAATTTACAAAACATAATTTCTAAGGTTGTTATGGACCATAACTGTCCACTATCCTCTCTTTTGGCCAAATTGCAACATAAATCCTTCTATATAAGATGACACAACAATTTAGCCATTCAATCAAATAGAAAGCTACTTTTACCTTTTACGCGATTTAGTCTTTTGCTTAATTTAAGCACACAAACTTATGAATTTAATTCACAGAAATTTAGCACATGCTTAATCATATATCATAGGCATGGAAAATAATATTAAAATTATTTACTGACTCAAATTCGTGGTCCCGAAACCATTGTACCGACTAGGATATAAATCGGACTGTTACAATTCTCCCCTTTAGGGATTTTCATCCCCGAAAATCTTACCGTTAAACAGAATCAGATATTGCTGTCTCATTGAGTCCTCAAGCTCCCATGTAGCCTCTTCTATTCTGTGTCAATTCCATAATACTTTCACTAACGGTATTTTCTTGTTTCAAAGCTCTTTCACTTCACGAACTAAGATACGAATCGATTTCTCTTCATATTTCATATCAGATCAAATTTCAATTTCAGATGGGGCAATCACATGTGATGGATCGAATCGATATCTACGGAGCATTGAGACATGAAATACATTGTGTATCTTTTCTAGCTCAGAGGGCAACCTTAATCTATATGCAACAGGACCAACACGATTAATAATTTCATACGGCCCGATGAACCTCGGACTGAACTTGCCTTTACGTCCAAAACGAAGTACTTTCTTCCACGTAGACACTTTTAGAAATACTTTCTCACCAATCTTAAATTCTATATCTTTTTGTTTCAAGTCTGCATAAGACTTCTGTCGGTCAGATGCTGATTTTAGATTATCACGGATTACTTTCACTTTCTGTTCAATGTCTTTTATCAAATCAATCCCGTGTAGTTTATTTTCACTGAGCTCAGTCCAATACAGAGGTGTACGACATTTACGTCCTTACAAAGCTTCATAAGGTGCCATTTTGATGCTTGACTAAAAACTATTATTGTATGCAAATTCAATCAATGGAAGGTACTGCTCCCACGTACTGTCAAATTCAAGAATGGAACATCTTAACATATCCTCAAAAATCTGAATGATCTGCTCGGATTGACCATCTGTTTGCGGATGGAAAGCTGTACTAAAATGTAATTTCATGCTTAATGCTTCTTGTAATTTCTTCCAGAATCTTGATGTAAAACTCGGATCTCTATCAGACATAATGGATAGTGGTAGCTCGTGTAATATCACAATCTTAGAAATATAAAGCTCGGCTAATCTATCAAGTGAATAATCAGATCTTACCGGAATAAAATAGGCAAATTTCGTTAATCGATCAACTACGACCCAAATTGCATCTTTCTTTCTCGGATTCATGGGAAAACTTGAAACAAAGTCCATCGTTACTCTATCCCATTTCCACTCAGGAATCAAAATTGGTTGTAGCAAACTAGACGGAACTTGATGTTCAGCTTTCACTTGTTGACAGACTAAACATTTCGAAACAAAGTCAGAAATGTCTCGTTTCATACCAGACCACCAATAATGTTACTTCAAATCATGATACATCTTTGTACTTCCCGGATGAACAGATAGACGACTGTTATGTGCTTCACTCAAAATCAACTGAATCAACTCCGAATTTCTCAGAACACAGATACAACCTCAGAATCACAAGCAATCATCAACAACTCAAAATTCAAATTCAGAATTTGAATCACACTGAGCTCGTTTCGATAACAATTCATTATCAACCTTCTGAGCATCACATATTTGCTGTAAGAACAACGGTTTTGCAATCAATTCAGCTATCACAGAACTATCTTCAGACAGATCTAACTGAGTATTTAAAGCACATAGTGCAAACAATGATTTTCGACTCAGTGCGTCAGCAACAACATTTGCTTTACCTGGATGATAATCTATTACAAGTTTATAATCTTTTAACAACTCTAACCATCTTCTTTGACGAAGGTTCAAATCTTTCTGAGTCATTAGATATTTCATACTTTTATGATCTGAAAACACGTGACATTTTTCACCATACAGTTAATGGCGCCAAATCTTTAATGCAAACACAATCGCAGCTAGTTCAAGGTCATGAGTCAGATAGTTCTTTTCATGAGGCTTCAATTGTTTCGAAGCATAAGCTACAACTTTGCCTTTCTGCATCAAAACACGTCCTAGGCTGTTTAACGAAGCATCACTGTATATAACAAATTCTTTACTCGATTCTGGTTGTACTAACACTGGAGCTTCTGTTAACAGAGTTTTCAACTGATCAAATCTTTTCTGACATTTATCAGACCATTCAAATCTAACATCTTTCTGAATTAGTCTAGTCAACAGAGTAGTTATCACTGAAAATCCTTTTACAAATCGACGATAATAACCAGCTAGACCTAGAAAGCTACAGACTTCAGACACGTTCCTCAGAGGTTTCCAATCTAGAATAGTAGAAATCTTGCTCGGATCGACTCGCATTCTAGAAGCTGACACAATATGTCCCAAAAAAGTAACCTCATATAACTAGAATTTAGATTTACTGAATTTCACGTACAATTGCTTTTCTCTCAAAGTTTGCAACATAAATTTCAGATGTTCAGCATGCTCATTTTCATTACGTGAATAAATCAAAATGTCATCTATGAACTCCACAACAAATCGATCTAGGTACGGTTTGAAAATTCGTTCATCAAATCCATAAAAACAACTGGAGCATTCGTTAGTCCAAAAGGCATAACTAAAAACTCATAATGCCCGTACCTCATTCTAAAAGCAGTTTTCGGTATGTCTGAATCTTTCACTCTCAACTGGTGATATCCCAATCTTAGATCAATCTTGAAAAATACAGTAGCTCCTTTTAACTGATCAAATAAGTCATCAATTCTGGGCAACGGATATTTATTCTTTATTGTCACCTTATTCAACTAATGGTAATCTATACACATTCTCAACGTGCCATCTTTTTTTTTCACAAACAGAACAGGAGCACCCCAAGGTGAGAAACTCAGTCTAGCGAACCCTCCATCGGTCAACTCTCGCAACTGTGACTTTAACTCTTTTAATTCTGTTGGTGCCATTCTATACAGAGTTATCAAAATAGGTGTTGTACCAGGCAACAGATCAATACCAAATTCAACTTCACGTATGGGAGGCAAACCCGACAATTCTTTAGGGAATACATCAGAAAACTCACAAACAATAGGCACTAATTCAACTTTCTTTTCAGACACTTTCGAACCAATCACATAAGCAAAATATGCCTCATATCCCTTTTTCATATATCTTTGAGCTTTCAATACAGATATTACAGTAGGCAATCCATTTAAATCATTAGACTCAACCCGTACAATTTCATTATTCGGACATCTCAAATTAATAGTCTTTCTTTTACAGTTTACAACAGCATCATGCAATGTCAACCAGTCCATACCCATAATGATATCAAACACATCAAATGGCAAAAGCATCAGATCAGTAGAGAAATAGATATCTCGAAACATTAATGGACAGTTCTTGCATACTTTGTCAACAAGGACACTTTTACCTAAGTGGTTCGATAAAAGTTTTATTCTAAACTTAGTAGACTCTACAGGTAAAGTCTTACTGAATACTAAATTCATGCATATATACGAATGTGTAGAACCAGGGTCTATCAATGCAATCACAGAAGTATCATAAAGAGTAAATGTACCCATTATAACATTTGAAGATGAAGCTTCCTCACGAGCTCAGATAGCATATGCTCTGGCAGGTGCTCTAGCTTCGGATCTCGCAACAGTATCTCTCGTAGTTCTCTGACTACCACTGACATTTCTTACATTCTTCGAAGGTCTACCTCTTACAGGTGCATTATCAGATCTCAGATTCTGAATAGTTTCTGGCTCAACAGACTCAAGACAATCGTGGATAAAATGATCAAGTGATCCACATCTGAAGCAAGCTCTGTCATATAATATATAACTTCTCGGATGCCTTTTTCCACAATGCTTACATTCAAGTTTCTCGGATCGAACATTTCCAATACTTGCTACTGAAGTTGCTGGAGTTTTGGAGCTCATTTGTGATCTAGCTCGATTTTTATTCAAATGTCCCACATTATCTCTTGAATGACTTTGATCATCTCTGAATTTCTTCAAAGTGGACTAAAATGATCTACTCTGAAATCTCTTTCTCACATCTTTAGCTTTAGACTCATCTTTTCTTTTATCTTTTTTGAGTGCCTCAACTTTGCATGCTCGATCAACGAGTACTACAAACTCTTTTATTTCTAAGATCCCTAATAACAAACGGATATCTTCATTAAGGCCGTCTTCGAATCTTTTTCACATTATTGCTTTAGATGATATACATTCTCGGGCATACTGACTTAGTCTTATGAACTCTCATTCGTACTCAGTAACAGTCATTCAGCCCTATTTTAGTTTCAAAAATTCCTTTCGTTTCTGATCGATGAATCTCTCACTGATATATTTCTTCTGAAACTCAATCTGAAAGAAGTCCTACGTGACTCGCTCTTTCGTAACAATAGAAGTTAAGGTTTTCCACCACTAATAAGCTGCATCTTAGAGCAATGATACAACACATTTTATGCATTCTTTTGGAATCAGAGACATTTCATCGAATACTCAGATAGTATTTTCTAACTAGAACTCGGCCTTTTCAGCATTATCATCACTAGTAGCTCGAAACTCTTCAGCCCCATACTTACGGATCTTGTCAACCGGAGGCTTATTCCATAAATTTAGATTTACAGTCGGACTCATATTGGATGTCTGAGGGGGATTAACCGGGGGCGGGGGTTGCGAAACAGTCGGGTTATTTCTTACGAATTTAGTGAACCATTCACTCATCATCTGGAAGAAAGCTTGTTTAGCTTCTCCCTCTTGACCGCTAGTAGCTGGTCTCGGATCAGAAGGCGCTGTCCCTTGTGCGGGAGCAAGCACATTACTTTCTATGTCGTCAGCTACGGCTCTTTCGGGATCTATTACTATACAAAAATCACATTTTATACATCAAGATTCATCACACTATCACAATTCAGATATATGGAATGCATAGTTAGACTCTGACACGCTACGTTAGTCGAGAATCGACTAAACCGTAGCTCTGATACCAACCAAATGTAACACCCCTATCCTGTATTCATCGTCAGATTAGGGTTAAGGGCATTACTTGACAGATTAGAAACTTTATCATACAATTCGTAAAGTAAATCATCAATTACAATCATAGTGTCCCCTCAATAGGCCAACGAGACCTAAAACATGCTTAGAAATAGGGTCGAGACTAAACCGAAACACATACAGAAATTCTCAAAAATTTAAAACTTTTCAAAATTTTAGGGGTTACACGCCCGTGTGGGCAGGCCGTGTGCCTCCCACGGCTACTAGACACCTCGTGTGTCTTTCTCGTGGTTGAAACTGACTTTACTCCACGGCCACCAAGCACGCCCGTATACCTTGGCTGTGGTCGATCCTGACTAAACCACACGGCTACCAGGCACGTTCGTGTGCCAAGGCCGTGTGCTCTTAACTATCTACTGATTTAGACCCATGGTCACTAGGCATGCCCGTGTGGCAAAATAGGCCATTTGCAAGGCCAAAAATGCCACCCACATTAGGGTCAAACCTACAAGCAAATACCAATACAATCCATGCACATTTAACAACCATGAACATACCAAAATAACCATTCAATCTTTACATTCAAATTTATTTCCATTCATACCAATTTACACAGCAAAAACTCAAATATACCTAAGCATATTTCATCAAAACTTACCATAAACTTGGCCATTTCAAATATCCTCTAACCATACTAAAATGTACATCATATAACATCTTCATAAAGCCAAAATATCAACTTATAATTAGCCACATTGCATGGCTAAGTTCATATAACAAACTTATACCATATACTAGCCTATACATGCCATATCTAGCTATATACATTTCCAAAATGTACCAAAACAAGTTGAGTGGCGTGATGATGATCCTCGACGGTCCCGAGCCTTCAGTAGCTTTGAAGATCCATAAAACAGTGAAAACACACACAGAGTAAGCTTTCAAAAGCTTAGTAAGCCATATATAAATAAACCTAACATAAAATGCACATAACATATTTATACAATGACAATAATGGTTCTCATAGCATAAACATCTCACATAGATTTTGGCTTTATTGATTAACCATAACTTATCACATACTTCATCTCAATACCACATATATACATAGCTCATCTAAGCATAATTTCACATATCATCTCATCATTCCATTGCACATAATCAATTTAGTAAGTTCATATAGATACTTACCTTTCATACACACATTGTGTACTTATCAAACATACCTTAATCAGATATACATTCATGTAATTGTTCATATCTCAGATTTTCCCGTTGAACGTTCGGAATCTAATAGGATATACAGAATACTCAGAATAGTCATACAGTGCCAACGTCCCAGATGTGGTCTTACATGTGATCAGATGTTGATGCCACTGTCCCCGATAGGGTCTTACACGAATTAATACGATGCCAATGTCCCAGACATGGTGTTACACGTAAAGCTCTTATCGATGCCAATGTCCCAGATGTGGTCTTACACAAAATCTCAAATCAATGCCAACATCCCAGAAGTGGTCTTACATGATAAAACAGAACAGACACCTATGTCATGACATAGCTAATCCTATCTATTCCTAGGTTCATAAGGGACTTCTCGGACATTGTCACTATGTCGATCTTATCTCAGAATTCATGTACATAACATCTCGTAAGCATTCATTGTTATCAATAGTCATGTGAACATACATAATTCAATACAAATACATTTATTTGCATAATGACTTACCTCGAATTCGATTTAACTGAAACAGAAACGGCTACTCGGTTACTTTAGCTTTCCCGCGATCTAAGTCCGATTTCTTCGGTTCTTGATCTAAACATATTCAAATTTAACCCTTTTATTCACTAATTCATTCAATTCAATCCAAACATATATATTTAGGGTAATTTACAAATTAGCCCTCACATTTTTACCTTTTATCAATTTAGTCCATTTTTCTCAAAACATCAAATATACAAAAATTTGTTCACACACATGCATAGCCAAAATTTTCTAGGGACAATACAAGTCCATATTTTTCATCAAATTCACAATTTAGTCCTCCAAATTATCATTTTCTCAATTACAACCAAATTACTCAAAATCAACAAAACTCTAGAGACAAAATATACTAGTCAAACACATATATTCCATAGTTCATCATCAAATGTTCCAAAGCTCATATGCTCATCAAAAACACATTTCAAAATCATCATCTGAAACACCCCAAACCCGGCCTAAAAAGCCTGACCGAATTTGATATGTTCCTCGAATAAAACTTTAGCAATTTCTCGTTTTGTTTAAGAAAAACTTGATGAGTTCGTATAAAACAGATTAACTTAATATTCAGGATGAAATCGAATTTAAATAAATTTGTATCTTCTTAAAACATTATTTTTAAGAGAAATTTATAAGTTAAAAGAAACCAAATTTAATGAAAATTTTACTTATTATTGTAAAAATAAATATATATTAGTGTCAAAAATAGTTTAAATTATTTATCGAAAACCATTTAGTTATTTAATAAATATTGTTCGTGGCGTAATAAAATTCCAAACGGAAAAATTAAAAAGCAGTTCATAGTGGCCTTATTACAAAAATAACAAAACCCATAATGAATTCTAAGTAATAAAAATAAGCTTAATAAATTTAATTAGAGAAACTCCAAATACTTTGTTGAGCAATGGCCACCACGTAGTCCTCATTGACCCGATCCATCACGCTAAGAGTCATCCGAAAATTATCCCACAAAAAGGGTGAGTCATAGACTCAATGTGTAACAAAAACACTAAAAGCCCAATTGATCATGGCCTTTAAGCCCATTTAATAACACATATAGCCATAAGCCCAATTAAGTCATATTTAGCCATAAGCCCATTTTTATAGCAAATCAAATAAAAATCATTTAGAAATCACATGGATATATATAATGAAATGCAAACCCGGGCCCACCTAAATATCCATCCGCTACACACCACCCATACCAACCAATCACACCGTGGGGATTACTAAATCGACCCTCCATCCGCTACACACCATCGAAGGCAATTGCTGCAGTCAACATGCACATCGCCCTTATAATTTTGTGGCAAGGCCACCAGATAATTGTGACCGAAGTCACCGGATTCAAATATGTGACCGAAGTCACCAGATTCACATATGTGATCGAAGTCACCAGATTCAAAATATGTGACCGAAGACACCAGATTATGTGGTAAAAACCACCGGAACACTTCCCCTTATCAATAACACCCATATGCCCATGCACATACATATTAATCGGTTTTCATGCCATTTACCCCAAAATCATAGCAAAGTCATACTTATTTCATATTTATGCATATAGCAATATTAACGAAATATTGGGGGTAAACATACCTGAATATTGTATACCACTGAATGGTACCCGCAACCATTATCAAACATATTTTCATACAAATCACATTTATTATAGATCTATGAGAATTTAGTATAATGTTACACACCTTATGACAGTGAGAACGATAACTTCCCACTCGTCAACACCTAGTTAATTATCACACTTGATTAGAACACACTAATACTTATAATCTACACTATTGATGAGAGATCTAAATCCTTACCCTTGGAATCTCGGACAACCGTTATATGTGGTTTCTCTCCGATAGATGGATCAAAACCCGATGACAACCCACTAACGAAAAGTGGCTCGTGTACGCGTACGACTTCAAATAACCGATCTTAGTTAGCAGAGGATCCACAACCCGGTGGAAAATCTCGTATCCCCGTCTGACCCTTCGTTTGAAGTTTGAGGGTATATGAGCCTCCCTCTTCCAAACACTCCTTACCGCTCTTTTCGAACCTATCTTGTTCGTCCGAACTCTCCCTAAAAAAAGTTGATTAGTAATCTATCTAAAAGAAACGATATAACCGAAAATGATAATCCTTACCTTGGATGATTAGAATGATCTCTCCTAAAATGTTGGCTACCAAAAAGAATCCTTAAAATCCCCTTCAAAGATTCAGCTTAGGAGAAAATGTGAGAATTAGGTTTCTAATTCGGCTATTCTAAAAGAAAATAATGAGAACAATTGATAAAAATCCTTACTTGACTATTTAGAGATTCGGCCTTATTGATTTAGAAGAAAAAAAATGGCGATTTCGGCTTGGACAAAATGAGAAGAGAAAAGATAGTGTTTTTGGCCATAGTGGTTTTGGTTTCAATAAAAGAGAAGAAAGGAAAAAAAATGAATGGTGGTTTTGGTTTCAACAAAAGAGAAGAAAAAGAATGGTGGTTTTGGTTTTGGTAGAAGATGGTTTCGGTTGAAAGTGAAGAAGAAGATGATGATAATTTTCAAAAGAAAAGAGATGAGTTTAGAGACTATGTGCATTCGGCCATGAGGGAAAAAGTGAAGAAAAAGGTCTTTGAAACTTTGGTACTTTTGGTTACAAAGAGAAGAGAAAGATGTTATGTTTTGGAGAATAGAAATTAAAAAGACTACTCAAAACCGAAATGGTAAAATTTCAAATGACTAAAAGAGAAGAGAAAGGTTTCTCTTTTGTGTAATATGCAATCGGCTAAGAGACAAGGTTTGGAGAGAAAAGAAATGATGCACAAATTGGTTAAAGTTTTGGCCAACTTACACCCCTAAGGCTAATGCAAAATTCAGCCAACACCTTGCCAACATGATCCCCCTTTCCCTCCTCATTTCTTCCCCATAAATCCCTTGATTCTATCACAATTGAATCATCCCCCTTATCCCCTTATGCTGTCTAGGTTCATGGTCAACTGACCATGAAAAAGCTTCCAAAACATCATCCCCTCTTCAAGCCCTTTGTCCCCCTATCTTACCATAACTTCATGATTCCATACCATAACTCCTAACTTGCCTTTTTCCTAAGATCTACTAACCAAAAATAAAAAGATGTCCATCCATTGTAGATAAGTTTGGCCGACACTATAGGAAAGAAATAAAAAAATTAAAATCCTTCCACTTGCTAGCTAGGGGATTCGAACCTCTCCCCTCATGCATTCACCCATGCGCCATTACCACCTTGCCAATTGACTTATTATGCTTAAAACCTCTTGTCAATATTTCTTAAAGCCTATCTTGCTTAGCTCCATCTTAAGTATTAAAAATTTAATATTTCTCTAAGCATTCACTTACATACTGAAGTTCTTAAAACTTCCAAAGCTCACTCAACTACACATAGGCAATGTAACAACATTTAATTAAGTAAAAATGCATAACCCGTTTATTCAGGATGTTACAGTTCTACCCCCTTAAAATAATTTCGACCTCAAAATTACCTGGCTAGAACAAGTGAGGGTATTGCTGTCGCATCGCTTCCTCTGGCTCCCACAAAGCTTCTTCTGATCCATGATTACGCCATAACACTTTGATGAGAGGAACTGATTTTCTCTGTAACACCTTTACATCCCGCTCCAGATTTGAATTGGCTCCTCCTCATATGACAAATCTGGTCTTAATTCCACCTCCTCAACTGGCACTACATGAGATGGATCCGACCGGTAATGACGTAACATTGAAACATGGAACACATCGTGCATTTGCTTCAATTCCGAAGGCAATTCTAACTGATATGCCACAGGTCCGACCCGCTTCAAAACCCGATAAGGTCCAATGAACCTGGGACTTAACTTTCCTTTGTGACCAAATCTCATCACCTTTTTTCAAGGTGAAACCTTCAGAATACTTGATCCCCACAGAAACTCTATTTCTTTCCGCTTAAGATCTGCGTCGACTTTTGCCTGTCAGATGCTTCTTTTAACTGAGCCCGAATAACCTTAACCTTTTCTTTGATTCACCACTATTTCGGACCCAAAATATGGCGTTCCCTAGTTCTCATCCAACACGTAGGAGTGCGGCACTTCCTTCCATATAGTCGTCATACTGGCGCCATCGAATCTTGGCTTGGTAAGCTGTTGTTGTACGCAAATTCGCTAACAGAAGAACTCCTCCCACTTCCTCTCAAATCCATCACATCCCTTAACATATCCTCTAATACTTGAATTACTCGTCAGACCGCCGTCGATGTGGATGAAATCAGATCTTGAAGTCCAATCTGGTGCCCAAAGCCTGATGCAATGCTTTCCAAAATTGAGACGTAAACCTCGGATCTCGATCCGAAATAATCGACTCCGGCACTCCATGCAATCTCACAATCTCAGCCACATATAACTTCGCCAATTTCTGGAAAGAGTAATCAACCCGAACTGGGATAAAATGTGCAAATTTTGTCAATCGATCTACTATCACCCATACCGAGTCTTTCTTAATAGGTGTAGGAGGAAGCCCACTAACAAAGTCCATGGTGATTCTCTCCCACTTCCACTGCGGAATCTTTATCGGTTGAAGCAATCCCAAAGGTACTTGATGTTCAGCCTTGACTTGGTGACACGTTAAACACTTTCCTACAAATTCTGTAACTTCTCGCTTAAGACCAGGCCACCAAAACTGATCTCGCAAATCTCGGTATAACTTACTTCCTCTAGGATGCATAGCATATGGGTTACCATGCGACTCTTGAAGAATCTTTTGCCTCAACTCCTGATCCCTCGGCATACAGACTTTACCTTTGAAACACAATACCCCATCGTTGTTAATACCAAAATCTTCTAATTCCTCATTCTATACCGGCCGTAGCTTTGCACTCAGATCTTCATCTACCAACTGTCTCTCTTTCACTTGACTCAACCATGTCGGCTTAACTTGCAATTCTGCCAGCAAGCTTTTGTCATCATAAAGACTAAGATGTGCAAACATCGCCCTTAGATCTGACACCACTTTCTGACTTAGAGCGTCTGCCACCACATTTGCCTTGTCCGGGTGGTATTCAATAGAACAGTCGTAATCTTTCAACAACTCTATCCACCTTCGTTGCCTCAAATTTAGTTCTTTCTGAGTCGGTAGATATTTCAGACTTTTGTGGTCCGTGTATATCACTGACTTTTCCCCATATAAATAATGTCTCCAAACTTTAAGAGCAAAGACGACCGCTGCCAACTCTAAGTCATGCGTCGGGTAATTAACCTCTTGTGGCCTCAACCGCCGAGACGCATACGCAACTACCTTCCCGTCTTGCATCAAACACATCCTAATCCTGTATGAGAAGCGTCACAATACACGACGAAATCCTTTCCTGCCTCAGTTTGAATCAAAATCGGAGCTTCAGTCAAAACCCTCTTAAGCTTCTCAAAGCTCTCTTGCTGTTTATCAGCCCACACGAAAGGTACTTCCTTTCTCAACAATTTCATTAAAAGTGCAGCTATCGATGAGAATCCTTCGATGAATCTTCTGTAGTAACCTGCTAATCCCAAGAAAATGCGAACCTCAGTTACGGACTTGGGTGGTTTCCAATCTAGTACTGCCTCAATCTTCTGAGGATCCATCCTTATCCCTTCCGCAGACACCACATGGTCGAAAAATGCAACTTTTTCAGCCAAAATTCACACTTGCTGAATTTGGCATAAAGTTTCTTCTCCCTTAAAACTTGCAACACAATCCGGAGATGTTCATCATGCTCTATCTCTGACTTAGAATACATTAGGATGTCGTCTATGAATACCACGACGAATTGATCCAAGTAGGGTTGGAAAACCGGTTCATCATATCCATGAACACAGCTAGGGCATGCGTCAATCCGAACGGCATTACCAGAAATTCATAATGCCCATATCTTGTTCGGAAAGCTGTCTTATGATATCTGCTTCTTTCACTTTAAGCTGATGATACCCCGACCTTAGATCTATCTTTGAGAATACCACAGCTCCCTTAAGCTGGAACAAGTCATCGATCCTTGGCAAAGGATACTTGTTCTTAATGGTTAGCTTATTCAACTGCCGGTAGTCTATACACATCCGCATCAATCCGTCTTTCTTTTTCACGAATAGGACCGGTGCTCCCCATCGAGACACACTAGGTCGAATAAATCCACGATCAAGCAACTCCTGGATCTGAGCCTTAAGCTCAACCAACTCCTACGGTGCCATTCTATACGGAGTAATAGAAACTGGCGCCGTTCTAGGCAATAATTCAATCCCAAATTCTACCTCTCGATCCGGAGGCAATTCTGCAAGTTCTTCCGGAAAAACATCTACAAATTCTCTTACAGTCCTGACTCCTTCAACAGTTGCTTCTTTAGCCTCCAAGGCACTAACCAACATCAGAAAAGCCACACATCCCTTTCTAACCATCTTTTCTGCCTTAAGAGCGGATACTACATTTGATAAGTAGTTTCTTCTCTCGCCCATCACTACAACTTCTTTGTCATCAATAGTTCTTAATGACATCCGCTTAGCAGCACAATCCATATTTGCACGATATTTCACTAGCTAGTCCATGCCTAAGATCAGATCGAATTCTCCGAATGGCAACTCCATTAAATTAGCCGGAAATTGCGTCTCTTGAACTTCAAAAGGCACTTCCTTAAAGAGTTTATCTGTTACTACTGTCTGTCCTAAAGGACTAAATACAGTCATCTTCCTAGGTATAGTCTCAGAAGTCACATGCAGAGTTTCGGATACTTCACTAGCGATGTATAAATGAGTTGACCCTATATCTATCAAAGCAATAAAGGGCAACCTAGAAATCAGAAACGTACTCGTGATAACATCAGTGCATCATCGTTTTCTCTCTGCGATTTAACCGCATATACGGACACTGGCTGTCTCGCCTCAAAGCTACCACTACCTCTGCCTGAAGTCCCGCGACCTCTACCAGAACCATTACTTCTTCTATTTGGACCACGACCCCTTATCGGCTGCTATCTACCTCTCGCACTGATTGAACACCCTAACTCTTTGGCGGTTCTTATCTCAATTCATCGGGCAATCCTTGATCATATGATCTTTAGACCGCACTTGAAACATCCCGGTCTTTTCCAACATTCTCCCGGGTGCATCTTCCCACATTGAGCACAAGTACGATGTTGTCCTCCCATAGCAAATTACTGACTTTGCGGCCCATCAACTTTAGGTTTCTTTTGAAAATTCTCGGATGACCCTGAAGACCCAAAGCTCCTCTTATTCTTATTCTGGCCTCTGTCCCGGTTCTGTCTTTCAGTTCGCTTAACTTCTTCAGCTATCATTGCCCTATCCACTAAGACTGCAAAGTCTCTTTCCCGATGCGGAGCAATCAACACTCGTAGTTCATCTCTCAGTCCATCCTCGAATCTGACACACCGCTCATATTCAGTAGCTACTATCCCTCTGGCATATCGGCTAAGTCGCAAGAACTCTGCTTCACACTCAGCTATCGACCTTGTACTAAATTCAGAAACGCCTTTCTCTGGGAGTCGATGTAGCTAGCTCCAATGTATTTCCCTTCAAATTTAACTTTAAAATACCCCCAATCCACTCGATCCACAGGGGTACTCTCCTTGATAGTGAGCCACCACTGGTAGGCCTCATCACGGAGTAGTGAAACAACACCTTTCAACTTTTCTTCAGTAGTACAGTCCAAATCATCCATGATCCTCTCGACTGCCTCCAACCAGTACTCTGCCACATTTGAAGCTACTCCAGATACTCCTCTAAAAACCTCAGCTCCATTTGATCTAAGTCTCTTAGCTACTGACTTTCGAGACCCATTTCCCGTACTAGCTTTTGCTACTTGTTCCAAAACTCACAGCACAGCTTGTGATACTATGTCACCTCCTTCATTTTGCTCTTGAAATTCCACCCCAACAATATGGTATGAGCTTCATTTTCGAACCTTGACCAGATCTAACTGGTTCCGACACAGCCATTCTTCCTCTACCACGTCCACGACGACCACGTCCCCTAGAACTCATGTCTACTACACGTCTTATATGTTTTTACGAAAAAGTCTTTTGCATTAGAGTCTTTTCACTTCTTATTAAAAGAAAGTTTTATGCAACAGATATTTATTCAGTGGTTTTTCCGTAGTAGTACACATACACCTAGGGTCCATGTCTCTAAAGTATAGTTTCCTTAGGCTTATAACTTTAAAATATCATGCATTCACATCACTTTATCAACAAAAGTACTTACCTGATGGACCTGGGCCGAGAACTCAGGTGCCATGCTTCTATAAAACCATTTAACTTAAGAAAACTTTCAAAAAAAAAAAATCATTTGGGCTAAATTTTGAAAAGCGTTGTGGGCTTTCAAACCCAAGGCCGAGAGTTTAAAAGCTGGCTCGATACCAAGTTGAAACACCCCAAACCCTACCTAAAAAGCCCTAATCAATTTGATATGTTCCTCGAATAAAACTTTAGCAATTTCTCGTTTTGTTTAAGAAAAACTTGATGAGTTCAGTATAAAAGCATTAACTTAATATTCAAGTTGAAATCAATTTAAATAAATTTGTATCTTCTTAAAACATTATTTTAAGAGAAATTTATAAGTTAAAAGAAACCAAATTTAATGAAAATTTTACTTATTATTGTAAAAATAAATATATATTAGTGTCAAAAAAGTTTAAATTATTTATCGAAAACCATTTAGTTATTTAATAAATATTGTTCGTGGCGAATAAAAATCCAAAGCATAAAAATTAAAAATAGTTCATAGTGGCCTTATTACAAAAATAACAAAACCCATAATGAATTCTAAGTAATAAAAATAAGCTTAATAAATTTAATTAGGAGAAACTCAAAATACTTTGTTGAGCAATGGCCACCACGTAGTCCTCGTTGACCCGATCCATCACGCTAAGAGTCCTCTGAAAAATTATCCCACAAAGGGTGAGTCATAGACTCAATGTGTAACAAAAATACTAAAAGCCCAATTGATCATGGCCTTTAAGCCCATTTAATAACACATATAGCCATAAGCCTAATTAAGTCATATTTAGCCATAAGCCCATTTTATAGCAAATCAAATAAAAATCATTTAGAAATCACATGGATATATATATAATGAAATGCAAACCAGGCCCACCTAAATATCCATCCGCTACACACCAATTGCATTCAACCAATCACACCGTGGGATTACTAAATCGACCCTCCATCTCGCTACACACCATCAAAGGCGATTCTTTGCAGTCAACATGCACATCGCCCTTATAATTTTGTGGCAAGGCCACAGATAATTGTGACCAAGTCACCGGATTCAAATATGTGACCAAGTCACCAGATTCACATATGTGACCGAAGTCACCAGATTCAAAATATGTGACCGAAGTCACCATATTATGTGGTAAAAACCATCGAAACACTTCCCCTTATCAATAACACCCATATGCCCATGCACATACATATTAATCGGTTTTCATGCCATTTACCCCAAAATCATAGCAAAGTCATACTTATTTCATATTTATGCATATAGCAATATTAATGAAATATTGGGGGTAAACATACCTGAATATTGTATACCACTGAATGGTACCCGCAACCATTATCAAACATATTTTCATACAAATCACATTTATTATAGATCTATGAGAATTTAGTATAATGTTACACACCTTATGACAGTGAGAACGATACCTTCCCGCTCGTCAACACTTATTTAATTATCACACTTGATTAGAACACACTAATACTTATAATCTACACTATTGATGAGAGATCTAAATTCTTACCCTCGAAATCTTGGATAACCGTTATATGTGGTTTCTCTCCGATAGATGGATCAAAACCCGATGACAACCCACTAACGAAAAGTGGCTCGGGTGTACGCATGACTTCAAATAACTGATCTTTGTTAGCAGAGGGTTCACAACCCGGTGGAAAATCTCGTATCCCCGATACAGCCCTTCGTTTGAAGTTTGAGGGTATAACAGAGCCTCCCCTATTCCAAACACTCCTTACCGCTCTTTTCCAACCTATCTTGTTCGTCCCTAACTCTCCCCTAAAATAAAGTTGATTAGTAATCTATCTAAAAGAAATGATATAACCGAAAATGATAATCCTTACCTTGGATGATTCCAAATGATCTCTCCTAAAACATTGGCTACCAAAAAGAATCCTTAAAATCCCCTTCAAAGATTCGGCCTAGGAGAAAATGTGAGAATTAGGTTTCTAATTCACTATTCTAAAAGAAAATAATGAGAACAATTGATAAAAATCCTTACTTGACTATTTGGAGATTCGACCTTATTGATTTAGAAGAAAAGAAATGGTGATTTTGGCTTAGACAAAATGAGAAGAGAAAAGATAGTGTTTTTGGCTATGGTGGTTTCGGTTTCAATAAAAGAGAAGAAAGAAAAAAAATGAAAATGGAAGATGATTTGGTTTTATCAAAAGAGAAGAAAAAGAATGGTGGTTTTGGTTTTGGTAGAAGATGGTTTCGATTGAAAGTGAAGAAGAAGATGATGATAATTCTCAAAAGAAAAGAGATGAGTTTGGAGACTATGTGCATTCGGCCATGAGGGAAAAAGTGAAGAAAAAGGTCTTTGAAACTTTGGTACTTTCGGTTACAAAGAGAAGAGAAAGATGTTATGTTTTGGAGAATAGAAACTAAAAAGACTACTCAAAACCGAAATGGTAAAATTTCAAATGACTAAAAGAGAAGAGAAAGGTTTCTCTTTTGTGTAATATGCAATCGGCTAAGAGACAAGGTTTGGAGAGAAAAGAAATGATGCACAAATTGGTTAAAGTTTTGGCCAACTTACACCCCTAATGCTAATGCAAAATTTGGCCAACACCTTGCCAACATGATCCCCTTTTTCCTCCTCATTTCTTCCCCATCAATCCCTTGATTCTATCACAATTAAATTATCCCCCTTATCCCCTTATGCCGTCTAGGTTCATGGTCAAATGACCATGAAAAGGCTTCCAAAACATCATCCCCTCTTCAAGCCCTTTGTCCCCCTATCTTACCATAACTTCATGATTCCATACCATAACACCTAACTTGCCTTTTTCCTAAGGTCTACTAACCAAAAATAAAAAGATGTCCATCCATTCTAGATAAGCTTGGCCGACACTATAGGAAAGAAATAAAAAATTAAAATCCTTCCACTTGCTAGCTAGGGGATTCGAACCTCTCCCTTCATGCATTCACCCATGCGCCATTACCACCTTGCCAATTGACTTATTATGCTTAAAACCTCTTGTCAATATTTCTTAAAGCCTATCTTGCTTAGCTCCATCTTAAGTATTAAAAATTTAATATTTCTCTAAGCATTCACTTACATACTGAAGTTCTTAAAACTTCCAAAGCTCACTCAACTACACATAGGCAATGTAACAACATTCAATTAAGTAAAAATGCATAACCCCTTTATTCAGGATGTTACATCATCAGTTCTCAAAATCAAAACACGGGTTTAGTAGCACTCGAAGCAATGATTACGAAAATGTAAAAATTATCAAAAACTGATCAAGAACATACCTTGAATTAAACTCTCAAATGGCCGAATATAACAAAGCTCTTCTTCCCTATTTTCTTTTTTGTTTTTTGTGGAAGAATGGATGAAATAATATCCATTTTCATGTTTTATTATATCATAATATGACTTAATAATTCATTTCCAAATTTAACCTTATAATATATATTTACAAAACATAATTTCTAAGGTTATTATGGACCATAACCGTCCAATATGCTCTCTTTTGGCAAAATTGCAACATAAATCCTTCTATATAAGAAGACACAATAATTTAGCCATTCAATCAAATAGAAAGCTACTTTTACCTTTTACGCGATTTAGTCCTTCGCTCAATTTAAGCACAGAAACTAATGAATTTAATTCACAGAAATTTAGCACATGCTTAATCATATATCATAGGCATGAAAAATAATATTAAAATATTTTACTGACTCAAATTTGTGGTCCCGAAACCACTGTTTCGACTAGGGTATAAATCAGACTGTTACAATAAGTGCATGTAAATGTGAGAAATGTTTTATGATATGTGTTTGGAATGTGGTAAGATTTGAAATGAGTAAGTATAATTATGAGGATCTAAATTGTTCTTGACAAATAAGTATGCGGTATGATGTTCATTGTTTACATGTAGACTTACTAAGCTTTATGCTTACTCCCTTTCTTTTCTATTTCATTGTAGTTTCTCCAAACTAGCTAGGGAATTCGTAAGACATTGGAGCTCGTTTCACACTATCAAGCCATTCTTTTGGGTATAGTATAGTTAGAATTAGAATTTTTAGTATGGCATGTATAGGGACTTAGTCGTTGATAGTATGTCATATTGTTTTGGCCCAATGTATTGGCTTATTTGACAAATAATTTTTTGTATACGACCATGGTTGTTAGCTATTTCTTATTAATATATGAAATGATGATGTTAGTCATGAATATGCAAGTTGCATGGTTGATTAATTGGTATAACTGTGCATGAATGAGTCGGTTGCTTGATGTGGTTTACATTTGGTGTAAGTATGGATGGCAAAAAAGCTTGGCAAATAGCCTTGTTATTGTCCACAAGGGTAGACACATGGTCATGTGTCTAGGCCGTGTGCAACACACGGTCTGCCCCATTGGCTTGTGGTTTGGCCGTGTGTCCCCCTGCATGCTAACTTGGCAAATTAAAAAACCCAGTAGTAACAACACGGGCTGAGACATGGTCGTGTGTCTCAACCGTGTAGAAGACATGGCCATAGGACAAGGGCGTGTGCCCAGGCCGTGTGAAGTCTGCACCTGAATTTAGGAATTTAATTTGCCACATGGACTAAGAACACGGACGTGTGCCTTAGCCATGTGACTCTATGGGGATGATAAAGTTAGAAATAGAATGTCAAGGTTTTTGCACACGAGCTAAGACACAAGCGTGACTAGGCTGTGTGGGGAACACGGACCATGGACACGGGTGTGTGTCTAGCGTGTGAAAACCCTTGTAGGTTCAAATTGGGAAATAAATCTACACGGGTGTGAAACACGTACATGTGATATGCCACACGGGCGTGTAAACTATTTGATGAAAATTTTTCTATATTTTTCCAGAGATCTTCTAAAGAGTTCGATTTGATTCCAAACCATTTCTAAAGTGTGTTTTAGGCCTTGCAGGCTTGTGTATAGGGTGATATGATGGTTTATGAAAAGTTTTAAAATTTGAGTGTAAAATCATGTCTTGGTTTTGTATGATTACTTGCGTATAAGTCTGGTAATGCCTCGTACCCTGTTTCGATGTCTAATATGGGTAAGGGCTGTTACATTTAGTGGTATCAGAGCTATGGTTTAGTAGGTTCTCGGTCTAACCTAGCATGTGTATGAGTCTAGCTATACATGCCATATATGAAATATGATAGTGTGACAACTCCTGACATTTTAAAATGTATTTTTATATAGTAAATGGATCCAGACGGAGAAGTGGCAGATGATGTTGAGAGTAATGCATCGGCTCCCGCTTAAGGGACCGCACCAGTCGAGAGTGCGCCCATGACACTGAGTCAGGGTAGAGGGGCTAGAGAAGCCTTCCTCCACATGATGAATGTATGGTATTCGAAGTTTGTTTGTGCAAATCTGAACACTCCACCTCCTCCACCCCCGCCTATTCCTCAACCTACCCCTATAGCTCCCCAAGTAGTGGAAGCGGTTAGGAGGGAGAAACCTCTGGTAGATAGAATTTAGGAACAAGGAGCTAAGGAATTTTGAGCCAATAAAGATGATCAGGAGAGGGCAGAGTCCTGGTTAGAAAATGCCATTAGGGTATTCGATGAGTTGTCTTGCACACCTGAGGAGTGCATGAAGTGCGTGGTGTCACTCCTACGAGACTCTGCCTATCAATGGTGGAATACCCTTGTGTCGGTGGTACCAATGGAGAGAATAACTTGGGAATTCTTCCAGGAAGAGTTCCATAAAATAGTATATTAGCCAGAGGTTTATAGACCAGAAGAGGAAGGAATTCCTTGAGCTAAAATAAGGTCGAATGGCAGTGACTAAATATGAACGTGAGGTTGTAAGGCTTAGTAAATACACTCGAGAGTGCGTATCCACAGAGGCCATCATGTGCAAAAGGTTTGAGGACGGATTAAATGAGGATATCTGATTCTTTGTTGGTATTCTAGAATTGAAAGAGCCTGTTGTACTAGTTGAGAGAGCTTGTGAGGCCAAAGAATTGGCCAAAGAGAAAAGAAAGGCTATGATTGAGGCCTGAGATGCAAGAAACAGGTCGATAAGTAAATCATTCCAATCTCAATCAAAGAGGTCCAAAGAAACAAATCCTCGAATGACCGTTTCATCCAAGTATTCACACTAAGGTCGTGGTAAGGCATATTCAGACTCTAAGGTTCAAGCCACCTTGATGGCAGGTGTAGGTAATGTGAAGTCTAATAAACTCAAGTGTCAGAGATGTGGCAGACAACATATTGGAGAATGTTGGGGATATAACCTAGCTTGTTCAAGTGTGGTTCTCGAGAACATTTTATCAAATACTGTCCTAAAATGGATGAGAAAGCCAGAAAGCAAGATGTGCGAGCGAGTAATACTTCTTTAAGAGATAGACCACAGAAAAACCTGAGAGGTAGGGTTAGCAATAGGGGTGCGCCTAGAGATTTCATCGTGAGGTCAGTGGGCTGAGTGCCTGTGAGGACGTATGCCATTCGCGCTCGTGAAGAGGCATCATCTCTAGATGTGATAACGGGTACTTTTTCTCTTCATGATATCTCTATTGTTGCTTTAATTGATCCGGGGTTTACCCATTCTTATATCTGTATGAAATTGATGTCTAGCATGAGTATGCTTGTTGAATCTATAGAATTTGTGATAAAGGTATCAAATCTGTTAGGTAAGCATGTGTTAGTTGACAGAGTGTGTAGAAATTGTCCCTTAACAATTACATGTCATTGTTTTCCTGCTAATCTTATGTTGTTACCGTTTGATTAATTTGACCTAATTCTTGGCATGGATTGGTTGACTATTCATAATATGTTAGCGAATTGTGATAGTAAGTTTATTTAACTAAAAAGTAAAAATGAGGATATTATTCGGGTTGAATCAGGAGAACCAGATAGCTTACCTCTACTGATTTCTTTTATGACTGCTGAGAAATACATGAGAAAATGGTATGAGTCCTATCTTGCATTTGTATTGAATACCAAAGAGTTGAAAGTAAATATTGAATCAGTACCTATTGTATGTGAGTATTCGGATGTGTTTCCGAAAGAGTTACCCAGATTGCCTCCAGTTAGAGAAGTTGAGTTTGGCATTGAGTTGGTTTCGGGTACGGCACCTATATTGGTTGCCCCGTATAGGATGGCACCATTGGAATTAAAAGAGTTGAAGGTTCAGCTATTACTAGTTGAGAGTTAAGGAGCAAGATGTACTGAAAACTACATTTCAGACAAGGTATGGCCATTATGAGTTCCTCGTGTAACAACCCGATTTTGACCCTAATCGAAAATAGTGGTTTCGAGACCAAAATCTGAGTCAATAGAATATTCATATATTATATTTGGTGTCTATGATTTATATGTGTGCATGTGCAAAAATTTTCGTGAATTAATTTGACCGTTTTTGTGTTTAATTTAAAGAAAAGGATTAAATCGCGTAAGTGGTAAAAGTAGCTATTTATTAAATTAAGTGGCTAAATTGATTTGTCTTATTTTGTATGAGTATTTAATTTGAAAATTTACTTTTTTGCATGTTAGTGGACGGTATTGGCTTTAATTTTATATTAAAGTGTTTTATAAACATAATTTTTAAAGTTAAAATGTTAAGTTATAATATATGTTAATATTATTATAATAAAGAAACATTTTAATCATCATCATTTCATTTCTTTTTCACCGAAACTAAAAGAAGAAAGAAAAAAAAAAAGCTTTAAACTATTAGGCCCTTGCTTGCTTAAATTGAGGTATGTAACTAGCTTGGTTTTTAATAATTTTTACGTTTTTGAGATCGTTGCTTCGAATACTATCCGACCCATGTTAGAATTTCTAATTTTGATGCATATGTGATGTTCGGCCATTGATGAAAGCTTGTGTTTTGTGAAGTTTGATGATTTTATATTAAAGATATGTTTTAGATTAACATGTTATATGTTGAAGATATTGATAATTTTGAGTAAATAGGACTAAATTGTGAATTTGTAAATTGAAGGGGTCAAAATGTGAAATAAATGGATTGTATGGACTTGTATGAACATGCTTAACATTTGGCCCTAAAGGAGTGAGTTCAAATTTTGTGTATTTTGTGTTTTGTGCAATAGGGACTAAATTGTAAAATTTGTAAAAGTTAAGGGTAAAATGGTAATTTGCATAATTATGTGTTTTTGTATTAAATTGAATGAAAATATATTTGAATGAGCTTTGGAATTATTTAGATTAAGAACAAAAAGAATCGGGATTGGATCGGGGAAAGGCGAAGTTGAATGAATAGCCGAGAAACCCTAATTCATTAAATTTGAGGTAAGTTTTAATGCAATTGGGCTGAATCGAACTTTATTTATAATGGATCATATTTAATTAATAGAATTAGATGTGTTAAATGTGGGTTAGCCGAATGTGAGGTTGATTGGAAGTTGGATTCAATTGAGTAAATGTATACCTATATGGTAATGATGCAAATAGATATGGGAGATATTAAATTAGAGTATGAACATAGCCAAAGGAATTGTTAGTTACATGCTAATGTTTTGGCCGAATGTGATATAGAATTGGGTATGAAATAATAAAGTATATATATATATATATACATATGCTTATATATGAAGTTGTGGATTTGATCTTATATGTATAAGTGTACATTTAAATGAATAACAGGTTTACGAAATGCACTAAGTGTGCGAACTTATCACCGAGCACTAAGTGTGTGAAATTGGTCACATGGCACTAAGTGTGCGAGCTATTAAAGTAACGACACTAAGTGTGCGATACGTTACAGAAAATTTGCACTAAATGTGCTGAATGTCAAAGTAACGGCACTAAGTGTGCGATACATTACTGAATCTTAGTAATAAGTGTGCAAGTTTGATGCTCTGTAAAAGATGCCTACTATTAATACCCTTAAGTATAGTAAAAGGATCGGGTATAAAACTATATGTTATGCACGAATGGTAAAGTTTAGAGTGGTGAATGAACTAGAAATATGAATTATATATCGACTTGTGTTTGATGGGAGCTTGAAATGTAAGTAGAGGTTCGGTAAGTAATAGATGTACATGCTGTTTATTTTATCATGTGAAGGTAGTATATGGATATATATATATATATATATATATATATGCATATAATGGTTGCTATGAAATCTACTTTTGTATATTTGACTATTCGACAATGAGGTTATAATTGAATTTATTTACTAAATCATGATAAAACTTATATGTGATGTAATTGCTTAAAACTTACTAAGCTGTGAAAGCTTACTTGTTCTTGGTTGTTTTCGAATTGTAGATCTCTTTTAGGGGTTCATATCGTGCTCAAGGATCATCGTTGAAGCTCATCACACTATCGTCAATATTTTTGGTACCTCTTTTGTGAATGAACTTTAAGTCTGTGGCATGTATAGGCTAAACTACTTTTATTTTGACTCAAATGATGTATATGTATATATATATATATATATATATAAATGCCATGTGAAAATGGCTTTATTTTCTATGCCTGAGTTGGATGAATATGTTTGAGATGTCTTATATGTTTGTGCATATTCGGTCATAGTATAAACTTGTTTGGTATGCATGTGTTTCATGAAATTATGTAAGGGATATTATCTTTATGTTCAAATAAGAATGCCATGCGTGACTATAAGCTTAACTTGGAAGTTATTTCATATTAGGTTATGCGTAATACTTGAGTGTTTGACTTTGGTTTAAATAAGGTATATCATACTTTGTAGATAATGGATAAATTTTGCTTATATTTTTACATGCACTTACAAGACAAGATATGAATGAATAAGGTTAAACTATAGATATGTAGTTAATGAATTTGATGTATTAATGATCCAATGGAATTATTCTCACTCGTAAATATTTGGTTATGGCATTTGTCTTAGTTGGTATTTATGTTTTTTTTCTTGGATTGATTATATATGCATATGTTCGGTCATGGGGTTTTAAAAATGTTAAATTATTGTTGTTTATAATTAGTTATGGTATGCATGTGACTGAATATATGTGGTCAATTGATTGGTATAAGTTAACTATAGATAAATCTATATATATTAGGCTATGCTATTCAAAATGACCAAATGAATAGTGTTTGCTAATTGAATGTAATTAGTTTTAATTGATGTTAATGATATCGTTTGTGATATGTTCGTTAATGTTTTGATATTAGAAGAGATGTACATGTTTAATCGTGAAAGTTTAGATTGGTACGCATCTATTAATGAAGTAGTTTTTATAAGGTGCATTGAAATGTGGTCGGATAAGTAATGCTAGTAACCCTAATCTGGCGACAGATACTGGTTAGCGGTGTTACACCTTGTCATGCCCTTTGGCTTAACGAATGCTCCTGTGGTATTTATGGATTTAATGAACCTTATTTTTTGACCATACTTGGATAAATTTGTAGTTGTTTTTATTAATGACATACTAATTTATTCTCGAGATGAGAGTGAGCACGCGGAGCATTTGAGAACTATTTTGTAGACTTTAAGAGATAAGCATTTATATGCTAAGTTTAACAAGAGTGTTTTGGCTTCGAGAGGTCAGATTCTTAGGACACATCGTTTCGAGTGATGGAATTAGAGTTGATCCAAGTAAGATCTCGGCTATTGTGGAGTGGAAACTGCTGAGGAATGTGTTAGAGATTAGGAGCCTTTTGGGCTTAGCGGGTTACCACAGACGGTTTGTTAAAGGGTTCTCCATGATTGCTACACCGATAACGAGATTTCTACATAAAGATGTCAAGTTCGAATAGACTGAGAGATGCCAACAGAGTTTCGAGAAACTAAAAGCATTGTTGATTGAAGCCCCGGTTTTGGTACAACCTGAGTTGGGAAAAAGTTTGTAATCTTTAGTGATGCATCAATGAATGGTCTTGGTTGTGTGTTGATGCAAGAGGGCAAGGTAGTAGCTTATGCCTCGAGATAGCTAAAACCACATGAAAAGAATTATCCGACGCATGACTTGGACTTGGCTGCCATCGTCTTTGGTTTGAAAATTTGGCATCATTATTTATATGGTGAAAAATGCCAAATCTTTATCGATCACTAGAGTTTGAAATACTTGATGAACCAAAAGGATTTGAATTTGCGACAACGGTGGTGGCTCGAATTATTGAAAGATTATAAGCTGGTGATTGATTATCATCCAGGGAAAGCAAATGTGGTTGCGGATGCCTTGAGCTGAAAATCCCTGTATGCTTTGAGAGCTATGAATACGAGCTTAACATTGCCTGATGGTGGTTCTATATTGGCCGAATTGAAGGCTAAGTTGTTTCTTCAGCTGATTTGTGAAGCTTAAAGGAATGATAGTGGAATACAGGCGAAGAGAGATCAGTGTGAATCGATAAGTAACTCTGATTTTCGAGTTGGTCTAGATGATTGTTTGATGTTTCGTGATAGAGTTTGTGTACCGAATGATGATGAGTTGATTCGACAAATTTTACGTGAGGCACGCAATGGCTGTTTGTCAGTACATCCGAGCAGCACAAAAATGTATAATGATTTAAAGAAGTTGTATTGGTGGCCGGGTATGAAAAGAGACATCTCTGAGTTCGTGACAAAGTGTTTGACCTATCAATAAGTGAAAGCCGAGATTCAAGTACCTTTGGGTTTACTTCAGCCATTGTTGGTTCCCGAATGGAAATAAGACCAAATCACGATGGATTTTGTAACAAGGTTACCTACAACTCCGAAAAAGAAAGATGCTATGTGGGTCATTGTGATAGGTTAACGAAATTGGCTCACTTTATACCAGTACGTGTTGATTACTCACTTGGCAAGTTGGCTGAGCTATATATTGCCGAAATTGTGAGATTACGTGGAGTGCCTACGCCCATTATCTTGGATAGAGATCCAAGGTTTACTTCAAGGTTTTAGAAAAAGTTGCAAGAAGCCTTGGATATGAAACTGAATTTCAGTACTGCATTCCATCTGCAAACCGATTGTTCTTCATGATGTTCATTGTTTACATGTAGACTTACTAAGCTTTATGCTTACTCCCTTTCTTTTCCATTTCCTTGTAGTTTTGCCAAGCTAGCTCGGGAATTCGTAGGACGTTGGAGCTCGTTTCACATTATCAAGCCATTTTTTTTGGGTATAGTATAGTTAAAATTAGCATTTTGAGTATGGCATGTATAGGGACTTAGTCTTTGATTGTATGTTATATTGTTTTGGCCCAATGTGTTGGCTTATTTGAAGATGAATTCTTTGTATACGGCCATGGTTGTTGGCTATTTCTTATTAATATATGAAATGCTGATGTTAGTCATGAATGTGCAAGTTGCATGGTTGATTAACTGGTATACTTGTGCATGAATGAGTCAGTTGCTTAATGTGGTTTACATTTGGTGTAAGTATAGGTGGCAAAAAGGCTTGGCAAATAGCCTTGTTATTGTCCACACGGGTAGACACACGGTCGTGTGTCTAAGTCGTGTGCAACACACGGTCTGCCCCATGGGCATGTGGTTTGGCTATGTGTTCCCTTGCATGCTAAGTTGGCAAATTAGAAAAACCAGTAGTAACCTCATGGGCTGAGACACGGCCGTGTGTCTCAACCATATGGAAGAAGTAGCCATAGGACATGGGCGTGTGCCCAGGCCGTGTGAAGTCTGTATTTGAATTTAGTAATTAAATTTGCCACAAGGACTAAGGAGACGGACATGTGCCTTAGCTGTGTGACTCTATGGGGATGATGACGTTAGAAACAGAATGTCAAGGTTTTTGTACACGGGCTATGACACGGACGTGTCTAGGCTGTGTGGGGAACACGGGCCATGGACACGGACGTGTGTCTGGCCGTGTGAAAACCCTTGTAGGTTCAAATTGGGAAATAAATCTACAATGGGAGTGGAACACGGGCATGTGATATGCCACACGGACGTGGTTCTTCTTCCAGATGGACGTGTGGACTGTTTGATGAGAATTTTTCTAAGTTTTTCTAGAAATCTTCTAAAGAGTTCGATTTGATTCCAAACCATTTCTAAAGTGTTTTTTAGGCCTCGTAGGCTTGTGTAAGGGGTGATATGATGGTTTATGAAAAGTTTTAAAATTTGAGTGGAAAATCATGTCTTGGTTTTGTATGATTGCTTGCGTATAAGTCTGGTAATGCCTCGTACCCTATTCCAGCGTTGAATACAGGTAAGGAGTGTTACATTTAGTGGTATCAGAGCTATGGTTTAGTAGGTTCTCGAACTAACCTAGCATGTGTATGAGTCTAGTTATACATGCCATATATGAAATATGAAAGTGTGACAAATCTTGACATTTTAAAATGTATTTTTATATAGTAAATGGATCCCGACAGAGCAGTGGAGGATGATGTTGAGAGTAATGCACCGGCTCCCGCTTAATGGACGGCGCCAGCCGAGAGTGGGGCCATGACACTTAGTCAGGGCAGAGGGGCTAGAGAAGCCTTCTTCTACGTGATGAATGTATGGTATTCGAAGTTTGTTCGTGCAAATTTGAACACTCCACCACCTCCACCCCCGCCTATTCCTTAACTTACCCCTGTAGCTCCCCAAGTAGTGCAAACGGTTAGGAGGGAGAAACCTCTAGCAGATAGAATTTAGAAATAAGGAGCTGAGGAATTTCGAGCATATAAAAATGATGATTCGAATAGGGCAGAGTTCTGGTTAGAAAATACAATTAGGGTATTCGATGTGTTGTCTTCCACACCTGAGGAGTGCATAAAGTGCATAGTGTCACTCCTGTGAGACTCGGCCTATCAATGGTGGAACACCCTTGTGTCGGTGGTACCAAGGGAGATAATAACTTAGAAATTCTTTCAAGAAGAGTTTCGTAAAAAGTATATTAGCCAGAGGTTTATAGACCAGAAGAGGAAGGAATTCCTTGAGCTAAAACAAGGTCAAATGACGGTAACTGAATATGAACGTGAGTTCGTAAGGATTAGTAAATACGCTCGAGAGTGCGTATCCACGAAGGCCATCACGTGAAAAAGGTTTGAGGATGAATTAAATAATGATATCCAATTGTTTATTGGTATTCTAAAATTGAAAGTGTTTGTTGTGCTAGTTGAGAGAACTTGCAAGGTCGAAGAATTGGCCAAAGAGAAAAGAAAGGCTATGATTGAAGCCTGAGATGCAAGAAAGAAGCCGATGAGTAAATCGTTCCAATCTCAATCAAAGAGGTCCAAGGAAACGAATCCTCGAATGACCATTTCATTCGAGTATTCACACCGAGATCGCGGTAAGACATATTCAGACTCTAGGGTTCAAGCCACCTTGATGGCAAGTGTGGGTAATGTGAAGTCTAATAAATCCAAGTGTCAGAGATGTGGCAGAAAACATATTGGAGAATGTTGGGGAAACAACTGAGCTTGTTACAAGTGTGATTCTTGAGAACATTTTATCAATGACTGTATTGAAATGGATGAGAAAGACAGAAAGGAAGATATGCGAGGAAGTAATGCTTCTTCGAGAGATAGACCACAGAAGAACCTGGGAAGTGGGGTTAGCAATAGGGGTGCACCTAGAGATTTCACCTTGAGGTCAGAGGGCCAAGTGCCTACGAGGACTTATGCCATTCGCGCTCGCGAAGAGGCATCATCTTCAGATGTGATAACGGGTACTTTTTCTCTTCATGATATCTTTGTTGTTGCTTTGATTTTTCCGGGGTCTACCAAATTCTATATCTGTATGAAATTGGTGTTTAGCATGAGTATTCTTGTTGAGTCTACAGAATTTGTGATAAAGGTGTCAAATCCATTAGGCAAGCATGTGTTAGTCAACAGAGTGTGTAGAAAATGTCCCTTAACAATTAGAGGTCATTATTTTCTGGCTAATCTTATGTTGTTGCCGTTTGATGAATTTGACCTAATTCTTAGCATGGATTGGTTGACTATTCACAATGTGTTAGTGAATTGTTGTAGTAAGTTTATTAAACTAAAAAATGAGGATATTATTCGGGTTGAATCAAGAGAACAGATAGCTTAATTGTACTGATTTCTTCTATGACTTCTAAGAAATACATGAGAAAAGGTTATGAGTCCTATCTTGAATTTGTATTGAATACCCACAAGTCGGAAGTAAAGATTAAATCAGTACCTATGGTATGTGAGTATTCGGATGTGTTTCTGGAAGAGTTACCCGGATTGCCTCCAGTTAGAGAAGTCGAGTTTGGCATTGAGTTGGTTCCGGGTACGGCACCTATATCGGTTGCCCCATATAGTATGGCACCATTGGAATTAAAAGAGTTGAAGGTTCAGCTACAAGAGTTAATGCATAAGGGTTTTGTAAGACCGAACTATTCTCCATGGGGTGATCTGGTTCTTTTTGTGAAGAAGAAGGACGGGTCGATGAGACTGTGTATAAACTACAGACAATTCAACAAAGTGACAGTGAAGAATAAGTATCCTTTGCCAAGGATTGACGATTTGTTCAACCAATTGAAGGGAGCCATAGTATTTTTTAAGATAGACCTGAGGCCCGGCTATTACCAGTTGAGAGTTAAGGAGCAAGATGTACCGAAAACTGCATTTCGGACGAGGTATGGCCATTACGAGTTCCTCGTTATGCCTTTTGGCTTAACAAATGCTCCTGCAGTATTTATGGATTTAATGAATGGTATTTTCTAATCGTACTTGGATAAATTTGTAATTTTTGTTATTGATGACATACTAATTTATTCTCGGGATGAGAGTGAGCACGCGGAGCATTTGAGAACTATTTTACAGACTTTAAGAGATAAGCAGTTGTATGCTAAGTTTAGCAAGAGTGAGTTTTGGCTCTGAGAGGTCAGATTCTTAGGACACATCGCGTCTGGTGATGGAGTTAAAGTTGATCCGAGTAAGATCTCGGCTATTGTGGAGTGGAAACCACCGAGGAATATGTCAGAGATTAGGAGCTTTTTGGGCTTAGCGGGTTACTATAGACGATTCGTTAAAGGGTTTTCCATGAGTGCTACACCAATGATGAGATTGTGATATAAAGATGTCAAGTTCAAATGGACTAAGAGGTGCCAATAGAGTTTGAGAAATTGAAAGCGTTGTTGCCTGAAGCCTTGGTTTTTGTACAAGCTGAGTCGGGAAAGGAATTTGTAATCTTTAGTGATGCGTCAATGAATGGTCTTGGTCATGTGTTGATGGAAGAGGTCAAGGTAGTAGCTTATGCCTCGAGACAGCTAAAACCACATGAAAAGAATTATCCGATGCATGACTTGGACTTGGCTGCCATCGTCTTTGCTTTGAAGATTTAGCGTCATTATTTATATGGTGAAAAATGCCGAATCTTTACTGATTACAAGAGTTTGAAATACTTGATGAACCAAAAGGATTTGAATTTGGGACAATGGAGGTGGCTCGAATTATTGAAAGATTATGAGCTGGTGATTGATTATCATCCAGGGAAAGCGAATGTGGTTGCGGATGCCTTGAGCAGAAAATCCCTCTATGCTTTGAGAGCTATGAGTACAAGCTTAGCATTTTTGATGTTCTGTATTTGCCGAATTGAAGGCTAAACTGTTGTTTCTTCAGCTGATTTGTGAAGCTCAAAGGAATGATAGTCGAATGCAAGTGAAGAGAGCTCAGTGTGAATTGTGAAGTAACTCTGATTTTTGGGTTGGTCCAGATGATTGTTTGATGTTTCGTGGTAAAGTTTGTGTACCAAAAGATGATGAGTTGATTCGAAAAAATTTACATAAGGCACACAATGGCTGTTTGTCAGTACATCCGGGCAGCATAAAAATGTATAATGATTTGAAAAAGTGTCGAACTCCTTTGTATTGGACCGAGCTTAGTGAGAAGCAGATTCACGGGGTTGATCTAGTTAGAGAAATCGAAGATAAAGTGACAGTGATCTGTGATAGTCTGAAAGCTACTTCTGATCGACAAAAGTCATACGTGGATTTAAAAAGGAAGGAAATTGAATTTCAGGTGGGTGATAAAGTATTCCTGAAAGTATCCCCGTGGAAAAAATATTGAGATTTGGTCGAAAGGGAGATTGAGTCTGCGATTCATAGGGCCGTATGCAATTATTGAAAGGATTGGACTAGTAGCATACCAGTTAGCTTTGCCGATAGAATTGTAGAGAATACAAAACGTGTTTCATGTATCGATGTTGCGACGATATCGTTCTGATCCTTCGCATATAATTCCTCCGACCGAAATTGAGATACGACCAAATATGACCGATGAAGAGGAACCAATTCAGATTTTGGCTAGAGAAGAACAAAAGTATAGCCTTAGTGAAAGTGTTGTGGCAAAAACATGGTGTAGAAGAGCCTACGTGGGAACCATAAGAAGCCATGAGAGAACAATACCCAAATCTCTTTATCGGTAAGATTTTCGAGGACAAAAATCTCTAAAGGGGGGAGAGTTGTAACAACCCGATTTTGGGGCTAGTCAAAATAGTTGTATCAGAACCACTAATCCGAGATTGGAGAAATCAGTTTTAATATTATTTTATGTTTTATGGCATGATTATATGAGTGCATGAAAATTTTGGTGCATTAATTTTGATGATTTCATGCTTCATTGCAAAAAAGGACTAAATCGCATAAAGTGTAAAAGTTTTATTTTACTAGATAGAGGTGTCAATTAGCTATAGAAATTTAACTTGGAGGTCCTTAAGGTGTAATTAGACCTCTCTAAGTTTGATAGCCGGCCATAGGAGACAAGAAATGTCAAAATTGGTCAAAGTGGGTGGATTAGATGACTAAATTGATGTAAAAAAATAGAATAAAGAAAAGAATGATATCATTCTTTCCTCTTCATCTTCTCCACTGAAAATATCAACAAAATTGGGGTTTTGGAAGCCTAAAATTTTTAGCAACTTCTCACCCCTGTAAGTAAGTGATTTTGGCGGTCTTTCTTGATAATTTTTGTACTTTTGGGCCCATTGTAGCATGATCTAGCTAATAAGAGGACTATTTTGCAAAATGGTTGAAAGTCTAGGGATTTTCCATGTGGGTATTCATGTTGATTTCTGAAACTTTATGGAAGAAAATGAATCTTAGTTGGTTAATGAACAACTTTTGTGAAAGGATTTTTGCATGAAAACTCCTAATAAGACTATTTTGTAAAAGTTATAAAATAGGTGGTAAATGTGTGAAATAATTTAAATCGTGAGTTGCTATAAGAGGGAATATGAATTAGCTAGGCTTGGGTGTGTGAAAGATGAACACATTTCATTTTACAAGTCTAGGGGTAAAATCGTAATTTTATGAAAGATTAGGGGCAAAAAAGTAATTTTGCCAAAATAAGAATATTAGACTGATTTGAATAATGTGGTTAATTAATAAGCTAAATATGTCATTATAGATCAAGAAGAACGTGGAATTAACCTTGACAGAGGAAAAGGCAAGGTTTCGGACTGAATTGTAAATTGACACATTTTGTATCGAGGTAAGTTTACATGTAAATAATACGTCCATTTTACTTATGTTTTTACATATTTAGGTATTATGTGAAATGTGAATTAATATTTTTGATATATATATAGAAATAATAGAAAGTGAGGAAATTTCGGGTGAACACTGTATTTATCATTATTGGTGGGTTGTGTGCGATACCACCATGTTATTTATTAGTGGTGGGCTATGTGCGATGCCATTGTGTTATTTATTAATGGTGGGCTGTGTGCGATACCATCATGTTATTTCTTAGTGGTGGATGGTGTGTAGAATCACCCTGTATATGGTATTATTCCAAGGTGCTTATCGAAAAACGTTGTCTTAGTGAAATTATGTGTGGTTTGTGGTGATAAGTGCAGGGTATAAGTGTATGTAAGTGTGAGAAATGTTTTATGATATGTGTTTGGAATGTGGTAAGATTTGAAATGAGTAAGTATAACTTTGAGGATCTAAATTATTCTTGATGAATAAGTATGCGATATGATGTTCATTGTTTACATGTAGACTTATTAAGCTTTATGCTTACTCCATTTCTTTTCCATTTCCTTGTAGTTTCGCCAAGCTAGCTTGGGAATTTGTAGGACGTCAGAGCTCGTTTCACACTATCAAGCCATTTTTTTGGGAATTGTATAGTTAGAATTAGAATTTTGAGTATGGCATATATAGGGACTTAGTCTTTGATTGTATGTCATATAGTTTTTGTAATGCCCTAAAAGTTAGGGGTTGTAACTTTTCCTTAATTTTATGTTGTGCTTGCTCAGCTGGTTATTTGAGTGTGTTTGGGGGTCCTAAGGAGGCCTGGGTTCGAGTTTGAGCTTAGGAAAATTTTAGTTTTTGGCTCTTTAGTAGAGAGGGCTGTTGGCAGAAGGGCTTAAGTATAATTATGTGCATTTAGGAGACACAAGTAGAGCTTGTGGTGTGGTGGTGTGCCATCAAGTGGAGAGCAAAGAGGTAAGGGATTCAAAACCCACAGATTACAACTGGAGGCTTTTATTTTGTGTCTTGGGAGAGCAAGAGGTAGAGTTAAGATCAAACTCTACAAGGTTGGTTGAGGACTTGGTCAACAAATTTGAATAGGAGGCCAGGAGTGATTCAAGGAGAGGAAGGTGGAGAAAATCAAGGAGTTGAGGAGTGAGGGAGTAGTGGCCAAATTTGGGAGTGTGCTTAGGTGGTGATTTTGGCTAGGGGTGGATGAGGAAGCATTTTTCGACAGCTTGAGAGTGAGTGCAAACCGAAAACTCTCTTTGTGTTGTGTGATTTCTTCTTTTGTTCTTTTCAGGATTTCTCTTGGGAAGCATTTCGTGCACTTTTCCTTCTCTTCCCTTTCATTTTTTTAACCTCTCGTGCATTCTTTCCATTTCTTTTGCTAATAGCCTAAACACTTGTTGGCTGAATCTTCTTCTGCTCATCTCCCTTCGCGTTTGTCTATTTCTTTTCTTTTCTTTAGGCAGAATAGCCACACTTCTTTCTATTTGACTTCCCTTTAGCCGAACATCATATCGTCTGAAACTTTGATTCTTTTTCTACTGGCCGAACATGGTAAGCCTAACCATCTTAATCTCTTGACCCCAAAACTTTTATTCCTTGGAGGTTGGGGCCAGAATCTTTTGGTAAAGAACTGGCATTTGTCGTCGAATTTGGTTTTGGTAAGGGTGGAGTAGTTCAAGTACCTTCTTAATTCGTTGCTAATAGTGTTCCTGTGACCCCTTTTGTTGATTTAACATCGGTCTCCCTCCTTTCTTTGTGGGGGGCCAAATATTGGGTGGATGCTAACCTTTTTTTGTGCATCAAATATTTGTAGGAACCCATTTTCATTAGCCAAGGAGCAAGGCCAAATACTATTACTCTGTAGGGGGCCACGTCTTGTGGTAAGTGAATTTGGTTGAGTAGTATATTTCAATATTATAGATTTTCGAGAATGTTGGGATTAACTCATGATCATTGTTATCTTAGGGGCATCGAGGAGTGTTTCATTCGGAAATCCAAAGCAGGTGTGTAATCTCACACCTCTGCTTATTCTGTGAATGCTTGACTCTGTGATCCGGCTAAAAGCTAAAATATCGTAAAGCTTGATTATCGGAATCTGAGATCACTCGAGTGTGCGAGTGCTCATAGTGATAAACCGAGCAACTAACTTTGATGATAGACTCTCGGGAGTGCCATGACCTTTCTCTTGGGCTTAGGCTTAATGGCTCTCGTTGGGCTGTAGTGGGCCAAGTGGGCCTAGTGAGCTAATGAGCCCTAGGGGTGAAATCCATGGTGAGTACTAGGTGAATGATACGACTGCGAAGTCTGCAAAATTGAGATCGAAAATGGGTTGGTTGGGCCACACGAGCGTGTGGGCTCGTTTGGGCTGTAACTGTATTTTAGGCCCAATTACATCGCTTTGACCAGAAATGGAAACAGTGTCGTTCGAGGCTATAGTAGGCCTTCGAAAAACTCGTTGTAGGAAAAATTACTGGAATACCCTTGAAGGGTGAAATTACCAGAATACCTTCGAAGGGTGAAATTGCTAAAATACCCTTGAAGGGTAAAATAACCGTTATACCCCTAGTGGTAGAATCATTGATGTATGAGTATTAATTGTATAAACGAGTTTAATTGTGATGCACTGTATACATGAATTAATTATGACATGACATAACTGTATTGGGTTGGGTTATGGATTTTGGAGGAAGCACTATACTGGTGACTCTGCCACGTTATACTATTTTAGTGGCTTTTACGACGTATACAGATTCTGGTGGCTCATCCACATATACTGTTATTTGCAGCTTGGCTGCGTTCTTGTTGTTTAGGGCTGGGTGGGTCAACTGGGTCCCTACATAGTGTGTAGGGTTGGTACGGATGGTGTGATGGTTGGACTAGGTTAGGTTACATATTTGTTTTACATATCACTGTTATTGAATAGGGCTTTGGTCCAGACTGTTACTGAATAGGGCTTCGGCCCAGAAGGATACTGATTAGGGCTTCAGCCTAGACTAACACTGATTAGGGCTTTGACTCAGACCGTTACTGAATAGGGCTTAGGCCCAGATTGATACTGTATGGGCTTGGGCCCAAACTATGTTTTTAGTAAGGGGATTACACACTGGGTTCTCATAACTCACCCTTCTTCCTAAACTATGCAAGTAATCCCCAACATTAGAGGATTTGGAGCTGCGAGGGACTCGGAGGTGGCCACATGTCCTGTAATTTCTTGGGGTTAATTTAACTAATTTATTTTAGTTTACTTTATTTTAATTTTTGGGTTAATAATTTCTGTAATAAGGCTATTGGAATTGTTTTTAATTTTTATTGGTATTTCTTTACAAACTGCTAACTTATTAAACACAGGTTTTAAAACAAAAAGCTACTAATTTTAAAAATATCATGTTTTTGCTTCTGTTCAAACCAAACTTCCATAGCAGACAAGGTTTTATAATCAAATAATTGATGCATAATAATATTTCTAAAAGGGAATAATTTCGAGTAAAACTTGTTTAATTAATATGACAAGAAAAACGGGATTTATAAACGGTAGAGAGTTTTGATTTGTAGGCGGGTTTTCTAATGAGCACAAGTTTTCAAACAACACTTGATGTGGCACGCTAGATCTGGTCATAACGTCTAGGCTGGGTTTGGGGTGTCACATTTAGTGGTATAAGAGCCAGGTTGCAAAACTCGGCTATGGGATGGGTTTTGAAAAAAATCCAAATCTGTTTAAATTCTGGTTTAGAAAAGTAGTGATAGCATTACTGAAAGGGTGGCACACTAAGTCTCCGGCATCAAATCCATAAGATTCCTAACTTTATACTTTGTTATATGCTGATATGACTGTACTGAGAAACTACTAGGGTTAGCAGTAGTATACTGAAACTCATTAGTTGTAGAGACCGAGACTATAGGAGACTAAAATTGTAGTATATGCGATCTGCGAGAACAACCCTAATTACTTCTTTTCATAAAATAGTTGTTAATAATGATGAGAACTATAAGCTGATTCATAAAAATTTTAAGCAGAAATTACACTACATCGAAATGAGCACAAGAGGTTGCGAAAAGGGTACACGTGGCTGTGGTAGAGGCCGATGTGCTAGGGCTGGGTCCTCAACATCAAGACATGTGCCTGAAAGGAAAGTGCCGACATCACCAGTGACTGAAATAGGGTCTCATGACCGAGCTGATGGGGATGATGCTCTGTCTCAAGCAATGCTATGGGTTCTGGAAAGGGTAGCTGGAGCAAGTACTAGGTTAGGGGCCCGAGGGTCAATTTTTGATCGACTCCGGTCAAACGGGGCAAAAATCTTCAGGGGCATCTCTAGTGTAGCTTCGAATGTAGCAGAATATTGGTGGGAGGCAGTAGAGAGAATAATGGATGATCTTGACTGCATGGTAGAGCAAAAACTGAAGGGAGCAATGTCTCTACTACGAGATGAGGCATACCAATGGTGGCTTACTGTGAGGGAAGGCACGTAGGTCAACAGTGTGACATGGGATTTCTTTAAGGCGGCCTTTTAAGGGAAGTATGTCGGGGCAAGTTATGTGGATGCTCGAAGAAAGAAATTTTTAAGTCTGGCTTAGGGGAATAAATCCATAGAGGAGTATAAGGTAGAGTTCCTGCGATTAAACTGGTATGCTCGGGACATAGTCGCGATTGAATATGAGCGCTGCGTGCGGTTTGAGGATGGCCTCCAGGATGAGTTGCAGGTACTGATAGCCCCGCAGAGGGAAAGAGACTTTGCTACCATGTTTGAGAAGGCAAAGATTGCCGAGGATGTGAAACTCTCAGAGCGTCAGAATCGTGAGCAGGATATGGGCAGAAGTAAGAGGAATTTTGGGCCCTCAAGTTCTTCTGGTGGGCCTAAGAAAGGCCTAGGTTTGATGGGCTAGTCTAAGCTAGGGGTCCTATTCTTGCTGTCAGACCGCTGCCTTGCACTGTGTGTGGGTTATTTTACTAGGGTGAGTGCTGGAGAAAAACGAGAGCATGTTTTAGATGTGGATCTTGGGATCACAGGATTAAAGACTATACTCAGAGGCCTAGCCAGATGCAAGCTGCTGGTCAGGGTTATGTTCAGTCAGGAAGAGGTGGTCAGCAGCCACCGAGAGGCCGTGGTCTAGCCAGAGGGGGAAATGGGTTTGGACGTGGTCAAGGAGTATCGATTAGAGGTGTTAGTAATACAGAGGCAAGACAGCCAGGATTGGTTTGTGCTGCTCGGTGTCGAGAGGATGGTGACGCACCTGATGTCATAACTGGTACGTTCCTCATTCATGATGTACCATTTACAACTTTAATTGACATTAGGTCTACACACTCATATGTTGCATGTACTGTGTAGGGAACGTTGGGCATACAGTTTGAACTTGCTGAGAGGGAAATGACCGTGGTCAGTCTACTAGGACAGTCAGTTAGAGTGAATAAACTATTTAGAGATGTGCCTCTAGAGCTCCAAGGTGTTGTCTTTCCGGTGAATTTGATGGAACTATCGTTTGGCAAGTTTGACCTCATTTTGGGCATGGATTGGTTAGTGAAACACCGTGCGAATTTGGATTGCGCTGCTAAGCGTATGATATTGAAGTCTTCAAAGGTTGAGGAGGTGGTTGTGATAGGGGAGTGAAGGGATTATCTATCCAATGTAATATCAGCATTAAAGGTCGAGAACCTAGTTTGCAAAGGGTGCGAGGCGTTCCTAGCTTATGTTAGCACATTTGATGTTAAAAGGCTATCTGTGGGGGATGTCAAGATCGTAAAGGAGTTTCCAGATGCATTTCCTGAAGACCTTCCGGGTTGCCACCAAACCGTGAGGTTGAATTAAGCATTGAGCTCTTATCGAGAATGGCTCCGGTGTCCATCTCTCTTTATATGATGGCACCGAAAGAGCTAGTAGAACTAAAGGCTCAAATCCAAGAGCTATTGGATTGAGGTTTTATCCGACCAACTGTGTCACCATGGGGAGCATCGGTATTGTTCGTAAAGAAGATGGATGGTTTAATGCGCATGTACATCGATTATCATCAATTGAATAAGCTGACGATTAAGAACAAGTACCCTTTACTAAGAATAGACGATCTATTTGATCAGCTGCGAGGAGCCGCAATTTTCTCTAAGATAGATCTTAGATCGGAGTACCATCAGCTAAGGGTTAAGGAGGCAGATGTATACAAGACTGGATTTTGGACTCGTTATGGACACTACGAGTTTCTGGTCATGCCGTTTGGGTTAACGAATGCACCAGCTGCTTTTATGGATATGATGAATCGGGTCTTCCAACCCTACTTAGACAGGTCCGTGGTGGTATTTATAGATGATATTTTGGTGTATTCAAGAACCGAGGAGGAGCATGATTCACATCTTCGATTTGTGCTGCAAATATTGAGAGAAAAGCAACTTTATGCCAATTCAAGAACTGTGAGTTTTGGTTGCGAGAGGTGACATTTTTGGGTCATGTCATTTCTGCGAAGGAATTAAGGTTGATCCCCGAAAAGTGGAGGTCGTATTAAATTGGAAGCCATTGAAGTTGGAATCTGAGATTCAAAGTTTTTTGGGTCTGGACGGGTATTACAGACGGTTCGTTGAGGGGGTTTTCAAAAATTGTTGCACCACTAACTAAGTTACTACGTAAGGGAGTACCGTTTGTTTGGACTGATAAATAGCAAGAGAGTTTTGAGAAACTGAAGAAGATTCTAACTGAAGCCCTGGTACTAATTCAGCTAGAGGCTGGAAGGGAATTCGTTGTTTACTGTGATGCGTCTCACACGAGATTGGGTTGTGTGCTGATACAAGAGGGTAAAGTGGTGGCATATACATCTCGTCAGCTTAGGCTGCACGAGGTGAATTATCCTACTTATGATCTGGAATTAGCTGCGGTGGTTTTTGCACTAAAGACTTGGAGACACTACTTGTACAGGGAGAAGTTGATCATTTATACCGACCATAAGAGTCTCAAGTACCTCCTTACTCAAAAGGAGTTGAACCTTAGGTAACAAAGATGGATAGATTTGCTTAAGGATTATGATTGCTCGATTGAGTACCATCTGAGAAAAGTTAACGTAGTAGCAAATGCACTGAGCCGTAGGGTTGTGGCTGATTTAAGAGCAATGTTTGCTCATCTCTGCCTGTTTGAGGATGGTATTCTGGTTGCTGAACTTCAAGTGAAATCGATGTGGGTAGCTCAAATTAAAGAGAAACAAATGTTGGATGAGTCGTTGGTTCCTCGGTTCCAACAGGTGAAGAAGAGAGAGACTGAGGATTTTGGGCTGAATAGTGAAGGAGTATTATGCTTCCGTGGAAGAGTTTGTGTACCGAGGGACTCTGAGTTAAGGCAATCAATTTTGTGGGAGGCGCATAGTAGCCCATACGTTATGTAACCTGGTGGAAACAAGTTATATCGAGATCTATGCGAACTGTACTGGTGGCCAGGAGTTAAGCGTGAGGTTATCGATTTTGTAAGTAAGTATTTGACTTGCCAACAAGTGAAAGCTGAACATCAACTACCTTCAGGACTGCCACAACCTGTTAAGATTCCACTCTAGAACTGGGAGAGGGTAACCATGGATTTTGTTTGTGGGCTACCCTTGACGCCTACTAAGAAAGATTCAGTATGGGTAATTGTTGATCGGCTGACTAAGTCTGCCCACTTCATACCAGTTCCCACCGATTACTCGTTGCAAAAGTTGGCAAAGCTGTATATGGCAGAAATTGTGAGGTTACATGTGGTACCAGTGTCTATCATCTCGACAGTGACCCTAGATTCACATCTCGATTCTGGAGGGTGTTACATGAAGCTTTGGGTATGAGGTTAGATTTCAGCACGGCATTTCATCCTCAGATTGATAGGCAGCCGGAGATGGTAATTCAGATGTTAGAAGACATGCTAAGAAGCTGTGTGATTGATTTCAAGGGTAGTTGGGAAGACTATTTGCCGTTGGAAGAATTTACTTACAACAACAGCTACCAATCTAGTATTCAGATGGCACCATACGAGGCGCTATATGGTCTTTGGTGTCGTACCCCTACTTGTTGGACGAAATTGGGCAAGCGGCGATTGTTGGGCCTAAAACTAATTTTTAAAATCGAGGAGAAAGTGAGATTGATCCTTGATCGGTTAAAAGAAGCATCTAATAGGCAAAAGTCATATGCTGATTTGAAGCGTAAGGAGGTTGAGTTCGTAGTGGGAGATTTTGTTTTCTTAAAAGTCTCACCTTGGAAGAAGATTCTGAGGTTTGGGCGAAAGGGCAAGCTGAGCCCGATATTAATCGGGCCTTATCGGATATTAAAACATGTGGGACCGGTAGCCTATCAGCTGGAGCTGTCTCTTGAGTTAAGTCATATACATAATGTATTCCATGTTTCTATGCTAAGGCGCTACCGTTCTGATCCTTCTCATGTAGTGCCTGTGGAGGAGATCGAGGTAAGACCTGATCTGACATTTGAAGAAGAACCGGTGAAGATTTTAGACCGTGATGTTAAGGTGCTGAGAAGCAAATCTGTTCCATTAGTCAAGGTGCTGTGGTGTAATCATGGTTTAGAAGAAGCCACGTGGGAGCCTGAGGAGGCGATGCATCAGCAATACCATCATCTTTTCTAGCCAGGTAAATTTCAAGGCCAAAATTTCTTTTAGGGGGTAGAGTTGTAAAGCCCCAAAAGTTAGGGGTTGTAACTTTTGCTTAATTTTATGTTGTGCTTACTTAGCTGGTTGTTTGAGGGTCCTAAGGAGGCCTGAGTTCAAGTTTAAGCCTGGGAAAATTTTAGTTTTTGGCTCTTTAGTAGAGATGGCTGTTGCTAGAAGGGCTTAAGTATAATTATATGCATTTAGGAGACACAAGTAGAGCATGTGTTGTGGCGGTGTGGCGTCAAGTGGAGAGCAAGGAGGGAAGGGGTTCGAAACCCACAGATTACAACTGGAGGCTTTTATTTTGTGTATTGGGGAGCAAGAGGTAGAGTTGGGATCAAAGTCTACAAGGTTGGTTAAGGACCTAGTCAACAAATTTGAATAGGAGGCCAAGAGTGATTCAAAGAGAGGAAGGTGAAAAAAAATCAAGGAGTTGAGGAGTGAAGGAGTAGTGGCCGAATTTGGGAGTGTGCCTTAGGGGGTGATTTCGACTAGAGGGTGGATGAGGAAGTATTTTTTGGTAGCTTGAGAGTGAGTGCAAACCAACAACTCTCTTTGTGTTATGCGATTTCTTCTTTTGTTCTTTTCAGGATTTGTCTTGGGAAGCATTTCGTGCACTTTTCCTTCTCTTCTTTTTTTTTTTTTTTGCCTCTTGTGCATTGTTTCTATTTTTTTTTGATAATAGCCTAAACAATTGTTGGCTGAATCTTATTCTGCTCATCTCCCTTCACGTTTCATCCATTTCTTTTCTTTTTTTTTGGCTGAATAGCCACAATTCTTCCTATTTGACTTCCCTTCAGCCGAACATCATATCGTCTGAAACTTTTGTTCTCTTTCTGCTGGTCGAACTTGGTAAGCCTGACCTTCTTAATCTCTTAACCCTGAAACTTTTATTCCTTGGTGGTTAGGGCCAAATTCTTTTAGCAAACAACTGGAGTTTGTCGTTGAATTTGGTTTTGGTAAGGGTGGAGTAGTTCAAGTACCTTCTTAATTCATTGCTAGTAGTGTTCCTGTGGCACCTTTTGTTGATTTAACATCAGTCTCCCTCCTTTCTTTGTGGGGGGTCGAATATTGGGTGGATGCTAACCTCTTTTGTGCATCAAATATTTGTAGGAACCCATTTGCATTAGCTAAGGAGCAAGGTCGAATACTATTACTCTGTAGGGGGTCTTGTCTTGTGGTAAGTGAATTTGGTTGAGTAGTATATTTTGATATTATGGATTTTTTAGAATGTTGGGATTAACTCATGATCATTGTTATCTTAGGGGCATCGAGGAGTGTTTCATTCGGCAATCCAAAGCAGGTGTGTAATCTCACACCTCTTCTTATTTTGTGAATGCTTGACTCTGTGATCCGGCTAAAAGTTAAAATACCGTAAAGCCTGATTATCGTCATCTGAGATCACTCGAGCGTGCGAGCGCTCATAGTGATAAACTGAGCCACGAACTTTGATGATAGACTCTCGGGAGTGCCACGACTTTTTTCGTGGGCTTAGGCCATAATGGCTCTCGTTGGGCTGTAGTGGGCCCAATGGGCTAATGAGCCCACAGGGGCTAAATCCATGGTGAGTACTGGGTGAATGATGTGGCTGCGAAGTTTGCAAAATCAAAATCAAAAATGTGTTGGTTGGGCCACACGAACGTGTGGGCCCGTTTGGGCCATAACTGTATTTTAGGGCCAATTACACTGTTTTGACCAAAAATGGAAACAGTGTTGTTCGAGGCGACAGCAGGCCTTCGAAAAGACCATTTTAGGGGTAAACTTACCAAAATACCCTCGACGAGTAAAATTACCAGAATACCCTCGAAGGGTGAAATTACCGAAATACTTTCGAAGGGTGAAATTATCAAAACACCCTCGATGGGTAAAATTACCAAAATACCCTTAAAGGGTAAAATGACAGTCATACCCCTAGTGTTAGAATAATTGATGTAATAGTATTAATTGTATGGCCGATTTTGATTGTGATGCGCTTCATACATGAATTAATTATGACATGACATAACTGAATTGGGTTGGGTTATGGATTTTGGAGGAAGCACTGTATTGGTAGCTTTGCCACGTTATACTGTTTTAGTGGCTTTTGCCACATATACTGATTCTGGTGGCTCATCCATGTATACTGTTATTAGCAGCTCGGCTATGTTCTTGGTGTATAGGGCTAGGTGGGTCGACTTGGTCCCCACATAGTATGTAGGGTTGGTACAGGTGGTGTGATGGTTGGACTGGGTTGGGTTACATATTTGTTTTGCATATCACTATTACTGAATAGGGCTTCACCTGTATTCATTGAATAGGGCTTCACCAAATCGACATGAATAGGGCTTGACCCTGATCGACATCGATTAGGGCTTGACCTGCATCATTCTTGAATAGAGCTTAGGCCAGATTGATCTCAGATGGGCTCGGGCCCAAACTGTGTTTGTAGTAAAGGGATTACACACTGGGTTCTTGTAACTCACCCTTCTTCCATAACTGTGCAGGTAATCCCAAGCCTTAGAGGATTTGGAACTGCGAGGGACTCGGAGGTGGCCACACGTCCTGTAATTTCTTGGGGTTAATTTAACTACTTTATTTTAGTTTACTTTATTTTAATTTTAGGGTTAATAATTTCTGTAATAAAGCCATTGGAATTGTTTTTAACTTTCATCGGTATTTCTTTACAAACTGCTAATTTATTAAACACGGGTTTTAAAACAAAAACTACTGATTTTAAAAGTATCATGTTTTCACTTCTGTTCAAACCAAACTTCCGTAGCAGACAAGGTTTTATAATCAAATAATTGATGTATAATAATATTTTTAAAAGGGAATGATTTCTAGTAAAACTTGTTTGATTAATAAGCAACGAAAATTGAGATTTTTAAATGGCAGAGAGTTTTGATTTGTAGGCAGGTTTTCTAACGAACACAAGTTGTCAAACAATACCGAATGTGGCAAGCTAGATCCAGTCATAACATCTAGGTCGGGTTTGGGGTGTCACAGTTTTGGCCCAATATATTGGCTTATTTGAAGACGAATTCTTTGTATACGACCATGGTTGTTGGCTATTTCTTATTAATATATGAAATGATGATATTAGTCATGAATGTGCAAGTTGCATGGTTGATTAATTGGTATACTTGTGCATGAATGAGTCGGTTGCTTGATGTGGTTTACATTTTGTGTAAATATGGGTGGAAAAATGGCTTGGCAAATAGCCTTGTTATTGTCCACACGGGTAGACACACGATCGTGTGTCTAGGCCATGTGTGACACACGTCTGCCCTATGGGCATGTGGTTTGGCCGTGTGTCCCCGCATGCTAAGTTGGCAAATCAGAAAACCCAGTAGTAACCACACGGGCTAAGAACATGGCCATGTGTCTCAACTGTGTGGAAGACACGACCATAAGACATGGGCGTATCCCCAGGCCGTGTGAAGTCTGCACCTGAATTTAGGAATTTAATTTGCCATACGGACTGAGGACACGGGAGTTTGACTTGGTTGTGTGACTTTATGGGGATGATGACGTTAGAAATAGAATGTCAAGGTTTTCGCACACAGGCTAAGACATGGGCGTGTCTAGGCCGTGTGGGGAACACGGGCCATGGACACGGGCGTGTGTCTGGCCGTGTGAAAACTCCTGTAGGTTCGAATTGGGAAATAAATCTACACGGGTGTGTAACACATGCATGTGATATGCCACACGGGCATGTTCCTTCTTTCAAACGGGCGTGTAGACTGTTTGATGAGAATTTTTCTAAGTTTTTCTAGAGATCTTCTAAAGAGTTTGATTTGGTTCCAAACCTTTTCTAAAGTGTGTTTTAGGCCTCGTAGGCTTGTGTAAGGGGTGATATGATGGTTTATGAAAAGTTTTAAAATTTGAGCGAAAAATCATGTCTTCATTTTGTATGATTGCTTGCGTATAAGTTTGGTAATGCCTCATACCCTATTTTGGCATCGAATACGGGTAAGGGGTGTTGCAAAAGTAAAGGTGATTCGTGATTGTCTAAAAGCTACTGTAGACAGACAAAAGTCCTACGTGGATTTGAAATGGAAAGAGATTATGTTTCAAGTTGGTGATAAGGTATTTTTAAAAGTGTCACCATGGAAGAAAGTTCTCAGATTTGGCTGGAAAGGCAAATTGAGTCCGCGCTTTATTAGATCGTATGAGATTGCCAAGAGGATAGGACCGGTAGGTTATCGTTTGGCTTTGCTATCTGAGTTGGAAAAGATTCATGATGTTTTCCATGTGTCTATGTTACGTCGTTACCGATCAGACCCTTCGTATGTGATTGTACCAACAGAGGAAGAAGTTCAACTGGACATGACTTATGGCGAAAAGCCAGTTAAGATTTTAGCACGAGAAGTCAAACAGTTAAGATACAAAAGTATAGCCCTTGTAAAAGTACTATGGAAAAGACATGGGGTAGAAGAGGCTACATGGGAGCCCGATGAGGCTATGAGAAATCGATATCCCAACCTTTTTAGCGATAAGATTTTCAAGGGCAAAAATCCCTAAAGGAAGATAATTGTAACAGCCCGATTTTAGGGCTAGTCAGAATGGTGGTTTCAAAACCACTAATCTGAGGTTGGAGAAATTAGTTTTAATATTATTTTATGTGTTATGGCATGATTATATGAATGTATGAAAATTTTGGCAAATTAATTTTAGTGATTGCATGCTTAATTGCAAAAAAAGGACTAAATCGCATAAAGTGTGAAACTATTGTTCTACAAGCTAAATGTGTCTAATGGCTATAGAATATTAAATTGGAGGTCCTTAATGTGCAATTAGACCCTTAGGAAAGGGTTGGCCGGCCATAGGGGACCAGAAAATAAGATTTTTCAATAGTAGGTGAAGTTATGGTGACTTAATTGAATTCTAATAATAAAATATAGATAAAATGATATCACCTTTTCATCTTAATCTTGCCACCACCAAAAATACCAGCAAGAATTAGGGTTTGAAAGCTTAAAATTTTCAGCAACTTGTCCTCCTTGTAAGTAAGTGATTTTGGTAGTTTTTCTTGATAATTTTTGTACTTTTGGGGCACTTGTAGCATGATCTAACTAATAAGGGGACTATTTTGCAAAATGGTTAAGAGTCTAGGGTTTTTCCATGTGACTATTCATGTTTATTTCTGAAATTTTATGGAAGAAAATGAATCTTGGGTGTTAAACACAACTTTTGTGAAAGGTGTTTCCATGAAAACACCTAAAAGGACCTTTTTTGTAAAGGCTATAAAATAGGTGGTAAATGTGTGTAATAATTGAAATCTTGAGTTGCTACAAGAGGGAAATTTCCTTTTTCCTTCCCTAGCATAGTTGCCCATCTACTTTCCACCCTTTAGGCACAAAAGCATTGTCAAAAGCATCCTTCGACCAATCACCTTAGGAACTCCTTAGCAAAATAAGCATCAAGCATAATAGAGGAGCGCATCAATCAGAATATATTTGAAAGGCTACTGAATTGAATAAGTCAAAATAGATCCAATAGGCTACTGAACTAAATAGAGTTTACTCTTTCCTCTTGTCATTTATTTTAATTATGCTTGCATTAAGTTTATTTTTTTGACATCAACAATGATATTTTAAATCGTATTTGCTAGGATGTTTATGTTATTTAAATAATATCTATTTTATTAATGTTTAACATGTTTAGGCCTCAGTCAATCATGTTTTCAATTAATATCATGATGGACTTCATTTATACATGATTGGGTGCACTCAGATTAGCTGAGCAATCCTAACCAGATGACGACTAGTAGACACATAATTGAAAAGTGAAACGCTCAATTTAGATTCTTAAACCCGATTAAGTTGAGGTTCATAATATCTTTAGTGAGCTTTATTATCTTGCATAGTTTTTAGGTTTATGTAATTAAACTATTGCAAACGTAAATGTCCTTGTGACCTTTCATAAATGCTAAGAAACCCTTAGTTAATATGATCAGTAAAATGCATATTTAACTAAGTAAAAGACCATAAAAGGACTTAATTTGGTTTCCAAACTCATGAAAGATTGAGTTCCTGTGGAAACATTTTCAAACATTGTTAAGCATGATAAAATAAAAGTGAATTGATTAATATAATCATCCTAGCCCATTTAATGTTGATAATTTTTTATTGCTAAAGCCATTCATTCATACATTTATGTAAATTGCATCTAGATTAGAATTGCATAGGGATTAATATTTGCATCTAGTTAATTTTACTTAGTTTAATCATAACCATCCAAATTATTGAGTTTTTACATCAATTTGTTAATTATAATTTTGCAATCAATAGGTTAAGCTTATATATTCCTTATGGAGATGATAACTCATTTTACTTACTTATTACTTGAACGACTATGTAAACTTGCACAAACTACATTATAATCGCCACAAAGTAATCAGATTTTGTTAACATGTCAATGATCACCCACACTGAATTCTTATTTGACACACTAAGAGGCAAGCTAAAAAAAAAAATCCATGGTGATGTTATCTCATTTCCACTCTAGAACCTCTAGTGGATACAACATACTATAAGGAAATCGATGTTCCGCCTTGACTCTTTGACAAGTTAAACACATCATTTTGCATGAGTTGGGTACACTTTGCCAGTTTTGTTGGATTAACAGGTGAAATACTTTACCAGTTCTACATTGTGAGTTGGGAAGTTCTTCTCATGAAGCTTGAGATAGCGTGATGGATAAGCAATCAACCTTGTATTTTGCATTAGCAGACATCCCAAACCAGTTAGAGACGTATCGATGAACACTACATATTCTGTTCCTGATTTTGGTTGACTCAAGACTAGGCTTTAAACTAACAAAACTCATTCCTTCTTCAAAATTAAATAAAATAACTTCTCATCCTCAAAATCAATTTTGACCAATTTTATGTATTCTTAGGTATACCATCTCCCTTGATCTTGACTTGACAATACCCCGAACGAAGATCAATCTTTGAGACCACTCTAGCTCCAGTCAACTGATCAAAAAAATCTTCAATTCTGAGCAGCGAACATTTATTCTTGATGGTCACCTTATTTAACTATTGATAATCTATGCACAAACAAAGAGTCTCATCCTTCTTCTTAACGAATAAGATCAGCGCACTCCAAGGCGAAACACTTGGCCTGATAAACCCATTGTCTAAAAATTCTTGCAATTCAGTCTTTAACTCCTTCAATTCTACTAACACCATTCTATACGGTGTACTCGAGATAGAAGCAGTTCTCGACGCAACATCAATTGAGTACTCTACATGTAACAGTCTATTTTCAGTAAAAATAGAATAGTGGTTTCGAGACCACAAATCTGAGTCAGAAAGAAAATTTATTTTAATATTATTGCATGAATTGCATTATGATAGAAATGACGTATGAAAATTTCATTAAGAAAATTTTACCGGTTACATGTTTAATTGTCAAAATGACCAAATTGCATAAGATGCAAAAGTTGAGTTCTAGTAGCTATAAGTATCAAATAGCTATGGAATTCAAAACTTGAGGTCCTTATATGGCAATTAGACCATTAAGAAAAGTTAGTAGATATTTATGATGAATCATCTATGGAAAATTACAAAAAGAAAATGACTAAATTGGAAATTAGGAAAAATAAAGGATGATATAATAATTAAATAGAAATAACATATCATAATTATCATTTTCTTCCCCAGATTACATGGAAAGCCTAGGAAAGAGAAAGGAAATCAAACAAGCTTAATTGGGTAAGTAATCTTGTCCCGTTTTTAGTAATTTTTATATTTTTGATATCGAAATAGCTTAATCTATCGATTTTGGGGATTAATTTGTAAAGATATCAAAGTATAGAAATTTTTCCATGGATGTAAATGCTGAAATTTTGAAATTTATTATAAAAAATGAAAGGTTGTTAATAGATAAACAACTTTTACAAATTGAATTTTGATGAAATTGTGATTTAAGGACTAAATTGTAAAGATGTAAAACCCATGGAAAAATTCTCATTTTTTTGAATTTCATGGGTTGTTATTTCAACATGTAAAATTTGGTTAGGCTTGAAATAAGGATTAAATTGCATGAATTACATTTTCCGAACCTAGGGACGAAATTGTCATTTATGAAAAGAATATGGGCAAAATGGTAATTTTTCCTAAGATGTGAATTGAATTCAATTGAGTATAAAGAGAATTAAATTGATACTAAATTCATTTATATAGATTCGAAAAGATCAAATAAAGAGTTAGATCGAGGAAAAGAAAACGTGTTGGATTAGTATATTTTCATACACGAACAAGTGTCAAGTAAGTTCGTGTAACTAAATTATGTATATGAATATGTTTGAATCGCATGTTGTATTTGTGTGAATTGCATAAATTTTTAATGTATGAAATTAATCACATACCCAATATTGTTCGATAAATGATAAGTATCATTTGAATAATGAAATGCGATTGATATAGTATTTCCCCATATTGATTATAGTCCTGCATATGTTGCGAACATTATAGCTCAGACGAGCAACATGTTAAAAGCCTTCTCGAGCATTATTGTTATATGGTTCCTGTGAGCATCCTGATCGGTAGTGATCCTGCATATGTTGCGGACTACCATAGCTCTTTGTGAGCGTCTTGTTATATGATCGGTTGTGATCTTGCATATATTGCGGACACAAACTCAGCTCTTTATGAGCGTCCTGTTATAGCTCACTTGAACTTCTTGTTAAATAGCTATCTAGAGCTTCCTAATAATAACTCTTCATAGTTACCTATTAAGCTCAATGAGCTTCCTGATTAAAACACTTATGAGTTTCCTGTTTAGCCCGGATAAGCTTCCTGATACATGACTCACATGAGCATCCTGTTACATGGCTCGAGAGAGTGCTTCCTGATTATGTGTCCTAATTGGGTACCCCTGAATATGAATTGACGAATTTATAGTTTCGTACACTTTGAGTGTACTACTGATGTATCCATCGATATTTCAAATAAATTCAACGGGTAAAGTTTTACCATGTCTACACTAAACTTGAGATGACTTGTTATGGATTTGTATGAGTTATGTGAAAATACGGTATGAAAGGATTATTATATGAAAGTTATTACCTAATGAGCTCATAATCATTATTACTTGAAAAGTATTTAGAAAATTTATGACTAACTTGTTTGATTGAGTGTATGTGATTAGGCAAATGGCTAATTTTGTTGGGATGCATGTTATTGATATGCTTATTTTAAATGAACATGATTGGTAAGTGAAATTCCTATTATACGAACTTACGAAGCATCAAACACTTACTAGGTTTTCTTTCCTCTATTTTATAGTACTCGGAAGCTCTTAAAGGTTGGAGATTGGTCGGAGCATCATCACACTATCCTCTATCTCATTTTGGTATAAATAGGAATCTGACCTTGGTGTAATGGCATGTATAGGCTAATGATAATAAATGAGGGTATGTAAATGTTTTTGTTGTAACTAGCCATTGGAATGGCTAGTGATAGTAAATTTAATGCATACTTATCCATGAGGTTTATTATATTTAGTATATACATGTGTTGGTTTAATATATTAGAAGTAATTAAGTTTGGGTAAGTATATAATTTTAATGTAAAAATGATACTTCAAAACATGAGTAAATGTGTCATGCATAAAACTTGATCATTACATTGATTTATATGCCTTAAATTGGTTTGTGAATATATTGAAGTGTTGTTGTAGGTGCAAGTAAAAAGGGTGAGAAATAAGGCTTGGAAAGTGGCCTTATTCTGTCCACACGGGTAGACACACGGGCTTGTGTCTCAACTGTGTGTGACACACGGCCATGCGCACGGGTGTGTGGTTTGGCCGTGTGTCTTCTACATCTTAAAATTAGACAAATAGAATGCTCAGAATTGAGCACACATGTAGAGACATGGGCGTGTGTCTAAGCTGTGTGAGACACACGGCCCAGCACATGGGTATGTGTCCTGGCCGTGTAACCTCTGTATCTAATTTTTGAAAATTAAATTGTCCACATGGTCTAGTACACGGGCGTGTGATTGGCCGTGTGACCCAAGTCAGAGAGTTACACTGGTAAGGACATGAGTTGGGACACGGCCATGTACCTCACATCGAATGCCCACACAGCCTAAGACACTAGTGTGTCACTTGACCGTGTGAGCCACACGGCCTACCCACTCAAGCGTGTGTTCCCTGCACCTAAGAAAAAAATTTACAATTTCACAAAAAATTTTCTGTGATCCCGGTTTAGTCCTGACTCGATTCTAATATGTATTTTGGACCTCGAGGACCCATATAAGGGACATTATGATTGATTGTGATCAATTTTCAGAAATAAATAATAAATGACATAAATTAATTGCAATTGAACTGTAAACTTCGATAATGCTCTGTAACCCTGTTTCGACGACAGATACAGGTTAGAGGTGTTACATTTTTTGGTATCAGAGCTACAATTTAGTTGATTCTCAAACTAACGTAGCAAGTATGAGTAGCTACACATGCCATTATATAATTTGTGATAGTGTGAAATCTCCAGACCATTTTAAATGTGTTTTTCATATAGTAATGTCATCCAACCAAGCTAGAGCTGAATCTAAGGAAGCTGAGAGCACTTCTCAAGCTTCTGTACAAATAGTTGCATCTAGTAGTAGTAGAAGGCCCGTATCTGAGGGCCGAGGTGAGGAGGCAAAAGAAGCCTTCTTTCATATTATGAACGAATGGTTCACATAATTTTTGAGAACAAATCCTGCTATAACACCCCATACTCGAGTCCGATGCTAAGATTGGATACGAGACATTACCATGCTTGAACTCACTTAAAACATGTACTTACAGGCTATAAATTTTTTTTTGAATTAAAAACATCTCTTTCTTAATCTAATCATACATTTCATGCGCCTACGAGGCCTTAAACACGTATCTGGAAACTTTCGAAACTCAAATAAAAACTTTTCCTTAAAACAGGGGTCACACGACCATGTGACTTGGGACATGCCCGTGTCTTCCACCCGTGGTCCACACTGACTAACTACACACAGACTTGACATGCCTATAGATGTAAATCGTGTGCTATACCTTGATTTACTGACTTATCCGTACGGTCTAGGGCACACACCCATGTTCTAATCGTGTATCACACACGGACTAAACACACGACCGTAGGATTTGCCCGTGGCCTATTCTGACTTAAAAACTAAAGTGCAGGGTAAGCACCGCCTAGACACACGCCCGTGTGTCTAACCGTGTGGGCACTTAGAGGCTATTTACCAAGCCAATTGGCACCCTGAAATCAAGACCAAACTCATGATCAATTCAATACATTTTTCATAAATATTACTACATGCTTCATTGATCTCAATAAACATACATACTTAGTCAATTTTGGCCAATCACTTAGCCATATACAAAAGAATAATAAACTTAATAGCCAACACTTTGGCTCTTTTTAGAACATATTCTCAAAATGAAATGCTTCATATACATTCCATACTTAGTAAAATAACTTGGCTATACCAAAATAGCGATTGATAGTGTGCTCCGAACTCCAATTACGATGATCCACGAGATTGGCTTGGTGGAACTACATATAAAGAAAGAATAAAAGACATAAGCATTTAGCTTAGTAAGTTTGCATATAATGCACATAGAAACATACTTGATTAATATAAACCATTTGAAATAAACAACGGTATCATAGATTTTAGCTATAAAGCTTACTTACTCATACTGATTCTTACATATCACATGATACTTACTAGTCTCATCCCTGTGGGATAAATAAGGTACCTGTGTCACTTGATCACATTAATCAGTATACTTTAACATGATAATCATAATCTTTCCTTCATCATTCATAACATGATTAATACTCATTTTCAACTTGATAATAGCTTTGCTACTTATCTTTCTTGTCATCTAATTTTAACTTTACTCATTTGGCCGATGAATTTATGCGAATAATCGAGGATACTAAATCTCATCCCACATATCTTAATGCCAAATCCATATCCTAGATACGGTCTTACATGGAATATCTCATCTTGGATTCAAGGCCATGTTTTGACATGGACTTATATGAAGTTTTTCTTGTTCTCACCAATGCCATGCCTTGGCGTGGGCTTACATGATAACTTGTTCAATGCCAAGCTTGCCTTGGACTTACATGATAACTTACATGATTGCCGATGCCATGCCTTGGCTTGGTCTTATACGGACTTTCTTATCTCATGTGGTAGATCGAGTATCCTAGGAAATTCATCTTCAATCGGGACTTGTTCACACTTAATCTCATTGATTTCATTGTTTAACATAACATTAAACATTCCATGATAATAATGTACATTATACTAAGCAATTTAATGATAGAAATCATAAAGCTTAGAAATCATACAAACTTACCTCAATATACAAAATGTATGTAGATATGCAATTTAGTCCTCGACTTTGTTCTTGCCTCGATTTCAATTCGGGCTTTATTTTTCTTGATCTATAATCATAAATAGATCATTTAATAATCACATTGACTAAATTGACTCCTTACTCATACTTTGGCAAAATTATTATTTTGCCCCTATACTTTCTCATTTCTGCACTTTAGCCCAAAGGCTCGTAAAATAATTCTAATTAAACTTTCTTAAACTTCATGCTTAGCTGATTCATTTTCTCTACTATAACAATCATCAATTCTCACTATTTCTAATATGTTTGACCAATTTTCATAACTATTACAAATTAGTCCATACTATTATTTTTCATGAAATTCACTTAGAAAAAGATGTTTATCAAACATCAAACTCTCATAAACTTCCATAAAACATCATTTAACATGCATGCCATTCATGGGTAAATTTTTGAACATGCATCCTAGATCATTTTATAGCTAAAAATAGCTAATTCATAATACAAGAACTTCAAAAATACGAAGAATATTAAAAATGGGGCTAAAATGAACTTACTAGCAAGCTTGAAAAAAATGAAGAACCCTAGCTATGGAGTCTTCAAATTTTCGGCAATGTGAGGAAGAAGATGAATAGATTTTTATCATATTTTTCCTATTTTAATCATTTATTAGACAAATGACTAAAATGCCCTTCTCTTTAAAAATTTCTATTTTACTAACTCATGTCCAATTTTGTCCAAAATTTATAATTTGGGAAAATTGCAATTTAAGGGCTTCTAATTGATATTCTAAAGCTATTTCATACAAAAAGCTTTTAGAAATTCATATTTTGCAACTTTTGTAATTTAGTCCTTTTGGACCATTCAACCTCAATTCAACAAAATTGTTTCATGAAACTTTCACACTAGCATGCAAACATGGCATAAACCTTAAAAACTCATAAATTCACCTCTGATTTGTGGCCTCGCACCACTATTTGGACTAGGCCCTAAATCGGGCTGTTACACTTCTCCCCCTTAGGGATTTTCGTCCTCTAAAATCTTACCGGCAAATAAGTTCGGGTACTGATTTCTCATGCTCTTTTTTGGTTCCCATGTAGCTTCCTCAATCCGATGCCTTTGCCACAATACTTTCACTAGAGCAATAATTTTATTTCTTAGCTGCTTGACTTCCCGAGCTAAAATCTTGATTGGTTCTTCATCATAAGTCATGTCGGGATGAATCTCTATCTCTGACAGGGTAATTACATGTGAAGGATCTGATCGATTGCATCTTAACATTGACACGTGAAACACATCATGTGTATTTTCTAACTATGATGGCAAAGCCAATCTATAAGCTACCTGCCCAACTTTCTCAGTAATCTCAAACGGTCCAATAAAACGTGGACTTAAATTCCCTTTCCGGCCAAATCTGAGAACTTTTCTCCAAGGTGACACTTTCAAGAAAACTTTATCTCTGACTTGATACTATATCTCTCTTCTCTTTAGGTCCGAATAAGATTTTTGTCTATCTGATGCAACTTTTAAACATTCTCGTACCACTTTCACTTTCTCTTCAGCTTCTCTAACCAAATCAACCCAGTGAATTTGGTTTTCTTTGAGTTCAGTCCAATATAAAGGCATTCTGCATTCACGCCCATATAGAGCCTCATAAGGCACCATCTTTAAACTCGACTGAAAGCCATTATTGTAGGCAAATTCTACCAATGGGAGAAACTTTTCCCAACTGCCTTGGAATTCTAGAACACAACATCAAAGCATATCCTCGAGTATCTGAATCAACCTCTCCGACTGACCGTCGGCTTGAGGATGAAAAGCTATGCTAAAACTCACTTTTGAACCCAAGGCTTCTTGAAGCTACTTCCAAAATCTGGAGGTGAATCTTGGATCTCTATCCGATATGATTGACAAAGGAACTCCATGAAGTCTTACTATTTTAGAAACATATAAGGTTGCCAGCTTGTCGAGTGAGTAGTCAACTCGTATAGGTAGAAAATGAACTAACTTCGTGAGTCCATCAACTACAACCCATATAGCATCTTTCTTGCTCGATGATAATGGCAATCCCGCTACAAAATCCATAGTGATACGGTCCCATTTCCACTCGGGTACCATAATTGGTTGAAGCAAACCCAAAGGTACTTGGTGTTCAGCCTTTACTTGTAGACAAATCAAACATCTTGAAACAAATTCTGAAATATCTTTCTTCATTCTCGGCCACCAATACAATTGCTTCAAGTCATTATACATCTTGGTACTACTCGGATGAACAGATAAACATCAGTTATGTGCCTCATACAAAATTCTCTGAATAAGCTCCTCTTTTCTCTGTACACAAACTCTATCTTTAAACATCAAGTATCCATCAGAATTAATCCGAAAGTCAGATTCAACATCTGATTTGCACTGAGTTCTCTTTGCTTGCAACTCTTTATCTTCTTGTTGAGCTTCAGTGATCTCTTAAAGGAACATTGGTCTAGCTTTTAATTTAGCTAGAATAGAACCATCGTCAGATAAGGTCATCCGTGAATTCATTGCCCTTAATGCAAAAAGGGACTTATTGCTCAATGCATCGGCAACCACATTTGCCTTTCCTGGATGGTAGTCAATGACCAATTCATAGTCCTTTATCAACTCTAACCATCTTTGTTGCCTTAAGTTCAACTATTTCTGCATCATCATGTACTTTAGACTTTTATGGTTAGTAAAAATCTAGCATCTTTCACCATATAAATGGTGTCTCCAAATCTTCAAGGAGAAGACTATGGCAGCTAGCTCTAGATCATGCGTCGGATAATTCTTCTCATGAGGCTTCAAATGTCTTGAGGCGTAAGCAATAACCTTGCCTTCTTGTATAAGTACACAGCCTAATCCATTTAAGGATGCATCAGCTGTAAATAAAAAATTCTTTTCCTGTCTCGGGTTGTACAAAAATTGGAGCTTCTGTCAACATTGCTTTCAATTTCTCAAAACTTTGTTGGCATCTTTCTGTCCACTCAAACTTCACATTTTTTTTGTAACAATTTAGTCATCGGGGTTGCGATCATAGAAAACCCCTTGACAAATCATTGGTAATAGCTGGCTAGGCCTAAGAAACTCTTAATCTCAGAGATATTACTTGGTGGTTTCCAATCCATTATAGCCGAAATCTTGCTTGGATCCACTCAGACTCCATCTCCCGAGACAATATGTCCCAGAAATCCTACTTCCTTGAGTCAAAATTCACTTTTACTGAACTTGGCATACAACTAATTTTCTCGTAGAATCGCAAAAGCGTAAAGTAGGTGCTCAACATGCTCATTCTCATCCCGGGAATAAATCAATATGTCGTCAATGAAAACGACTACAAACTTGTCGAGGTAAGGTCTAAAGATGTAGTTCATTAAGTCCACGAATACCGCAGAGCATTGGTCAAACCATAGGGCATGACTAAGAATTCATAATGCCCATATCTTGTTTGAAAAGTTGTCTTAGGCACATCTGAATCCTTTACTCTTAACTGATAATACCCTGATCTCAAGTCTATTTTGGAGAACACATTAGCTCCTTTCAATTGATTGAACAAATCATCGATCCTAGGCAATGGGTACTTGTTCTTCACTATCACTTTATTAAGTTGACGGTAATCTATGCACAATCTCATGGTGCCATCTTTCTTTTTCACAAATAAAACTGGAGCACCCCAAGGAGAACAACTCGACCTAGCAAAGCCTTTATCTGTCAACTCTTGCAACTGTATCTTCAGCTCTTTCAACTCTGTTGGAACCATTTTGTAAGGAGTAATAGATATCAGTACAATACCGAAAGCTAGCTCAATATTGAACTCAACCTCCCTAACTGGTGGTAGTCCTGGTAATTGCTCGGGAAAAACATATACGTACTCACATACTATCAGTACTGACTGTAACACCCCAATCTCGGTCAATACATTACGACCAAGTCTGGTATGTTACAGGAAAGAAAATTTGAACATTCTAACTAAACATCGTAATTTGGGCAAAATTTTTTAATAGAGTTTCTATCTTGAAAATAATTTAAAAGTTGCTCAAGAGTTTCTTACTAAATCCATATTAGATTGAGCTAAAACTGTAAAAATTTATTTATATTTTTTGAAAGCCAAATTTGAGAGATTTCATAAGCATGACAGTTGAAAACAATGTTGTAGTTTGAATAAAATCTCTGAATTAATTAGTTATTCGCATGTTATCCTTTGTTAACACCTTTTTAGAAAAAAAATGGTGGTTTGTGTTATATTTGACATATCATAAAATATGTAATAATAGTATTAAAGTAAATCCCGAATTTAAAGTTGTAGTGGCCTTATTACATAACCAAAATCCCAAAATTAAAAAGTAAGTTTAAATAAGAAACGAAAGTTTACGAGAAAACAATGCATGGCCACCCCAAAGTCCACCTCGGCTCCAAATCCGCGATCTAGTGATTACCTACAAAATTAAGCAGAGGGGTGAGTCACCGACTTAGTGTGTAAATTCCCTTATAACGCAATCTGGGCCTTAAGCCCATAGATGCCCATCGGGCCTTAGCCCACACAATATATCCTATTAAACATGTATGTAATGCAGCCTAACCTAACCTAGTTTTCCATCCTTTAGGTCACCTGAATCGGCCAAACACCCGTGGCATTATGCCACTGTGGTCCCAGACCACTTGTGACAGAGTGACAGAATATATAAACGTGGGGCCAACCTACTGTGGTCCCAGACCACTGTGACAATCTCTGATAAGTATCTGTGGGGCCAACCCACTGTGGTTTCAGACCACTGAGATGAGTCACCGATAAATATATGTATACGTGGTTCCAAACCACTGTGGTCCTAGAACACTATGATAGAAGTCACTGAATCACACTTCCCCTTTCAATCATTTCCCAAAGCCCATGCAACATCTGAGATGAATGCAGCATACTTTCAATGTACAATAGATAATTAATTTATACATACCAGTATTCGAAAGTAATATCACAGCGAAACTTACCCAGTGTCTCCAACCTTACCCACAAGGGTATCCCAATTATCTAAACCGTCGTTCCGGCTTTCAGCCAACATAGTTATTAACGTAAATTAATAAAGTAGAGTGTGAGCATTACACACCTAATTACGCGTAAAACTAGACTCTCTACGTCGACACTCTTACTAGTAGGGATAACAGCGATTTGCCTATCCCAGGCAGACGCCGCTCTCTACCACACCTCTACAAGAAGTCTCGAACCACCGACACAACACATCGTTTGAACTTAGGAGCAGAGAGTCTTTTCCCCTCCTTAGTTTGACTAGCACTCGCATCCATAAAGAGAGCCTTGATCAGTACCCAAAGAGAAACGTTGGTTGGCTAATAAGGAAATTTTATTAAGGCAGACTGCAATGCAATGGAGACAATAGCAGAAAACCTGAAAATAAATGATTCCTTACCTTGATAAGTGATGAACCACACAACAACTGATTTGTTCCCAAATTAGAGATGAGTTGTGAGAGAAGTAGAAGTTTGGCCTAGCAGTCAAAGATAGCCTATTGAGTATTCAGCTTTAAAGAAGACTTAGAGAAGGAAACATGTATTACACGAAGTTACCTTGCGTTGATACTGGTGGTGAAAAGCCAAAGTAAATTCGGCAGAAAAGTAGCCCTTCACACCCTAGGCTATTTGACCAGTATTGATTCAAGATGAAAAAGAAACAGAGATTCAGTTAGTGAAGATGGAGATAGAGGAGTTAGAGAAGAAAAGAGAAAGAAGTCGAAAGAAATCGAAGGAGAAGAAGATTCGACTTTTATGACCAGAGAGAAAGGAAGACATTACCTTCAACAATCCAATAGCAAGGTGAAACCTATTCACTTGGGACCAAAGGAACTATTCAGCTAAAGAGAGAAGTAAAAAGGTGTCAATGGAGGAGCTGCAAGGTTTTGGCTATGGTGGAGATCACAAGAGAAATGGTTCGGCTACCAACAAATGAAGTAGGAACTGATTCACAGAGGATGGGGAAGGTTTTGTCAATGGGAAAAAGTGTAGAGAAATAATGAGGAACCAAAGAGAGTTTCGGCTAGAGAAGAAAAAGTAGAGGAGGAGAGAGTTTCGGCCAAGAGAGAATAACATAGAAGACAGTTGCAGAAAAATAGATCAAGGGAGAAAGAAACACCCAAATGGTCACTCTCTAATTCGGCTAAGACCAAAGATGCAAAAGGAGATGAAGAGAAAAGAATCCCAAAGAATTTGCAACATTCGGCACCCCTCACACTCTATAGCCGAATATACTAAGAAAGAAATGCCTAAGCCTCAAGAGAATTTAGGCACACCCCTACTAGCTAAACTGAAATGCTCCCCCACACACTACCCACAATCTGCCAACAACTCTACCATCCACCAAATCCCTTGTTTTGCTCTTTGCTTTACTCTCCATCCATCATTTAAACTAGAAGACCAAGTCTTCCTTCACAAACTCCTCCACACCTTCCATTCAAATGCATTGACCAAGTCAATAACCACCTTTGAAGAGTCCAAGCCGAAAGCCAACACTCCACCATCTTGAGCACAAAAAAATAAAGCTCCTACATGCTGCTGAAGAGACTCAAACTCCTTCCCTCCTTCTACTCCCTTGTGATGCCACTCACTTACTCCTTAAGTAGCGTCACCTTGTCACCACACCACACTCCTTCTTATGTCAACAATTACAAGTAATTACACATAAGGCCTGTTCCTACTAGCTTTCCCCCTTTAAGCCCCAAAAATAAAAATTTCACCAAGGCTTTGGCTTGACCCTGAGCCTCCCCAAGGCCCCCAAACACACCAGAATTACATGCTTAATGAGCCAAACACAAGCAATATTGCAAAATGCAGAACCCCTAATTCTAGGATGTTACACTGACTCAATCTTTAGCTCTGTTTCTTTATCATTCATCACAAAGGCCAATTATGCTTCATAACCTTTTCTTAAGTATCTCTGTGCCATCATATGAGAAATTACTATTGGTAATTTGCTCTGTTCATTTGATTCTATATAAAGAGTGTCCTCATTCTCACATCTCATCTCAATGTATTTCTTCCCACAATTAACTATTACATCATGGGTAGTTAACTTGTCCATACAAAGAATGATGTCAAACTCATCAAATGGTAACAACATAATGTTTACTTTAAAATAATGATCGCTAATCATCAATAGGTAGTCTTTACATACTTTATCAACTAAAACACTTTTTCCTAAAGGATTAGACACCTTAATTACAAATTGTGTAGACCCTATAGGCATATTCATACTGGATACTATTTTCATACAAATATAAGAGTGTGTGGATCCGGGATCTATTAAAGCAATAACTTTGATATCATAAAGAGAAAAGGTACCCGTAATAACATCAGGAGAAGATGCCTCTTTGCGAGCGCGAATGGCATAAGTCTTAGCAAGTGCCCTTCCCTCGGGTCTCGCAGCCTGCTCTCCAGGGTTACCTCTTCCACTTGCCCCACTCCTCGGGTTTCTCTATTGTCTGTCCCTGACCATACCCCTAGATCTCGGGTTTGAGTTTTCTCTTCTTTCGTCATCTCAGGACAATCTTTTATAAAGTGATCATGGGAACCACATCTGAAACAAGCATTTTCATGCGCTCGACATTCACCGAGATGGCATCTACCACACTATGGGCATTAAGGTCTATCAGATCGAACGTTCCCCACACTAGCAACTAAAGTAGTCTGTGCTTTATTCCCCGAATTTTGCTTACTCTTATCCTTCTTTGAAAACCCAATGGAAGTAGCCGATCGGGTAGGGAAATCTCTTGACTTCTTGAATGAAGATTGGAATGACTTATGCTTTTGTCTCTTTCTAGAGTCACGAGACTCTATTTCAGATTTTCTCTTCTCTTTTACTAACTCTTCGACCTTACAAGCCCTCTCTACTAACACCACAAATTCTTTTAATTCGAGGACAGCAACAAATAACTTGATATCATCATTTAGTCCATCTTTAAACCTCTTACTCATGATGGCTTTAGTGGACACGCATTCTCTAGTGTATTTGCTGAGTCGCACAGACTCTCGCTCATAATCAGTCATTTACATCTTGCCTTGTTTCAGTTCTAGGAATTTTTTCCTTTTCTGGTCCACGAATCTTTGACTGATATACTTTTCTTGAACTTTTCTTGAAAAAATTCCCATGTGACCTTTTCCCTCGGTACTATCGACACAAGGATGTTCCACCATTGATAGGTAGCATCTCTTAAAAGAGAAACTACATATTTTATACATTCCTCAGGTGTGTATGACAACTCATTAAATACCCTGATAATATTTTCTATCCAGAACTCAGCCTTTTTCGGATCATCATCTTTTCTAGCCCGAATTCTTCTGCCCCATGTTTCCTGATCCTATCAATTAAAAGTTTGTCTCCTCTTACCACCTCTACTACTTGAGGGACTGTAGGGATAGGTTGAGGGATAGCCAGGGTGGAGGGGGTTGTACATTCGGGTTCGTACGAATGAATTCTGTGTACCACGTATTCATCATATGGAGGAAGGCTTCTCTAGCCAATTCTCTTCCTCCTTGACTCACCGTAGTGGGTCTATTCTCATTCTCATTTGGCACCATCCCTTCAGTAGGAGCCGGCATGTTACTTTCTACATCATTCACCTCATCTCTTTTGGGATCCATTTACTATATGTATAAACATAATTTAAGTCATCAGGAGTCGTCACACTATCATTATAAAAACATTCTTATGTATGGCATGTATAGCTAGACTCGTGCTCGTGCTACATTAGTCCTAGAACCGACTAAGTCGTAGCTTTGATACCACTAAATGTAACAGCCCATACCCGAGTCTGATGCTAAGATTGGATACGAGACATTACCATGCTTGAACCCACTTAAAACATGTACTTACGAGCTATAAAATTTTGTTCCGAATTAAAAACTTCTCTTTCTTAGTCTAATCATACATTTCATGGGCCTACGAGGCCTTAAACATGTATCTGGAAACTTTCAAAACTCAAATGAAAACTTTTCCTTAAAACAGGGGTCACACGCCCATATGACTTGGGACACGCCCGTTTACCCCTAACACATACCCGTGTCTTCCACCCGTGGTCGACATTGACTAACTACACAAGGCCTTGACATGCCCGTGGATGTAAACCGTGTGTTATACCTTGATATACTGACTTACCCATAGGGTCTGGGGCACACGCCCATGTTCTAACCGTGTATCACATACGGCCTAAACACACGACCGTGGGATTTGCCCGTGGCCTATTCTGACTTAAAACACTAAAGTGCAAGGTATGCACGGCCTAGACAAACGCCCGTGTGTCTAACCGTCTGGGCACTTAGAGGCTATTTACCAAGCCAATTGCCACCCTGAAATCAAGACCAAACTCATGCTCAATTCAATACATTTTTCATAAACATTACTACATGCTTCATTGATCTCAATAAACATACATACTTAGTCAATTTTGGCTAATCACTTAGCCATATACAAAAGAATAATAAACTTAACAGCCAACACTTTAGATCTTCTTAGAACATATTCTCAAAATGAAATGCTTCCTATACATGCCATACTTAGTAAAATAACTTGGCTATACCAAAATAGCGACTCCGAACTCCAATGACGATGATCCACGAGATTGCCTTGGCGAAACTACATATAAAGAAAGAATAAAAGACATAAGCATTTAGCTTAGGAAGTTTGCGTATAATGCACATAGAAACATACTTGATTAATATAAACCATTTGACATAAACAATGGTATCATAGATTTCATCTATAAAGCTTACTTACTCAAACTGATTCTTACATGTCACATGATACTTACTAGTCTCATCCCTGTGGGATAAATAAGGTACCTGTGTCATTTGATCACATTAATCAGTATACTTTAACATGATAATCATAATCTTTCCTTCATCATTCATAACATGATTAATACTCATTTTCAACTTGATAATAGCTTTGCTACTTATCTTTCTTGTCATCTAATTTTAACTTTACTCATTTGCCCGATGAATTTCTGCGAATAACCAAGGATACTAAATCTCATCCCACATATTTTAATGCCAAAGCCATATCCTAGATACGGTCTTACATGGAATATCTCATCTTGGTTTCAAGGCCATGTTTTGACATGGACTTATATGAAGTCTTTCTTGTTCTCACCAATGCCATGCCTTGGCTTGGGCATACATGATAACTTGTTCAATGCCAAGCTTGCCTTGGACTTACATGATAACTTGTTCAATCCCAGGCTTGCCTTGGACTTACTTGATAACTTATTCAATGCCAAGCTTGCCTTGGACTTACATGATAACTTACTTGATTGCCGATGCCATGCCTTGGCTTGGTCTTATACGGACTTTCTTATCTCATGTGGTAGATCGAGTATCCTGGGAAATTCATCTTCACTCGGGACTTGTTCACACTTAATCTCATTGATATCTTTGTTTAACATAACATTAAACATTCCATGATAATAATGTACATTATACTAAGCAATTCAATGATAGAAATCATAAAGCTTAGAAACCATACAAACTTACCTCAATATACAAAATGTATGTAGATATGCAATTTAGTCCTCGACTTTGTTCTTGCCTCGGTTTCGATCTGGGCTTTGTTTTTCTTGATCTATAATCATAAATAGATCATTTAATAATCACATTGACTAAATTGACTCCTTACTCATACTTTGGAAAAATTATTATTTTGCCCCTATACTTTCTCATTTTTACACTCTGGCCCAAAGATCTCGTAAATTAATTCTCATTAAACTTTCTTCAACTTCATGCTTAGCTGATTCATTTTCTCTACTATAATAATCAATTCTCACTATTTCTAATATGTATGACCAATTTTCATAACAATTACAAATTAGTCCATACTATCATTTTCATGAAATTCACTTAGAAAAAGATGTTTATCTAACATCAAACTCTCATAAACTTCCATAAAACATCATTTAACATGCATGTCATTCATGGGTAAATTTTTGAACATGCATCCTGGCTCATTTTACAGCTAAAAATAGCTAATTCATAATACGAGAACTTCAAAAATACGAAGAATATTAAGAACGGGGCTAAAATGAACTTACTAGCAAGCTTGAAAAAAATAAAGAATCCTAGCTATGAAGTCTTCAAATTTTCAGCAATGTGAGGAAGAAGATGAATATATTTTTATGATCTTTTTCCTATTTTAATCATTTATTAGACAAATGACTAAAATGCCATTCTCTTTAAAAATTTCTACTTTACTAACTCGTGTCCAATTTTGTCCAAAAATTATAATTTGGGAAAATTACTACTTAAGGACTTCTAATTGATAATCTAAAGCTATTTCATACAAAAAGCTTCTAGAAATTCATATTTTTCAACTTTTGCAATTTAGTCCTTTTGGACCATTCAACCTCAATTCAACAAAATTGCTTCATGAAACTTTTACACTAGCATGCAAACATGGAATAAACCTTAAATGCTCAGAAATTCACCTCAGATTCATGGCCTCGAACCACTATTTTGACTAGGCCCTAAATCAGGCTGTTACACCTACTATACAACAATCTCCCCCTCCTACTCTTCAACAGGTTCCTGACATGCCACAAGGTGTTGAAACTATTAGAACTGGTAAGCCTCCAGTAGATAAAATACATAAGTATGGGGCAGAAGAATTTAGGGCTGCTACCGAAGATGATCCGAAGAGGGATGAATTTTGGCTGGAAAATACTATCAGGGTTTTAGATGAATTATCATACACACCAATTAAGTGCCTAAAATGTGTTGTATCACTGCTGAAAGACACAACTTATCAGTGGTGGAATACCTTGATTTTTGTTGTGCCAAGGGAAAATACTATTGAAGACACAACTTATTAGTGGTGGAATACTTTGATTTCTGTTGTGCCAAGGGAAAATGTTACATGGGAGTTTTTCCAAATGGAATTTAGAAAAAAGCATATTAGTCAAAGATTTCTAGATCAAAAAAGAAGAAGAAATTTTTAGAGCTCAAACAGGGAAATATGATAGTATATGGGTATGAGCTAGAATTTGTTAGATTGAGCAAGTATGCCAGGGAATGTGTTTCGACTAAGGTTGCTATGTGTAAACGGTTTGAAGAAAGATTAAATGAGTACATCAAGCTATTGATTGGAATTCTTGAATTAAGGGAATTTGTATACTGGCCGATCGAGTAAACAAAACTGAGGAATTAAGTAAAGAAAAGAAACAAGTGGAGAGAGAAGCCCAGAATTTTGGTAAAAGATTTATGAACAAATCATAATCATCTACTTCAAAGAAATCAAAGAAATACCATGATTGTTTTATTGCATTTGTGAGATATTCTGGAAAAGAACGAGGTTTTTAACGCTCTAATCTAAAATCTCCATATCTATCTGTAACGAGTGTTGGAAGTGTTGGTAACCCCAAACCTAGATGCAAACATTGCGATAAATTTCATTTTAGGGAGTGTCCTATAAGAAGCGGAGCCTGCTATAAATGTGGTTCTCTTGACCATTATCATAAAGATTGTCTGGAAAGGATTGAAAAATATATTGTTCAGATTTTGAAACCAAGTAACCCTGGCTCGAGAGGTAGACCACCCCGTCACTCAAGAAATGTTAGTGGTAGCTGAACTGTAACAAAAGATTCAACAGTTAAGTCTGAAGCACGAGCACCTGTAAGGACATATACTATTCGTGCAAGAAAGGATACCGCTGCACCAGATGTCATTACTGGTACATTTTCTCTTCTTAATACTTATATTACTGCTTTAATTGATCCCAGTTCAACACATTCATACATATGCACAAATTTAGTGTCTGCTAAAAATTTACCTGTTGAGTTCACTAAATTTGTGGTGAAAGTTTCAAACTCCTTAGGCCAGTATGTTATGGTGGATAAAGTTTGTAAAAACTGTACATTGATGGTAAAGGGTTATTGTTTCTCGGCTGATTTGATGCTACCGCCTTTTGATGAATTTGATGTAATTTTTGGAATTGATTGGCTAACTCAACATGATGCGGCGCTGAATTGTAAACAAAAATACATTGTGTTGAAATGTTAGAATGGTGAATTATTTCATGTTGAATATGATAAACTGGATGCGTTGTTTAATGTAATCTTATCTATATTAGCATAAAAATATGTTAGAAAAGGGTATGATGCTTATCTTGCATATGTGTTGGACACTAAAGTATCTGAATCAAATATTAAGTCAGTGCCAGCTATTTGTGAGTTTCCTGATGCGTTTTGGAAGAATTACCCGGATTATCACCAGTCAAAGAAGTGAAATTTTCTATAGATCTTATTCTAGGAACAACTCCTATATCTATAGCAACTTATCGAATGGCCCCAATAGAGTTAAAAGAGTTGGACGCATAATTTCAAGAATTAACAGATAGGGGCTTTGCTCGATCTAGTTTTTCACCTTGGGGTGCACCAGTTTTGTTTGTAAATAAAAAAGATGGATCTCTAAGATTATGTATTGATTATAGACAGCTCAACAAAGTCACAATAAAGAACAAGTATCCATTGCCTTAAATTGATGACTTGTTTGATCAACTGAAAGGTGCCACTCTGTCCTCTAAAATAGTTCATCATTCTAGATACTATCAATTACGAGTGAAAGACTCAGATGTATCGAAGACAGCTTTTAGAACCAGGTATTGGCACTATGAGTTTCTTGTGATGCTGTTTGGCCTGACCAATGCACTTGCAGTATTTATGAATTTAATGAATAGAATTTTTAAACGCTATCTAGACAGGTTTGTGGTGGTGTTTATTAATGATATCCTGGTTACTCCCGAGATGAAAATGAACATGTTGATCATCTGAGAATTGTGTTGCAAACTGTGCGTGAGAAACAATTGTATGCCAAATTTAGTAAATGTGAATTTTTGCTTCAGAAAGTTGGTTTTCTTGGACATATAGTATCTGCTGAAGGCATCAGAGTGGATCCGAATAAAATTTCAGCAATTGTTAATTGGAAACAAGTGAAAAATGTGTCTGAAGTTAGTAGTTTTCTAGGATTAGCTGGTTATTATTGGAGGTTTGTTAAAGGGTTTTCAATGATAGATTCTCCGATGACTCGATTGTTGCAAAAAGATGTAAAATTCGAGTGGTCTGATAAATGTCAGCAGAGTTTTGATAGATTACATGCCTTGTTGACTGAAGCACCTGTGCTAGTTCAGCCTGAGTCAGGGTAAAAAATTGTAATATATAGTTATACATCCTTGAATGGTATAGGCTGTGTATTGATGCAAGAAGGTAAAGTAACAACTTATGCTTCTAGACAGCTAAAACCACATGAAAGAAATTATTTGTTTGGAGTTAGCAGCTATTGTATTTGCATTAAAAATCTGGCGGCATTACTTGTTTGGTGAAAAATGTCACATATTTATCGATCATAAGAGTTTGAAGTATCTGATGTCATAGAAAGACTTGAATCAAAGCAGTGTAGATGAATTGAGTTATTAAAAGATTATGATCTAGTTATTGACTATCATCAGGGAAAAGCCAATGTCGTTGTTGATGCTCTGAGCAGAAAGTCTTTGTTTACTTTGAGAGCAATGAATACCCAGTTGTCATTGTTAAACAATGATTCAATCATAGCTAAGTTAAAAGCTAGACCAATATTCTTGCAACAAATATGTGAAGCTTAGAAGAGTGATAATGAATTACAAGCTAGTCGAGTACAGAGTTGGATTCTAATTCAGAATTTGAGATTGAGCTTGATGGTTTTTTATTATTCAGAGGTAAGATATGTGTACTAAAGAATTTTGAACTTGTACAGATGATTTTGTATGAAGCTCACAATGGTATAATGTCTATTCATCCTGGTAGTAACAAAATGTATAATGATTTGAAAAAGATATAATGGTGGCCAGGAATGAAATGAGATATTTTTAAATTTGAGTCTAAATGTTTGATATGTCGGCAAGTAAAAGCTGATTATCAGGTGCCTTCGAGATTATTACAGCCAGTTACTATACCGGAGTGGAAATAGGAAAGAGTTACTATGGATTTTGTATCGGGATTACCCTTATCCCAAAAAAAGAAAGATCCATTTCGGTAATAGTCGACTGTTTAACGAAGTTTGCACATTTTATTCCAGTACGTATGAATTTCTCCTTGGATAGATTGGCTGAATTATATGTTTTCGAGATTGTCAAACTACATGGAGTGCAAGTTTCTATTATTTTAGACAGAGATCCCTGGTTTATATCTCGATTATGGAGTAAATTGTTAGAAGGTCTGGGCACGCAGTTACATTTCAGTACTGCATTTCATCCTTAGACTGATGGTCAATCTGAACGTGTAATATAGATTTTAAAGGATAGGTAACATCTTGAATAGGGGGCTCTGCATTAGCAATGTGTTATGATTGTATGTTGTGCTATGTGTGTTATTCTGGTGTGTTTAGAGGTTTCGGGAAGGCTCGAGGTTAAGCCTGAGCCTTGGTAAAATTTTGTTTTTGGGCACTGCAAGGGAGAGCTAGTTGAAGTGGGCCTTAAGGGTACTTTAGTGGGGTAGTTGACACAAGAATCTAATTGGTAAAGTGGCAAGGAGGCGCCACTAATGGTGTAGTGGGTGCCGCCACATTCAAGTTGTGAGGGAGCAGTTTCGAGTTGCGTTGATAGCAAATGGGAGTGTTTTTTTTTATTTCATGCGCCTAAGGAGCCTGAGAGATGGTTTCGGCTGGGACTCTACATAGGTGAGTGTGGATTAAGTCAAAAGATAGGAAGATGAAGATAAGAGGAAAATGTGGCATAGGATGTGAGTGTAGGTGGTGGTCGAATGTTGGGCACTAGAAGCAAGGAGGAGGAATCAATTTTGGATGTTTAAGGGTGTTTCGAATTTACTGAGCCAATTCTTTTTGTTCCTCTTTTGCTTCCTAGCTGAATTTGCTTGGACCATTGGTGCTTCTTTTACTCTTTCTCTCTTCTTCCCTTCTTCTCTTCACAAAAGACCTCTAAGTCAAAATTATTTTTCCTCTCCAAACTCTTCTCCAGAGCCGAACCCTCCCACCGTCTTTTCCCCTTTCTGTTCTCTTCTTTTCGTTGCTTTATTTAAATGTCAAAATCTCACCTCTCTTCTCTTCTTCTTCTTGACCGAATCTTCCCTTAAAGACCAATCATCTTCTTGATTCCATCTTACTTAACCGAATCTCATAAGCCTTTTTCCTTGACTCTCTTTTGCCGAAACATATCCTGTCCCTTCTCATAGTAGTGGTCGTCACTCTGCTCCACAACTCTGCCAGTCGAATTCTTTTGGTCAGGCTAGGTATTATTCTTTTTATCTCGATTCTCTTTTATCTCCTTTATAGATGCTGAAAGTATTAATTTTGTCTTATGGCTTTGACCGATCAAAGTAGGGGCTTGTCTTCTCATTTTCGGCTTTTGGTCAGCGATTGAAGAGTGTTAAAGGGCATTCAGTTTTAGTCGACTTAGATATTTAATCGATACTTAATCCAAGTTTTATAGACTTCGGGATCTATCGATCTAGGTAAGGGATCTTTACTTAGAGTGTTATTCATTTTCATTCTTTGCTTCAATGTTTTAATCTGGTCTATTGACCAAGATCTTTTCCATGGATACACTCTAGTTAAGAAAAGAAAGGGGTTGGACCCGTAGTCCTAGTCCCAAAGTTCAAGAAACATGCGGTGTCTACTGTTTGAGATTGGCCACCGGGTTGTGGGCTGACTTTTGAGCAGAATAGTAGACAAATATCAGTGGTTCCTGATAGCGATAGTGTTGACATAGAAAATATGGTATTTCGTGTTATCAGGTGTGTAACCCTTCGTACTACAATTGTGTAGGCTAAAAAGCCAGAAAAGGCTGTGTAGACAGTTGTGATGCCCTTAGGGGTAAGGCTAGGAGTGCCAGGTATGTGATAGTATCGTTTTCTTTGCATGTATGAATATATGTGTGGTAATCTGTTGTGTTATGGATAGCATGTTGCATTCGTTAGGATATGTATGTAGTCCATGGGGTTTGGATTTAATATGAAAGGGAAGTGCATGATTATTTGGTCATGTAGTGATCGGTGGCTATGCCACGATATATATATGTACATACATTAATTGGGTCACATAGTGATCGATGGTTAAGCCACGATATATATGTATATTCAATTTGGTCACATTGTGATCGATGGCTAAGCCACGATGTATTATTTGGTCACCTAGTGATCGGTTTATGACTGGTAGTATGACTGTCGAAACAGAGTGTAGCGGATGGAGGGTTGATTGTAGAAATCCCCACGGTGTGATGGGCTGGTACAGGTTGGTGTGTAGAGGATGGAAAAACTAAGTTTGGGTTGGGCTAATTACATTCATGTGTTTGTATGTTTTCCTTATAGGCTAAGGCCCAATGTGTGATTGTGGGCCATAATGTGGGAGAATTTACATACTGAATCTCGGTGACTCACCCCTTTCTTAAATTTTTCAGGAAATCAGTAGATCGTGGATGTGGGAGCCGAGGCGGACTCGTGGAGGCCATAGCACCCTTTTCTTCCATAAACTCGTTTCTTACTATACTTTATTTTTAATTGGGATTTTTATTTTGTAATAAGGCCTTTATAAGTTAAACTTGGGTTTTTATTAGCTATTGTTTATTCCAACTTCGACACTTAATCATTAAACTGAAAAATGGGTTTTTCCAAAAACATACGGGCAACATCAAATAATCAATTCTTTTTAAGTATCCACAAGCATAATAAATGTTGAATTGGTATAGCTCGGGAATTTTCTTAAGTTACTTATTGTTATCTTCATAACTAAGCTTTAATTGAAAAGTTTTTCAAACCTCCAGTTTTTTTTTTAAAATTCATTAAAATTTTGCTTTTAATTCACCTCGTAACATACCAGATTCGATCGTAAAGTTTAGGCTGAGTTTGGGGTGTTACATTTTTGGTATCAGAGTCTAGGTTACAGAACTTAGGCTTTGAAATTGGTTCGCAAAGGTTGTATAAAATCGAAGTAAACATTAATGTTTGATCAAGATATGGCATCTGAGTCCATCGACAACCAATCCACGCAGGTAAGTGTTTTAATTCCTGGTAATGTATGCATGAAATGTTTATTTGACTGGATGGATATAATGTTAGCATAGGGAAACTTAAACTTTAGGGACTGAAACCTCTAGCTAGTGATGTGTTTTGCGAAAACTACTCTTTAAAGCTACGTTTCATAAATTGCTCGGTATTAAGACAGTGGAAGATACTAACTCATAAAACTTTTAATTAGATTAAGTCACGAACGTTAGTTATGAGCACTAGGGGGCGTGGTGTGCATGACCGTGCTAGAGGCAAGATTGCTGTATCGAAACCGGTAGGATCTGGTCATGAGTCAGAAAATGAGATGCCAGTACCGCCAGCTGTGGAAGCAGAATATCAGGACCAAATAGGTAGAGATGATTGGTGTCTCAGGCGATGCTACGGGTACTGGAGAGAGTTGTTGGGACAGGCATGGGTACAGGGGCTCGAAAATCTATGTCGAGCGACTCGGGCTAATGGAGCAAAAATGTTCAGGGGTATTTTCGGTGTAGCTCCTAGTACAGCTGAGTATTGGTTGGAGGCAGTGGAGCGTATAATGGATGATCTTGACTTCACAGAAGAGAAAAAGATAAAGGGAGTAGTGTCTCTTCTCCGGGATGAGGCGTACCAATGGTGGCTTACAGTTAGGGATGGATCAGTGGCTGGCCGGATTACCTGGTATTTCTTCAAGTCGGCATTCCAGAGTAAGTACATCGGATCAAGTTATGTGGATGCACAGCGTAGGGCATTTCTGAATCTGGTCTAGGGAAATAAATTGGTGGCGGAATACGAAGCGAAATTCTTGCACTTGAGTAGTTATGTCCGGGTAATAGTGGCCATAGACCATGAGCGTTGTGTTCGATTTGAGGACGGTCTAAGGGATGATCTGCGTGTTCTGATAGCTCCATAGCGAGAAAGGGAGTTTGTGATTTTAGTGGAAAAGGCTAAGATAGTCGAGGAAGTTAAGCGGTCTGAGAAGCAGAATCAAGATAGAGACAAGGATAGGAATAAGAGGAGTTTTGGATTGTCGGGGTCAATGGGGTGTTTCCAGAAAAGACCTAAGATGGATGGGCCGAGTCAGGATGTGAGATCTGTGGGTAATAGTCAACCTCAGAGGTGTGCCTAGTGTAGTAGATTTCATTTAGGCGAATGTTGGATGGGTGACAGAAGATGTTTCAGATGTGGGTCTACTGATCATCAGGTTAGGGATTGTCCACAAGATCGGGGTGGCGTAAGGCGGTAGGACAGACTAACGCTCAGCCAGGTAGAGGAGGTCAACAATCGTAGAGAGGTCGTGGTCCAGCTAGAGGGGGTAATGGTTATGGTCGAGGCCATGGAGCACCAGGTAGAGGTGCAGGAAACACCGATGCGAGACAGTCGGGGTTGGTTTATGCAACAAGACGTTGAGAGGCAGGGGATGTATCGGATGTCATTTTGGTACGTTCTTGATTTTTGGTTTGCCTTTTTTTTCATTAATTGATATTGGATCGACGCATTCTTATGTTGCTAGTGTAGTATCTAGAACTTTAAGTATAGAATTTGAGATTATTTTTAGGGAGATAACGGTAATTAGCCCGCTAGGTCAGTCAGTAGTGGTGAACAGACTGTATAAGGAGGTACCTCTAGAAGTGCAAGGGGTAGTTTTTCCAACAGATTTAATGGAACTGCCGTTTGGGGAGTTCGACCTGATCTTAGGATGGACAGGTTAGTGCGATATCAAGTGAATTTGGACTGTGCAGCCAAGTGTATGGTACTAAGAACTCTTGAAGATGATGAACTGGTGATAATAGGGGAATGGATAAACTACTTGTCTAATGTAGTGTCCGCTCTAAAGGCTGAAAGAATGGTGAGAAAAGGATGTAAGGCATTCGTAGCCTTTGTTTGTGCTCTGGAGGTCTAAGATTCAATGTTGGGAATATTAGAACGGTGAGGGAATTTTTTGATGTTTTCCCAGAAGAACTTCCAGGACTACCCCCGGATCGCGAGGTGGAGTTCGGGATTGATCTTCTTCAGGGGACAACACCAGTGTCCATTGCACCATAAAAAATGGCGCCGAAGGAGTTGGTGGAACTGAAAGCTCAGATTCAGGAACTGTTGGATCGGGGTTTCATCCAACCAAGTGTATCACCTTGGGGAGTGCCAGTGCTATTTGTTAAGAAGAAGGATGGATCAATGCGTATGTGCATTGACTACCGTCAGCTGAACAAGTTGACTATCAAGAACAAGTATCCGTTGCCGAGGATTGATGACTTGTTCAACCAATTGAAAGGGGTGTCAGTTTTCTCAAAGATAGATTTGAGATCAGGATATCATCAGCTTAAGGTCAAAGAATAGGATATTCATAAGACAGTTTTCAGGACCCGTTATGGCCTTTACAAATTGTTGGTGATGCCGTTTGGGTTGACCAATGCACCAGCAGCGTTTATGGATATGATGAACCGAGTATTCCAACCCTATTTGGACCAGTTTGTCATAGTATTTATAGACAATATCCTGGTATATTCAAGGTCAGAGGAGGAGCACGATTCGCATCTTCGAGTGGTTCTACAGATCCTAAGGGAGAAACAATTATACGCTAAATTCAGTAAGTGCGAATTTTGGCTAAGGGAGGTTACTTTTCTGGGACATGTTGTGTCGACGGAAAGGGTCAGAGTCGATCCCCAGAAAGTTGAAGCTATCATGGATTGGAAATCACCCAGGTCTGTGATAGAAATTCAGAGATTCCTTGGTCTTGTTGGGTACTACAAGAGGTTCGTTGAGGGATTCTCCTTGATCGCGACACCTTTAACCAAGTTGATGAGCAATGGAGTACCTTTTGTCCGGGGTGATAAGCAGTAGGAAAGCTTTGAGAAGCTAAAGAAGGTGTTGATGGGAGCTCCGGTTTTGATAGGGTTAGGATGTGTATTGATGCAAGGTGGAAAGGGTGTTGCTTATGTGTCTCGGCAATTAAGACCGCATTAGTTAAATTATCCCAGCCATGATTTGGAGTTGACAGCGGTGGTTTTTGCCTTGAAGATTTGGAGACATTATCTGTATGGAGAGAAATCTATCGTCTATATAGATCATAAGAGTTTGAAATATCTCCTTACCCATAAGGAGTTGAACTTGAGGCAGAGGAGGTGGATTGAGTTATTAAAAGATTACGATTGTTCGATTGAATACCATCCGGGTAAAGCTAACGTGGTGACCGATGCGCTAAGTCGAAAAGTAATCTTGGATCTAAGGGCGATGTTTGCCCATCTGAGCCTGTATGAAAATGGGAGTTTATTAGCTGAGCTTCAGGTGAAGCCGACGTGGGTAGATCAGATTAAAGAAAAGCAGTTGGAGGATGATATTTTGAGTGCTCGACTATCTCAAATGCAACATGGTGAAGTAGGGGATTATGGTCTGAACGATGATAGAGTCCTGTGTTTCGAAAGAAAGTTTGCGTGCCGAGGGACGTGGAGTTGAGGCAGATGATTCTTTAGGAAACGTATAATAGCCTATACGCAATGCATCCGGGAGGAAGTAAAATGTATCGGGATTTACAGGAACAATTCTGATGGCCAGGTCTGAAGCGAGAGGTAACCGAATTTGTGGGTAGATGTTTCACATGTCAGCAGGTAAAAGCGAAGCATCAGTTGCCTTTGGGATTATTGCAGCCGGTAAAGATCCTGCAATGGAAATGGGAGAGGATCACTATAGATTTTGTTAGTGGGATACCCCTTACGCCTACTAAGAAGGATTCGATATGGGTGGTCCTTGATCGATTGAAAAAAGTCCGCTCATTTTATACCGGTTCGATCGATTACTCTCTTCAGAGGTTGGCTAAGTTGTATATAGCGGAGATTGTGAGGTTGCATGGGGCACCTGTGTCCATCATCTCGGACAGAGATCCTAGGTTTACGTCAAGATTTTGGAGGGCATTGCATCAAGCGTTGGGTACAAAGTTAAATTTTAGTACGGCATTTCATCCACAGACGGATGGACAGTCAGAAAGGGTAATTTAGATCTTGGAAGACATGTTAAGAGGTTGCATTATCAATTTCAAGGGTAGCTAGGAGGAATTTCTACCATTGGCGAAATTCACATATAATAACAGTTATCAGTCCAGTATTCGGATGGCGCCATACGAAGTGTTGTATGGGCGGAAGTGTCGTACTCCTACGTGTTGGACAGAGTTGGGTGAGCGTCAGCTATTTGGTCCAGAACTAGTGTTGGAAACTGAGAATAAGGTTAAGTTGATCCGGCTAGGTTGAAGGAAGCTTCTGACAGGCAGAAATCTTACGTTGACCTTAAGTGGAGGGACATAGAATTTGCAGTGGGTGACCAAGTTTTCCTAAAAGTGTTATAGTGGAAGAAAATTCTAAGGTTTGGACGGAAGGGTAAGCTAAGCCCCAGGTTCATCAGACCTTATCGTGTGTTGAAGCATGTGGGACTAGTTGCATATCAGCTCGAGCTACTTTCGGAGTTAAGTAAGATTCATGATGTGTTTCATATTTCAATGTTGAGATGCTACTGTTCAGACCCATCTCATGTGATACCATTGGGGAAACTCGAAGTAAGGCCTGATTAATCCTTTGAAGAGGAACTAGTTGAGATCTTGGAGTGAGATGTTAAAGTTTTGCGAAGGAAATTGGTTCCTTTGGTTAAGCTTCTATGGAAGAATCACGGGTCAGAGGAAGCTACATGGGAGCCAGAGGATGTTATGCAACAGCAATACCCTCACCTCTTTTGACCAGGTAATTTCGGGGTTGAAATTTCTTTAAGGGGGTAAAACTGTAACATCCTGAATAGGGGGCTCTGCATTAGCAATGTGTATGTTGTGCTATGTGTGTTATTCTGGTGTGTTTAGAGGTTTCGGGAAGGCCTGAGGTTAAGCCTGAGCCTTGGTAAAATTTTGTTTTTGGGCACTGCAAGGGAGAGCTAGTTGAAGTGGGCCTTAAGGGTACTTTAGTGGGGTAGTTGACACAAGAATCTAATTGGTAAAGTGACAAGGAGGCGCCACTAATACCGTAGGTGGGTGATGCCACAGGAAAGTTGTGAGGGAGTAGGTTCGAGTTGCGTTGACAGCAAATGGGAGTGTTTTTTTTATTTCATACGCCTAAAGAGCCTGAAAGATGGTTTCGGCTGGGACTCTGCATAGGTGAGTGTAGATTAAGTCAAAAGAAAGGAATATGAGGATAAGAGGAAAATATGGGATAGGATGTGAATGTAGGTGGTGGCCGAATGTTGGACACTAGGAGCAAGGGGGAGGAATCAGTTTTGGATGTTTAAGGATGTGCCGAATTTACTGAGCCAATTCCTTTTGTTCCTCTTTTGCTTCCTAGCCGAATTTGCTTGGACCATTGGTGCTTCTTTTACTCTTTCTCTCTTCTTCCCTTCTTCTCTTCACAAAAAGACCTCTAATCCGAAATCATTTTTCCTCTCCAAACTCTTTTTCAGAGCCGAACCCTCCTACCATCTTTTCCCCTTTCCATTCTCTTCTTTTTGTTGCTCCATTTAAACGCCGAAATCTCACGTTTATTCTCTTCTTCTTATTGACTGAATCTTCCCTTAAAGACCAATCATCTCCTTGATTCCATCTTACTTAGCCGAATCTCATAAGCCTTTTTCCTTGACTCTCTTTTGCCGAAACATATCCTATCCCTTCTCATAGTAGTGGTCGTCACTCTGCTCCACAACTCTGCCAGTTGGATTCTTTTGGTCAGGGTAGGTATTATTCTTTTCATCTTGATTCTCTTTTCTCTCCTTTATAGATGCCGAAAGCATTAATTTTGTCTTATTGTAACACCCCAAACTAGGCCTAGAAGTTAGGCCCAAATCTGGCGTGTCACATTGAAGGCACAATTCGAAACAGTTTTGCTAATTAAGAAATTAAGGCCCAAAATCTAATAGATTTATTAATTAAAGAAAAAAAACCCATTTTATTATTTTAAGCATTTAGTAAACCAAGTTTGAACATAAGAGCTTACTTAGGTTTAATAATTAAATAAACAATTGATCTCAAAACCCAAAATAAATCTGAAGTCAAAACAGAGTAAAATGCCTTATTACATCCACTGAAAATGAAGTAAATAAAAACATGTACTTTGAAACAAATAAATGAAAATTCAAGCCTCTTATAGTTTGGCCATCTCCGAGTCCTCTCCCACGTCGAGTCGTCTATTCGGGATTACCTGAAACATCAAATTAAAGGGGTGTGAGTTTTGAAACTCAGTGTGCACAACCCTTGGCAAACCAATCACTTACAAATATTCACATTGGGCCTAAGCCCTATCAAAATCGGTGGTTTGGGCTTAGCCCATAATGACCTTATATCATATCATATCGTATCATTCACAAACAAATAATGCAAAACCCACCCCAAAAATCCATCCGCTATACACACCATTTTTCTTCCAACCTTATGACTCCCAATTGTGGTATCAGAGCCTAGGTTGCAAAGCTTGGGCTGAAATGGGCCTTAGATTTTGGGTTTTAAAAAGTTTTTGTAAGAATCTTGAAGTGTGGTTCACCGAGCCCTCAACGTCGAGCCAAGTAAGTTTTTGTACTACATTTGTTTAAATTACTGAACTATATATATAATGGGCTACTTAAAAATAGGCTTGTAGGGACTAAAGCCAGTAGGAAACTTAAGCCTGTAGTGGATTCTCGATCGCGTAATAACTTTTAAATTGTTACTCGCATAAGACATGTGCCCTAAACAAGTGGAACAATGTACTAATTTCATAAAATTCCTAATTCAGATAATACGAGAATCAACGATGATCACTAGAAGAGGTCGCGACTTAGGCTGTGGAAGTGTTAGGGCTTTGTAAACATTTGAATTGTAATTTGGTACTTATTCTGCATATGTTTGGGAATGTTTGCGATAGGTGGATGTTTTGGGTATGTATTAAAATTATTAAGGTCAGAGTGCGCAGCAGTAGCATGGTGGGGTATTTGATACACGACTACCCTATTAGTTGGAAATTTCGAGGAAGAAATTTTTTTAAGAGGGGAAGAACTGTAACGCCCCAAATTTGGGCCTAGAAGAATTGGGCCCATTGGGATTTGGGTCTTAGAAAATTTTTAAGTGAACGAAAAATGACAATTGGCATATAGACTTTGAGGGTTAATGAATTTGGAGTGTCTAGGGATGTTGGAGATGTCCTGGGATCAAGGAAGGGTACAAGAAAAATTTTGGTTTTAGCCCAAAGTGAACTACGACTTCAGTTAGTATGCCTTTTTAATAAATTAATAAGAAATAGGACACAAATGGGCTTGTGGTCCAGTGGCAAGTGGCATCACTTGGGGAGCTACAAGGTGGCATGAAGTGGTCCAAGGTTCGAGCAGAGGTAAGGCATTTTTGGAGTGTTTATTTTGTTTAGTGGACGGCTAGAGTTGTGGGGAATTAGAACTCTTTTGTTGGAGTGTTTGACTTGATCTTGTAAACTGATAATGGAGGGAAATTCAGATAAGGCTAAGGTGTTATCATGGAGAAAAGTTAGGAGCTGAGAAGTGTGAAGAGTTGGTGCTGTTTTGGGAAGTGGAGAGTGTATAAATTCAATTTAGGAGGGCAAATGAGTGTCGTTTTGGGTTTTTTAAGGGGTACTACGAATTTACATTGTGGCTTTAGACATTTGGAGAGTTTTACAAATAGGTCAGTCTTTCTTTTCTTTACTGAATTCATTGAAGGATTCCTTAGGTTCTGTTAATTTTTCTTTTTCTCCCCCTCAGCAAATTCTTTCGTTTGCTGAAAAGAAAACCCATCATTCTTTTTGCCAAAATTCCTATTAGAGTTGTGTTCTTCTTTTTTCTCTAAAAGCCAAATTTCCCTACAGCCAAATTCTCTTTTTTGTCGAATTACCATCATCCTTCTTTGCCGAATCTCTACTCTTGCTGAACCTTTTTTGTTGTTTCTCCACCTCAATCATTTGTTATCTACTCTTAGTCACGTTTGGAAGCCGAATCTTGTTCAGTAGATATCTAAGCCACCGGATCAAAGGAAGATTTTGGTAAGAGCTTAGTTGAATTTTTAATGTGTTTTATTAAACTTTGAAGGGCTATCTAACCCCTCTTTGCCGTTACCATGTACTAACAAGGGTGAGGCTCAGCAATCGCAAGCGTGGTAGGAAAGGATTGTGATAAGGCAGTAAGTATTCTCGATTCAGTTAGAGTTTTAATAAGTGACCGAATATATTGTGGCTCATAGGGGTGACTTATGATCAATATGGGTCACTTGGTTTTGACGATATAGGTGTTTGGGTGCAGATCTAAAGGATAATCGCCAATAGTAGCAAAGGAAGGGCTACTAGAACGTAAGGCACACGGTAAGGTTACAGTAAGGTTTCAGTTTCTGATAAGTGTATATTAAGTTATGATTAATAGTTAGGTGATGTCGATTGTAGGTTCATGACTAAGGGGTTTATAGCACGCGAGGTTACCAGGTGTGTACAAGCACTACACACACGATATCGGCAATGCCAAAAAGCTGAAAAGCAGAAAGTGGCTAAATAGGCCCGGTAGGCCCTGAGGCTAAGTTTGATGAAATGGTTTGGTTGGTTATACGAATAGAAATAGACATGCATGATACATGATCTGAATTTGTTTTGGGCCTATTTGGCGATGAGACTTGGGCCTTATGGGCCGTAATGATGTAATTTGGGTTTGATGAGCTTTATGGGGACGTAGACAAGTATGCTAGGGTTTATGGACCATAGGCCTAGTTTGAAAAACTCTTAAATTCCATAAGACTTTCTAATAATTAAACATGTCCGTAAATAAGACCTTGGGTTGGAGTGTGGCAACGGGCATACGCATGTCTAGGATTGGATCTAAGGAGAGCTTCAGACTTAAGCGGCCTAGTGGCCCACCTCCTCTCTAGAATCTTACCTAGTGCGTAGTGTCTGCTCACTTTAGCATGAGGACTTATTGATGGGCCAAAGTTCATAGCTAAAACCCGAAAGGGACCGAAATACCCCTGATTTGTGAAATTACCAAAATACCCCCTATTTGCAAAATTACCGAAATACCCCTAATTTGTGAAATTACCAAAATACCCCTGATTTGTAAAATTACCAAAATACCCCCGATGTTTGAAATTACCAAAATACCTCTGGTTTGTAAAATTACCGAAATACCCTTAATTTCTGATATTACCAAAATACCCTCGATTTACAAAATTATCAAAATACCTCTGATTTACAAAATTACCAAAAATACCCCTATTTTGCGAAAGTACCAAAATACCCCTATTTTACAAAATTACAAGATACCCCTATTTTGAAAAATTACCAAAATACCCCTAGTCTGTGGAACTACTGAAATACCCCCAACTTGTAAAATTAACAAAGTACCCTAGATTGCAAAATTACCTTAGATTGCGAAATTACCTAAATACCCTTGATTTGCAAAATTACCAAAATACCCCGATTTATGAAATTAATGAAATACCCTCGATTTGTAAAATAACCAAAATACCCCTAATTTGTGAAATTATCGAAATACCCCTAATTTACAAAATTACAAAAATACCCCTGTAGGGTAGAATTACGAAAATACACTTGGGTAGTGAAATGACAAAAATACCCCTATGTGACGAATATAAGATTATGGATGTTACTTGTGTGTTTGATGCATTCATATGATATCCTGCTTAGGATGCATATGGGTGGGAATTATGGTAAGGAGGAAGATTTGAGGATCGCATGGCCATATGCTATGGATCTATGATCGCATGGCCATATGGTATGGATCCATCGTAGGCTTTTAGCCACCGAGTAGCCATGCTACACCGATAATGTTACCGAGGGCTATGTGCCATTAATATGGGCTTCGTGCTGTAATTATGGGCTTTGTGCCAATACCGAAGGCTTTGTGCTGTTATTATGGCTTTGTGCCAATCATATTTACTGTGACTATGTGCCTAATATATATATATTGATGACTCTGTGTTAATATTTGAGGATCGCATGGCCGTATGGTATGGATCCAGTATCGCATGGCCATATGGAATGGATCCACCGGAGGCTTTAAGCCTAATATTTGATAGCAGCTTTGCTGTGACGTTTGGTAGTACTACAACCGGGCTACCCTTGGTGTGTAGCGGAGGGGTGGGTCGAGCTAGAATTCCCCACAGGAGTCATAAGGTTGGAAGGGAAATGGTGTGTGTAGCGGATGGATTTTTGGGGTGGGTTTTGCATTATTTGTTTGTGAATGATATGATATGATATGATATGAGGTCATTATGGGCTAAGCCCAAGACCACCAATTTTGATAAGGCTTAGGTCCAATGTGAATATTTGTAAGTGATTTGTTTGCCAAGGGTTGTGCACACTGAGTTTCGAAACTCACACCCCTTTAATTTGATGTTTCAGGTAATCCCGAATAGACGACTCGACGTGGGAGAGGACTCGGAGATGGCCACACTATAAGAGGCTTGAATTTTCATTTATTTGTTTCAAAGTACATGTTTTTATTTACTTAATTTTTGGTGGATGTAATAAGGCCTTGTACTCTGTTTTGACTTCAGATTTATTTTGGGTTTTGAGATCAATTGTTTATTTAATTATTAAACCTAAGTAAGCTCTTATGTTCAAACTTTGTTTACTAAATGCTTAAAATAATAAAATGGGTTTTTTTATCTTTAATTAATAAGTCTATTAGATTTTGGGCCTTAATTTCTTAATTAGCAAAACCATTTCAAATTGTGCCTTCAATGTGACACGCCAGATTCAGGCCTAACTTCTAGGCCGAGTTTGGGGTGTTACACTTATGGCTTTGACCGATCGAAGTTGGGGCTTGTCTTGGCATTTTCGGCTTTTGGTCGGCGATTGAAGGGTGTTAAAAGGCATTCGGTTCTAGTCGACTTAGACATTTAATTGGTACTTAATCCAAGTTTTATAGTCTTCGGGATCTATCGATCTAGGTAAGGGATCTTTACTTAGAGTGTTATTCATTTTCGTTCTTTGCTTCAATCTTTTAATATGGTTTATTGACCAAGATCTTTTCCATGGATACAAATGCTAGTGAAGAAAAGGAAGGGGATGGACCCGTAGTCTCAGTCCCAAAGTTCAAGAAACTCGCAGTGTCTGCTATTCAAGATTGGCCACTGGGTTGTGGGACGGCTTCTGAGTAGAATAGTAGACAGATAGCAGCAGTTCCTATTAGCGATAGTGTCGACATAGAAAGCGTGGTGTTGTGTGTTATCAGGTGTGTAAACCTCTACACACTTTATTTTATCTGTACTAATGATTGTGTGGGCTGAAAAATGGAAAAAGGCTGTGTAGACAGTGGTGATGCCCTTAGGGGTAAGGCTAGGAGTGCCAGGTACGTGACCGTATCATTTTCTTTGCATGAACGAATATATGTGTGGTAATCTATTGTGTTATGGATAGCATGTTGCATTCGTTAGGATATGTATGTAGTCCAAAGGGTATGGGATTGATATGAAGGGGAAGTGCATGATTATTTGGTCACATAGTGATCGGTGGCTATGCCACGATATATATGTATGTACATACATTAATTGGGTCACATAGTGATCGGTGGTTAAGCCACGATATATATGTATATTCAATTTGGTCATATTTTGATCGGTGGCTAAGTCACGATGTATTATTTGGTCACCTAATGATCGGTTTATGACTGGCAGCATGACTGTCGAAATGGAGTGTAACGGATGGAGGGTTGATTGTAGAAATCCCTACGTTGTGATGGGCTGGTACAGGTTGGTGTGCAGAGGATGGAAAAAACTAGGTTTAGGTTAGGCTTATTGCATTCATGTGTTTGTATGTTTTCTTTATGGGCTAAGGCCCAATGTGTGATTGTGGGCCATGAGTCGTATGTTTAATGTGGGAGAATTTACACACTGAGTCTCGGTGACTCACCCCTTTTTAAATTTTTCAAGTAATCAGTAGATCGTGGATGTGGGAGCCGAGGTAGACTCGTGGAGGCCATAGTACCCTTTTCTTTCATAAACTCGTTTCTTACTATACTTTATTTTTAATTGGGATTTTTGTTATGTAATAAGGCCTTTCTAAGTTAAACTTGGGTTCTTATTAGCTATTTTTTATTCCAACTTCGACACTTAATCATTAAACTGAAAATGGGGTTTTTCCAAAAAAATACGGGCAGCATCAAATAATCAATTCTTTTTAATGTATCCACAAGCATAATTAAATGTTCGATTGGTATAGCTCGGGAATTTTCTTAATCTACGTATTGTTATCTTCATAACTACGCTTTAATCGAAAAGTTTTTCAAACCTGTAGTTTTTTTTAAAATTCACTAAAATCTCATTTTTAATTCACCTCGTAACATACCGGATTCGGTCGTAACGTTTAGGTCGGGTTTGGGGTGTTATAGGATATACTCCGGTGTTGTGTTTTGGAATTCGAAGGTAACTGGAAAAAATACCTACCTTTAGTTAAATTTGTATATAATAATTGTAACACCCCAAACCCCGCCTAGACGTTATGATCGAGTCTGACATGCCACATCGAAGTGTCTTTCAAAATCAAGGCTTCTTGATAGAAATCCATATATAAGTTAAAACCCATTTAGTTTTTTTTTTTTTTTTTTTGCTTGAGAAAAATTGGCAAATTAAGTCATTACAATTTAAAAATCGCTTCTCAAAACGATTGTCGTTTGTTTTGAAAATAGTTATTATTTTGAAAACTCATTTACATTAGTTTGGAAGTTTAAACAAGAAATCAAAACCCAATTAAAAAGAAGTTAAACCCACCAATGGCCTTATTACATAATCAATAGCCTAATATAGAATTTAAATAAATAAGTCTAACACAAAACATCAGCGATCGCGTGGCCACCTCCGAGTCCCTTGCGACTCCAAATCGTCTAAGGTTGGGGATTACCTGTATAGTTAAAAGAAAGGGTGAGTTTATGAAAACTCAGTATGTAATCCCCCATCATTCAGTCAGTAATATATGCAGTAATAGTCTGGGCCTGAGCCCTTTTTAGTAACAAAACACTGTGGGCTTTAACCCAAAATAATAACAGTGTAGTGTGGGCCTTAGCCCATTACAGTATCAGAATCAGAACCAGAACAAAATACACGTGGGCCTAAGCCTAATACAGTGATAGTATCAGTAACAGAAATGCAACAATGCAATCATGCAACCCATCCAAATCCAGCCAACACACCACCTGTACCAACCAACACACCATGTGGGGATAAAATCGACCCACCCAGCCAACACACCAATATCAACACCGGTTACGGCACAAATCAGTATCGTAGCAAAGTTTTTAGTAATTAGAATAGCTAAGAGCCTTAAACAGGATAGATATAATGCCATGAGTACAGTAATATGATTGGCACAAAGCCATCGATAGTAGTAATATGATCGGCACATAACCATCAGTAACGGTAATATGATCGGGACAAAGCCATTAGTAACGGTAATATGATCGACACAAAGCCATCAGTAGTAGTGATATGATCGGCACATAGCCATCAGTAACATCGCAGAAAAGCTGCCAACAATGGTATCGCGGTAAAGTTGCTAGTAATAGTATCGCAGTAAAGCTGCTAGTAACAGTATATGTGGCAAAGCCACCAGTACCAGTGATCGTGGCAGAGCTACCACTATAGTATTTCCTCCATAACAGTATCCCCACCTCATGCAGTATGTCATGTATGCAAAATGCCATGCTCAGAATTAGTCATACAAATCACAGACAAATCAGTCATTTAAATCACAAATAGATCAGTCATTTACGTCAAAGACAAATTAATCATTTACATCGCAAACAAATCGATCATTTACCTTCGAGGGGTAAAATAGTCATTTTACCCTTTGGGGGTATATCGATCAATTCACCTAATAAAGGTATTATAGTTATTTTACCTACAGGGGCATCACGGGTATTTTACCCTATAGGGGCATTACGATCATTTTACCCTATAGGGGCATTACGGTCATTTTACCCTACAGGGGTATTACAGTCATTTTACCCTACAGGGGTATTAGGGTCATTTTACTCTACAGGGCATTACAGTCATTTTATCCTATAGGGGCATTACGTTCATTTTACCTTACAAGGGTATTATGGTCATTTTACCCTACAGGGGCATTACGGTCATTTTACTCTTTAGGGTTTCAGTATAGATAATGACCTTTCCCAAAGGTCCACAGTCGCCTCGAGCGACATAGATAACCTATATGATCAAAATGTTGTAACTAGGCCCAAGTCCATTATTCGACCCAAGTGGGCCTATACGTTCGTGTGGCCCATTTAGCCCAAATTCAGTCACAGCTATGCAAATGATATCGCCCAGTCCAGTATTTTCCACCTATCGTGGATTTATTTCATGTGGGGCCCACGAGCCCATTAGGCCAACACAGCCCAATTTAGCCAAACGAGGCCCATACGACCTAAGAGCACGATGACGCTTGTGGTGGCCTCTACAGTCTATCGCCAATGATTTGTGGGCTTGATTTACCATAAGAGCGATCGCACGCTCGTGAGGCCTCAAATGTGAAGTTTTAGCTTTTTGGCTTTTACCGATTCGCAGAGGAGATAGTGTGATTACTCACCTGTTTACAAAGTCGTTCCAAGATCTACTAACACCCAACCTAGATTCATCGAGATCCAATGTTAGTCCTTAATTGTTAGGGTAACACCCTCTTAATAACACTTAATCCAAAATACCCTTTTTACCTTGTTTGAATGAGGGTGACCTTAATCCCTCAACGAACGCTATTCAGAAACGATCGCATGCCTTTGTTGCTTCCTAAAGTACAATCAAGAATCAATTAGTATTTGGTAGGGCATATTCGGCCAACCCCAAAAGCATGAGGTAACCTTATTACATTACCGGGCATTTTGAGAACGAAAGTGTGACTCCTCTAAACCGTTTACACTTCACCACTCCTTGAGGACGACCCTAGAATCACAACGAGTATAGTACGTGAAAGAGGAAATGATGATCAATTAGCAGAAGGGAGTATTCAATTTTGGAAAAGAAGAAGAAGAGCATGGGGTATTCAGTTTTAACAAGAAAAGTAGAGAATAGATTTTGAACACTTACCAATAATCAGAACCTTTGTAGAAGATCGACACAGAGAGGGATTAACAGTAGTGATATTCGGCCAGACTGGGATAGAAGATGAACAAAAGTTAAAAGAAGAGAAATGAAAGGTTTGGTTAGGCTATGAAAGAATCCAATTGCAAAAGAAAAGGGGTAAGGGAAAGTAGATGTTAGGTTTAGCCAAGAAGAGAGGAAAACAACAGCAAAGATGCAGAGAAGGAATGACACGAATGGTCAGTTTCGTAGCACAATGAAGACTAGAGAGAACCCAAAATGCAAAAGTGCAAAACCCCAAACTGCTAGCAAGGAAATTCGACAGCTCTCCTAGCAACACTCACAAAACTGAACAAGGAAATGCCTAGTGCCGAAAATGCTCATTTTTTTCCCCTTAGCCAAATTTCACTAAGCCTCAGAGTCCTATTCAGCCACAACTCTTCTCACATTCAAATTCCTTGAAAATCTCCACAAATCCCTCCCCTTATCCCTCTTTGATCTCCTCTATAAAAACTCCAAGACCAGTTCAAACTTTCACTCAATAGAGTTCTAATCTACTTCAAACACTGGCCATTCCATGTTAGCAAAATAAATATTTCTTTGGTCCAGGCAAGACTCGAACACCATCCCCCTTTGAAGCTTTATCACGCCACTTACCATCAAGCCAATAGGCTCTTTATGTCATAACCTATCCTCAATATTTTATAAAGCCTTCACGCTAATATCCAGGTTTATTCAAGGCACAACCAAAAATTTTGCACACGCCCTGACATGATCCTCAAACCACATGCATACTCCTATCACCACCTTGCCGCTAGATCACATGCTTCCTTTGTCATATTTTAACCATAAATAATTATAAGGCCTTCCAGCCAACACCAAGGTTCACTTAAAGGAAAAACTGAAATTTTTGCTAAAGCCTAGATTTGAACCCATGACTTCTTAGACACTCCCAAACACTACTAAATCACTTAGCCATTAAAGCAAACAAGCAATTTGTGTTATTTCCTTGCATACATAAACTTTTATGTGTTCTTAAGCTCAAGGCCTATATCTTCTAAGCCCAAATTTGAGGCGTTATAATAATAGTTATCAGTCGAGCATTAACATGGCACTGTACGAGGCTCTGTATGGTTGTAAATGTAGAAATCCATTGTACTGGATAGAACTCAGTGAGAAAAAGATACACGGGGTTGATTTAGTCCATGAGACTGAAGAAAAGGTGAAAGTAATTCGAGATAGTTTGAAAGCAGCCTCTGATCGTCAAAAGTCTTATGCTGATCTTAAATGAAAAGAGATAGAATTTTAGGTCGGTGATAAGGTATTCTTGAAAATATAACCTTGGAAGAAAGTTCTCCAATTTGACCTTAAAGGAAATTGAGTCCACGATTCATTAGACCCTATGAGATTACAGAAAGAATCAGACCTATTGCATATCAACTGGCATTACCACCAGAGCTTAATAGAATTCATAATTTTTTTTATGTGTCCATGCTACGACAGTATCGGTCAGATCCTTCACATGTTATATCTCCTACAGAAGTAGAAATTCAGTCTGACATGACTTACACTGAGGAACCGATCAAAATTCTAGCACGTGAACAAAGAGTTAAGAAATAAAAAGGTCTCTGGCAACGACATGGTATAGAAGAAGCTACCTGGGAACCGGATGATACCATGAGGAAGCAGTACCTAGACCTCTTTACTGGTAAGATTTTTTACGACGAAAATTCTTTAAGGAGGGAGAGTTGTAATAGCCCATTTTTAGTGAAACCGAAACAGTGGTTTCAAGACCACAAATTCGAGTCAGAAACAAAATTTATTTTAATAATATTGCATGAATTGTAATATGATAGAAATGACGTATGAAAGTTTCATTAAGAAAATTTTATCGATTTCATGTTTAATTCTGGAAAGGATCAAATTGCATAAAATGAAAAAATTGAGTTCTAGTAGCTATAAGTATCAAATAGCTACAGAATTCAAAACATGAGGTCCTTATATAGTAATTAGACCATTAAGAAAAGTTAGTAGATATTTATGATGAATCATTCATGGAAAATTAGAAAAGAAAAGTACTAAATTGGAAAGTAGGAAAAATAAAGGATGATATAATAATTAAATGGAAATAACATATTATAATTATCATCTTCTTCCCCAAAATACATGGAAACCCTAGGAAAGAGAAAGGAAATCAAACAACCTTAATTGGGTAAGTAATCTTGTCCCGTTTTTAGTAATTTTTATATTTCTGATATCGGAATAGGTTAATCTATCTATTGTGGGGATTAATTTGTAAAGATATCAAAGTATAGAAATCTTTACATGGATGTAAATGCTAAAAATTTGAAATTTATGGTAGAAAATGAAAGGTTGTTGATAGATAAACAACTGTTTCAAAGAGAATTTTGATGAAATTGTGATTTAGGGACTAAATTGTAAATATCTAAAACCCATGGAAAAATTATGATTTTTGTGAAATTCATGGGCTAGTATTGTAACATGTAAAATTTAGTTAGGCTTGAAATAAGGATTAAATTGCATGAATTTCATTTTTCGAACTTAGGGATGAAATTATCATTTATGAAAAGAATAGGGAGAAAATGGTAAATTTGCCTAAGATGTGAATTGAATTCAATTAAGTATAAAGTTAATTAAATTGATGCTAAATTCATGTATATAGATCCGGAAAGATCAAATAAAGAGTTAGAAGGAGGAAAAGAAAATGTGTTGGATTAGTAGATTTTTATACACGAACAAGTGCCGAGGTAAGTCCGTGTAACTAAATTATGTATATTAATATGTTTGAATCGCATGATGTATTTGTGTGAATTGCATAAATGTTTAATGTATGAAATTAATCACATACCCGATATTGTTAGATAAATGATAAGTCCCGTTTGAATAATGAAATGCGATGGATACAGTATTTTCCCATATTGATTATAGTCCAGCATATGTTGCGGACATTATAGCTCGAACGAGCATCCTGTTAAAAGCCTTCTCGAGCATTCCTGTTATATGGTTCCTGTGAGCACCCTGATCGGTAGTGATCCTACATGTGTTGCGGACTACCACAGCTTTTTGTGAGCGTCCTGTTGTATGATCAGTTGTGATCCTGCATATATTGCGGACACAAACGCAGCTCTTTATGAGCGTCCTGTTATAGCTCGCTTGAACTTCTTGTTAAATGGCTATCTAGACCTCCCTGATAATAACTCTTCAGAGTTACTTGTTAAGCTCAATGATCTTCCTAAATAAAACTCTTATGAATTTCTTGTTTAGCTCGGATAAACTTCCTGATACATGGCTCACATGAGCTTCTGTTAAATGGCTCGAGAGAGTGCTTCCTGATTATGTGCCCTAATTGGGTACCCCTGAATATGAATTGATAGATTTACAGTTTTGTACACTTTGAGTGTACTATTGATGTATCCATCAATATTTCAAATAATTTCAACGGGTAAAGTTTTAACATGTCTACACTGAACTTGAGATGATTTGTTATGGAAATGTATAAGTTATGTGAAAATACGATATGAAAGGATTATGTGTATGAATGTTATTACCTGATAAGCTCATCATCATTATTATTTGAAAAGTATATAGAAAATATATGACTAACTTCTTTGATTGAGTGTATGTGATTAGGCAAATGGCTAATTTTTTTTAGGATGCATGTTATTGATATGCTTATTTTAAATGAACATGATTGGTAAGTGAAATTCATGTTATACAAAATTACTAAGTATCAAACGCTTACTAGGCTTTCTTTTCCTCTATTTTATAGTATTCAGAAGCTCATGAAGGTTGGAGATCGGTTAGAGCATCATCACACTATCCTCCAGCTTTTTTTTTTTTTTGTATAAATAGGAATCTTACCTTGGTGTAATGGCATGTATAGGCTAATGATAATAAATGAGGGTATGTAAATGTTTTGGTTGTAACTAGCCATTGGAATGGCTAGTGATAAGAAATTTAATGCATACTTATGCATGAGGTTTATTATATTTTGTATATGAATGTGTTTGGTTTAACATATTAAATGCAATTAAGTTTGGGTAAGTATATAGAAAGCATGAGTAAATGTGGCATGCATAAAACTTGATCATTAGATTGATTTATATGCGTTGAATTGGTTTGTGAATATATTGAAGTGTTGATGTAGGTGCAAGGTAAAAAGGGTGAGAAATAAGGCTTGGAAAGTGGCCTGGCAGACATACAGGCATGTGTCTCAACCGTGTGTGGCACACAACCATGCGCACAGGTGTGTGGTTTGGTCGTGTGCCCCCTGCATCATAATATTAGAGAAATAGAATGGTCAAAATTGAGCACACGGGTATAGACACGAGCCTGTGTCTCAGCCGTGTGAGACACACGGCCCAACACATGGGCATGTGTCCTAGCCGTGAAACCCTTGCATCTAATTTTCAAAAATTAAATTGTCCACAGGGTCTAGCACATGGGCGTGTGGCTGGCCGTGTGACCCAAGTCAAAGAGTTACACGGGTTTGGACACTGGCTGGGACACTGCCGTGAACCTCACATTGAATGCCCACACGGCCTAAGACACTGGCGTGTGTTCCCTACACCTAAGAAATTTTTTTTGAAATTTCGCGAAAGCTTTTTTGTGATCCTGGTCTAGTTCTGACTCGATTCTAATATGTATTTTGGACCTCGAGGACCCATATAAGGGACATTATAATTGATTGTGATTGATTTTTGAAAATGAATAGTAAATGACATAAATTAGTTGCAACTGAACTATAAACTCCAATAATCCTCCGTAACCCTGTTCTGGTGACGAATACAGGTTAGGGGTGTTACACCACATCTTTGTTTGGTGGTATCCCTAGAAATTCTTCCAGAAAGACATCTAGAATCTCGTTCAAATCTGGAACTTTTTTAAAGTCTTCCTTCACCATTGTTGAATCCAAAATATAGCCAAATGTGCATCTTCACCCCTCATAATCATTTTTGATATGAAACAACTAAGACTATATTTTTCTTGATATCATGCTTCACCCCTAAAATAAACACCTTGTTGAAATCTGTGGGTAATAGACACACTCCTCTGGATTTACATTCAACATTTGCATTATTCGAGTTAGCCAATCCAAACCCAATATGGTGTCAAACTCATGGAAACTCAACAGCATCAAGTTCGCCAAAAAGACATGTCTGGAAAAACCCAAGGAATAATCACTTACTATTCTACTGACCATAGTACTCTGACCGAGTGGGTTGGTAACTATCTAGCTAGCCTCGGTAGGGCCAACCTTAAGACTCTTTTTATCTAAAAACTTATCTCATATATAAGAATAAGTAGATACAGGGTCTATCAATGCATGAATGTTGTTGTCGGATAAAGAAAAATTACTAGTGATAATGTCGAGGGCTTCTGCGTCTTCCTTCACTTGCATCACGTACACTTTGGCTGAGGCCTTTGGTCTCAGCTTGGCTGCATTCCTTCTTGAAGCTCCTTGTACAGACCCAAAACTTGCCACAATACCAATCTTCACTTCTGGCTAAGATCTCAAGCAAGTTACATAGAGTGTTTATTGTTCCCACCTCTTTTGCTTGGGTAATCTTGATTCAAATAATCGAGTGCTCCACAGTTGTAGTAGGCCCCGATGACTTTCTAGCATATTCCCGTATGGTTTTTCTCATAGTTATCAAAGATAAGGACCTTTATCTTCCTTGAACCTCCAGTACTAGCCATGGAAGTGGCTTAATACTTGCTTCGATCTTGATGGAAGCTAATAGTCTGAGACTCCCTTATTGGAGCAACAGAATAACCTTTCACATCTCTAGGCCTTTTCCAGTGTTGTAATTACACTAGAGCCTCTGCACTTATTCCTCTCCTTATCTCTAACTTTGTTCCTTTCTTGAATCGCTGACTCTATTATTTGAACCTTCACAGACATGGTAATAAAATCCCGGATCTCTAATGCATACAACAATACCCAAAGTTCTTCGTTTGACCCTCCTTCAAATTTGATACAAATGCCTACCAAAGTTCTTCATTTGACCCTCCTTCAAATCTGATACAAATGCCTTTCTCATATGAGACAAAGTCCTTAGCATATTTACTCAGCCGAATAAACTCTTGCTCATACTCAAACACTATCATTCTCCCATATTTCTACTCCAAGAATTCCTTCTTCATTTTCTTAATGAAGAGCTTGTTGGCTCTCGAACTAAATGTAGCATGTACAGAGTCTAAAAATACATGCCATTATATGACTTGTGTTAGTGTGATATCTCCTGACTCAATTTGAATTATGTTTTCATATAGATAAAAGATGTCATCCAACTGAGTCGATTTCGATGAGGTTGGGAGTAATGTACAAGCCTCTGTACACGGAGCAACTAGTAATGGGCCCGTAACGAAGGGCTGGGGAAGTGAGGCAAAAGAAGTCTTCTTCCAAATGATGTTAGAATGGTTCTCTAAGTTCGTTAAAACAAACCTTATTGCTCCACGACCTCCACCCCCTCCAATACCCCAACTTGTCCCCATTATTTCACAAGGTTTGGAACAAGTACGTGTAAGTAGGCCTTTGATTGATAAAATAAGTAAATATGGGGTTAAAGAGTTTCGAGGTATAGCTAAAGATGATCCTAAAAAAAACTTGAGTTTTGGTTAGAAAACACTGTGAGGGTTTTTGATGAGTTTTTATGTACACCTATTGAATGTTTAAAGTGTGTTGTATCTCTGTTGAAAGACTTAGCGTCAGTGGTGGAATACTTTGATTGTTGTGGTACTGAAGGATCAAGTGAATTGGGATTTCTTTCAGATAGAATTCAAAAAGAAATATGTTAGTCAGCGATTTCTCGAAAAAATCAAAAAGGATTTCTTAACTTAAAATAGGGCTGTATAATTATAGCCAAGTATGAAAGAGAATTCATATGACTCAGCAAATATGCTTGGGAATGTATACCATCAGAGGTTGTTATGTGTACCAAGTTTGAAGACAGTCTAGATGGAGGTATCAAATTGTTAATTGGGATTCTGGAATTGAAAGAATTCATGGTTGTGGTGGATCGAGCACATAAAGCTGAAGAACTCAGTAAAGCTAAAAAAAATAGATTTTGAGGCTCGTGGCATAGGTAAATGACCTTTAGGAATTTCACAGTTGTACATCAGCTTCAGTGGGATTTTCAGGAAGAGATAAGGGGAAGCAACATTTGAGTTCGAGACCGCAGGCTACATCTGTAGCTAGTGAGAGTAGTGTCTGAAATAATAAACCTGAATGTAAACAATGCAATAGACCACATTTACGGCAATGCAGATTGAGAGATGGATTGTGCTTTAAATGTGGTTCTTATGACCATTACCTTAGAGATTTCCCTGAGAGATCTAATAAATAGAAAGCTCAGAACACTCGTTCAAGTAACACGGCTACGAGAGGTAGACCATCCAGAAATAGTGGAAATACTGGAAATAGTCAAAGTGGAACGAAAGATTCTATGGTTAGATCTGAGGCTTTAGCACCAACTGTAGCTTATGTGATTCGAGCTCAAGAGGAAGCTTTAGCACCTGATGTGATTACTGGTACATTTTCTATCTTTGATACTAATGTTAATGCTTTGACTGACCCGGGGTCAATGCACTCATATGTATGCACAACTTAAGTGTCGGATAAGAAAATACCTTATGAGTCTAGTGAACTTGTAATCAAAATAACAGATTCTTTAGGTCAGTATGGTTTAGATGATAAAGTATGTAAAAACTATCCTTTGATGATTCGGGATTGCAAATTTTCAACTGATTTGATTTTATTACCATTTGATGAGTTTGAAGAGATTCTCAGTATGGACTGGTTGACTCTACATGATGTTGTTGTAAATTGTATATGAAAGCAAATTGTGTTGAAATGTCAGAATGGTGAAATAATCATTGTTTAATATGATAGATTTGATGATACAACTAATGTGATTTTAGTTATGTCAAGATAGAAATATGTCAAAAAGTGTTGTGAGGCATATCTAGCTTATATTTTTTTATTCCAAGGCTTCAGAATTGAATTTTGAGTTAGTTTCTACTATTTGTGAATTCTCAGATGTGTTCCCAGAAGAGTTACTAGGTTTACCGCCGGTCAAAGAGGTTGAATTTGCTATTAAGTTAGTATCGAGAACTTCTCCGATATTGATAGCTTCGTATAGAATGGCACCTACAAACTTAAAAGAGTTGAAAGCACAGTTACAAGAGTTGATAGATAGAGGCTTTGTTCAGCCTAGTTTGTCTCCCTGAGGTGTTCCTGTATTTTTTGTAAAGAAAAAGGATGGGTCAATGCGGTTATATATAAACTATCGTCAGCTTAACAAAGTCACGATCAACAACAAGTATCATTTTCCACATATTGATAATTTATTTGATCAGCTGAAAGGCGCAACAGTATTTTCAAATATTGATCTCCATTCTAGATATTATCAGTTACGAGTTAAAAATTTAGATGTGCCAAGAATGGCTTCTAGAACCAGGTACGAACACTACAAATTTCTTGTTATGCCTTTTGGTTTGACCAATACCCCTGCTATGTTTATAGATTTGATGAATAGAATATTTCGACCATATTTAGACAAATTTGTAGTTGTGTTCATTGATGACATTCTGATCTATTCCCAAGATGAAACAAAGGATGCCCAACATTTGAGAATAATTATTTAGATTCTAAACGATAGATTTTTGTTTGCTAAATTTAAAAAGTACGAGTTCTTGCTTCAAAAAATTGGATTTTTGAAACACGTGGTATTGGAAGAAGGTATTAGAGTTGTCCCGAGTAAAATATCAGGTATAGTGAACTGGAAGCCTCTGAGAAATGTTTCAAAAATCAAAAGTTTTCTGGGATTAGTCGGATATTATCTGATATTTGTTAAAGGATTTTCAATTATTGTTATGCCATTGACGAAGCTACTCTAGAGAGATGTCAAGTTCGAATGGTCTGAAAAGTGTCAACAAAGCTTTGATCAGTTCAAACCATTGTTAACCAAAGCCCCTGTGTTGGTTGTTCCAGAGTCTGGTAAAGAATTTCTGATATATAGAGATGCTTCATTGAATGGTTTAGGTTGTGTTTTGATGCAAGAGGGAAAGGTGGTAGCTTATGTGTCTTGACAGTTGAAACCGCACTAGAAAAATTACCCGACTCATGATTTAGAGCTTGCAACTATTGTATTTGCTTTAAAGATCTGGCGACACTATTTGTATGGAGAAAAATGTCATATATTTGTGGATCATAAAAGCCTAAAGTATTTGATGTCATAAAAAGAATTAAATTTGAGACAGAGTAGATGGTTGAAGCTACTAAAAGATTACGATTTGATCATTGATTATCATCCTAGAAAAGCTAATGTTGTTGTTGATGCTTTAAATAGAAAATCCTTCTTTATTTTGCGAGCTTTGAACATTTACTTGACATTGATTGATAATGGTTCCATTGTAGTAGTAATTTATCGATACACCTGGTAGTAACAAAATGTACAATGATTTGAAATAGATGTATTGGTGGCTAGGTATGAAACAAGAGATTTCAGAGTTTGTATCGAAATGTTTGATCTGTTAGCAAGTAAAAAATGAGCATCAGGTACCTTCTAGACTCTTACAACCTGTGATGATTCCAGAGTGGAAATGGGAACGAGTTATACTGGATTTTTTATTGAGATTGCCTTTGTCTCCAAGTAAGAAAGATGCTATTTTGGTTATTGTCGATCGTTTGACTAAATTCGCACATTTTATTCCAGTACGTATGAATTATTCACTTGAAAAGTTGGTAGAATTGTACATTTCTAAGATTGTTAGACTACATGTTGTGCTAGTGTCTATTATATCTAATAGAGATCCACAGTTTACTTTTCGATTTTTGAGTAAATTACACAAACCTCTGGGCACTCGACTACATTTGAGTATAGCATTTCATCCACAAACAGATGGCAAGTCTGAGCGGGTGATACAGGTACTTGAAGATATACTCTGATTTTGTATTTTAGAGTTCAAAGGTAGATGGGAGAAATTTCTTTCATTGGTTGAATTTGCTTATAATAATAGTTATCAAGCGAGCATTAAAATGGTGCCATACGAAGCTTTGTATGGTCAGAAATGTCAAACTACATTATACTGGACTGAATTGAGTGAGAAAAAGATATTCGATGTTGATTTGATTCGAGATATCGAAGACAAGGTCAAAGTAATACGTGACAGTTTGAAATCTACTTCTAATCGTCAAAAATCTTATGCAGATTTGAAAAGAAAAGATATTGAATTTCAAGTTGGTGACAAAGTTGTGTAACTATCTGATATGGGTCACTCGGCCAAGCCACACGCCCGTGTTCCAGGCCATGTGCTAGGCTATGTAACTTATGAAAAACAACCTTTAAAACCAATAGGGAACACATGGCTGTGTCACACGGCAGTGTGTCACACACGGCTGAGACACACGCATGTGTCTTAGGCTGTGTGGATAAGAAATGGATCAAATTCAAGCCATTTCTTTCACCGAATTATAGCACACACCTACAAGCCATTTTCACATACAATCAAGCCTTAAACATACGTAAAACATGCATATTAAGGTCAATTTGAATACCAAATTCTGTTCAACCAATAAGCCATATGGGCACCTTAAATGCAAACATACAATTTACCTAAACATATACATGTACTTAACACATTTCATTCATCAACACTTAATTCATTTTCAATTTCAAAACTCATCATAAATTGACCACATTTATACCATTACAAATAGTTCATATCTACTTCAAAGCATAACTTCACTTGGTCTCATACAAACATACCAAATATGGTCATTCCAAGCATACCTAAACATGTGCATGTTTAACCATACCATATTAGAATCATGCCATATCAAAATAACCTTACCATTTGGACCATTTCTCACATGCATCAAAACCATCTAAATAACACAAATCTAGCCATTTCCAAATGGCTCCAACAACCAACATATATGCAAATCATATTTCAATCACGCACAACTATTCAAAACCTTTCTAAAGCATACCATAACTTGACCATGTTGAGGTTAATTCATTGCCTAGCATTTTGGCCACTCAAACAATCATTAACACATTGTCAAAATGACACACATCAATAAGGCATCAAAAGTACCAAGGTTACATCAACAAAAATACATATATATTCCAAACTCATCAACTATTATAAACTACAAGCCACCAATACATGCCATTATAACCTTGCTCAAGACATCAAATCTACTAATTTAATTTCTAGATAGTGTGATCAGTCTCTGATGAGCTTCTAAACTGGTCAAGCTTCTGATAATTTGTAAATTAATAGAAAGATAACTACTTACACAATGAATGCTTATAGAACATGAAACATAACTTATGTAACACCCCTTACCCATATTCTATGCCAGAATCGGGTACGAGGCATTACCGTACTTAACTCACATGGTCATACAACCTTGGGTTATCAAATCTCATTACAAATTAAAACTTTTCCATTCACAAGTCTAACACCCATATAATGGGCCTACGAGGCCCTATACGTACTTTTGGAAGGTTTCAAAAATAATCATAAACTTTTATGCACTTAGAAAAATTTTACCTAAACAGGGGCCACGCGTCCATGTGAAATGGGCCACTCCTATGTGGGCAAACCGTGTGGTCACACATGCCCATGTCCCTCACCTGTGGTCAACACTGACTTATTTCACACGGTCGAACACACGCCCGTGTCCCTGACCCGTGTCCCTTACATGGCCTCGACACGCCCGTGTCTTAGCCCGTGTGCCAAAATCTTGGCATTCTATTTATGATGTCATCCTCTCGTTAAGGTCACATGGCCAAGGCACACGCCCATGTCCTTAGACCGCGTGTCGAATTAAATTCCAATTTCAAGGTGCAAACTTCACACAGCCTGGGCGAACGCCCATAGGACTGGCCGTGTGTCGCACACGGCCTAGACACACGCCCATGTGCCTACCTATGTGGACAAGAACAAGGCTATTTTCCAAGCTCTTTCCTCACCCTAGCTCACTCAAGCATAATCCTCCCTCCATCATCAATCCATTCATGCATATTTATACCCAAACAACCCAACCATTTACTCTACACACTTATGAATAACATTTCAATTCCATTGATTGATAGGAAAGAGCCATATACTATGGCAATATACAAAAGATCTCATCTAAGGAGCCAATAGATTTGGCCAAAATTACAAAATAATTCCCCTAGGCTAGCCCCTATACATGCCATACTCAAAATGCTAAGTCTAGATATATCGAGATGAGCTGATAGTGTGGGTGATCTTCCATGTAACATCCTAAAATTAGAATATTATTTTATTATTTGTGTTGGCTTGGGTATGAATTTTGTGTGTTTAGCATAGTTTTAGTGAAGGCTTGATTTTATTTAGGAAGCTAGAATAATTCTTAGTATGGTATATTTAATGAAATGGATTAGGTGAACTTGACACTTAAGTTAATTTAAGTGTTAAATTAAGCACATGAGGAGTTAGTGGCAAGGTGGTTATGATGCATGAAGGGTAGCTTGAGGATAGAGGTTCGAGTAGCATGATTAACATTTTGAAGACTTTATTTTTTTTGTATCCTAGCATTAATGGACGGTCAAGCTTTACATATGGAAGGTTGGACTTTCAAATTCTTTTTCTTTTTGGCAAGCTAAATATTGATTTAGGAAAGTTTGTACTTTGGGAAAGGAATCTTAAGGTTTATGGAAGGATGGGGGGACATAAGGCTTGGCTTAAAGGAGTTGTTTTGGAAACTCTCTTATGGCCATTAGTCCATGTATGTGGACGGCATGTGTGGCTAGGGGGAGAGTGGCCGAATTTTTTTTTGGTTTGGTTGGTAGATAGTTAGTGCCAAATTTCTCTTTGGTTAGTAGTCATTTTCGGCTAGCTTGATAGGCATTCAACCTTTGCTTTGTGTCAAAACCGAAACTCCTTTGAACCTTACCAATTCTTCTCTTTTGTGCACCATTTGATATTTTATTTCTTTCCTCTCCAAAGCTATTCTCTTTAGCCGAATGTACATTGATCTTTAGGTGCAATTTTGTACACTTTTCTTCTTTGGTAAAATAGGTGTTGGCCGAATCTCTTAATCCCTTTTTATCTCTTTTCTTTCTTTTGAATATTGTTCAAAATCACAACATTTCTTTTACTTTCTTCTTGGCCGAATCTCTTTCTTCTCCATTCCTCTTGATTTTTCTTTCATTGGTTGTTAAAGCCGAATCATCCTTCTTCCCTTTTTATTTTTCTTTGCCATATTAATTCTTCATCTCTTTCGAGCCGAATATCAATTGTTTTCTTTATTCTAAAACCATAGCCGAAACTTCTCATATCCTTTTGATTTGCCTTGGCCGAATTTCTTCAAGGGTAGGACTTCATTTGGTTTTCTTCAAATGGTTTTGGAAGATAGGTAAGTGTTATGGCCGTTTTTCCTTATTCTTTTTCTCGTTTCTATGTTGTTTCTCTTGTGGACAAAGGCCAAATTTCGGGCAATTGTTGCAGGGTTCTAATCATTCTTAGAAACCGATTTCTTTTAGGCTCCTTGGGACGTTGGAAGCAATCAATCTAAGCCTCGTTTCTTTGTCAATCGTTTTGGGTAAGCTTTTAGGTAAGACTTGGTATTTCTAGTGATAACTCATTGGGATTTAGTGGTTTGGCGAATGGCCTTTGTTTATAATCTAAGTATTGGTGATTGTAGGACAAGGTGATCTAGTACGGTAGATCGGATCTTGATTTTAGTACTTGCGTTAGTGTCGGTGTGTATCTTACACACTTTATAATTCGGGTTATATATTTATATACATATTAACTAAACATGTTATTAAAGTAGGAATCTATGAGATTTTGATAAGATACCTTGATGGGTATGTGCAAGGATTCGGTAAGTCCATTTCAATATGATGTTAATATATGTTGATTGATATCATGATCTATTATTTAAATATGTTATATGATCATATCAAAGTATGATGGCATGATTGATACTCTTAATACATTGGTTTGGGAATATGAGTGGAGGGGGAAGGATTTGATATCCGTGTCTTTGGACACCAGAGGTTTGGCACCTCCAGTGATTTGGTATCACATTTGTGTCTTTGGGACACCAGAGGTTTGGCACCTCATAGCGACTCGTCCCTGTGGTCTAGCACCACCGTGGGTTGGCCCCACTTTTGAGATATGGGATCGCCGCCATGATTTGGTATCATACGTGGGTTGGCCCCACAACTTGATTATTCGTGACTTTGGTCACCAGTGATTTGGTATCACATTATTGGATATCGTGACTTTGGGTCACCAGTGGTTTGGCACCACCAGTGGTTTGGTACGACACGGGGTAGAAAAGGAGTTAAGGATGGCTAGGTTGGGTGCATTATATATTTATATATGTTGCTTGATTATAAATTGTGTAAGAATGTTGCATTAATCGGGGGAAGGATTTATGCACTGAGTCTTGGTGACTCACCTTCTCCCTTACCATTTCAGGTGATTCGTGAGATCGCGGATGAGGAGTCGGATGAACTCGAGGAGGCCATGCAATAAAATTTGATTTTTCATGAACTTCTATTTGGGGTACTTTAATTTATTTTAATTTGGTTTTTGTTTTATTTTGGGTTTGTAATAAGGCCTCTTTAATTATGTTTTTGGATTATTTATATGCTTTGGATATGTTTTAAATATGGCTTATAAATTATTTGGTTAATTTAATAATCGAGCCCAAAGTTTTCTAAAATAATAAAATGCAATGGTTTTAAAATCTTACCATCGAGTAATTTAAATCGTTTGATAGTAAAATATAGATTAAGTGTTTTCTACAATTTTAATGATTTCCAAATATTAAGTTTCTACATTCAAAATGCAAATGGTTTTCAAAGTAATAATTCGAGTTTTCTTAAATTGATATAAATGTTTTCTAACCTATGATTTATCAACTAAGTTTTAAAATTTTATTTATGAAATTACAAAGTAAATTATCAGTTTAAACTTATTATACACCTGATTTCTACAAATATAGAATTTTCAAAGAGTTTTTCACAAAAATTTAATTGTTATTCGATTCTTTTCAAAATGTTTTCCTCAGTGACATACCAGATTCGGTCGTGGCGTATTGACCGGGTTTGGGGTGTTACATTCCAATTATCTTTGTATCCCGATTCGGCTCTTTGACTCTATAAAACAAGGGAAAAAGAAAGTGGAGTAAGCTTTAAAGCTTAGTAAGTTTACATGTAAACAATAAACATCATAATATGTGCTAAACAATAAATAGCATTTCACAATCCAAGATCAAGCTTACTCATTCATCTCTTACCACAATCCAACCATATCACAACCAAATGCTCTTATTATTTAACATACATCCCTGCACTTGATCACCACATGATCACATAAAACAGCAAATCACAATTACGCAATAAATTATTCATAGTAACATCAAACACTCGGTGGTATTGCACTTAGCCCACCATTTATTGTTAACAGGGTGGTATTGCACATAGCCCACCCACAAGAATATTTACGGTGGTATCGCACTTAGCCCACCAAATAAAACTAACGATGGTATCGCACACAGCCAAACGTGAGTAAGTGATAAGGTGGTATGGCACATAACCAACCAAAAAAAATAATAATAATTAAGGTGGTATCACACATAGGCCACCATTATTTACTACGGATAATATTTCGTATCTACATATCTATTTCAACATTCATACGAAATTTATTCATTGTCTGCCCAATCCAATCCAATCCATTTAAATCATAAGTACTCCTAAACATACAATGCACCAATAAACAACAACGTATGAATTTAAGATGCGTCATTTACACAAAAACTTACCTCGGTGCAAAATGTGTTAATGTGCGGTTTAATCCGAAACCTTGCCTTTTCCCCAGTCAAGGTTAATTTTGCATTTTTCTTGATCTATAACAACAAAATTCACTCATTTAATACATTTTATGATCATAATGCATCATAATCTCTACCTAGGCAAAATGACCATTTTGCCCTTGTCTATGGCAAAATTACGATTTTACCCCTAGGCTCGTAAGTCATTTTTGAACACATTTTCTCATTAAACAAGCCTAGCTGAACATTTATTACTCGTACAACAACCCACCAATCTAACTATTTCATGCATTTATTACCAATTTACAACATTTACAACTTAGTCCCATTTAGGTGTTTTCATGACAACACCCTTCACAAAAATTATTTCTCATCTCCCCAACATTCATTTTCTTCCATAAAAATTTAGCTAAAAACATGAACCCTCACATGGCAAGTCCCTAAACTTTTAACCATTTCACAAATTAGTCCCATCATTAGCTAGCTTAAGCTTTGGGGTCTCCAAAAGTACAAAAGTTATCAAATAAAACCACCAAAAATCACTTACTTGCAAGGATATAACTTAGTAGAAAGTTTGAACCCCAAAAACTCTATTTTTCTCTTCAATTTTCGGTGAAGAAGGAGGGTGAATAGTGAAAGATGATAACATCTTTTATTCATCTTATTTTATTCATTTTTATCACCTAATTTCCACCAAATTTGACCAACATTTAATATTTGTCTCCCTAGCCTCTATATGGCCGGCCATCACTCATCCAATGGCCTAATTTCACTTTAAGGGCCTCCAATTTGATATTCTTTGGCTATTAGACACCACTCCCACTTATAATAGAACTTTTGCACTTTATGCGATTTAGTCCTTTTTCACAATTTCACACACAATTGCTAAAATTAAAGCACCAAAATTTTTATGCATCCTTATAAACACGCTTTAATTCATAAAATATTATGAAAATAAATTTCTTCAGCCTTGAACTAGTGGTCTCTAAACCACTGTTCTGACTAGCCCTAAAATCAGGCTGTTACAATTCTCCTCTTCTTTAGAGATTTTCGTCCCCAAAAACCTTACCAGTAAAAAGGTTTAGTTATTGTTCTCTCATGGCTTCTTCCGGTTCCCACCTAGTTTCTTCCAAACCGTGCTTTTTCCATAACATTTTTACTAAAGCTATGCTTTTATTCCTCAACTGTTTAACCTTCTGAGCCATTATCTTAATTGGCTCCTCTTCATAAGTCATGTTCGATCATATCTCAATTTCTGATGGAGGAATCACATGCGTAGGATCGGAACGGTTCTGTCGTAGTATCGATACATGAAACACGTTGAGTATTTTCTGTAACTCTACCAGCAAAGACAATCGGTATGCCACTGGTCCAATTCTTTCAGTAACCTCATACAGCCCTATGAATCGTGGACTCAATTTGCCCTTTCAATCAAATCTCACTATTTTCTTCCACGAGGATACCTTTAGAAATACTTTGTCACCACTTCAAACTCAATTTCTTTTCTTTTTAATTTCGCATATGACTTTTGTCGGTCCGAAGAAGCTTTCAGACTATCTCGGATCACTTTCACTTTCTCTTCAGTCTCTTTAACTAGATCGACCCCATTAATTTGTTTCTCACTAAGGTCGGTCCAATACAAGGGAGTTTGACACTTAAGACCATACAAGGCTTTGTACGGTGCCATCTGTATACTCAACTGATAGTTATTGTTGTAGGAAAACTCAACTAAAGGTGGATATCTTTCCCAACTACCTTTGAACTCTAACACACAGCATCGCAGCATATCCTTAAGAACCTAAATCACTCTTTTGATTGGCCATCAGTTTGATGATGGGACACAGTACTAAAATTCAACCTTGTACCTAAGGCCTGCTGTAACTTCTTCCAAAACCTCGAAGTAAATCTCAGATCTGTATCCAAGGTAATAGATACAGACACTCCATGTAATCTCACCACTTTAACAATATACAACTCGGCCAACTTATCAAGTTCATAATCTACTCGCACCGATATAAAGTGAGCTGACTTCGTTAGTCTATCAACAATAACCCACACAGCATCTTTCATTTTTCGGGGTCATAGGCAATCCCATCACAAAATCCATAGTGATTCGATCCCACTTCCACTAGGGAACCATCACCAGCTGAAGCAATCTCAAAGGTACTTGGTGCTCGGCTTTCACTTGTTGATAGATCAAGCATCTTACCACGAACTCAGAGATGTCTCTTTTCATACCCGGCCACTAATAAAATTTCTTCAAATTATTGTACATTTTAGTACTACCAGAATGTACAAACAAGTAACCACGATGTGCTTCATTTAATATCTTTCGAATCAACTCATCATCTTTAGGTACACAAATTTTGTCATGGAACATCAAACAATCATCCGGACTCTCCCAAAAATCTAAATCATTTCTCAATTCACACTGAGCTCTCTTAGCTCGCATCTCACTATCATTCTTTTGAGCTTCACAAATTTGTTGAATAAATAGCGGTCCAGCCCTCAACTCGGCCAATATGGCACCATCATCAAACAATGCTAAGCTCGTATTCATAGCTCCCAAAGCATACAAAGATTTTTTGCTCAAGGCATCCACAGCCACATTCGTTTTCCCCGGATGGTAATCAATCACTAACTCTAGTCCTTCAATAATTCGAGCCACCATCGTTGTCGCAAATTCAAATCCTTTTGATCCATTAAGTACTTCAAACTCTTATGATCCATAAAGATTCGGCACTTTTCACCATATAAATAATGGCGCCAAATCTTTAAGGCAAAAACAATTGCAGCCAACTCCAAATCATGAGTCAGATAATTCTTCTCATGCGATTTTAGCTATCTCGAGGCGTAAGCGACTACCTTACCCTCTTATATCAACACACAGCCAAAACTGTTAAATGAAGTATCAGTGTAGACCACAAATTCTTTTCCTGACTCAGGTTGTACCAAAACTGGTGCCTTAGTCAACAATGTTTTCAATCTCTCGAAACTTTATTGACATTTTTTAGTCTATTCAAACTTACATCTTTATGCAATAGTTTCGCCATCGGGGTAGCAATCATGGAGAATCCCTTCATGAACCGTCTGTAGTACCCTGCTAAACCCAAAAAGCTTCTGACTTCCAACACATTTCTTGGTGGTTTCCACTCTATTATAGCCAAGATCTTACTCGGATCAACTCTAATACCATCACCCAACACCATGTGCCCTAAGAATCCAACCTCTCGGAGCCAAAACTCGCTCTTGCTGAATTTAACATATAACTACTTATCTCTTAAAGTATGCAAAATAATTCTCAGGTGCTCTATATGTTCACTCTCATCCCGAAAATAGACTACTATGTCGTCGAGAAAAATGACTACAAACTTGTCCAAGTACGATCGAAAGATGTGATCGTTGTTTTGTCGAGTCTTAAAATTTATATAAAGAATGATCGAACCTAGAAACTAACTAAGACAACGATGGAGGCAAGCGCACCTATCAAACAATAGTATAGTTTAGGCAAGACCAGAATGTCGAATCCCAAAGGAACTAAAAGTACTAATACTAACTCTCTTTTTATTATCTAGCCTAAGAATTAAGGGAATTTGTTGTTTAATCTAAATTAACTAACTACTAAACTAAAGACTCTAAGATAAAGAAGAATGAAATTTGGAAAATAACTTGAGGAAACACCAATTGATTAAGACGAAACCCAAGGAAGAATCCACCTAGACTTCACTTGTTATCTAACACTGAACCATACGATTTATTCACTTGACTTGATCCTTAAGATTCCCTAACATATATTAATCCCTCTCTCGAGGTGACCAACGTCTAACCCTAGGTTGATTATTTGAAATCTCTTTCTAATTAAAGCCCCTAGAATCGCATTAACTTGATCTATGGAGTCCCATATTAGGTTTCACCCTAATCCGACAAAATCTCGTCACCCTAACTCTAGGCGATCAACTCTGCTTAATTATGCTAGATCTACTCTTAGGGAGGGACTTTTGCTCCTCCACCTAAGCACATCATACTTGAATTAATATCTCAAAAATATGAACACAAGAATTAAGAACACATAATTAAGAACAAGTCAAATATTTATCATATAGTTTAGTAAACGATAACAAGATTCATCTTAAGTTTCATCCCTCTCAGGTATCTGAGGGTTTAGCTCATAATAATAAAAGAAAACATCTCAAAAGAAAAGATAAAACAAAACATAAGAAATCCCTAAAACCCCCTAAAGGAATTTAAAGAGAGATCCTCCGTCTTGAGTATAATTCCTACTTCTTGAGATGAATCAACTGGCTATCTTCGAGTAAATCTCCACAAATTTACCCTCTTTGGCCTAGCTGGACGCCCCCTAACTAAAGCCCGGGTTCCCCTTTAGGTTATACTTAGGGTGTTTATATAGGCTTCGGAATATGTTTTTTCACCCCTAAATATCCTAATCCGAGTGAAACTTCTCTTCGTCATGACAGGGACACGCCCATGGACATGGCCCTGTGAATCAATTTTAGGCCGTGGTCAAGTCTACTGAAGAGACACGCCCGTGTGTTTCGAGGTCCAATCCGTGTTATAGTAAATTAGGGAGGCACGGTCATGTGGTCTTGGGCCCAAGCCGTGTCAATTTCTATTTTGACCCAATTTGGTCCGTTTTAGGCCTGTTTCTCATTCTTTTCATCCTCTGGTGCTCTCCTAAGTATAAAACATGATACCAAAGGATTAAGAGCACCAAATTACATAATTCAAGCCTTAAATCATCCAAAAGTAAGCTAAATGTGTGCCTAAAATATGTTACTTTTATGGTTTATCAAGAAGCGATTCATCAAGTCCATGAAAATCGTAGGAGCATTCGTTAGACCAAATGGCATGACAAGAAACTCATACTAGCCATACCTTCTCCGGAATGTAGTTTTTGGCACATCTTGCTCCTTAACCCTCAACTGATAATAACCTAACGTTAGGTCTATCTTGAAGAACACTGTAGCTCCCTTCAGTTGATCATCTATCCTTGGTGAAGGATACTTATTCATCACTCTCACTTTGTTGAGTTCATGTAGTCTATGCACAATCTCACCGACCCATCTTTTTTCTCCATAAAAAGTATCGGAGCACCCCACGACGAAAAGCTCGGTCTTGCAAAACCCTTATTCTTTAACTCTTGCAACTGAACCTTCAATTCTTTCAACTCCAATGGTGCCATCCTATACAGAGGAACTGATAAACCAAAATAGTAACATATTTTAATCCCGCATTTAGCATGTTTTTGGAGATTTTTCCCTTTAATTATGGAAATAGGTGCTCCTAATCCTTTGTTTTCATGTTTTATACTCAAGAAAGCACTGAGGGATGAAAAGAACGAGAAAGAGGCCAAAAACGGAGAAAATGGGCCAAAACATGTAATCCACATGGTTGTGCCTTGTAAGAAAAGTAGACCACGGCTTGGACCCCGAAATACATGGCTGTGCCTCATCAACAGGATCGACCACGGCCTGGCCACGATTTACATGGGCATGTGCCATGGGCGTGTCTCTACTGCAGATGAAAAGAATTCTATTCGGATTAGGGTACATAGAGGCAAAAAAACACATTCCAAAAGCCTATATAAAGACTCTAGAGGCCACTTAAAGGAGGAGTTTGACAAAATACTTCTGTTAGGGCTTTTCAAGGCGTTCAGCTAGGCCAAGGAGCCAAGCCAGAGCAGTTAAATTTAGGGATTTACTCGAAGAAAGCCAGTTGATTCGTCTCAAGAAGCCAGAATCATACTCAAGACGCAGGATCTCTCTTTCAATTCCTTCAAGGGGTTTTAGGGATTTCTTATGTTTTGTTTTATCTTTTCTTCTGAGATGTTTTCTTTTACAATTATGAAATAAACCCTCAAATACTTGAGGGGGATGAAACCTAAGATGGATCTTATTATTGTTATCTGGACTGAATGATAAATATTTGATTTGTTCTTAACTTTGTGTCTTAATTCTTGTTTTGATATTTCTGGGTTATTGATTCAACTGTGATATGCTTAGGCAGAGGAGGAAGAGACCTTATCTAAGAGTAGGTCTAGCATAGTTAAGTGGAGTTGCTTGCGCACCTAGAGATAGGGTGACAAAAATCTATCAGAATAGGGTCAAACCTAATATGGGAGTCCATAGATCGAATTAATGCAATTCTAGGGTTTTAATTAGAAAGAGATTTCAATTAATCAACCTAGGGTTAGACGTTAGTAGCCTCGAGATAGGTATTAATATAAATTAGGGAGTCCTATGGATCAAGTCAAGTGAATAAACCGTCTGGTTCAGAGTTAGATAACAAGTGATGTCTAGGTGGATTCTTCCTCGGGTATTGTCTAATTCTATCGGTTTTTCCCTCAAGTTTTTCCCCAATTCCTTCTTTGTCTTTGCACCTTTAGATTAGTTGTTTAGTTAATTTTTGATTAGATAAAAAATTCCTTTAATTTGTAGGATAAATAATAGAAAGAGAGTTAATATTAGTACTTTTGGTTCCTTTGGGTTCGACAATCCGGTCTTGCCGCTAGCTATACTACTGTTCGATAGGTGCGCTTGCCTCCATCGTTGTCTTAGTTAGTTTTTAGGTTCGATCATTCTTTTTATAAATTTTTATGACTCGACAGACACGATCAAGTTTTTGGCGTCGTTGTGGGGAGCTAAAATATTAAGAACACTCAACTTTTATTACTTTAGCCATATTAATTTTATCATTTTCGTAATTAAATTTTGTTTTTACTTTTTCTAAATTTTCTTTTTTCTCTTTTCCTAGCAGGTACCTCTAGTTTATGGCTAGAAGGAACCTAACAGGACCACTACTTTACGATAGTGATATTGAAGGAACCATACACAGAAATCGTAGAGAAGCAAGGCGAAGCTTAAATTACATACAAGACGAGCAAGAGGACAAAACCAATACCACCGAAAGGATGGCTGAGAATAATCTGCCACATCAAGATATGGCTGACCATCATGCTTCTCGAACTATGTATGATTATGCTAAACCTAATTTAGCAGGAGTTGAATCGAGTATTGTTATGCCTACTATAGCCGCTAATAATTTTGAATTAAAACCTAATACTATACAAATGATTCAACAGTTTGTTTAATTTGATGGTTTGCAGGACGAAGACCTAAATACTCATTTAGCTAATTTTCTAGAATTCTGTGATACCTTCAAAATAAATGGCGTTTCTGATGATTACATTCATCCTTGATTATTTCCATTTTCTTGATAAATAAATCCAAACAGTGGTTACATTCTCTTTCACGAGGATCAATCACTACATGGGACCAAATGACCGAAAAATTTTTACTAAAATATTTTCCACCGGCCAAAACGACCAAATTAAGGAACGATATCTCTTCTTTTGTACAGATGGGTTTAGAAACATTATACAATGCATGGGAGAGATACAAGGGTCTGTTGAGAAAGTGCCCACACCATGATTTACCCTTGTGGTTACAAGTATAGAATTTTTACAACGGTGTGAACCCCTCAACTCGGCAGTTAATTGACTCAGCCGCCGGCAGAACCCTTAATAATAAAACTCCTGAAGCGACCAACGTTTAACCCTAGGTCAATTAATTGAAATATTTTTCTAATTAAAACCCCTATAATCGCATTAACTCGATCTATGGACTCCCATGTTAGGTTTCACCCTAATTCGACAAAATCTCGTCACCCTATCTCTAGACACGTGATCAACTTCGCTTAATTATGCTAGATCTACTCTTAGGCAGGGACTTTTGCTCCTCCACCTAAGCACATCATACTTGAATTAATATCCCAGAAATATCAACACAATAATTAAGAACACATAATTAAGAACAAGTCAAATATTTATCATATAGTTCAGTAAATGATAACAAGATTCATCTTAGGTTTTATCCCCCTCAGGTATCTGAGGGTTTAGCTCATAAAAATAAAAGAAAACATCTCAAAAGAAAAGATAAATTAAAACATAAGAAATCCTTAAAATGCTGAAGGAATTGAAAGAGAATCCTCCATCTTGAGTATAATTCCTACTTCTTAAGATGAATCAACTGGCTATCTTCGAGTAAATCTCCACAAATCTACTCTCTTTGGCCTAGCTGGACGCCCCCTGACTAAAGCCCTGGGTTCCCCCCTTTCAAGTTATACTTAGGGTGTTTATATAGGCTTCGAAATATGTTTCTTCACCCCTAAATATCCTAATCTGAGTGAAACTTCTCTTCATCACGACAGGGACACGCCCATGGCACACGCTCGTGTTAATCGATTTCAGGCCGTGGTCGAGTCTGCTGAAGAGACATTCCCGTGTGTTTCGGGGTCCAGGCCGTGTTAGAGTAAATTAGGGAGGCACGGCCGTGTGGTCTTGGGCCCAGGCCTTGTCGATTTCTATTTTGACCTAATTTGGTCCGTTTTAGGCCCGTTTCTTGTTCTTTTCATCCTCCGGTGCTCTCCTGAGTATAAAACATGAAAATAATGGATTAAAAGCACCAAATTACATAATTCAAGGCTTAAATCATCCAAATGTATGCTAAATATGGGCCTAAAATATGTTACTTTTACAGTTTATCAAATACCCCCACACTTAAGCTTTTGCTTATCCTCAAGCAAAATTCTCAACTTATAATTAAAATGAACTTTCCACGATTCATAATCCTCATCAACAATGTCTCATCATAATTCATAAACAATTCATACATGGATAATTTAACTCAAAGACTCCTAAAGATTCAACCAATTCTAAGTCTTATATTTGTAGCAAGAAAACATAGGTGTCTCCTCGTATCTAAATAATTACCTTTGATTTAAAACTGATATGGATTGACATCCTTGCTAAAGATTCACTCAAAGCACTTGAAGTGTTTAAGGTTCAAGAATAAACACTCATAAGTCGAACCTGAAAAGTTAATCCCATAGGCTTGCCTGAAAATCAAATCTCCACCACTGTAATATGAGACGATACACAAATCAAAAGGTCTTTAACAAGGTTGTAACAGGGCTTGGGTTAATGGTGTAGATAAAGGCTAAATTAGAAGGGTTAGAATTGAGATTGAATTGACAAATTACCTAACTAGAAAAATGAACTAATAACCTGAATAATTACATCACATGAAAAAATACTAATAATACGAGCTTCTTCTTCAAGATGTTGAACGTATAAGCTCTTAGAACATAGAACTAATAATGAATATACTTCGTGTTTCTTTTTAAGAACAAGTCAAAAATTTAATAAGAAAGAACTTTAACAACGAAAATAAAGAACATAGTTAGGCAACTGCTCAAATCAAATCTCGATAAAAAGGTAGTCAAAAGGAATGGTGATAACAAATAAGAGCGGGGTTTTGGGTTAATATTAGTGGGTGAGTCAATAAAAAGGGTTGTTAGGATCAAAGGGGTTCACTAGGGGTTAATTATGAAGGTAGGCTTTTAGTGGAGTGAAGGGGTTAAAACCTAGGTGCCTTTCTCATATCAGTATATCAAATAAAAAATGTTGTCTTGACATGTATAATCGCGACAAGTTCTGGAATAACAATTCAATATTGACACACTCATAATCAATAAAGTGAGCATAAAAAGGAATATATGCTCTATAAGGCTCAAAATCTCACAAAAATTATGGGTTTTTGATATCAATCCCTTTAAATTTCAAACTTCAAGATAATATTCAAATTTAGTTCAACAACCTAGAATTTTTTTTTTGATTCTTGAAAAATAGACTTATCATGCTTGATTCTCTAGTATCTTAAAGTTTAAATCATCAATGTACAATTAACTATGACTTAATCTAAGACATATCAATAAAAATCATAAATCAGGGAAATTTCATCCTAATTAGTAATATGAGAAAATTACTTAAGACAAGATATCATTCAGGGATTTGAGAATCATGCAAAAAGTTAGGCATAAACTTTTACCCCCACACTTAAGATGTACATTGTCCTCAATGTACATAGATAGATAATAGTATATAATAAGAAAATCAAAAGATATAGGGAGAAGTGAAACTTCCTAAACTGTTGGATGGATTCCATAAGTCAGAGGTGTCATTTTTGTGTGGTGGTTACTAACGAGCTCTGTGCTAGATGAAGAAATTGAGGAGCTCGTGAAAAATTATCCAGGAATTAATAAAAAGATTCAAAATATACTAAATAAATATTTAAAGAAAAATAAGGTAAAGTGAAGGAAAATAAAAAGTAAAATAAACTTATAAGAAAAGGTAAATGGACTGAAAGTGCTTATTGTAAGATAGCAGCCTTAAGAACCTAAAACCAAGAAAATAAAAGAAAATAAAATGAATTAAGCATAAGAAAGTCAAAGAGAAGGAAAATAAAGGAGAAGAGGAGAAAAATAAGACCGAAAAGGTCTCAAAGACCCTTGGCTTGTAGATTGAATGAAGCGGCCGACATGACCTTCTGTAGGTTGATCTCCCGTGGGGAGACTGTGCTTCAATCCTTCTGCTTCTTCAGCATAGATGTGGTGGTCAAGGGTTTTGAAAGATGAACGTGAAAGGAAATTTAAGGGAGAACCAGAGAGGTGTAGAAAGAGAGGTTTGGGTGTAAGTGGAGAAGGGAGGAGGGTTGGTGGTTTAAATAGATTTCAACTATGATGCCTCCCCACGGCAATTTACTGTAGGTGTATTGAGCCACACGACCGCCTCGCACACCCGCCTCGCATGCCCGTGTTATGGGTCGTATCATTTCTCCCACACTGTATTCGATTTGCCACACGGGCTTGGTAAGTCAGTATTGACCACGGTCACCTCGTACGCCCATGTTTAGTTTGCCCCGCCCGTGTATGAACTCACAATGTCGGCCACGGCCCCCTTGCATGGCTGTGGCGTGGTGGTTGAGTTCATGACTTGAAAATTGATTCGTTCTGACTTGTACCATCTCTGCTATGTCAGTATAGAGATTCGATGCATTCACACGGCCATGGTCGTGTGGCTTGAAATTTTGTACTTTTGGTTAGTTTATAGTTATGTGTTATAAAGAAAGAATGAAATAAAATAAATAAGATAAAAAATAAAATGAAAAATGTAAAAGTTAATGGGGTTAGAACTCGGGTTTCCTCCCGAGAAGCGCTCGTTTATAGTCTTAAGCTAGACTTTCCTCTCCTTTGTATATTTATGGTGGTTTTAGGAGTTGAAAATCCTTCCTCGTGTTAGCAATTCCATTGTGACATCCTGAATTAATGGGCCTATGTGTTCTATGTATGTGGTTGTGCTTACTATGCTTGTTAGAATATTTTAGGGGTCCAGAGTGGGCTCAAAGTTGGGCCGAGGCCTTAATCAAATTTTTTTTGTTTGTTTGGACACTCCAGTGGAAAGCCTGATAAGTTAGGGCTTAAAAGAGGTTATCTGTGTTTTAAAATACAAAATGGGCTTGTGGCCCAGTGGCAAAATGGCGCCACTTAGAGAGAGTAGAGAAGTGGTGTCAACTGAGGAGGCCCAAATTCAAGTTGCATGAAGCCCAATTCAAAATTCTTTTTGGATAATGTGGATAATGAAGCGGATAAAAAGGAGGAAGAGGTGGTGTTATCTAGGCCACTTGTAAAGGTATTCGAATATGGATAAGGGAAAAAGTTTAGGAATTTCTTCATTAACTCGAGGAAGGAAAAGTCGAATCTCCAATAGATTCTTTGAATCATCATTTATTCTCATTCTTTTAGTTGTTTCTTTTTCAAAAGCGAATCGTAAAAACCTCATAGCCTTTCGAAATCTTTTCTTTGCTATAGGAGTAGTGTCTAATCTCCTATGATATAGATTCTTTGGTAAGTAAAAGACGAAATCTCTAGGAGTAGTCGAATCTCCTATGATAGGGTAAGTGCCGATCTTCTTCTCTTCACATTTCTTTTAGTTTTTGGAAGCTAAAGTCGAAAGGCTAATGGGCTTGGTAAGATTGACATTTGATTAATGGTTTGATGTTTTCTTGTTGGGCGACGTCGGGAATCAAAGAAGATCGTTTAGATCTAAAAGCGAAAACTACTAGTCTCTGAGTCTCAATTTCTTTTCGAGATTTCAAGGTAAGGGGTTCTCTTTAGATTTTTGTTAGGTTCGTTCATCGTGTTTATAATTTTAACCATATGTTATGGATTAACAACTATATGTTGTGCTGGTAGCAACTGATAAGGTCTTTTGATGAAATCAAATGTCAATCAGGCGAAGGAGGGGATTGGATCTGTAAAACCAATCCCTAAGTTTAAGAAAGCGATGTCGTGATTCGGGATTGGCCGCCGGGTTGTGGACCGACTTCAGAACAAAACCTTAGACTGTTAGTAGTCGTAGCGGCTACTGATAGTGTCAACTTAGATAGTATCGTCTTGTCAGTAATCAGGTGTGTAGATCTCTATCACACTAGTTAAACTGTACTATGTATATGTTATGGGCTAAAAGCCAAAAAATGAGGCTGTATGAATAGTCGTATTACCCAGAAAGGGTACGCAAGGGATGCCAGGTACGTAATCATAGAAGCTTCTCTATGTGTATTAAAGTATGTGAAAGTATGTGATCTGCTTAGGTAGTTTAATGTTTTGATTATTGCATGTATGTATGTATGGGATGGGATTTATATGATGAAAGGGAGCAGGTTACATAGCGATCGGTGGCTTTGCCACATAGGTCACATAGTAATCGGTCTTTATGACAGGCAGCACAGCTGTCGATATATTGTTAAGGTCACATAGCGATCAGTGGCTTTGCCACATAGGTTACATAGTGATCGGTCTTTATGACAGGCAGCACAGCTGTCGATATGGTGTGTAGCGGATGGAGGGTTGATTGTAGAAATCCCCATGGTGTGATGGTTGGTACGGGGGTGTGTATAGGATGGACTTCTAGGTTTGGGATGGGCCATGTTGCATGAAAATAATCTGTTGCCATTGTGTATGGGCCAAGGTCCAAAATGCATTTGTGGGCCTCAAGGCTTTTATGTGTTTTCGGGATTTGCACACTGAGTCTTGGTGACTCACCCCTTTTATTTCTCTCAACTTTTCTGATGAGCAGTAGATCGTGGACATGGGAGCCTAGGTAGAATCGAAGGGCCATCAAGTCTTTTATTTTCATAGACTGTTTTCAATTTTTCATTGAGTTTTAATTTTGGGATTATTTTTGTAATAAGGCCTCCATAACTTAGGTTATCGATCTATATTTTTTTTATGTTACAATTTATAAGCTTATGTTTTCAAAGTCTTAATTATAAGTGAAATGAAAATGGGCTTTTCAAGCACATTCAACGTGATTGTTAAGGTTCCTTTCAAAAATGTCACAATTAATGATTAGTCAGTTAAAATAAACTGAGATTTTCAAAACCCTTTAAAGCAAAGCTTTCAACATTCAACCCGTAGCATACCAGATCCGATCATGACGTATGGGCCGGATTTGGGGTGTTACATTTTTGGTATCAGAGCCCAGTTCAAAACTCGGGCAGTGAAATGGGTCCAATAGTGATGTAAGTTTGAGAAAAAAATTCGGTTGAGATATGGCCTTCGAGTCTACCGGCACCCGATCCACGCAGGTAAGTATTCTAAACACATTATGTGATATGCATGTTGGGCTTGATGGGCTCTATAGGGATGTAGGCTAGTATGCTAGAGATTATGGACTTTAGGTTTAGTATAAACAATTCTTCAAATCTTATAAGACTTAATTTGTAATTAAACATGTTTGTGAACAAGTCACAGGGTTAGGGTGTGGTAACAGGCATATGCATGTCTAGGATTGGATCTAAGGATAGCTTGATATTTAAGCGGCCCTAGTGGCTCACCTCCTCTTCACTGGAATCCTACCTGGTGCGTAGTGTTTGTTCACTCTAACCGAGAGGGCTTGTTGACGGGCCAAAATTTATAACTAAAACCCGAAAGGGACCAGCCACCCTATTTTTGTAAAATTATTTATATCCCTAGTTTTGTAAAATTTTTGAAATACCCTTGATTTGTGAAAACTTCCCAAAATACCCTGGATTTGTAAAAACTACCAAAATTTGTAAAAATTACCGAAATACCCCTCGATTGGTAAAATTGCGAAATACCCCCAAATAGTAAAATTACCAAAATACCCCTATTTTGTAAAATCACCAAGATACTCTATTTTGGAAAATTACGAAAATGCCCCTATAAGATAAAATTACAAAAATACCCCTAGGTAGTAAAATGACAAAAATACCCCTATGTGACGAATGTGAGTTCATGGATGCTACTTTTATGTTGATGTGTGATTGTTGAATGTATGTGGATTCTAGAGCTAGGAAATACAGACCTAAGAACTGAACCTTGTAGACAGAGTTCGATTTCGAAAGAACTACTAATTAAACTACTTTCCATAAGATTGTTCGTTATTAATTAGTGGAAAAATTAATAATCCATAAAATTCCTAATCAGATAAAGCGAATCGATAGAATGAGCACTAGGGGACGTGGTGTGCGTTGCTGAGGTAGAGGCAGGATTGCTGTGCTAGAACCTGTAGGGTCTAGTCACGAGTTGGGGAATGAGGTACCAGTGCCACCAGTTGTGGAGGTAAAATTTCAGATCGACGGTAGGAGATGATCTGATATCTCGAGCAATGTTGAGGGTGTTAGAGAGGGTTGCTGGGGTAGGCATGGGCACAGGAGCCTGAAAATCTGTGTCGGAGCGACTTAGAGCTAATGGAGCAGAAGTGTTTAGGGGAATTTCTAGTATTTCCCCGAGCTGAGTATTGGTTGGAGGCGGTCGAACGCATAATGGATGATCTGAATTTCACGGAAGAAGAGAAGTTGAAATGAGTAGTGTCCCTTCTCAGGACGAAGCTTATCAATGGTGGCTTACGGTTAAGGATGGTACAGTGGCTGACCGTATCACCTAGGATTACTTCAGAACGGCGTTCCAGAGTAAGTACATTAGAATAGTTATGTGGACGCGCAGCGTAGAGCATTTCTAAATCTGGTTCATGGAAGTAGGTCGGTGCCGACGTATGAAGCAAAATTCTTACGCTTGAGCCGTTATGCTCGAGGGATGGTGACCACATAACATGAACAGTATGTTCGATTTGAAGATGGCCTGAAGGATGATTTACGTGTTTTGATAGCTCCACAGCGGGAGAGGGAATTTGCTCTGCTTGTGGAGAAGGCTAAGATACCGAGGAGGTAAAGCAAACGGAAAAGCTGAATCAGAATAAAGATAGAAGTGGAAGTAGGAGGAATTCTGGATCGTCAAGAGCAGCTGGGCATACTCAGAAAAGACCTAGGTCAGATGGGCCGAACTGGGTGGAGAGACCTGCTGCTAACCAGACACGCAGGTGTGTTCGCTGTGGTAAATTCCATGTAGGTGAGTGTTGGGTAGGCAGTGGAAAGTACTTTAGGTGTGGATCTTTGGACCATCAAATTAGGGACTGTCCACAGCTACGGAGCGATGTAGGACCCATAGGACAGGGAAATGCTCAGCCAGGTAGAGGAGGTCAGCAGCCACAGAGGGGTCGTGGTCCAACTAGAGGTGGTAACGATTTGATCGGGGTAGTGGAGCACCAGTAGAGGCGAGAAACACCGAGGCGAGGCGGCCGTGGTTAGTCTATCCTGCCAGACATCGAGAGGAGGCTGATGCACTGGATGTTATAACCGGTACATTTTTAATAATTGGTTTGCCTTACACTGCATTGATTGACATTAGGCTGACACATTCATATGTTGCTAGTAGTGTGTCTGGAACTTTAGGTTTAGATTTTGAGATTAGCCCTAGGGCGATGACTGTAGTTAGCCCATTAGGACAATCTGTGGTAGTAGATAAACTCTATCGGAAAGTACCCTTAGAAGTTCAGGGAATAATTTTCTAGGCGAATCTGATGGAATTACCGTTTGGGGAGTTCGACTTAATATTAGGCATGGACTGGCTGGTGAAGTATCAAGCTAATTTAGATTGTGCATCCCAGCGTATGGTATTGAAAACCCCCGAAGGTGGTGAAGTGTTGGTGATAGAAGAAAGGGAACTATCTGTCGAATGTAGTGACTACCTAAGAGCAGAAAGGATGGTGAGAAAAGGATGTGAGGCGGTATTGATGTTTGTTCAGGCTCTAGAAGCCAAGGACCTAACTGTTGGGGACATTAGGATGGTGAAGGAATTTCTTGATTTCAGAGGTAGTTGGGAAGAGTTTTTACCATTGGCGGAGTTTGCTTACAACAACAGCTACCAGTCTAGTATTCAGATGGCACCCTATGAAGCATTGTACGGGCGGAAGTGTCGTACTCCTACCTGTTGGATGAAATTAAGGAAACATCAGATTTTGGATTCAGAGTTGGTTACCGAGATAGAAGAAAAGGTTGAGTTAATTTGAGCTCGACTAAAGGAAGCATCGGACCAACAGAAGACCTACGCAGACTTGAAGCGTAAGGACATAGAGTTTGCAGTGGGTGACAAGGTTTTCTTGAAGGTGTCACCATGGAAGAAAGTGTTGAGGTTTGGACGGAAGGGTAAATTAAGTCCCAGATTTATCGGACCTTATCGAGTGTTGAAAAGAGTAGGGTCGGTAGCCTATCAGCTAGAGCTACCTTCTGAGCTAAGCCAGATTCACAATGTATTCCACGTTTCTATGTTGAGACGAAATCGTTTAGATCCATCTCATGTGGTGCCTGTGGAGGAAATCGAAGTACGACTCGATTTATCCTTTGAAGAGGAACCAGTGGAAATCCTAGATCGTGATGTCAAAGTGTTGCAAAGGAAAATGGTTCCATTGGCTAAAGTTCTATGGCGGAATCATGGTTTTGAGGAGGCTACTTGGGAGCCCAAGGAAGCGATGCGGCAGCAATACCCACATCTAATTTGATCAGGTAATTTCGAGGTCAAAATTTCTTTAAGGAACGTAGAACTGTAACATCCTGAATTAATGGGCCTATGCATTCTATGTGTGTGGTTGTGCTTACTATGCTTGTTAGAATGTTTTAGGGGTCCAGAGTGGGCTCGAAGTTTGGCTGAGGCCTTAATCAAATTTTTTTTTGTTTGTTTGGACACTCTAGTGGAAAGCCTGATAAGTTAGGGCTTAAAAGAGGTTATCTGTGTTTTAAAATACAAAATGGGCTTGTGGCCCAGTGGCAAAGTGGCGCCACTTAGAGAGAGCAGAGAAGTGGCGTCAACTGAGGAGGCCCAAATTCAAGTTGTATGAAGCCCAATTCTTTTAATTAAATTTAGTTAATTTTCAGCATTAAAGTGGGTAGCGTGGGACGACAATGAGGCTTAGAAATAGGGGATTTATGTGAGTGGATAATGTGGATAATGAAGTAGATAAAAAGGAGGAAGAGGTGGTGTTATATAGGCCACTTGTGAAGGTATGATCGAATATGGATAAGGGAGAAAGTTTAGGAATTATCTATTGATCATAGTAGTGGCTGAATTTCCAACTTTGAGGGAAAGAGGAAATCAATTTTAATGAGGCTAAAGGGGGTGTCGAAATTTCCCTTGTTAATTAATTGGTTTTAGTTTTCAAAAGAGGGAAATTCTAGCTTTTGGTTAGTGTGTGTGCCTAAAATTTGATTAGAAAATAGGTACTTCTTAATTTCGACATTTATTCTCATTCTCTTCTCTTAGTTGTTTCTTTTTTCAAAAAGCTAAAAACCCCTAAAGTTCCATCTTCTTCTTCATTCTTTGCTAAAGCTGAAACCTCATAGCCTTTCTCTACACCTTTTTTTGATTCCTTCTATAAGTCGAAACCCTTAAGTATTCTTTCTCTTTACTCTCTTCTGCCATAGCCGAATGGCTTAGTGTCTATTCTTTTCTTTTTTCTTCCTACTTATTTCTTCATTAAAAAGTCAAATCTCCATAGATTCTTTAAATCATCTTCTCTTTTTGGTTTTCGCAAAAAGACGAAATCTTTTAGGAGTAGTCGAATCTCCTATGATAGGGTAAGTGTCAATCTTCTTCTCTTCACGTTTCTTTCGATTTTTGGAAGTTAAAGCCGAAAGACTAATGGGCTTGGTAAGGTTGATGTTTGATTAATGGTTTGATGTTTTCTTGTTGGGCAACGTCAGGAATTGAAGTGGATCATTTATATCTAAAAGGTGAAAACTACTAGTCTCTGAGTCTCAATCTCTTTTCGGGATTTCAAGGTAAGGGGTTCTCTTTAGATTTTTGTTAGGTTCGTTTATCGTGTTTATAATCTTAACCATATGTTATGGATTAACAACTATATGTTGTGCTGGTAGCAACTGATAAGGTCTTTTGATGGAATCAAATGTCAATCAGGCGAAGAAGGGGATTGGATCTGTAAAACCAATCCCTAAGTTTAAGAAACGAGCAGTGTCAGCAGTTCAGGATTGGCCGTCGGGTTGTGGACCAACTTCAGAACAAAACCTTAGACTGTTAGCAGTCGTAGCAGCTACTGATAGTGTCGACTTAGACAATATCGTCTTGTCAGTAATCAGGGGTGTAGATCTCTATCACACTAGTTAAACTGTACTATGTATATATTATGGCCCCAAAGCCAAAAAAGAGGTTGTATGAACAATCGTATTACCCAGAAAGGGTAGGCAATGGATGCCAGGTACGTAACCATAGAAACTTCTCTATGTGTATCGAAGTATGTGAAAGTATGTGATCTGTTTAGGTAGTTTAATATTCTAATTCTTGCATATATGTATGCATGGGATGGGATTTATATGATGAAGGGGAGCACGTCGCATAGCGATCGGTGGCTTTGCCACATAGGTCACATAGTGATCAATTTTTATGACAGGCAGTACAGCTGTCGATATATTATTAAGGTCGCATAGCGATAGGTGGCTTTGTCACATAGGTCACATAGTGATCGGTCTTTATGACAGGCAGCACAGCTGTCAATATGGTGTGTAGCGGATGGAGGGTTGATTGTAGAAATCCCCACGGAGTGATGGTTGGTATAGGGGTGTGTAGAGGATGGACTTCTAGGTTTGGGATGGGCCATGTTGCATGAAAACACTCTGTTGCCATTGTGTATTGGCCAAGGTCCATAATGTGTTTGTGGGCCTCAAGGCTTTTATGTGTTTTCGGGATTTGCACACTGACTCTTAGTGACTCAACCCTTTTATTTCTCCCAACTTTTCAGATGAGTAGTAGATCGTGGACATGGGAGCCTAGGCGGACTCGAGGGGCCATCAAGTCTTTTATTTTCATAGACTATTTTCGATTTTTCATTGAGTTTTAATTTTGGGATTATTTTGTAATAAGGCCTCCATAACTTAGGTTATCGATCTATATTTTTTTTTGTTACAATTTTTAAGCTTATGTTTTCAAAGTCTTAATTATAAGTGAAATGAAAATGGGCTTTTCAAGCACATTCAACGCGAAAGTTAAGCTTCTTTTCAAAAATGTCACAATTAATGATTACTCGATTAAAATAAACTGAGATTTTCAAAACCCCTTTAAAGCAAAGTTTTCAACATTCAACTAGTAGCATACCAGATCCGGTTATGACGTATGGGCCGGGTTTGGAGTGTTACATCTATTGTTAAGACGAGTAGCATTTATTTTCAAAGTGCCAACATGGGATTACTTACCTCAACTGTTCCGTAAGGGAAGACATTGATTACCTTAAAAGGGATTTCCTTGCTTGTGTTAGGATCAGGTGGAGATATTCCTGGGCTCCTTTGTCTAATAGTACATGATCTCCAATTTTGAACTTGTCTGCCTCATGAAGTGGATTTGATTCTGCTTCGTGTGTCCCTAGTTCTTCTTTAAGATGCGTCTTCTCCTCTTCTAGTTCATCGATCTGAATCCCTTGTTCCTTGTGAGTTATTTCATTGTTGGCACAAGGTTTAGGATCGGACTCAGTTCCATTCTTTTGTGGTGATTCCTAAAAAGAAGGGTTAACCGAATGGTTATCAATAGAATTTAATTTCTCACCTTGGTTATTCGATGTTCTGGCTGAATCGAGGGCTTGAATAGTAACTATCTCGTCACCTACACAGAGTATAAGTTCACCTGCGTCGACATCGATTTAAGTCCTAGAAGTTAATAAGAATGGTCTTCCTAAAATTAGGGGTATCATGTTGTCCTTATCCATGTCTAAAGCGATGAAGTCTTTCGGGAATATGAATTTATCAATCTTCACAAGTACATCTTCAATTATACCCCTAGGAACTCTGATAGTTTTATCAGCTAATTGAATGCTCATCCTAGTTTGTTTGGGCTTCCCTAGACGTAGTTGTTTAAACAATTTATAAGGCATGACATTTATACTTGCCCCTAAATCAGCTAATGCATTATCAATATATAATATACCAATTAAGCATGGGATTGTAAAACTCCCTAGATCGTTAAATTTCCATGGTAGTTTATTTTGCAACATTGCTGAGCATACTGCGTTCAGTTCCACATGTGATTCCTCGTCTATCTTCTGCTTATTTGTCAATAGCTTCTTTAAAAATTTTCTCGAATCTGGCATCTGCGAAGAGCTTCAAGAAATGGTAAGTTAATATGTAATTTCTTTAAAATTTTAAGAAACTTATGAAACTTTTCCTCTGTGTCGTCTTTCGTTATTGCTTCGGGATATGGTATGTGTGGTTTGTATTCTTTGATTATTGGTTTTGGTTTTATTTCAACCTTATCTTCTTCTACCGTATTATTTTGTTTTGAATTAGGCACGTCTAACCCTTCACTATCTTGAGCTATTATGGCTTTAATTTGTTCCCTTGTGTTAGTCTCGGTGTTGCTCGATAGTCTTCCCTGTGGTCTCTCAAAAATCTGCTTAGCAAGTTGTTCGATTTGATCCTTGAATTCCTGTGTCAATGCCTCAAGTTTTTCTTCTATCTTTTGGAAACATGTTTTTGTATTTTGGGAACATATTTCTAAGGTTGCTATGAAGTTTGTCAGCATCTGTTCAAGGTTCGGCTTCTTTTCCTCTGGGTAGGGCTGTTGTTGGAAGTTTTGGGATGGTTATTGCCTTTGATTTCTTTAACAGCCCCATGAGAAATTCGAGTGGTTTTTCCGACCTGGATTACAAGTATTACTATTAGGGTTATTGTTAGATCAGAAATTATTACCCATATAGTTCATTTGTTCACTCTCCATGCCCTGTCCGTAGGGTGGGTACTCAGGATTCGCCCCTCCTTGACTTGCGTCGCACTGCATAACTGGATGTGCTTGCGAAGAACCATATAAACCATCAATTTTTTTATGTAAGAACTCTACCTGATTTGATAGCGCGGTTACTGCGTCGAGGTTGAAAACTCCGGCTGCTTTGGCTTGCCTTGTCCTTGTAACTTGCCACTGATAGTTATTCAGTGACATCTCTTCTATAAACTCATAGGTTGTTTCAGGAGTTTTGTTATTCAGGGTTCCTCTGGCAGCTGAATCGATTAGTTGCCTTGTCGAGGGGTTCACACCATTGTAGAAAGTCTGCACCTGTAGCCACAAGGGTAGTCCATGGTGTGGACATCTTCTCAACAAATCCTTGTATCTCTCCCATGCGTCGTAAAGTGTCTCTAAATCCATCTTCACAAAATGAGAGATATCATTCCTCAACTTGGCTATTTTGGCCAGCAGAAAATATTTTAATAAAAAATTTTCGGTTATCTGATCCCATGAAGTGATTGATCCTCGTGGAAGAGAATACAACCACTGTTTGGCTTTATTCCTCAAAGAAAAAGGAAATAACCGAAGACGGATGGCATCATTAGAAACACCATTTATTTTGAAGGTATCACAGAATTCTAAAAAATTCGCTAAGTTTGTGTTAGGATCATCTTCCTGCAAACCATCAAACTGAACAAAATGTTGTATCATCTGAATAGTGTTAGGTTTTAGTTCAAAATTATTTGCAGCAATAGTGGGCCTAACAATACTTGACTCAGTTTCTGTTAAACTAGGTTTAGCATAATCATACGTAGTACGTAGAGCATGATGTTTTGCCACCTCTGAAGGTAGCGGATTATTCTCATCCATCCTTTCAGTAGGATTAGTTTCGCCTTCTTGCTCGCCTTCTATGTAGTTTAGGCTTTGACTTATCTCTCTACGATTTCTGCGAATGGTACCTTCGATATCACTATCATAAAGTAGGGGTCCTGTAGGGTTCCTTCTAGTCATAAACTAGAGGTACCTGAGAGGAGTGAAAGAAGAAAATTTAGAAAAGCAAAAATAAAATCTAATTGCAAAAATAAAAGATGGCTAAAGTAATAAAAATTAAGCGTTCTTAATATTTCAGTTCCCCGGCAACGGCGCCAAAAACTTGATCGTTGTTTTGTCAAGTCTGAAAATTTATATAAAGAATGATTGAACCTGGAAACTAACTAAGACAACGATGGAGGCAAGCACACCTATCGAATAGAAGTATAGTTTAGGCAAGACCAGAATGTCGAATCCCAAAGGAACCAAATGTACTAATACTAACTCTCTTTTTATTATCTAGCCTAAGAATTAAGGGAAATTGTTGTTTAATCTAAATTAATTAACTACTAAACTAAAGGCTCTAAGACAAAGAAGAATGAAATTTGGAAAATAACTTGAGGAAAAACCAATTGATTAAGACGACACCCATGGAAGAATTCACCTAGACTTCACTTGTTATCTAACACTGAACTAGAAGATTTATTCACATGACTTGATCCGTAAGATTCCCTAACATATATTAATCCCTCTCTCAAGGCGACCAACGTCTAGCCCTAGGTTGATTAATTGAAATCTCTTTCTAATTAAAACCAATAGAATCACATTAACTCAATCTATGGACTCCCATATTAGGTTTCACCCTAATCTGGCAAAATCTCGTCACCCTATCTCTAGGCGCGCGATCAACTCCGCTTAATTATGCTAAATCTACTCTTAGACAGGGACTTTTGCTCCTCCACCTAAGCACATCATACTTGAATTAATATCCTGGAAATATCAATACAAGAATTAAGAACACATAATTAAGAACAAGTCAAATATTTATCATATAGTTCAGTAAATGATAACAAGATTCATCTTAGGTTTCATCCCCATCAGGTATCTGAGGGTTTAGCTCATAACAATAAAAGAAAACATCTCAAAAGAAAAGATAAAACAAAACATAAGAAATCCCTAAAACCCCTTGAAGGAATTTAAGCAGAGATCCTCCGTCTTGAGTATAATTCCTATTTCTTGAGATAAATCAACTGGCTATCTTCGAGTAAATCTCCACAAATCTGCCCTCTTTGGCCTAGCTGGACGCCCCCTGACTAAAGCCCCGGGTTCCCCCCTTTTAAGTTATACTTAGGATATTTATATAGGCTTCAAAATATGTTTCTTCGCCCCTAAATATCCTCATCCGAGTGAAACTTCTCTTTGTCACGATAGGGACACGCCCATGGGACGCGCCCGTGTGAATCAATTTTAGGCCGTGGTTGAGTCTGCTGAAGAGACATGCCCGTGTGTTTTGGGGTCCAGGCAGTGTCAGAGTAAATTAGGGAGGCACGGCCGTGTGGTCTTGGGCCTAGGCCGTGTTGATTTCTATTTTGACCCAATTTGGTTTGTTTTAGGCCTATTTCTCATTCTTTTCATCCTCCGGTGCTCTCTTTTGTATAAAACATGAAAACAAAGGATTAAGAGCACCAAATTACATAATTCAAGGATTAAATCATCCAAAAGTATGCTAAATGTGGGCCTAAAATGTAGCAGCCCGATTTAGACCTAGTCGTAACAGTGGTTTGAGACCACTAATCCGAGGTCAAAATGTTATTTTAATATTATTTTCTGTGAGAATATTATGTGACATAGTCTGTGTGAAAATTCTGTGTGATGATTTGATCGTTTTAGTGTCGAATTAAGAGAAATGACTTAATCGCGTAAAGTGCAAAAGATGTGTGCTAATTGTTCAGTGTCTAATTGTCATGGCTTATTAAATGGAAGGTCCTTAAGTTGTAATTGGACCATAGATAGTGGAGATGGACATATATGTGCATGGTTAGTGGGAATTTTTAATGTATTAATGAAAGGGCAAATGGGTAAAAAACCCATTAATGTTTATTAAATAAAATAAAAAGATGAAACATGTTCATCTTTGTTTCATTTCAACCGAAAATAGGAGAAATAAAAAGGGTTTGGGAGCTTTGTAATATTCGGCCACTTCAAGCTTCAATTGGTATGAGATTTTTGTCCAGTTTTTGATAATTTCTACGTTTTCGTAATCGTTGCTTCGTGCTCTAGCTAACCCATGTCTTAATTTTGTGAATTGATGATGTTTTTGAAATATGCTATTGATGAACAAGAGAGTTCTTGAATGTTTGATGGTGGAAAATGAAAGCTTGGTGTTGGATTAACATAGTTTGTATTGGGATTGTTGATGAAATTGAGTATTTTGGGCTAAATTATGAAAAGTGTAAATTGAGGGACTAAAATACAAAATAAATGAAATGTGTGGGATTGTATAAGTGTAGTGATATTTCAGCTAAGCTTGTACTAGGTGAAATTATGTGATTTGATGATTTTGTGAATTAGGGACTAAAGTGTTGAAACGTGATAATGTGAGGGCTATTTTGCAAAATGCCCTAAATATGTGTATTTGGATTAAAATGAATGAATTGATGATTGAATGGATTGAATTTGAATGTGTATAGACCAAGAGAGGAGAGGAGAGGAGAGGATCGGGATCGAGGCAAAGATAAAGTACTCGATTAATCGACCGTATCGATAGTTCGACGTCAGAGGTAAGTTCAAATATAATACATGTATTTGAGATGCGTTTTAGCATTATGAAATGAATATGTATATGTGTATGAAAGTAAGATGCTATGTGCACGATTTTGGTTGATGGCACTAAGTGTGTAAAATTAAAATCAAAATAGAAATGAATAGCACTGTGTGTGCGATGATACGAAAGCTTCAGCTTATTGAATTGGCACTGTGTGTGCGACACTGAAACAAGTCGGTTAAAAGAATAGCCACTAAGTGTGCGATAACAATTATGCTTTGAATATGTATGTGGCATTGAGTGTGCGGTTAGAATAAAAGGATATCAAAGAATGATCGGCATGTGATATCGAGCATTGAGTAGCTTGGAAGTTGAATGACTAAGTGTTAGCTAAGGTATGTATTGAACCTTTGTGGTTGATGAGTTATAAACAAGCTGTGATCGAATGAATGGGTATTTTAACTATAGATAAGATGATATGAATATAAGTTAGGTTATCTAAGTGATTGTGCACTATGCACATAGTTAGATTGATGAGTTATTTGTATTGTATATCGAACTTATTAAGCTTTGGAAAGCTTACTGTTTGAATTATTTCTCTACCTTGCAGTGCCAGTAAACCTAGCTAGGATCTGGGATCATCAGCTTCTCAATCATACTATCGGCATTCTATTTTGGTATTTTGAAAGGATGTATATAGTTGAAATATGGCATGTATAGGCTAGTTATATGTATATGTGAATGAAGTGAACTTAGCCATATGTTTTGGCAAGTTTTGAGTTGATAAATGCTTGGATGAATAAGTTATATGATTACAAATTTTGGTATGGAGTGATGCATATGAAATGGTTAAGTTTTGGCTAACCAAATGAATGATAAATGCCTGTGATGATATAAGTTTTAGTCTTTAAAATTGTCTTGGTAGGAATTGGCATTGAATGCATGGGTTGGATGACTATTTTGGTATGTTTTTGGTGGTAAGATGTGAATAAGATGTCATGGTTTATATGGCTTTGACCATTATGGATGGCATTTTGGCCTTCTAAATAGCCTAATATGTCACACGGTTGTGGCACACAGGCGTGCCTATAGACCGTGGGTGAATTGGCAGAATGTAGCTTAGTATCATACGGTCTCAACACGGGCGTGCTTGGTGGCCGTATGAGAAATGGCAGTATATGATCTAGTAGTACACCGGCTTAGCACATGGGCGTGCTTGGTGGCCGTGCTGATTTTTGCAGTATATGACCATGAGGAGGGCCTTGCAGTGTGTCGGTGGCCGTGGGAGGTACGGCCTACCTACCATGGCGTGTATTCCACATATTTTGGTTAAGTTGTTATGTTTCTAAGAACTTTTGTATGTGTTCAGTTTATTCCTGACCCCTCTTTAGCATGTGATAAAGGTCTCATAGACTTTGTTAAGGGACAACATGATTGTAAATGAAGATGATTGACTTTGTATTGTAAATTTAGATATTAAATGTTCTGATTGATCGTTAATACCTCCTAACCCTATTTTAGTAATGGTCTCGGGTTAGGGGTGTTACATTTTATTGGTATCAGAGCTACGGTTTAGTCGATTCTCGGACTAACGTAGCGTGTGTGAGTCTAGCTATACATGTCATATTATGAAGTTACGATAGTGTGATGAATTCTGACTGTTGAAATGTGTTTTAATTTAGTAATGGATCTTGATCGAGCAGTTACTGACGACGTAGAGAGTAATGCGCTTGCTCCGCTCAAGGGACAGCACCGGCCGCATCTAGGCCAAATGAAGGTAATGAGGGAGGAGAGGCTAAGCAAGCTTTCTTCCGTATGATGAATAAATGGTTTTCAGAATTTGTTAGAACGAATCCGACTGCTCCACAACCTCCACCCCCACAAGTACGTGTCGTGCTACAAGTTGTAGATCCGAACAGAATGAATAAACCACTAGTAGACAAGATTCGTAAGTACGGGGCCGAATAGTTTAGGGCCACATCTGATGACGATACTGAGAGAGTCGAGTTTTGGCTTGAGAATACAATCAGAGTATTTGATGAGATGTCGTTGACTCCGGACGAATGCATTAAATGCGCTATTTCATTATTGAGGGATTCAGCTTATAACTGGTGGAAAACATTGATATTTGTGGTTTCGAGAGAGAGAATCACCTGGGATTTCTTTCAAGTTGAGTTTAGAAAGAAGTATATCAGTTAGCGCTTCATTGATCAAAAACGTAAAGAGTTTCTAGAGTTGAAATAGGGACATTTGTCTATTATTGAGTATGAGCGGGAATTCGTACGATTGAGTCAATATGCTAGAGAGTGTGTTTCTACTGAAGCTACTATGTGCAAACGTTTCATTGAGGGATTGAATGAAGATATTAAGTTTTTGGTTGGGATATTGGATATAAATTAATTTTTTGTGTTAGTTGAAAGAGCATGCAAAGTTGAGGAGCTCAGTAAAGAAAAGAAGAAAGCCGATTCTGAGGCTCGTGATGAAAGAAAGAGATCGATGAATAAATTCTCTCAACCTTCAGCGAAAAGATACAAAGATGCAAGCAATAGTTCAAATGCCTCGTTTGGACATCCAAATAGAGATCGTTCGAGACAAAGTACTGGTTTACGAATTCAAGCTCTAAATGAAACAAGTGTTGGCAGTGTTAAGGGTAACAAGCCTGAGTGTAGACAATCTGGGAGATGACATGTGGGAGAGTGCTCGAGCAAGTACAACAATAGAGTTTGTTATAAATATGGATCCCGAGACCATTTTATCCGAGATTGCCCAAAGATGGTCAAAGAAGTAAATGTTTAGAATGAAAGACAGAGTAATGTGACACTTAGAGGTAGACCATCCAGAAACACTAGAAATGTGAGTGAAAGCTAGAGAGGGACAACTAATATAGTTGCAAGGTCAGAAGCAAGAGCACTTGTCCAAGCTTATGCTATACGCGCACGAGAGGAAGCATCTTCTCCAGACGTCATCACCGGTATTTTCACTTTATTAAATACTGATGTCATTGCATTGATAGATTCAGGATCAACCCATTCCTATGTGTATGTGAATCTTGTATCGAGTAAAACTCTACCTGTTGAGTCTACTAAAATTGTGGTTAGAGTGTCAAACCCTTTAGGCAAGTGTGTTTTGGTGGATAAGGCGTGCAAGAATTTCCCATTGATGTTTCGTGATTTATGTTTTCGGTTAATTTGATGTTGTCACCATTCGATAAGTTTGACATAATTCTGGGCATGGATTGGCTTACTTTGCATAATGCAATTGTGAATTGTAAGAGAAAGAGTATTGAATTAAAGAGTCAGAATGGTGAGATAGTTCGAATTGAGTCCAGTGATATGAAAGGATTACCAGCTTTTGTATCTGTGATGAAATTTATGAACTATGTGAGAAAGGGTTACGAAGGTTATTTGGCGTATGTGATTGATACAAAATTGTCGGAAAAGAAAGTTGAATCTGTGCCTGTAGTGTGTGAGTTTCCAGATGTGTTTTCAGAAGAGTTACCGAGATTACCTCCGATTAGGGAAGTTAAATTTGGTATTGAATTAGTGCCGAAAACTATTCCTATTTCGATAGCTCTATATAGAATGGCCCTAATTGAATTGAAAGAGTTGAAATCTCAGTTGCAAGAGTTGACTGACAGAGGATTTGTACGACCTAGTTCCTCACCCTAGGGAGCTCCTGTATTATTTGTGAAAAAGAAAGATGGAACTATGATAATGTGTATTGATTATCGACAATTGAACAAAGTGACGATAATGAACAAATATCCATTACCTCGGATTGACGATTTGTTTGATCAGTTGAGAGGAGCTATTGTGTTTTCTAAAATAGATTTGAGGTCGAGCTACTATCAGTTGAGAGTTAAAGAATCTGATGTGCCAAAAACTGCCTTCCGAATAAGGTACAGACATTACGAATTCTTAGTGATGCCTTTTGGACTAACAAATGCTCCTACAGTGTTTATGGACCTGATGAATTAGATATTCAGATCGTATTTGGATCGCTTTGTGGTGATGTTCATTGATGATATTTTGATCTATTCACGTGATGAGATGTAACATGCTGAGCATTTGAAACTCGTGCTACAAACTCTGCATGAGAAACAGTTGTATACAAAGTTCAGTAAGTGTGAATTTTGGTTGCATGAGGTCAGATTTCTAGGGCATATCGTATCAGTTGCTCGGATACGAGTTGATCCGCATAAAATCTCTACTATTTTGGAGTGGAAACCTCTGAGAAATATGTCTGAAGTCTGTAGTTTTCTGTGACTAGCGAGATATTATAGACGATTTGTGAAACGCTTCTCGATGATTGCAACTCCATTGACAAAGTTGTTACAGAAGGATGTTAGATTCGAATGGTTAGAAAGGTGTCAACAGAGTTTTGAACAGTTGAAAGTGTTGTTAAAGGAAGCACCAGTATTGATTCAACCCGAATCAGGCAAAGAATTCATAGTTTACAATGATGCATCGTTGAATGGTTTGGGCTGTGTGCTGATGTAATAAGGGAGAGTCATTGCCTATGCTTCGAGACAGTTAAAACCGCATGAAAAGAACTACCCAACACATGATCTTGAATTGGCTGCGATTGTGTTTGCATTGAAGATTTGGCGTCACTATCTATTTGGACAGAAATGTCACATCTATACTGATCATAAGAGTTTAAAGTATTTGATGACTTAGAGGAATTTGACTTTGCGTCAGAAAAGATGGTTAGAATTGATGAAAGATTATGAACTTGTGATAGATTACCACCCGGGTAAAGCTAATGTGGTAGCGGATGCCTTAAGTCGTAAATCGTTATATGCTTTGCGAGCTTTGAGTAATCAGATAGATCTGTGTGATGATAATGTGGTTGTAGCTGAATTGAAAGTAAAACCATTGTTTTTACAATAGATATGTGAGGCTCAGAAGTCTGATAATGAGTTGTTAGCAAAAAAAAAGAGTTTAGTGTATCGGATCTTTGTATCGAATTTCGAGTTGATAGTGATGATTGTTTGAGATTCGGAGATCGGTTGTGTTAGAAATTGAGTTGATTCAAGCGATTTTGAGCGAAGCTCATAATAGTCATTTATTGTACATCCGAGAGTACGAAAATGTATAATGATCAAAGCAGTTCTATTGGTGGCATGATATGAAAAGAGACATTTCTGACTATGTGTCAAAGTGTTTAGTTTGTCAACAAGTTAAGGCTGAACATCAAGTTCCGTCCGGTTTATTACAACCAATTTTGATTCCTGAGTGGAAATGGGAGAGGATTACGATGGACTTTGTGTCGGGTTTGCCCTTATCTCCGAACAAGAAAGATGCGATCTGGGTGATAGTTGATAGATTGACGAAATCAGCTCATTTCGCTCCGGTGAGAATCGATTACTCTTTAGATAAGTTGGCTGGTGTATATCGATGAGATTGTGAGATTGCATGGAGTACCGTTATCTATAGTGTCTGACAGAGATCTGAGGTTTACCTTTAGATTTTGGAAGAAATTACAAGATGCTTTAGGAACAAAATTGCATTTCAGTACTGCGTTTCATCCGCAAACGGATGGTCAATCTGAGCGAATCATTCAAATTCTAGAAGACATGTTGAGATGTTGCATACTCCAATTTGAAAGCACGTGGGAAAAGCATTTATAATTGATTGAATTTATGTATAACAATAGTTTTCAATCAAGTATCGAAATGGCACCATATGAGGCTCTTTACGGTTGAAAGTGTCAAACTCCATTGTATTGGACCGAACTGAGTGAGAACAAGATTCACGGGGTTGATCTTATAAAAGAGACTGAACAGAAAGTGAAAGTAATTTGTGACAGTTTGAAAGCAGCCTCAGATCATCAGAAGTCTTATGTAGATTTGAAACGAAAAGATATCGAATTTGAGGTTGGTGATAAAGTGTTTTTGAAAGTATCTCCTTGGAAGAAAATACTTCGATTTGGCTGGAAAGGCAAGCTGAGTTCGAGGTTCATTAGACCATGTGAGATTATTGAACGAGTTGGTTTAGTTGCTTATGGATTGAGATTACCATCAGAGTTAGAAAAGATCCATAACGTGTTTCATGTGTCAATGCTGTGATGATACAGATCAGACTCATCTCATGTGATTGCCTCTACTGAAGTTGAGATTCAGTCAGATTTGTCGTATAGTGAAGAACCGATCCAAATTTTGGCATAAGAGACTAAAGAGTTGAGAAATAAGAAAATTTCCTTAGTGAAAGTACTGTGGCACAAACACAGAATTGAGGAGGCTACGTGGGAGCCTGAAAACGTTAAGACAGAACAACATCCACACCTATTCACTGGTAAAATTTTCGGGGACAAAAATCCCTAAGGGGGGAGAGTTGTAACAGCCCAGTTTAGACCCTAGTCGGAACAGTAGTTTGAGGCCACTAATTCGAGGTCAAAATGTTATTTTAATATTATTTTATGTGAGAATAGTATGTGACATAGTCTGTGTGAAAATTCTGTGTGACGATTTGATCGTTTTAGTGCCAAATTAAAGAAAGGACTTAATCTTGTAAAGTACAAAAGTTGTGTGCTAATTGTTAAGTGTCTAATTGTCATGGCTCATTAAATGGAAGGTCTTAAGTTGTAATTGGACCATAGATAGTGGAGATGGACATATATGTGCATGGTTAGTGGGAATTTTTAATGTATTAATGAAAGGGCAAATGGGTAAAAAGCCTATTAATGTTTATTAAATAAAATAAAAAGATGAAACATGCTCATCTTTGTTTCATTTCAACCGAAAATAGGAGAAATAAAAAGGGTTTGGGAGCTTTGTAATATTCGGCCACTTCAGGCTTCAATTGGTATGTGATTTTTGTCCGATTTTTGATAATTTTTACGTTTTCGTAATCGTTGCTTCGTGCTCTAGCTAACCCATGTCTTAATTTTGTGAATTGATGATGTTTTTGAAATGTTCTATTGATGAACAAGTGAGTTCTTGAATGTTTGATGGTGGAAAATGAAAGCTTGGTGTTGGATTAACATAGTTTGTATTGGGATTGTTGATGAAATTGAGTATTTTGGGCTAAATTGTGAAAAGTTTAAATTGAAGGACTAAAATGCAAAATAAATGAAATGTGTGGGATTGTATGAGTATAGTGATATTTCAGTTAAGCTTGTACTAGGTGAAATTATGTGATTTGATGGTTTTGTGAATTAGGGACTAAAGTGTCGAAATGTGATAATGTGAGGGCTATTTTGTAAAATGCCCTAAATATGTGTATTTGGATTAAAATAAATGAATTGATGATTGAATGGATTGAATTTGAATGTGTATAGACCAAGAGAGGAGAGGTTCGGATCGAGATCGAGGCAAAGATAAAGTGCTCGACTAATCGGCCGTATCAATAGTTCGACGTCCGAGGTAAGTTCGAATATAATACATGTATTTGAGATGCGTTTTAGCATTATGAAATTGAAATCAAAATAGAAATGAATAGCACTGTGTGTGCAATGATAAGAAAGCTTCGGCTTATTGAATTGGCACTGTGTGTGCGACACCGAGACAAGTCGGTTAAAAGAATAGCCACTAAGTGTGCAATAAAAATTATGCTTTGAATATGTATGTGGCACTGAGTGTGCTGTTAGAATAAATGGATATCAAAGAATAATCGGCATGTGATATCGAGCATTGAGTAGCTTGGAAGTTGAATGACTAAGTGTTAGCTAAGGTATGTATTGAACCTTTGTGGTTCATGAGTTATAAACAAGCTGTGATCGAATGAATGGGTATTTTAACTATAGATGAGATGATATGAATATGAGATAGGTGATCTAAGTGATTGTTTACTATGCACTTAGTTAGATTGATGAGTTATTTGTATTGTATGTCGAACTTACTAAGCTTTGGAAAGCCTACTGTGTGAATTGTTTCTCTGCCTTGTAGTGTCAGTAAAGCTAGCTCAGATCTGGGATCGTCAGCTTCTCAATCACACTATCAGCATTCTTTTTTGGTACTTTTGAAAGGATGTATATAGTTGAAATATGACATGTATAGGCTAGTTATGTGTATATGTGTATGAAGTGAACTTAGCCATATGTTTTGGCAAGTTTTAAGTTGATAAATGCTTGGATGAATAAGTTATATGATTACAAATTTTGGTGGCTAAGCAAATGAATGATAAATGCTTGTGATGATATGAGTTTAGTCTTTGAAATTGTCATGGTAGGAATTGCCACTGATTGCATGGGTTAGATGACTATTTTGGTATGTTTTTGGTGGTAAGATGTGCATAAGATGTCTTGGTTAATATGGCTTGTAGGTTTGACCCTTATGGGTGGCATTTTGGCCTTGTAGATGGCCTAATATGTCACACGATTGTAGCACACGGGCGTCCCTATAAACCGCAGGTGAATTGGCAAAATGTTGCTTAGTACCACACAGCCTCGACACGGGCGTGCTTGGTGGCCGTGTTGATTTTGGCAGTATATGAACACGGGGAGGACGCATGGGTGTGTCAAGTAGCCGTGGGTAAGGCACAGGCCTACCCCCACGGGTGTGGATTCCTTGTATTTTGGTTAAGTTGTTATGTTTTCGAGAACTTTCGTATGTGTTCGGTTTAGTCCAACCCCTCTTTAGCATGTGATAAAGGTCTCATAGACCTTGACAAGGGACAACATGATTGTAGATGAAGATGATTGACTTTGTGTTGTAAATTTAGATGTTAAATGTTCTGATTGATTGGTAATGCCTTCTAACCCTATTCTGGCGATGGTTTCAGGTTAAGGGTGTTACATAAAATATGTTACTTTTATGGTTTATCAAGATGCGATTCATCAAGTCCATGAAAATCGCAGGAGCATTCGTTAGACCAAATGGCTTGACAAGAAACTCATAATGGCCATACCTCGCCCGGAATGCAGTTTTCGGCACATCTTACTCCTTAACCCTCAACTGATAATAACCAAACGTTAGGTCTATCTTGGAGAACACTATAGCTCCCTTCAGTTGATCAAATAAATCATCTATCCTTGGTAAAGGATACTTATTCTTCATCGTCACTTTGTTGAGTTGCATGTAGTCTATCCACAATCTCATCAACCCATCTTTCTTCTCCATGAAAAGTACCGGAGCACCCACAAAGAAAAGCTCAATCTTGCAAAACCCTTATTCGTTAACTCTTGCAACTGAACCTTCAATTCTTTCAACTCCAGTGGTGCCATCCTATACAGAGGAACTGATAAACTGAAATACTAATATATTTTAACCCCACATTTTGCATGTTTTTGGATGATTTTTCCCTTTAATTATGGAAAAAGGTGCTCCTAATCCTTTGTTTTCATGTTTTATACTCAAGAGAGCACCGAGGGATGAAAAGAATGAGAAACGGGCTGAAAACAGAGAAAATGGGCCAAAACATGAAATCCACACAGCCTGGGCCCAAAACCATATGGCCGTGCCTTGCAAGAAAAGTAGACCACGGCCTGGACCCCGAAATACATGGCCGTGCCTCATCAACAGGATCGACCACGACCTGGCCACGATTTACACGGGCGTGTGCCATGGGCATGTCTCTGCCGCAGATGAGAAGAGTTCTATTTGGATTACGGTACATGGAGGCAAAGAAACACATTCCAAAAGCCTATATAAAGACACTAGAGGCCACTTAAAGGGGGAGTTCGACAGAAGCATTCTGTCAGGTCTTTTCAAGGTGTTCAGCTAGGCCAATGAGCCAAGCCAGAGCAGTTAAATTCAGTGATTTACTTGAAGAAAGCCAGTTGATTCGTCTCAAGAAGCCAAAATCATACTCAAGACGGAGGATCTCACTTTCAATTCCTTTAGGGGGTTTTAAGGATTTCTTATGTTTTGTTTTATCTTTTCTTCTGAGATGTTTTCTTTTACAATTATGAACTAAACCCTAAAATACTTGAGGGGGATGAAACCTAAGACGGATCTTATTATTGTTATTTGAACTGAATGATAAATATTTGATTTGTTCTTAACTATGTGTCTTAATTCTTGCTTTGATATTTTCGGGTTATTGATTCAAGTGTGATGTGCTTAGGTAGAGGAGGAAGAGACCCTGTCTAAGAGTAGATCTAGCATAGTTAAGCAGAGCTGCTCGCACGCCTAGAGATAGGATGACGAAAATCTGCCAAATTAGGGTCAAACCTAATATGGGAGTCTATAGATCGAATTAATGCAATTATAGGGTTTTAATTAGAAAGAGATTTCAATTAATCAACCTAGTGTTAGACGTTAGTAGCCTCGAAAGAGGTATTAATATAAATTAGGGAATCCTGCGAATCAAGTCAAGTGAATAAATCATCTGGTTCAGAGTTAGATAACAAGTGAAGCCTAGGTGGATTCTTCCTCGGGTATTGTCAAATTCAATCGGTTTTTCCCTTAAGTTTTTCCCCAATTCCTTCTTTGTCTTTGCACCTTTAGCTTAGTTGATTAGTTAATTTTAGATTAGATAAAAAATTCCCTTAATTTGTAGGCTAAATAATAAAAAGAGAGTTAATATTAGTACTTTTGGTTCCATTAGGTTCAACAATCCGGTCTTACCACTAGCTATACTACTATTCAATAGGTGCGCTTGCCTCCATCGTTGTCTTAGTTAGTTTCTAGGTTCAATCATTCTTTTTATAAATTTTTAAGACTCGACAGACACGATCAAGTTTTTGGCTCTATTGTCGGAGAACTAAAATATTAAGAACGCTCAATTTTTATTACTTTAGCCATATTATATTTTATTATTTTCGCAATTAAATTTTGTTTTTACTTTTCTAAATTTTCTTTTTTTCTCTTTTCCTAGTAGGTATCTCTAGTTTATGACTAGAAGGAACCAGACAGGACCACTACTTTACGATAGTGATATTGAAGGAACTATATGCAAAAATCGTAGAGAAGCAAGGTGAAGCTTAAATTACATACAAGATGAGCAAGAGGACGAAACCAATACCACCGAAAGGATGGCTGAGAATAATCGCCACATCAAGATATGGCTGACCATCATGCTCCCGAACTATGTATAATTATGCTAAACCTAATTTAATAGGAGCTGAATCGAGTATTGTTAGGCCTGTTATAGTCGCTAATAATTTTGAATTAAAACCTAATACTATACAAATGATTCAACAGTTTGTTCAATTTGATGGTTTGCAGGACGAAGACCCAAATACTCATTTAGCTAATTTTCTAGAATTCTGTGATACCTTCAAAATAAATGCCATTTCTGATTATGCCATTCGTCTTCGGTTATTTCCCTTTTCTTTGAGAAATAAAGCCAAATAGTGGTTACATTCTCTTCCATGAGGATCAATCACTACATGGGACCAAATTACCGAAAAATTTTTACTAAAATATTTTCCACCGGCCAAAATGGCCAAATTAAGGAATGATATCTCTTCTTTTTTACAGATGGATTTAGAAACATTATACGATGCATGGGAGAGATACAATGATCTGTTGAAAAAGTGTCCATACCATGATTTACTCTTGTGGTTGCAAGTCCAAACTTTTTACAACGGTGTGAACCCCTCAACTCGGCAGTTAATTGACTTAGCCGCCGGCGAAACCCTTAATAACAAAACTCCTAAAGTAGCTTATGAGTTTATAGAGGAGATGTCATTGAATAACTATCAGTGGCAAGTTACGAGGACAAAGCCAACTAAAGCAGTCAGAGTTAAAAATTACGATTTAAAAAATCACGGAAGCATGTTCCAATTTTCAATTTTTTTGAAAATCGTAATTTGCTTTCAAAAATATTATTGATTTAAAAACTCACATTTCCTAGTCTAACAGATTGTAATTAAAAGAAGATAACAAATAAAAGTTAACCCCAAATGGCCTTATTACAAAAAAACCAACCCGAAATAAATTATTAAAAATTAATATAGCTAAGTATAAATTTTTAAGCAAATCGAGCGTGTGGCAACCTCCGAGTCCTCGCAGCTCCAAATCATTTAAAGCTGGGGATTACCTGCACAGTTAAGGAAAAATGGTGAGTTACGAGAACTTAGTGTGTAATCCCCTAACAGTGTGGGCCAAGCCCTAAACAGTAATAGATCAGCCTGGCTTTTAGCCCTATACAATAATAAAGGGGCCTAAGCCCAAAATCATGACAATGCAGAACAGAGATGCAACCCAACCCAGTCCAGCTAACACACCTTCCGTACCAACCAACCCATCTCGTGGGGACCAAGTCGACCCACTGAGCCAACACACCAATAACGCATCCTAGCTGCTAATATCAACGCAACAATGCTACTAATAACAATATATATGGCTCAGCCACTAAAATCAGCATACGTGGTTGAGCCACTAAAATCAGGATACGTGGCTGAGCTATTAAGTCAGGATATGTGGCTGAGCCACTAAATTAGTAAAACGTGGCAGAGCCACTAGTACAATACTTCCTCCTCATACTAAACCCAACCCAATGCAGTATGTCCTGTCATAACTAACCCATGTATGCAGAATGTCACAATCATAATCAATCATACAAATACCTCACAAACATCACTTACACTACCACAAGGGGTATAACGGTCATTTTATCAGTTAGGGTAAAATGGTAATTTCACCCCTCAGGGGTATTTCAGTAATTTTTAGTCATGTAATGACCTTTCCAAAAGCCTACAATCGCATCGAGCGACACAGATACCCCTTTCAAGTCAAACGGTGCTATTGGGCCCAAAGCCCAACTTTTTGCCCAAGTAGGCCCACACGCTCGTGTGGCTCGTTCAGCCCAATTTTGAGTGTGGCTATACAAATTGCGCAACCCAATCCATTCATATCATTTTATCAGGGACATCACCCACATGAGCCCATTAGACCCCCATGGCCCATCGAGGCCCATTACGACCTAAACCCACGAAAACATTCATAGTGGCCTCTACGATCTAACGCCAATGATTATGGCTCAATTTATCCCTACGAGCATTCGCACGCTCGAGGGCCTTCAGATGCCGAAAGTACGGCTTTTCTTCTTTTGGCAATACACTGTAGCACAAAAGTGTAAGACATTGTTATCCAGTGTTTGAACAATGTGGTAATGGTCGTATGATTACACACCTTGATTATGAAATGTGCCACGAAACCCCTAGCACCGATCCTACGTTAAGTAAGATTATCAGTTAGTCATCCGATCAAAAGAGTTATCCTCATTTTCCTCAACATAAACCAAAACCACCCTTATACATACCTTAAATGACCAAGTTTTGCTAAGTCTTCTCCCACAATTAGTGAAGATCAAGAGCCCCTGAATGGATTCTGCATTACAAAACACCTTTCTTTTTAAAAAAAGATTGCACAAACATGTGGTTAAAATCCACCCTTGACAAAGACAAAACCCTCAGGAAAGAGCAGTCCCTAAATCAAACACAAAACGAGAATGCTTACTTGATCAAGGACTAAGAGTAACGTATCGATAGCTTTCGATCGTTTGCCCCTTTTTCACTCTTCGAGAGAACCTAAATACCAATCCACATCAGAATAAAGAAGGACAGAAAGATTCAGCACAAGAGAAAAAGAATAATACCAACAACAACAAATGACTAAAAGAAAGTCCATATTACTTACTCTCAAATTCGACAATAGTAGGTTCCTTAAGTAGAAGGAATAGACACGCACGACCCTAGAGATGGGAATATGATAGAAGGAAAGAAGAGGTTGATTTTGACTTACTCAGATTAAAAAAAAAAGAGAAGATACGTTGAGAACAAGGGAAAAGATAGGTTCGGCTATCTTGAAAAGAACAGAAAAGAAGAATGAGAGGAAAGGAGAAACTTGAGTTCGGCTAAGAGGAACTAAAACAAGAAAAGATGTTTCGGTAGGGAGTGGGCAGTAGTTGGGGAAATAACGAATGAGAAGAATACCTAAATGGTAACAATGTTTCACGAGATGCTACTACAAAAAGAAAACCCGAAATGGACAAAAGAAAACCTGAAAGGAAAAAAAAATTTGGTTTCCACTACCACACAAGGTTGCCGAAATGCCCAAATGACACCCTCCTAGCTGAAATTCCTCCCTTAGTCACACTCCCTCATTCGGCCAAGACTCCTCTCCCCTCCAACTCCCTCAAAATCTCCACCACAACCTCCTAGAATCACTCCGAACCTTTCATTTGAAATTTTTGACCAAGTCTTCAATCTCCCTTGCATAGTTTGATCCAAACTCTACTTCTTCCTCCCCCAAGGCATAAAATAATAGTCCCTATTTGCTATTCATGGGATTCGAACTCCACTCCTCATTGTTATCCCAGTGACACCAAAGCCACTAAGTCTTATGCTCAATTTGTGTCACTTAAACGCCCATATTCATACTTAAGTCCCACTACTAACAGCCCTTTCCTCTTCAGAGCAAAAAACCAAAATTCTTCCAAAGCTCATACTAGAACCCAGGCCTCTCTAAAACCCCCAAATACACTCAAATATCTAACCGCTCAAGCACATCATGAGATTTAAGCAAATTCAACAAGAAACAAAAACCCTACATTTTTGGGGCGTGCTACCTCCTTAAGGAAATTTTGGCCTTGAAATTTACCTGATCAAAAGAGGTGAGGAAATTGCCGCTGCATCGCCTCCTCAGCTCCCATATGCTTCCTCAGAACCGTGATTACTCCAATGCACCTTGACTAACGGGATAGATTTCCTTCTCAAAACCTTAATATCACGGTCTAGTATTTGCACCGGTTCTTCCTCAAAAGTCAGGTCAGGCCTAACCTCAATCTCCTCTACCGGCACAATATGGGAGGGATCAGAACGGTATCGCCTTAGCATAGAAACCTAGAACACATCATGTATACAGTTTAGCTCAGGAGGTAGCTTAAGTTGTTAGGCGATCGGTCCCATACGCTTTAATATCTGGTAGGGTCCAATGTATCTAAGGCTCAGCTTGCCTTTCCGTCCAAATCTCAGAATCTTCTTCTATGGTGAGACCTTCAAGAAGACATAATCCCCCACCGTGTATTCAATCTCTTTACGCTTTAAATCGGCATACGACTTCTACCTATCAGATGCTTCTTTTAATCGATCCCAGATCAACTTTACTTTTTCTTCGGTTTCAAAAACTAACTCTGGCCCCAGCATTTGCCGCTCCCCCAAATTTGTCCAACAAGTAGGGGTACAACACCTACGACCATATAACGCCTCATACGGTGCCATCTAAATACTAGATTGGTAGCTGTTGTTATATGCAAACTCTGCTAACGGCAAATAGTCTTCCCAACTGCCCTTGAAATCGATCACACAGCTTCTTAGCATGTCCTCTAATATCTGTATTACCCTTTCTGACTACCCATCAGTCTGAGGATCAAATGTCGTGCTGAAATCTAACCTTGTACCCATAGCTTTGTGTAACACTCTCCAGAATCATAATGTGAATCTAGGGTCCCTGTCTGAAATGATAGACATTGGTACCCCATGTAGCCTCACAATCTCCGCCACGTATAACCTGGCAAACTTTTGCAACGAATAATCAGTGCAGACCGGCATGAAGTGGGCAGATTTAGTCAGCCGATCAACAATAACCCATACAGAATCTTTCTTAGTAGGCATCAGGGGTAGCCCACTAACAAAGTCTAAGGTTACTCTCTCCCACTTCCAGAGTGGAATTTTAACAGGTTGTAGTAATCCAGAAGGCAATTGATGCTCAGCCTTCACTTGCTGGCATATAAAACACTTACCCATGACATCAGTAACCTCGTACTTAAGCCCTGGCCACCAGTACAGTTCACGTAGATCTTGGTATAACTTGTTTCCACCAAGATGCATAGCGTATGGCTACTATGCGCCTCCTGTAGTATAGACTGCCTTAGCTCAGAATCCCTCGGTACACAGACTCTCCCACGGAAGCATACTCACTATTCAACCCAAAATTCACAGTCTCTCCTTTCTCCACCAGTCGAAAACGAGGAACCAACGATTCATCCAGCAACTGCTTCTCCTTAATTTGATCAATCCAGGTCGGCTTCACTTGAAGTTCCACTAATAGACTACCATCCTCAAATAGGCTGAGACGAGCAAACATTGCTCTTAGATCAAATACAACCTCACGGCTCAATGCATCTGCTACCACATTAGCTTTACCCAAATGGTACTCAATCGAGCAATCGTAATCCTTAAGCAACTCTATCCATCTTCCTTGCCTAAGATTCAACTCCTTCTGAATAAGGAGGTACTTGACGCTTTTATGGTCGGTATAAATGATCAACTTCTCATTGTATAAGTAATGTCTCCATATCTTTAGTGCGAACACCACCACAGCTAATTCCTAGTCGTGAGTGGGGTAATTCACCTCGTGAGGTTTAAGCTGGCGAGATGCATAAGCCACCACCTTACCCTCTTGCATCAACACATATCCTAATCCAGTGTGCGACGCATCACAGTAAACAATGAATTCCTTCCCTGACTCTGGCAGTATTAATATCGGAGCATTAGTCAGAACTTTCTTCAATTTCTCAAAACTCCCCTGTTACTTATCAGTCCAATTAAACGGTGCCCCTTTTTTGTAGCAACTTAGTTAGAGGTGTAGCAATCAGTAAGAACCCTTGAACGAAACGTCTGTAATACCCCACCAAACCCAGAAAACTTTGAATCTCTGATACAGTCTTTGGTGGTCTCCAATCCAATACGGCCTAAATTTTCTGAGGATCAACCCTAATCCCCTCGACAAACACTACGTGACCCAGAAATGCCACTTCTCGCAGCTAAAACTCACACTTGCTAAACTTGGGATAAAGCTGATTTTCCCTCAATATTTGCAATATAATTCAGAGATGCGAATCATGATCCTCCTTGGTTCTTGAATACATAAGAATGTCATCTATAAACACCACCACGAACTAGTCTAAATAGGTTGGAAACCCTAGTTCATCATATCCATGAAAGCAGCTGGTGCATTCGTCAACCCGAATGGCATAACCAAAAACTCGTAATGTCCATAACGATTCCTGAATGCAGTCTTGTACACATCTGCCTCCTTAACCCTTAGTTGATGGTACCCCGATCTAAGGTCTATCTTGGAGAAGATCGAAGCTCCTCGCAGCTGGTTGAACAGGTCATCTATCCTTGGTAAAGGGTACTTGTTCTTAATCGTCAATTTGTTTAGTTGATGATAATCAATGCACATGCGCATGGACCCATCCTTCTTCTTCACGAATAGTACTGGTGCTCCCCATGGAGACACACTGGGCTGAATGAAACCTCGGTCTAGCAGCTCTTGAATCTGTGCCTTTAACTCTACCAACTCTTTCAGTGCCATTCTATAAGGGGCAATGGACACCGGAGCCGTTCCAGGTAGGAGCTCAATGCTGAATTCGACCTCACAGTTTGGAGGCAACCTAGGAAGCTCTTTGAGAAATATATTCGAAAACTCCTTTACAATTCTAGCATTCTCCACAGACGGACCCAAAGAATTAGAAATGCTGACATAAGCTAAGAACGTCTCACAACCCTTGCAAACCAGTTTCTCAGCCCTTAATGTTAGGATTACATTAGATAAATAATCCCTTCGCTCTCCTATCACGATCACCTCCTCATCCTTCGAATTCTTCAATACCATATGCTTAGCAGTGTAATCCAAATCTTCACAGTGTTTCACCAACCAATCCAGGCCCAAAATAAGATTGAATTCGCCAAACGACAGTTCTATCAAATTCGCCGGAAAGACAGCCCCTTGGACTTCTAGGGGCACATCTCTAAATAGTTTATTCACTCTAACTGACTGTCCCAGTGGACTTATCACTGATATTTCTCTATCAGTAATTTTGAACTATATGTCCAATGTCTCAGACATAGTACATCCAACATACAAGTGTGTAGACCCAATATCAATTAAAGCAGTATATGGTACACTATAAATTAGGAACGTACCAGTTATGACATCAGGGGCGTCGCCCTCCTCTTGACGCCGAGCAGTGTAGACCAAAGCTAGCTGTCTCACCTCGGTATTACCAGAACCTCTGCCTGGTGCTCCACGACCTCTACCCAAACCATTTCCCCCTCTGGCTTGACCACGGTCTCTCGGTGGCTGCTGACCACCTCTCCTTGGCTGCACATAGCCCTGACTTGTGGCTTGCCTCTAAACAGGCCTCTGAGTATAGTTTTTAACCTGGTGATCTACGGACCCACACCTGAAGCATGCCCCAGTTCTTTTTCAGCACTTATTTTGATGAAATCTCCCACAATCAGCGCAAGGTTGCAATCTAATAGCAACAACAAGGACACCAGCTCGGGCTGACCCATCAAATTTAGGCCTCTTCCTAGGCCCACCAGAAGAACTTGAGAGCCCAAATTGTAAGAGTATGCCCAAAGATGAATCATGAGATTGTTGTAATAACATACTTGATTTACCATGTTTATTAATATAAAGTGTTGTCATTATTATTTCAGTTTTTCCTCCTGTGTGTACAAATAAACTGTTTTATAATAATGTCCTAAGAATAATATGATTATTCTTAAAATATCCTTAGTCAAGTATTATTGTTGACTAGGACAACAATAATGCATTAAGACTAACATGTAGTTGATTGATGATAAAGAGTTGTCATTGATATGGAGTGTCAAAATTAATGCATGAATATGTGTGTTAGAGAACAACATATTGGGTGACCCGCTATGAGTATGTTTCTTGGATTATTATGTAATTGTCACAACATTACTCATAGTGATTAATATATATATGATCCTTAGACTTGAGATAATCATTATCGCAACATCATGAGTCGTATATTTTGATACGATCAAGCGTAAACCGTGGCGGTTTGTTCTATAAAGGTGATGTTAGATATACCACAATCTATGTAGAGGATATTGTTGATCAATATAGGATAAGTCCTCCACATAATTGGAGTAATATCTTAGGCCACTTGATTGAGTGAGACTAGAAATGCATGGCCATGCTCAAATAAGTTGACATGAGATGTCATACAAATTTGTATATCATAGTCTACTCAAGATATCAAGAAACATGGGATGGACTATACAAGTGTGACTATTCCATGACTTGTATCTATTCGGAGATAAAGGACTTAAGGATTAATGCATGAAAAGTTAATCACAAAAAGTTATGTCGAATCATGACTTCTTGTAACTTAGGTAGCAATGATGCATTGCTAGATGCCACTCATTATTTGTGACATTAGAATCGTTCTAGTATTACTACTAACATTACAAGAACCTACAAGGTCACACCCTATGGTTGAAATGAACGGAATGAAACATAGTTGGTATTGTGTTTGATTGTCACATGAATTAAATTAATTAAAGAATTAATTTAATTGGGCAATCAAATATTGAATATATTATATGTACAAGGATGTTGTACACATAATGTGAATTAATATATGAATTTGGTTCGTATATAAATTTAAATAAATATAGTTTATCAAATCTATGTTATAAGTAATGTAATTATAACTTTTGGGTATAATTAATGTAATTATAATTTTTGGTTAAAATATTATTATATTTATTTAATTTTATAATTCATAAATGAAATACCGATTATAAAAGGTAATAAGTGAAGAGAAACCCTAAGAATTTGCTTAGAAAAGTCTAGCAGCCGTCAAGCAAATAAAAACCTCTAAAAATAGTTTTCGGAGATTTCTACCGTTCATAGTCAAACCGGGTGGATTACGTAGAGGCCGACATCGTAAAGGTTGCGGCTTGGTTCGACAGTAGATTAGAACTCTTGTTGCCGAGGAGTCGCTGTCTACTCAGATTGAAATTTTGGTAATTTTGAAACCTTTATTTCACCCCAATTCGTTCCTCACACATGGATTCATGGTTTGGATCGCCGAGATTAATTTTATTTCGTTGCGCCATGGGGGTGTCGGCGTTCCAACACAAATTCCCTCTCATTTCTACCCCTACCTTTCTCTTGGTTCTAATGCTCTGAGCGTTTCACATCCTTGGCAATCTTTGCCTTCTCAACTAGAGTAGCAAAGTCTCTTTCCCTCTGCGGAGCTATCAACACCCGTAACTCATCCCAGAGACCATCCTCGAAATGCACATAGCGCTTATACTCAGTCGCGACTATTCCTCGAGCATACCGGCTCAACCGCAGGAACTCTGCCTCATATTCTGCTACAGACCTATGCCCCTGGACCAGACTCAGAAATTCCTTCCTCTGGGCGTCCACATAACTTGCCCCAACATATTTTCCTTGGAAGGCTACCTTACAGAAGTCCCATGTTAAACGGTCGGCCTACATGCCTTCCCTTACGGTAAGACACCATTGATACGCCTCGTCTCGTAGTAAAGACACCGTTCCTTTCAATTTCTGTTCCACAGTACAATCAAGGTCATCCATTATTCGCTCGGTAGCCTCTAACCCATATTCTGCCACATTTTGGGCTATACCAGAGATGCCCCTAAAGATTTTTGCTCCATTAGACCGGAGTCATTCAGAAATTGACCATTGGCCCATTGATCTAGTACTTGCCCCAGCAACCCTCTCAAGAACCCATAACATCGCTTGGGACAAAGTATCATCCCCAGCGGCTCGGTCATGAGACCCCGTCTCAGTCACTGGTGAGGCTGGTGCTTCCCTAGCAGGCATGTGTCCTAATGCTGAAGATCCAACTCTAGCACCTCAGCCTCTACCGCAGCCACGTGTACCCCTTCCGCGACCTCTTGTGCTCATATCAATGTAGTGTATTTATCTGTTTTAAGAGTTTTATGCATCAGCTTATAATTCCCATAATTAGTAACTGATATTTTATGATAAACAGCAATTAGGGTTATTTTCGCAGACCAAAACCTCACTACAGTTTTTAGTCTCCTACTGTCTCAGTTTACTCTAACTAAAGAGTTTCAGTGCCCTACTACTATCCCTAGTAGTTTCTCAGTATAATCATTTCTATGTACAACAGGAAACAATGTCAGAGAACTTACAGATTTGGCTCCGGAGACTCGGTGTGCCACACTTTCAGTAACAACATTTCTTTCCAAACCCAAAACTTAGACAGATTTAGGAAATTCTCAAAACCCATTTCACAGCCAAGTTTTGCAAACCTGGATCTAATACCACTAAATGTATCACCCCAAACTCAACCTAGACGTTACGATTGGATCTGACATGTCACATCAAGGTGTCATTTGAAAACTGGTTAGTTTGATAAAAGCTCAATACTAAAATTAATTTTCTGAAGATGTTAGGGTTGTAAAATAACAAAACTCATTATTTCTTTATTGGTCATATCAATTATTAATCAGGATTGAAAAATCACGGAAGCATATTCAAGTTGTCAATTTTTTTGAAAATCGTAATTTAATTCAAAAATGTTATTGATTTAAAAACCCACTTTTCCTAGTCTAGCAAATTGTAATTTAAAGAATATAGCAAATAAAAGTTAACCCCAAATAGCCTTATTACAAAAAAAAACAACCCAAAATAAATTATTAAAAATTAATATAGCTAAGTCTAAAAATTTAAGCAAATCGAGCGTGTGGCCACCTCCGAGTCCCTCGCAGCTCCAAATCATATAAAGCTAGGGATTACATGCATAGTTAAGGAAAAAGGGTGAGTTACGAGAACTCAGTGTGTAATCCCCTAGCAGTCTGGGCCCAAGCCCTAAATATTAACAGATCAGCCTGGCTTTTAGCCCTATACAATAACAAAGTGAGCCTAAGCCCAAAATCATGACAATGCAGAACAGAGATGCAACCCAACCCAGTCCAGCCATCACACCTCCCGTACCAACCAACCTATCTCGCGGGGACCAAGTCGACCCACCGAGCCAACACACCAATAACGCAGCCTAGTTGCTAATATCAACGCAGCATTGCTGCTAATAACAATATACGTGGCTGAGCCACTAAAATCAGGATACGTGGCTGAGCCACTAGTACAGTACTTCCTCCTCATACTAAACCCAACCCAATGCAGTATGTCCTGTCATAACTAACCCATGTATGCAAAATGTCACAATCATAATTAGTCATACAAATACCTCACATACATCACTTACACTACCACTAGGGGTATAACGGTCATCTTTTCGATTAGGGTAAAATGGTAATTTCACCCTCAGGGGTATTTTGGTAATTTTTTATCATGTAACGGCCTTTCCAAAAGCCTATAGTCGCCTCGAGCGACACAGATACCCCTTTCAGCTCAAACGGTGCTATTGGGCCTGAAGCCCAACTTTCGGCCCAAGTAGGCCCACACGCTCGTGTGGCCCGTTCAGCCTAATTTCGAGTCTGGCTATACAAATTACGCAGCCCAATCCATTCATATCATTTTACCGAGGACTTTACCCACATAAGCCCATTGGGCCCCCATGGCCCATTGAGGCCCATTACGACCTAAACTCACGGAAACGTTTGTGGCGGCCTCTACGATTTAACACCAATGATTGTGGCTCGATTTATCCCTACGAGCATTCGCACGCTCGAGTGCCCTCAGATGTCAGAAGTACGGCCTTTCGTCTTTTGCCAATACACCATAGCACAAAAGTGTAAGACATCATTATCCAGTGTTTGAACAATGCGGTAATGGTTGTATGATTACACACCTTGATTACGAAACGTGCCACGAAACCCCTAACACCGATCCTACGTTAAGTAAGATTATCAGTTAGTCATCCGATCAAAAGAGTTATCCTCTTTTTCCTCAACATAAATCGAAACCACCCTTATACATACCTTAAATGACCAAGTTTTACTAAGTCTTCTCCTACCATTAGCGAAGATCAAAGCCCCTGAATGGATTCTGCGTTACAAAACACCCTTTTTTAAAAAAAAAAAATTGCACAAACATGTTGTTCAAATCCACCCTTGACAAAAAAAAACCCTCTAGAAAGACCAGTCCCTAAATCAAACACAAAACGAGAATGCTTACTTGATCAAGGACTAAGAGTAACGTATCGATAGCTTCCGATCGCTTGCCCCTTTTTCACTCTTCAAGAGAACCTAAATACCAATCTACATCAGACTAAAGAAGGAACGGAAGATTCGGCACAAGAGAAAAAAATAGCACCAACAACGACAATTGACTAAAATAAAGTCTATATTACTTACTCTCAAATTCAAAAATAGCAGGTTTCTTGAGTAGAAGGAATAGACACGCACGGCCCTAGAGATGAGAATATGATAGAAGGAAAGAAGAGGTTGATTTTGACTTACTCAGATTAAAAAAACAAGAGAAGTGACATTGAGAACAAGGGAAAAGATGGGTTCGACTATCTTGAAAAGAACAGAAAAGAAGAACCGAGAGGAAAGAAGAAAGTTTAGTTCAGCCAAGAGGAACTAAAAGAAGAAACGATGTTTCGGTAGGGAGTGGGCAGCAGTTGGGGAAATAACGAATGAGAAAAAGACCCGAATGGTAACAATGTTGCACGAGACGCCACTACAGAAAGAAAACCTGAAAGGCAAAAAGAAATTTTCGGTTTCTACTACCACACCAGGTTGCCGAAATGCCCAAATGACACCCTCCTAGCCAAAATTCCTCCCTTAGCCACACTCCCTCATTCGGCCAAGACTCCTCTCCCTTCCAACTCCCTCAAACTCTCCACCAGAACCTCTTAGAATCGCTCCCAACCTTCCATTTGAAATTTTTGACCAAGTCTTCAACCTCCCTTGTAGAGTTTGATCCAAACTCTCCTTCTTCCTCCCCCAAGACATAAAATAAGAGTCCCCATTTACTATTCATGGGATTCGAACCCCACTCCTCCTTGTTATCCCAGTGACACCACAGCCACTAAGTCCCATGCTTAATTTGTGTCACTTAAACTTCCATATTCATACTTAAGTCCCACTGCTAATAGCCCTTTCCTCTTAAGAGCCAAAAATTAAAATTCTTCCATAGCTCAGACTCGAACCCAGGCCTCCATAGAACCCCCAAATACACTCAAATATCTAACCACACAAGCATATCATGAGATTTAAGCCAATTCAGCAATAAATAAAAACCCTACATTTTTGGGGCGTTCCAGAATTAGTCGCAGATCTAGCTGAATCCGTTAACTAACTCATCCAATCTAAAAGCCTTAATATAAGAAGAAAAAAACTAAGTAAGTTCATAAAAACATAGTAAGTTCCACGTAAACACAACCTCACAATAAGGTTCAACTGACACTACAAGACCAATACATAGATTGTATAAAAGACATGCCACTATAGGCAAATGCAATTTTCTTATTTGATGTTTCCGCTAGAGGATACTCCATGCAAGCAAACACAACCTATTGGTAGACACTTACCGCTATTAGAGACCAGTATTTGACGGACAAATGATACGACTATTCTATTAGTATTCTGCAATAAAGGCTAACTTTTTACACTTCATGCAATGTCCACATGTCATCTAACACATTATACACCTTTTTACTAATACACTCCCTTCCTTATGCTAGCTTCTAATCCTTATTCTAAAGAACCAATATTCCTTTTTCTTCAAGCCACCCCATAGAGCTAGTAGACCAATCATAACCTCCAAATCTCCATCATTCCTCTTTCTAATACAAACACATGAGTGTTCCTCCGTAAGGCTACGTATTCGCCAGTCACGATTTGCATCAAAGTGTCATATTGGAGGCAAAACATATAATATTGTATCTTCTTTTCACCATTATATGTATTAACCTTCCGATAGCTCCTTACACCATTCTAGATATGGGTTTTATGCATCAAGGAAGGAGTATGTATATCAATGCATGTGCAAGAATTCTGTCTATAATTTACTGAGTTTAACAGTACATGCAATGACTTCTTACCACATCTTTATGAAATACGTACTAAAACCAAAGGTTAAGATGACTTACCTAGATAAACATCAAGTAAGTTTAAACATGTTAATATAATTAACAGACTCAAAGTATAAAAGAACTCACCAGAAGCCTTCACACAGAGTTTTCTACTCGACGGGTTCTTTTCCCTTAATATTGGGACCTTCTCCTGTATCTTTGTCTAACAATAATCAAATAACTCTTTTAAATACAAGAACAATCGAAGTTCAATCATAATAACAAGAATCGCTAAACATGCAAACAGTTTCTAGAAAAAAGCTTTCTTCCTATTAGTATTCATATGGAAACCCTATTAAACAGCTCTAACGACTACTCCTTATTTTGTAAAACTTAAAGAAGGATTTAAGAGTTCCTCCATTAATAATGAAGAACACTTTTGGGTTTTCTTCAATGATAACAAAGGTGAGCAGAGAAGATAAAATAAAAATCTTCTCTCTACTAACTGTTTGTCCTATTTATAGCTAACTCTAGTTGAAATCCCACGCAAGTAAATCTCTAATCAGAAATCATGCACATAGGCTTCTATTAATTAATCACATCCTATAAGGCTCTCTAGGTGTCCTAGTTATTAACACATTACCTCTACTAGGATGCCAAATGACTTAAACGTGTCCTACTAACCACTATTTCTAATACACAATACATCTATAGCAACACAAAACACAAGTAGTGGGGGAGTCTGCCAAATAAGGATCTCACCAAAATAAGAAACTCGCCAAATGCGAAATAAGAATATGCAAACTTGGCGAAGCTTAGCAAAATACTTCGCCAGGAAATTTGCCAACGTTAACTAGTCTAAGTCTTACAACTTAGGTGGACTCACCAATTCAATCTTCCAATCCATACCGATTCACCAAACGAGGGTGTGACAGAACTAGAACTTAAAATTCGCATAAATTAAACCCCAAGGCAAAGCCTATAAGGGTTCCCCTCTATATACATGATAAAATTATGATGCCATTTGCGTGGACTTGGAGGTGTCTAGCTTGGTCCCTCCACACAATCCTTGAGTCACTCATTGACCCCGCATTCATGGTAGAAATTTCTCGTAAGTTCAAAAGAACTTAGTGAGATACTATAAAACAAAATTTATAGAATACTTTTAATTTTTGAGTAAATAAGAATTAGTGCACATAATTTAAACTTCACAGTGTAACACCCTAACCAAGATCCGTCATGGGATTATGGTTACTGAGGCATCTTGATTAAATCACAACTTTTTAATCAATCACTTAATTGAACCAATGCAAACCTAAAATTTTTTTAACATATGCATAATTGAGCCACATAAATTTAAACAACTTATTTATTTCTTTTGCATGCACTATTCATACCAAATGCTACTTCAGCCGAATGCTCATATATTTAAAATAACAAATTTTCATTCAACTTCAAAACCAAAATGTCATTTTATAACCAAATATAATACACCCATATGTTCAAGCTCTATAATCATAATTTAACATCACGTACATATATCACTTAGGTGGCCGAATATACATGGTCATGTATACACATGTTTAAGATTCAATTCCAAAATTTTCATATCATTATTTCATTAAGCCGAATACACTTACCAAATTCACTAATATTCTCTGTTACCAAATGCATAGTTTACAAGGCTAACTCATGCTTCTAATTTACACTTCCAAATAATATGCCTTTGAGTCCTAATCCATTTCACTAAACTACCACCCTTATTCACATATAAAGGTTTATCAAATCTCATATAAGTAATCACATAACAAACATATCATATCTAAACACTATTTGTTCTAACAATCAATAAACTAATCAAAAGTTCGAACCTAATATACAACTAACCAAGAATAATATATGTATGTACTCACTTACGAACCGAATCAAATAGCCCAATACAACCATACATTATTGAACTTAATACTTATCTATCAAATGACCAATTCAAATATACACATGCCATAACGTTATTTAACACCTATATCTCACATTTTATAACTTCAATATACATCCATCGTTTACTTTATTGACTAAACCTATTATCACACCAAACTTACCATTATTCATTGCGAATCATAAATCCAACATTATAAGCGTATATATATCATATAATAAGCTCATCATCATGAATTATTTTATAAATCATTCATGTCATAACCTAACATGCATAAATAATAGCACCACTCCCACATATGATTAAACCATAATCAAGCATAATTAATAGTTCATGGCATGAGCAAACTATAACCTCAAAACACAAAACAAGTTATTCAAAATAGATAGCCATTTCGCATGGCTAGCATATTTACACTATTACAAACATTAGTTATACGGTTTAGTCTAGCCTATACATGCCCTTTCAAATAACAAACCAAGTTTTCAATACCAAAAGAAGTCGATAGTGTGGTTGACTTCACGGATGATCCTTCAAGCACGTAGTTGATTCAAGATCTATAAAAGCAGAGGTAGACAAAAACACACACACGATAAGCTTACTAGCTTAGTAAGTCTCAAGCAAATATCAATATAATGAACATACATTCAAACATATTAAAATCCAAGCTTGTAATATGAAACATAATTATTTCATTATGTAAAATTTTGATGGCTGAATAATAGTAATGCTCTTTACTTAAACATCATTGCTATGACATCATAAACCTGTACAATATTATTGTTCCATATAAACCAATCTAGGCATCGATCTTCTATTTCTACTTATACGCAAGAACAAGCGCTTTTGTCACACTCATCACTAATCTTTAACTATACAATAAGAATTTTAGTTCACTTCATTCTCTACTAAAATGGTAGGTTAGTTCTTACCTGAACTTGTACCACTTAACACTATATAAACATCTCACCTTATTTGATATTCGAATCTCCACTTATAGTGTTTCATAAGCATAAAGCACGCTAGGCATTTTAAAGCCGAAATAAATCAGGCACTAAGCACGCTAGGCACTAAGCCGAATATGTCACAAACACGAAGCACGCTAGGCACTAAGCCCAAATATATCAAGACGAAGCACCTAAACCCAAATATATCAAAGACGAAGCACGCTAGGCATTTAGCCGAACATGTCACCTAGGCACTAGGCACTGCTAGGCATTTAGCCAATTCAACACATTTAACATTTCAATACACTTTACTTAATCTTGAAATCTCCACAACTTATATACTTCATACAACTTTCATTCATCAACCAAACTTACATACTTACATCACATTTAACAATTTAAAACTCACTATCAAGTTATACTACCACATTCGCCAACACACATTTTTATACTTAAAATTTCCTAACTTTATCATATGCAATGTTCACAATTATTCCTATAGTATACACTTGCTTACGGACTTACCTCGGTTGTCGATGAACCAGTACAAATCGGCTATTCGAGAACCTTCGTCTTTCCAATCTAAATCCATTTTCTTTGCTCTTGATCTAAAACACATTCAAATTTAGCTCATTCAAGTACATTTCATCTCAATTTAGTCCCTAAGCACATAAATAAGAAAATTACCATTTTACCCTACTATTTCAATACTTTGTAATTTAGTCTATTTGCATAAAACTCAAAATACATCAAATTTCCCCATACTTCTTAAAGGCCGAATATATATGAGGACTATACAAATCCATTTCTTTCATTTATTTTGCAATTAAGCCCTCTAAATTTTATTTTTACAATTTGGTCCTAAAACACAAATTCACCAAAACTTCCAACACATAATATACTAATTTTAACCTAACTATCATCTAAAATCATCAAATATCAAAACAACATGAACACAACAATGGCGAACATCAAGCATACTTAGATTCAAAAATTACAACATGGGTGGCTACGGTTCAAGCAACGATCTCAAAAGCGTAAAATTACTAAAAGCGAAATCAAACTTACCTTAAAATCAAGCCTCAAATTGCGAATTTTGAAGAACAAAACCCTTTTATCTTTCTCAACTTTCGGCCTTAAGAGAATGGATGATATCATGGCTTTAATTTATGTTATTATAACATATAATAAAGAAATTTATTAAATTACTTATATAACCTTTAATATAAAATAAAACCAATATATATACTATGGATATTTTTGTCAAAAGCCACCCACTAACTTTAAAAATGGGTTATTTACCCATTTAATGCTTCATATTAAAGCCATGCTCAAATAGGCACTTTACACTCTAGTATGCCACTTTTACATTTTACATAATTAAGTCCTTTTGTCAAATTCGATACTCAAGCGATAAAATTTTTCTACAAAACTTTCACACACATAAATTCATATATAATAAGCACTAAATATAATATTTAAATATTTCTCGGGTTTGATTTGTGGTCTCAAAACCACCGTTCGATTAGGGTTAGATTCGATGCATTACAACTCTCCCCTTAAGGATTTTCGTCCCCAAAATTTTACCGTTAAACAACGTCGGATATTATTGCCTCATTGAATCTTGAGGCTCCCCGTTGCCTCTTCAACTCCGTGTCGATTCCATAATACTTTCACTAAGGAAATCTTTTGTTTCTTAACTCTTTTATTTCCGAGCTAAAATACGGATTGGCTTTTCCTCATCGTCATATCAGTTGTATCTCAATCTCGGGAAGCAATCACATGTGACGGATCGATCAGTATCTCACAGAGCATAGAAACATGAAATCGTCATGTATCTTTTCTAACTCGAGGGCAATCTTAATCTATAAGCAAGCAACCCAATACGTTCAATGATTTCATACGGTCCGATAAATCTCGGACTCAACTTGCCTTTTCGACCAAATCGAGTACTTTCTTCCACGGAGAAACTTTTAAGAATCTGAGGATCTCCTACGAAATTCAATGTCTTTACGTTTCATATCAGCATAAGACTTTTGACGATCCGAAGCAGCTTTCAAATTGTCTCAAATAATAGCTACTTTCTGTTCAGTTTCTTTAATCAAATCAACCCCGTGTATCTTATTCTCACTGAGCTCAGTCCAGTATAATGGTGTTCGACATTTTCGCCCGTATAAGGCTTCATAAGGTGCCATTTTGATACTTGATTGAAAGCTACTATTATAAGCAAATTCAATCAAAGGTAGGTATCGTTCCCACGTACCTTCAAACTCGAGAACGCAACATCTCAACATGTCCTCAAGTATTTGAATAGTTCGTTCGGACTGACCGTTTGTCTGCGGATGGAAGGCTGTACTAAAATGAAGTTTAGTACCTAAAGCTTCTTGCAACTTCTTCCAAAACCGTAATATGAATCTCGGGTCTCTATCTCAAACAATGGAACTTGGTACACCATGCAATCTTACAATCGTGATCGTACAATTCAGCAAGTTTATCAAGTGAATAGTGCATGCGTCTTGGCACAAAATGAGTGATTTAGTCGACCTATCAACTATAACCCATCGGCATCTTTTTACTTGGTGTCATAGGAAGACCGGATACAAAATCCATTGTAATTCTATCCCATTTCCATTCAGGTATCAGGATTGGCTGAAGTAGTCCAGATGGCACTTGATGTTTAGCTTTTACTTGCTGACAAACAAATTCAGATATATCCCGTTTCATGCCAAGCCACCAATAAAACTGTTTCAAATCGTTATACATCTTCGTGCTACCGGATGTATCGATAGTCGGCCACTATGAGCCTCACTCAAAATCATCGTATCAAATCGAGTTCTTTGGAACACACATTCGATTTTAAAATTCAAGCATCATTTGCATCAATCGAAAATCGATTACATACCCTTTTCACCTTTGAATTGGATAGCAATCAAATCTTCATCAACTTTACATGCATCACAAATTTGCTGAATAAACATCGGTCTTGCTCAGTAACTTCGGCTATGATCGAACCATCACTAGACATAGCCATCTGTGCATTCGATTGCGAAGAGCAAATAATGATTTCGACTTAATGCATCCGCAACAACATTAGCTTTTCACGGGTGATAGTCAATCACCAATTCATAGTCTTTCAACAATTCTAGCCACGTGTTGTCTCAAATTCAGCTCTTTCGAGTCATTAGATACTTGGACTTTTGTGATCCGAGTAAACATGACATTTCTCGCCAAATAAGTAATGACGCTAAATCTTGGTCACGAACACAATGGTCGCAAGCTCTAAATCATCGTCGGGTAATTTCTTTCATGCGGCTTCAATTGTCTTGAAGCGTAGGCTACAACTTTGCCTTCACGCATCAAAACGTAGCCCAAACCATTTAAAGAAGCATCAGTACACAAAAATTCTTTACCCGATGAACTAATCTGGAGCTTCATCAAAAGGGCTTTCAAGCGATCAAAACTTTTTGACATTTTTCGACCATTCAAACCGGACATCTTTCTCTAGTAACTTTATTAGCAGGGTTGCTATCATAGAAAAATCTTTCACAAATCGTCGATAGTAACACGCAAGTCCCGAAAACTTGAATCTCAAAACATTTTCGGTGGCTTCAATCAAGTATAGCAGAGATTTTGTTCGGATCAACTCGAATGCACGATCTTTGAAACCACATGTCCCAAAAAGTGACCTCTTTCATCCGAACTCACACTTACTAAACTTAGCATACGGTGATGATCTCGCAAAGTTTGTAGCACTAACCTCAAATGTTCAGCGTGTTCAACTTCATCTTTGGAGTAGATCAATATGTCATCAATAAATACCACCACAAATCGATCCAAAAGCGTCTAAAACTCGATTCATCAAATCCATAAAATAGCAGTGCATTAGTAAGCCCAAAGGCATTACCAAAAACTCAAAATGTTAGTACCTCATCGAAATGGGTCTTTGGCACATCGTATCTCGACTCATGGCGATAATAACCCGATCTCAAATCTATCTTGAAAATCTGAAGCCCTTTCAACCGATCAAACAAATCATCAATCCGAGGTAACGGTACTTATTCTTTATAGTTACCTTATTTAGTTACCGATAATCAATACACATTAGCATCGTTCCATCTTTCTTTCTCACAAAAAATGGTGCACCCAAGGAGAGAAACTTGGTGGTGCAAAGCCCTATCTGTTAACTCTTGCAATCGTGCTTTCACTCTTTTAGCTCGATGGGTGCCATCCGATATGGAGCTATTGAGATCGAGTCGTTCGGAGCTAATTCAATGCCAAACTCAATCTCTCGTATAGGGGTAAACCCGGTAGTTCTTGAAACACATCGAGTATTCACATACAATCATGCAGATTCAATCATTTCTCGAGACAATTTATTATCCGATTACATAAGCCAAATAAGCTTCACACCTTTTCTCACATACTTTGGGCTAACATCGATGATATAACTATAGAAACCCACGAATCACTTTGGATTCAATTCTAATGATCTCACCGTTACGGTGTCTCAAATCAATAAGCTTTCTTTTGCAATTCACCTTTGCATCATGCGAAGTTAACCAATCCATTCCCAAAATTATATCAAACTCATCGAAAGGCAACATTAAATCAATGGGAAGCAAAAATCCGAATCATCAATGGGCAACTTTTACACACTTTATTAACAAACACACATCTACCCAAAGGATTGGATACGCGAATCACAACTCAAGAGACTCAATGGCGAGTCTTCTTGAATACCGAGTTTCACATACATATGAATGGGTCGAACCGGGATCAATCAATGCAATCATGTAGTATTATAAAGAGTGAAAGTCTGGTAATGACATACGAGAAGTAGCATCCTCTCTAGCTCGAGTAACATAAGCTCTAGCTATAGCTCTAGCCTCAGATTGATCTGTTGTGTTCTTTGTCCCTCTCTGACTACCACCTACATTGCGGAATGCGGATGGTACGCCCGTCTTCTTTGTACTACTCGGTCTAGAGTTCTTGTATTCGGATCAGCTAACAACGGGCATTCTCGAATAAAATGGTCTGAGGATCCACATTTAAAGCAGGACCGGTCACGAACTCTACAACTCCCAGAATGCCATTTTCCACAATGTTTGCATTCAACTCGATTTTGTGGAACGTTACCAACACTGGCCATCGAGGTAGCTCGGGAGCCCACTGGAGGTCGATCATGTCTAAATGAATCTGAAGTAGCTTTGTGTCGACTGAAGTCATCTCTAAACTTCTTAGATGAGGAATGGAAATTCTTACCCGACGATCTTTTACGGGTGTCTCTAGCTTCTGTCTCAGCCTTTCTTTTCTCCTTCCCAAGCTCTTCAGCTTTGTAAGCTCGTTCTACGAGTGTCACAAACTCTTTGATTTCAAGAATTCCAACAAGTAACTTTAATTCTTCATTCAAACCATCTTCAAACCTTTTGCATATAATGGCTTCGGTTGATACACATTCCCGAGCATATCGGCTCAATCTGACAAATTTTCGCTCATATTCAGTCACTATCATTTGCCCCTGTTTTAGTTCAAGAAATTCTTTGCGTTTACGGTCAATGAACCTCCGATGATATATTTCTTGCGAATTCATTCGAAAGAAATCCCATGTCACTTTTCTTTTGGAACCACGATACTAGTGTAATCCACGGTGATAGGCAGCGTCCGAAGTAATGATATAGCACATTTTAAACATTCATCCGGAGCAGGATAACTTATCAAGTACCGAATAGTGTTATCAAGCCACATTTCACTCGTTCGCATCATCATTATCATTAGCCTTGAATTCTTACCCCAAATTTCTTAATTTTATCAGCAGGAGGCCTACTAGATCTCATTGGATCTATCATCGGGGTTGCCAAAGTCTAGAAGTCGATTATTTGGGGTGGAGGTTGTTTATGCAGATCGGATTATTACGAACAAACTGGGTAAACCATTTATTCATCATTTGGTAGAAGGCTTGTTTAGCCTCTCCCTCATGGTTACCCGTGGCGGTTGAGAGTCTAGTGGCACTTGATCCTCGTGCGAGACCAAAGCAACACTTTCTACATCATCGCCACTGCTCTATCGGGATCGAATCCATTTACTATATAAAATACAATTGAAATTGTCAGAAGTCACCACACTATCATATATACAATTTAAAGGCATGTATAGCTAGACTCTTACATACTACGGTAGTCCTAGAATCGACTAAATCGTAGCTCTGATACCAATAAAATGTAACACCCTAACCGATGATCCGTCATGGGATTATGGTTCTGAGGCATCTTGATTAAATCACAACTTTTAATCAATCACTTAATTGAACCAATGCAAGCCTAAAATTTTTTTAACATATGCATAATTGAGCCACATAAATTTAAACAACTTATTTATTTCTTTTGCATGCACTATTCATACCAAATGCTACTTGATAGAATGCTCATATATTTAAAATAACAAATTTTCATTCAACTTCAAAACCAAAATGTCATTTTATAACCAAATATAATACACCCATATGTTCAAGCTCTATAATTATAATTTAACATCACGTACATATATCACTTAGGTGGTAGAATATACATGGTCATGTATACACATGTTTAAGATTCAATTCCAAAATTTTCATATCATTATTTCATTAAGCGAATACACTTACCAAATTCACTAATATTCTCTGTTACCAAATGCATAGTTTACAAGGCTAACTCATGCTTCTAATTTACACTTCCAAATAATATGCCTTTGAGTCCTAATCCATTTCACTAAACTACCACCCTTATTCACATATAAAAGGTTTATCAAATCTCATATAAGTAATCACATAACAAACATATCATATCTAAACATTATTTGTTCTAACAATCAATAAACTAATCAAAAGTTCGAACCTAATATACAACTAACCAAGAATAATATATGTATGTACTCACTTACACGAACCGAATCAAATAGCCCAATACAACCATACATTATTGAACTTAATGCTTATCTATCAAATGACCAATTCAAATATACACATGCCATAACGTTATTTAACACCTATATCTCACATTTTATAACTTCAATATACATCCATCGTTTACTTTATTGACTAAACCTATTATCACACCAAACTTACCATTATTCATTGCCGAATCATAAATCCAACATTATAAACGTATATATATCATATAATAAGCTCATCATCATGAATTATTTTATAAATCATTCATGTCATAACCTAACATGCATAAATAATAGTACCACTCCCACATATGATTAAACCATAATCAAGCATAATTAATAGTTCATGGCATGAGCAAACTATAACCTCAAAACACAAAACAAGTTATTCAAAATAGATAGCCATTTTAGCATGGCTAGCATATTTACACTATTACAAACATTAGTTATACGGTTTAGTCTAGCCTATACATGCCCTTTCAAATAACAAACCAAGTTTTCAATACCAAAAGAAGTCGATAGTGTGGTTGACTTCACGGATGATCCTTCAAGCCTGTAGTTCGATTCAAGATCTATAAAACAGAGGTAGACAAAAACACACACACAGTAAGCTTACTAGCTTAGTAAGTCTCAAGCAAATATCAATATAATGAACATACATTCAAACATATTAAAATCCAAGCTTGTAATATGAAACATAATTATTTCATTATGTAAAATTTTGATGGTGAATAATAGTAATGCTCTTTACTTAAACATCATTGCTATGACATCATAAACACATACAATATTATTGTTCCATATAAACCAATCTAGGCATCGATCTTCTATTTCTACTTATACGCAAGAACAAGCGCTTTTGTCACACTCATCAACGATCTTTAACTATACAATAAAATTTTAGTTCACTTCATTCTCTACTAAAATGGTAGGTTAGTTCTTACGAACTTGTACCACTTAACACTATATAAACATCTCACCTTATTTGATATTCGAATCTCCACTTATAGCATTTCATAGGCATAAAGCACGCTAGGCATTTTAAAGCCGAAATAAATCATCGGCACTAAGCACGCTGGCACTAAGCGAATATGTCACTTGCACGAAGCTGCTGAGGCACTAAGCGAATATATCAAAAGACGAAGCACTGCTGGCACTAAGCCCAAATATATCAAAACACGAAGCACGCTAGGCACTAAGCCGAATATATCACCAACACGAAGCACGCTAGGCATTTAGCCGAATTCAACACATTTAACATTTCAATACACTTTACTTAATCTGAAATCTCCACAACTTATATACTTCATACAACTTTCATTCATCAACCAAACTTACATACTTACATCACATTTAACAATTTAAAACTCACTATCAAGTTATACTACAACATTCGGCCAGCACACATTTTTATACTTAAAATTTCCTAACTTTATCATATGCAATGTTCACAATTATTCCTATAGTATACACATGCTTACGGACTTACCTCGGTTGTCGATAGACCGTGCAAATCGGCTATTCGAGAACCTTCGTCTTTCCCCGATTCAAATTCGTTTTTCTTTGCTCTTGATCTAAAACACATTCAAATTTAGCTCATTCAAGTACATTTCATCTCAATTTAGTCCCTAAGCACATAAATAAGAAAATTACCATTTTACCCTACTATTTCAATACTTTGCAATTTAGTCCTATTTGCATAAAACTCAAAATACATCAAATTTCCCCATACTTCTTAAGGGCGAATATATATGAGGACTATACAAGTCCATTTCTTTCATTTATTTTGCAATTAAGCCCTCTAAATTTTATTTTTACAATTTGGCCCTAAAACACAAATTCACCAAAACTTCCAACACATAATATACTAATTTTAACCTAACTATCATCTAAAATCATCAAATATCAAAAACCACATGAACACAACAATGGTGAACATCAAGCATACTTAGATTCAAAAATTACAACATGGGTTAATTTACGGTTGAAGCAACGATCTCAAAAACGTAAAAATTACTAAAAATCGAAATCAAACTTACCTTAAAATCAAGCCTCAAATTGCCGAAATTTGAAGAACAAAACCCCTTTTTATCTTTCTCAACTTTCGAACTGAAGAGAATGGATGATATCATGGCTTTAATTTATGTTATTATAACATATAATAAAGAAATTTATTAAATTACTTATATAACCTTTAATATAAAATAAAACCAATATATATACTATGGATATTTTTGTCAAAAGCCACCCACTAACTTTAAAAATGGGTTATTTACCCATTTAATGCTTCATATTAAGAAGCCATGCTCAAATAGGCACTTTACACTCTAGTATGCCACTTTTACATTTTACGCAATTAAGTCCTTTTTGTCAAATTCGATACTCAAACGATAAAATTTTTCTACAAAACTTTCACACACATAAATTCATATATAATAAGCACTAAATATAATATTTAAATATTTCTCGGGTTCGAATTCGTGGTCCCAAAACCACCATTCCGATTAGGGTCAGATTCGGTCTGTTACACTGATTATCTTAGGAGATTTCGTAGTTTCATTGGCATAGATGACACCTATGTGTTCTCTGAACGAATCGTTTACAAACATATCAGGTTGATCTAGTCGTCATTGTACTCTTTTTAACAACCCTTTTCTGAGACTTGACCTTGTCTAGATTCATCTAAGCCTTCCATTTTAACCTCTTAGTGTAACACCCCTTACCCGTATTCAACACCGAAAATGAGTACGAGCCATTACCGAACTTAACGCACTTTAACATACAACTTTGGGCTATTAAAATTTCATTCCAATATAAAACTTTTCATTCACACTCATAACATTCCTATTATAGGCCTACGAGGCCTAACACATACAAACAGAGGGTCTCGAGATTAGACCGGGAGCTTTTGTATACTTAGAAAAAAATTTCCTTATTAGGGCTACACACCAGTGTGGGCAAGCCGTGTGGTCACACACGCCCATGTCCCTAGCCCGTGTGGAATTTATTTTCTTTCCAAACCTACAGGGGTTTTCACACGCCCATACACATGCTCGTGTCCTTGGCCCGTGTCCTCCACACGGCCTAAACACGCCTATGTCATCACCCGTGTGTGAAAACCTAGGTATTCTATTTGTGACACCAGCAACCAAATAAGGGGCACTCGGCCTAGGCACACGCTCGTGTGTCGAGCCCGTGGTCGGCACTGGCTTGCAACACTAAAATGTAGGGACACACGGCCTGGTCACACACCCATGGGACTAACTATGCGTCACACACGGCCTAGGCACACGCCCGTGTGCCTACCCGTGTGGACAAGAGCAAGGCTATTTGCCAAGCTCTTTTTATCACCCTAACTCATACAACATCAATCACATTCAACCATTTACTAAGCAACTTAATCATGTATCATACACATTCATGAATAACCTCATCTTTTCTTATATCTATATAATGATAATGAGCAATTAAGTATGGCCATTTACAAAAGTGTTCATATTTAAAAGAGCCAACACACTTGGCCAAAACAACAAAACATTTCGCTATTTCTAGCCCTTATACATGCCATACTCAAAATGCTAAGTCTAATATACCAAGATGAGCTGATAGTGTGGGTGATCTTCAAATTATTTTCGTATCCCGAGCCGGCTCTTTGACACTATAAAATAAGGGAAGAGAAAGAGAGTAAGCTTTAAGCTTAGTAAGTTTACATGTAAACTATAAACATCTTAACGTATGCTAATTAATCAACAACATCACATAATAAGCAAGAACAAATCACATTCCCATAATGATGCTTACTCATCTCATCCTTTACCACATTCCATCCATACCACAAATAAAATGCTCACATTTGCTTGCACACATTTTTGCACTCATCACCACAAACCACATGATATCTTTACTTAGACAATTTCTTGATGAACCCCTCGAAATGATATTGAGTACCCGGTGGTTTCTTACATATCCCACCAATAGTTAATAATAAGGTGGTATCACACATAGCCCACCAAATAACAATATAAACTATGGTATCGCACACAGCCCATCATGAATAAATAGTAAGGTGGTACTGCACATTGCCCACCAAATAACAATATAAACGATGGTATCGCACACAGCCCATCGTGAATAAATAGTAAGGTGGTATCAAACATAGCCCACCAAAAAGAATCTTTACGGATATTTTTTTGCACTTACATATTTATTCCGAGGTTCATACGAGAATTACTCACTATCTATTAATTCTATTCAATCACAATCATAATTGACCTTATTCAAACAATGCACCAATAAGTAATGACATATGTATTAAAGATGTATCGTTTACACATAAACTTACCTCGGTGCAAAATGTGTTAATTTGCGCTTTAATCCGAAACCTTGCGTTTTCCTCAGTCAAGGTTGATTCCGGGCTCTTCTTGATCTATAATAATAAAATTCACTCATTCAATCACTTTATAAATCATAATACATCAAAATTTCTACTTAGGTAAAAATGACCATTTTACCCTTATACTTTGGCAAAAATTATGATTTTGCCCCTAGGCTCGTAAATCATTTTTCATCATATTTTCTCATTAAACAAGCCTAGCTGAACATTTATGTCTCTTACAACAACTCACAATTCCATTTATTTCATGCATTTATTACACATTTTCAACCTTTACAAATAAGTCATATTTAGGTGTTTTCATGATAACACCTTTCACAAAAGTTTTTTCCCATCTCACTAACATTTATTTTCTCCCATAAAAACTCAGCAAACAACATAAACACTCTCATGGCGAGTCCCTAAACTTGCAACCATATTGCAAATTAGTCCCCTTATTAGCTAGCTTAAGGTTTGGGGGTTCTAAAAGTACAAAAATTATCAAATAAAACCACCAAAATCACTTGCAAGAGATTTGTTTGCTAAAAATTTGAACTCCAAGAACCCTTATTTCCTCTCAATTTTTGGTGGTAGAAGAAGCATGAATAGTAAAAGATGATATCTCTTCTTTTTCATCTTATTTTATTCATTTTTTTATCACCTAATTTCACCAAATTTGACCAAAAATTTAATATTCTTGTCTCCTTGTCTCTATGGCGACCAACACATTTCAAATGGCCTAATTACACTTTAAAGACCTCAAATTTACTATTTTATGGCTATTAGACACCTCTACCCTACATAATAGAACTTTTACACCTTATGCGATTTAGTCCTTTTTCACAATTAAGCATACAATTACTAAAATTAAAGCACCAAACTTTTCATACATCCATATAATTATTCCATAACACATAAAATAATATCAAAATAATTTTCTTCAACCTCGAATTAGCGGTCCTGAAACCACTGTTTCGACTAGCCCCAAAATCGGGCTATTACATTTAGTTTGACGCATCAAAAAATAACTATGTATGTAATTATGTAAATTTGCGACTACTATTGGCGGATTTGCAGGTATGGCCACAACGGCTGATTCTTACCCTGATTTACATTACACACCAAACTCAATACATACTTACCTTTATATCCAAAAATTACCCTCTTATGACTTAGTCTGTACATATGTCCTTCTTTTAATGGAAGACCCATTTACTAATATCATCATTATATGGATCTTGAATGTGAGACTTGGCTGATAGTTAAGCATCCCTTTTCCCTTGCGAACTCAAACTTGTAAGATAGTCCAATAGGACTTTCCCACTTCAAACCATCTAGCAAGATATTCCCAATAAAAGATAATCCCTAGTGGATTATGTAACAGCCCGTTTTTAGTGAAATCATAACAGTGGTTTTGGGACCACAAATCTGAGTTAAAAATAAAATTTATTTTAATGTCATTGCATGGTCTGCATTATGATAGGAAGAATGAATGAAAAATCTAATAAAAAAATTTACCAATTATGTGTTTAATTATGGAAAGGACCAAATTGCATAAAATGCAATAGTTGAATTCTAATAGTTAAAGGTTTAATTAACTATGGAATTCAAAACTTGAGGTCCTTATATGGTAATTAGACCATTAAAGAAAAGTTAGTAGATATTTTTGAGGAATCATCCATGGAAAAATTAGAAAAAGACAATGACTAAGTTGGAAAATAAAATAATTAAAAGATGATAAATTAAATAAATGTTTAATATCATCATTTTATATCATCTTCATCCTCAAATACATGGAAACCCTAGGAAAGAGAAAGAAAACTTTCTTTGCTTGATTAGGTATGTTTTCTTGTCCCGTTTTTAGTAATTTTGATATTTTCAAGTTCGAAATAGCTTAATCTATCTATTTTAGGGATCAATTTGTACAGTTATCAAAGTATGAAAATTTTTCCATAGATGAATATGCTGAAAATTTAAAATTTATAGTAGAAAATGAAAGGTTCTTAATAGATAAACAACTTTACAAAGAGAATTTTCATGAAATTGTGATTTAGGGACTAAATTAAAAATTATAAAATCTGTGGAAAAATTCAAATTTTTGTGAAATTCATGGGCTGTTATTAAGACATGCCAAAATTGGTTGGGCTTGGAATAAGGATTAAATTGCATGAATTTTATTTTTCGAGTTTAGAGATGAAATCATCATTTATGAAAAGTATAGGGGCAAAATAGTACTTTTTCCTAAGAAGTGAATTAAGTTCAATTAAGTATGAAAAGGATTAAATTGATGTTAAACTTATTTATATAGATCCAAAAAACTCAAATACGAAGTTCGATCGAGGAAAAGAAAAAGTGTCGGATTAGTAGATTTGCATACACGAACAAGTGTCGAGGTAAGTTCTTGTAACTTAATTATGTGTATTAATATGTTTGAATTGAATGTTGTACTTGTGTGAATTACATAAATGTTTAATATATGAAATTAACCGCATGTTTGATATTGCTCGAGAAATGATAAATTCCGTTTGAATAATGAAATGCGATGGATACAGTATTTTCCTGTACTGATTATAGTCTTGCATATATTGGAAATATTATAGCTCAAACGAGCATCCTATTAAAAGCCTTCTCGAGCATCCTGATTGGCAGTGATTCTGTATGTGTTACACACAACCACAGCTCTTTGTCAGTGTCCTGTTACATGATTCGATCGGTTGTGATCTAGCATATTATGCGGACACAAACGCAGCTCCACGTGAGTGTCCTGATATAGGCTCTTATGAGCTTCTTGATATGGATCACTTGAACTGTCTGTTACCTTATCCGGTGCTCCCTGATAATAACTCTTTGGAGTTCCTGTTAAGCTCTATGAACTCCCTGATTAAAACTCTTATGAATTTCCTGTTTAGCCCGGATAAGCGTTCTGTTACATGACTCATCTGAGCATCCTGATATATGTGGCTCGAGAATGTGCTCCCTGATTATGTGCCCTATCGGGTACCATTGAACATGAATTAACGAATCACTAATTTGTATACCTTGCTTATACCACCTGAGTATCCATCGTAATTTCAATGATTCAATGGATAAAACTCTTGACATGAGAAAATTTTGAGATTAAAAGAATTATGTCTTGATTTCTTTTGAAATACTTGAAAGTTGGTAGCATGATAAGCTCATCCATGCTTATTTGATTTACATGTGAATTATGTGACTAACTTACATAATTGAGTGTGTGTGATTAGGCAAATTGCCAAATTGCTGGGAAGCATGTTATTCAATGCTTATTTTAATGAATGTTATTGGTAAGTTTAATTCTTATTATACAAACTTACTAAGCATTAAATGCTTACTAGGTTTTCTTTTATCTGTTTTATAGTGCTCAAAAGCTTGCAAAGTTTGGAGATCGGTCGGAGCATCATCACACTATCTACCAGCTCATTTTGGTATAAATAATAAACTTATTTTGGTATAATGGCATGTATAGGTTATCTTGGCCAATTGTTAGCTTGTAAATGGTTGTTTGTAATCTAGCCATTGGAATGGCTAGTGATAGTTGGTTTTTAGTATATTTATAAGGTTAAATTATGATAAATACATATGTGTTTAGTATGTTTAATAGAGTTATGTTAAAAATGTATATTTATAAAAGGTAAGATTATATACATGAATGCATATGATGATATAATATGCTAGATGATAAAATTTTCTTGGTTATAATGCTTGAATTGGTTGGTATATGATTCCAAGTATTGGTGTAGGTTGTTGGCAAATTTGGGTGAGAAATAAGGCTAGGAGATGGTCTTATTTTGTCCACACGGGTGTGTGTCTTAATCGAGTGTGACACACGGCTGGAACATGGGCGTGCGGTTTGGTTGTGTGTCCCTTACATCTTAAAATTGAAAAATAGAATGCTTAAAATTAGGCACACATGTAGAGACACGAGCGTGTGTCTAGCCGTGTGTGACACATGGCCTAAAATACAGGCATGTGTCTTGGCTATGTGAATCCTAAACCTAATTTTTAAAAAATTAAATTGACCACATGGCCTAGCACACGGGTGTGTGGAAGGCCGTACGGCACAAGTCAGAGAGTTACAAGTGTAAGGACAAGGGTTGGGACACGGCTGTGTGTCCCATATCAAATTCCCACATGGTCTGAGACATGGGCATGTCACTTAGCCGTGTGAGCCACACGGCCCACTCACACGGGCGTGTGACCCTTGTATATAAAAAGAATTTTGAATTTTTGCAAAAAAATTTACGAGATTTCGATTTAGTCCTGAATTGTTTATAATGCTCAAATTGAGCCTCGAGGGTCCATTCAAGGGATGATATGATTATTTTAGGATATGAACAGTAAATGATATGAATTATCTATAAACTCTAGTAATGCTTTGTAACCTTATTCTAATGACGAACACGGGTAGGCGTGTTCTATTCCTTGGTATTAGAGCTACGGTTTAGCGATTATCGGACTAACGTAGGAAGTACGAGATTACCTATACATGCCATTATATAATTTATGATAGTGTGATATCTCCTGACAATTTTTAAATGTGTTTTTCATATAGTAATGTCATCCAACCAAGCTAGAGCTGAATATGAGGAAGTTGAGAGCACTGCTCAAGCTTCCATACAACGAGCTATATCTATTAGTAGTAGAAGCCCGTATCTAAGGGTCGAGGTGATGACGTAAAAGAAGCCTTCTTTCAAATGATGAATGAGTGGTTCACTGAATACTTGAGAGAAATCTAGTTGTACAACAACCTCCCCCACCTATTCCTCAACCGGTTCTTGAGATGCCATAGGGTGCTAAACCTGTTAGAATCGGTAAGCCTCCAGCGGATGAAATCCATAAGTATGGGGCAGAGGAATTTAGGGCTACTGCAGATGATGATCTAGAGAGAGCTGAGTTATGGTTGGAAAATACTATCAGGGTTTTAGATGAGTTATCATGTACACCAGCAGAACGCTTGAAATGTGTAGTATCTTTACTGAAAGACATAGCTTATCAGTGGTGGAATATTATAACTTCTGTTGTATCGAGAGAAAATGTTACTTGGGAATTTTTCCAAACATAATTTAGAAAGAAGTACATCAGTCAAAGATTTCTAGATCAGAAAAAGAAAGAATTTTTAGAGCTCAAATAGGGAAATATAACTGTATCTGAGGACGAACGAGAATTCGTTAGATTGAGCAAGTACACTAGATAATGGGTTCCGACCGAGGTTGATATGTGTAAACATTTTGAAGAAGGGTTAAATGAGGACATCAAGTTATTGATTAGAATTCTTAAATTAAGGGAATTTGTGGTACTAGATGATCGAGCACACAAAGCTGAGGAATTAAGTAAAGAAAAGAAGCAAGCAGAAAGAAAAGCTCAGTATATGGTAAAAGATTTATGGGTAAGTCACAATCATCTATTTCAAAGAAATCAAAGAAGTACCATGATCGTTCTACCAGCTTTACATGATATTCTGGGAAAGAGCGAGGCTCTCAACGTTCTAACCCTAGATCTTCGTCTCCATCTGTAACAAGTGTGGGAAGTATCGGTAACCCCAAATCAAGGTGTAAACACTATAATAAGTTTTATTTTGAGGATGCCGTTTGAGAAGTGGGGCTTTCTATAGATGTGGTTCTCTTGACCATTTTTCTTAAAGGTTGTCTGGAAAGGATTGAAAAAGATACTAATTAGGCTTCAAAGCTAAGTAACCCTAGTTCGAGAGGTAGACTACCTTGATACCCTGAAAATGTCAATGGTAGCCAAAGTCATCCAAAATATTTAACAGTTAAATCTGAGGCAATAGCACCGACAAGGACATATGCTATATGTGCAAGAGAGGATGCCTCTGCACCAGATGTCATTACTGGTACATTTTCTCCACTTGATACTAATATTGATGCTTTGATTGATCTGATTCAACACATTCATACATATGCATGAAATTAGTGCCTGTTAAAAATTTACTTGTTGAATTCACTAAATTTTTGGTTAAAGTTTCAAACCCCCTGGGTCAGTATGTTATGGTGGATAAAATTTGTAAAAACTGCCCGTTGATGGTAAAGGGTTATTGCTTTTTGGCTGATCTCATGTTGTTGTCCTTTGATGAATTTGATATGATTTTGGGAATGGATTGGCTAACCCAGCATGATGCAGTGGTGAATTGTAAACAGAAATATATTATGTTACATTGTCAGAATGGTGAGTTACTTCATGTTGAATCTGATAAACTAGATGGGTTATCTATTGTGATCTCAGTAATATCAGTACAAAAATATATCAGAAAGGGGTATGATGCTTATCTTGCATATGTGTTGGATACTAAAGTATCTGAGTCAAAGATTCAGTCAATGTCAATTGTTTGTGAATTTCCTAATGCATTTAGGAGGAATACCTAGTTTACCACCAGTTAGAGAAGTGGAATTCTCTATAGACTTGTTCTGGGGACAACACCGATATCCATAGCACCCTACAGAATGGATCCTACTGAATTGAAAAGGTTGAAAGCACAGTTACAAGAATTGATTGACAGAGGCTTTGCTCGACCCAGTTTCTCACCTTGGGGTGCATCAGTTTTGTTTGTAAAGAAGAAAGATAGATAATTGAGATTGTGTATAGATTACAGATAATTGAACAAAGTCACAATAAAGAACAAGTATCCACTGCCTCGAATTGATGATCTATTTGACCAGTTGAAAGGTGTCACTTTGTTTTCAAAGATTGATCTCCTATCTGGCTATTATCAACTACGGGTGAAAGAATCATATGTTCCAAAGACAACTTCCAAAACTAGGTATGGGCACTATGAGTTTCTTATAATGTCGTTTGGCTTGATAAATGCACATTCAGTATTTATGAATTTGATGAACATAATTTTTAGACCGTATCTAGACAGGTTTGTGATGGTATTTATTGATGATATCTTGGTATATTCTTGAGATGAAAATAAACATGCTAATTATCTGAGAATTGTGTTGCAGACTCTGCGTGATAAACAATGATATGACAAATTTAGTAAATGTGAAATTTGGCTTCGGGAAGTTGGTTTTCTCAGACATATAGTATCTGTTGAATGTATCAAGGTGGATCTGAATAAAATTTCATCGATTGTTAAATGGAAACCACTGAAGAATGTGTCTAAAGTATAAAGTTTTCTGGGACTAGTAGGATATTATCAGAGGTTTGTTAAAGGTTTATCAATGATAGCTACTTCGATGACTCAATTGTTATAGAAAGATGTGAAATTTGAGTGGTCTAATAAATGTCAGCAAAGTTTTGACAGATTGAAAGCCTTATTGACCGAAGCACCTGTGTCAGTTCAACCTGAATAAGGTAAAGAATTTATAATTTACAGTGATGCATCATTAAATGATTTAGGTTGTGTATTGTTGCAAGAAGGTAAAGTAAGAGCTTATGCTTCCAGACAGCTACAACCACATGAGAAGAATTACTCGATACATGATCTTGAATTGGCAGCCATTGTATTTGCATTGAAAATCTCGTGGCATTACTTATTTGGTGAAAAGTGTCACATATTTACTGATCATAAAAGTTTGAAGTATCTAATGTCACCGAAAGACTTGAACTTAAAACAGTGCAGGTGGCTTGAATTATTAAAAGATTATGATCTTGTTATTGACTATCATCTGGGAAGAGCTAATGTGGTTGCTGATGCCCTAAGTAGAAAGTTTTTATTTGCCTTGCGAGCAATGAATACTCGGTTATCATTATCTAATAATGGTTCGATTGTATCTGAGTTAAAAGCTAGACTAATATTCTTGCAACAGATCTGTGAAGCTCAGAAGAGTGATGATGAATTACAAGCTAAATGTGTACAATGTGAGTTATTTTCTGATTCTAAATGTAACATCCGGGAATTAGGGGTTGTGCTTTTGTTATGTTTCTGTGTGTTTGGTATGCTTTGCCTATTGTTTGGGTGTGTTTGGGGTCCCCAAGAAGGCTCGGGGTTGAGTTGGAGCTTGGTGAAAATTTCATTTTTGGGCATCTTTAGGGCGAGCTAGCTGGGACAGGCTTTAAGGATTATGGCTTGTGTTTTTTGACACAAGGAAAGGAGTGGTAAAGTGGCAAGGATACGCCATTTAGGATGTAGGTAAGTGACGCCACATGGGAGCAGTGAAGGAGCAGGTTTGAGTCTCATAGTCTGCCTTTTTGGAAGTTTATTTTGGCATTAGGATGGAAAGGTGCCGGATTTAGTTTGGACCATGAAGAGTGGGAGTTGAATAAGTCAAATATTTTTAAATGGGTGGCCATGAGAGAAAGGTCGAGTTTGAATCATTCAAACCGATTCAAATGATTGGACAAGAGTGAATGTAGGAGGAAAATTCAGGATTTGAGGTTGGTGGAGTGGTTTCTCGATTTTGGGAAGGTTTGAGGGGGTGTTTCGATCTAGCTTGGTTAGGTAGAGGGGGGCCGAATCTTCTTGGTTCTTAGGTAGCTTGGTATGCATTTCTCTGTCACAAAGCTTTTAGAAGCATTTTCCCTCTTTTTGGCTTTTTGTTTCATTTTGTTTCTTTCTCCAAGCATTGATTCATCTCCTTGCTACCAAAATCGTAACATGCCTACTCCATTCCCTTCTCCTCTCATTTTTCTCTTCAACCAAACCTAGTACCCTCAAGTCTTTTACCATTTGCTACTTGCCTCTTTTGCATAAACGAAACACCATTCGGTTCCATTCTTTCTTCTAGCTTCATTGGTGTTGCCGAATCAACCTTAGGAGTCTTTCTTTTCTCTCTTGCTTTGGTGAACTTTTGTTTCTTTTCTCATCTACTCAAATTCAAATCCATCTCCCTTTCTTTTGCACTTTTGTTAACTTGAGTCACTACCGAAGCCGTAGCACCCCTTCTCTTCCCTTCTCTCTTTCTTGCTCTATATTTCCTCCATTTGTTTCTTCATAGCCAAAACCTATTCCTCATTTCTTCTCTTTGAGTTTTACTTTTAGTTATCACTTTAGTCGAATCTCCCTTATGCGACAGCTTCTTTTCAATCGTTCTTATTTCAGTATATTGCCATCACTCATTCTCCTAACTCTCTTAAATTGGTTTCTTCTTG